>CM061919.1:213614158-214052193 GCA_031002005.1 Vandiemenella viatica
CGTTAACCCCTCACCCACCACGCTCGGTGTGTCTGTCTGGGAAGAAGCAGACGATAAAGTAATCAACACTTTTGAAACTAAGTGCACTTTGTCCTTCACAACTGCAATCTTCCGCGAAACAACTAACTGTAAGTGAGGGTACGTCGAAACCACCTTTGTTGATTAATTAATATTTAAGGTGAATGTGGTTCGCACTATTTTAACTTTACTTATTTGATCGTTTTACGGGTAGAGTTGTCCGTTCGTTATCTTAGAAACCATGCAAATATTCATGTTAAACTGTCTAAATGGCCTTCTCTATTTAGTAATTCTATATATTTATTTGGTGTTATATGAATAAAAGAATTGTTATCAGTAGCATATGAACATGGTACTTTAAGTTATAATACACAGACGGAAAAAAAAAATCCCAACACCAAGAAAAAATTATTGTAGAGTAATGAAATTTGGACAATGCATTTGTCAAGTTAACATGTTTAATTGATTAAATTTTCAAGATCACAGGTTAATTTAAGCTCAAGAAAATGCATTTCAAATGTGAAATACTGTTAAATTAATAGCCGGTGTAACCTCCAGAATTTTGAATGCAAGCCTGCAAACGTGAATGCATTGTGTCATACAGGTTTCGAATGTCACTTTGTGGTATGGAGTTCCATGCTTGTTGTACTTGTGCTGTCAATACTGGGACGGTCAGTGCTGGCTGTGGATGAGGCTGGAGTTGTCGTCCAATGATATCCCATACGTGTTCAATTGGAGACAGATCTGGTGATCTCGCAGGCCAAGGTAACATGTCGACACTCTGTAGAGCACGTTGCGAGACAACAGCGGTATGAGGGCGAGCGTTATCCTGTTGAAAAACTCCCCCTTGAATGCTGTTCATGAATGGCAGCACTACAGAAATTCGAGCTGCAGTTGGTACCACAGTGACACAACGAACTGTTAGAAATCGGTTACTTCAAGGACAGCTCCGAGCCAGGCGCCCTGTAGCATGCATTCCACTGACTACAAGCCATCGCCGTTTGCGACTCCAGTGGTGTCAAGCCAGAGCTCATTGGAGGACGGAGTGGAGATCTGTTGTGTTTTCTGATGAAAGCAGGTTCTGCCTTGGTGCCAGTGATGGCCGAGTGTTGGTCAGAAGGAGGCCAGGGGAACGCCTGCAACCAAACTGTCTGCGGCCTAGACACACTGGACCTACACCTGGAGTCATGGTCTGGGGAGCAATTTCCTATGACAGCAGGAGCACTCTTGTGGTTATACCAAACACACTGACTGCAAATTTGTACGTCAGTCTGGTAATTCAACCTGTAGTGCTGCCATTCATGAACAGCATTCAAGGGGGAGTTTTTCAACAGGATAACGCTCGCCCTCATACCGCTGTTGTCTCGCAACGTGCTCTACAGAGTGTCGACATGTTACCTTGGCCTGCGAGATCACCAGATCTGTCTCCAATTGAACACGTATGGGATATCATTGGACGACAACTCCAGCATCATCCACAGCCAGCACTGACCGTCCCAGTATTGACAGCACAAGTACAACAAGCATGGAACTCCATACCACAAAGTGACATTCGAAACCTGTATGACACAATGCATTCACGTTTGCAGGCTTGCATTCAAAATTCTGGAGGTTACACCGGCTATTAATTTAACAGTATTTCACATTTGAAATGCATTTTCTTGAGCTTAAATTAACCTGTGATCTTGAAAATTTAATCAATTAAACATGTTAACTTGACAAATGCATTGTCCAAATTTCATTACTCTACAATAATTTTTTCTTGGTGTTGGGATTTTTTTTTCCGTCTGTGTATTAATAGGGGGTGGTATTTCAATTTTGCTACTCCAGGGCACCAAACAAAACAATGTGTTTTATTTGAAGTGTTGTTTTCTTTCTTGTGAAAGGCATTCTTTTAATAAAGGAAATCACTTTAGTAAATTAAACGAATTCCTCCTCCCCTTTCCACATAATGATTCCGTCTTTTGTTGGGTTGTTTAAATTGATTACTGAATGTGACGAATACTGTATACAAAACAATTAGCAGAGATTACACTGTTCTACAAAGAAAATTTTCTGATATGCGTATAAGTGTTCTATAGCATTTTTGCATGGGAAATTCAAATCAGAAATTACCCATCAGGCACAGTTTTTTAACTTTCAGATATTTTTTTCTCTGTACAAAGAGAAATTTACAAAAAAGTTTGAAACTTCTGCATTTCACTTGATTTATTGCCATAATATTGGGTATGCTACATAAATATGGGAGTTTCATATGCGCATGGGAGAATCGTGACAGAAATTCCCATTATAATAAAAAGGGATTTCCTCGTCGAAAATGGAAATTAGGGAGAAAAAAATTGTCAGCGTAAGAAACTGGTAGCTAGTTAAGATGTGAATCTTCCACCAGTTCACATTAAATTAGGCTTAATGGAGCAATTTGTTAGGACCATGGATGACTGTGGAAGAGGATTTATGTACCTCTTAAACAAATTTCCTCTTCTTACGGCAGAAAAAGTAAAGAGAATTGTGTTTGTTAATCCCTAGATTAGACGAATTCAAAGAGACCCAACTCTTGAAGAAACCCTGACGGCAAAAAAAAAAAAAGCGAGCATAGATATGTTTCAAGGAGGTATGAAAAAATTTTCTGTGCAAACTAAGAGCTGATTACTGATTTGGTAAATGAGATAATCGCTGCATACAAAAAAAATTGGGATGCAAGATGTCACGGAAGGTGCATTTTTTGCACTTTCACATGGAAGCGGTGAGAGGTTCCATATGAATTTTTTGAATTTACGGCAGCGATATGAAAGGAAGTGAATGCTTGCCACCTTGCCTGTTTACTGCTGGAATATTATTCGGGACTGCGAAGCTATTCACCATAAAAAGAAGAAATATGACTATCAATAGTATGAAAATACACATTTTTGACTGATTTAATTTTTTAATTTTCTTTAACTCTATGTACAATTGTCGATGTAATTAGTAGTTCATCTATTGATTTAAATATGTTTTCAGTAACTTTTAGAACGACTAGAGCTTAACGTTTTTTTAGTAAATACAAAGTTTAAAAAATTAAAATCCCCATTACTAAAAAGCTGTGCCTGATAGAAGAAATCTGAAAATAGATTTAGTTCAACGCATTGATTTGCATAAGAATCACAACAAAGATCTCAAAAAAAATTTTTTTATAATAGAATAGTGTTATTAATGTTAGCTTGTTTACAATTCTGCTTTGTATACATATTTGAAATCAAAATGGAATCATCCTGAATTTTTTTGTTGGCCATTTTCCGTTAATTGATACAAATATAGCGTTAGATTTAAGTCAATCTTTAAAAGGCTGCATCGAGTTGTCTATGAATAAATACAGCATTTGAAAACTATAATCTAGCTATTTGAAGTGTTTGTAACAGAATTTTTAAAAAAAATACATCATACATTTTTCTTTCAACTTAAATTTTAAACAAACAATATGTTTCAATGTAAACTGAGTTTGCTACGTGTGAAGATTGTAAAAATCCTATTCACTGATTCTTCAGTCATAGTTATAGGTTTTGTATTCAATATTAAAAAGAAATGTTTACAAGGGGAATAATATATAGGAAAATATTGGTTATATAGCGGAAGGCGAAGGTAGTAAACTTCGTGAAAATTGGATATTTTATTTATTTATTTATTTGTTATTTCATTTCCCCACACATGGGGATGGGCTGGCAGCGGGTGACGCCCGCTCTTCAGCCTACATTTTTTATTACAAGTCTGGTCTATTTGTTACAATTTATCATTCTTAAAATGGTTTACAGTATACTTTGTATATGTTACAATACATATTTTAATATATAGCTTTTATAATGTTGTACAATTTTATTTTACTTTTAGAACTTTTTGCACACAGTTTTAAGATTGCCGGATTGTTCCATAATAGATTTTATTAATTCTGGTATTTCATTTTCTTCTGTGACTGACAGTTATGATTGAAATGAAGGGTATATTTCTGGGCGGATGTGTTGATTGGGTATAGGGAGGCTATTGAAGTTTCTATTGTTTAATGTGTGTAGTGCGTAGAGGTGGAGATCTGGTGGTATATATTTGTGATATGGTTTTAGTGCGTCTGGAGTTTTGATATGTGGAGTGGAGAGTGGGTTGTGTGTGTTGTTTCTGCGTACTGTGAAGGATATTCTGAGGCGTTCGAGAAAGAGAAGGAGGTGCGGAAAGGATATTTTATCGTACAGGGTGTGATTTGGGAAGGGTAGGCGGATTCTGTAAGCGAGGCGGAGTACATGGCGTTCTATTATTTGCAGTGCCTTGTAATGGGATGGGCATGCTGATATCCAAGTGGTGTTGGCATATGTTAAAATAGGTCTTACTAATGTTTTATACGTATGGAGTACAGTCCCGGCGTTTAGACCCCACCTATGTCCTGTCAGTCTTTTTATCAAGTTAAGTCGTGTTTTAGCTTTGTCTTTGATCGTCTTTAGGTGGGCAGTCCAAGTCAGTTGGCGGTCTAGCGTCAATCCCAGATATTTGACTGTTTTTGTTAGATTAATATGTTTGCCGTAGATTGTAATGTTAAAGTCATGTTGTCTAAATCGTCTTGTAGTTCGTCCAAAAATTATTGCTTGCGTCTTTTGTGGATTGATTGTCAGTCTCCATTTGTTACACCATTCTATAAAGCTGTCTAAGTGTTTTTGTAATGCTTTGGCGGATTGTTGAAGGTTATTGCAGCAAGCGAGGTAGGCGGTGTCGTCGGCGAATTGTGAGAGGTAGATGGGAGAGAGTGGTTGGGGAATATCAGCTGTGTACAATAGGAAAAGGAGTGGGGAGAGGACGGAACCTTGAGGCACACCAGCATTTGGAGTAAAGTACCTGGAACGGGAGTTATTAATGATGACGTAGGCTTGTCGGTTAGTAAGGAAGGATGTGGTGAATTCAACACGTAAAATAAAATAAAATCAACAAGCGATAAATAAATAACATACTACTCTGATTTGATAAAACCTGAATGTATATTTACTTTGTGGAATTTTCAATTTTTTTCTGTTACACATAACAAAACGGAGAATAGATCCAAGATGTGAAAAAATACCACCCTAGGACAACAATTTTAAAAAAAAAAAGATATCACAATTTCTTCATTAATTTGCATTAAAGTATATCCATATTAAAAATTACAGTGAAATTACTGGAACAAACTACAGCAAACATAGCTAAAGACTATCGCTTACTTCTTTGAAGGCAATGGCAAAATTCCAACATCTTAAAAATTGGATAGCGGAAAATGTTATTTAACACCACTATTTGGTAAAAATAACTGCGAGTTGATTATCAAGTAGACCCCAAGGTAGGTTTGTTACATAACACGTGAATAGACAGAATTAAATTTACGATCTCTTAATTAAGGATGAACTGGAAAAAATGAGTACTAGCTTTACTTCTATGATTAAGAATGTATACTTTTATTTCACGTGAATGGCATTTTCTCTGACGTTTACTTGAGTTACATGAATTCCTCCTCCCTCTTCTCCACCCCTTACCTTTCTTTTCCCTACCTTCAAAAATTGTTTATTCTTTTGTTGGGTTTCCAGCGTATAATATAAAATCACAACAGTTTCCTCAAACGTGGACAATTAATCGGATGAATCAGGACACTAGCAGGAATTATTTTCTTTTTGGAGTTTTCAGCTCTCCTACTATAATACTGAACCAGCAGGAAATAGTTCTTTCGTGTTCTTTACTGCAAGTCATTGTTTCCATTTCTCTTGTTTGATCTCCACATAAGAGGCTGCGCTCGATTTCCTGACACTATTGAAATTTTCCTCGATATTAGTCTGTCATCCCGTGGACCAGGGAGTCTATATTTATTCTGTTCATACGACATTCCACCTTGTTTGTGCTGAAGCGATTCCGGTCAGCGTATGGAATTGTTCTCGGAGTGCACTCTGACGGGTAAGGGACAACGCTCGGGCCTCGCATTCGGTAGGGCGCGGGTTCGAAACTCCATCCGCCCATCCGGATTTGTGTTTTCGATTATTTTCCGAAATCATTCCAGAGGAATGCGAGACCGAAAGTGGTGGTGTAACTGTTAGCGTTCTGGCCTCGCATTCGGGAGGACGCTGGTTCGAATCCCCGTTCGGGCATCCAGATTTGGGTTTTCCATGGTTTCTCAAATCACTCCAGGCAAATGCCGGGTAGCTTCCTTCAAAAGGCCATGGCCGAATTCCTTCCAATTCCTTGTCCCTCCCCCCCCGGCCCATCCTTTCCCGTCTCTAAAGACTTCGCTGTTAAGAGACGTTAAGCAGTTAAAAAAAAATAAGGGGGGAATGCGAGGATGGTTTCTTCAAAAGGCTATGGTCCTTACCACAAATACTTTCTCGCCTCTAATAACTTCAATGTCGAAAAGGCATGAGGTCATAAACAAAAAGAAATGCTGACTGCGACACTTATTTTTCTGGACATACCGACTTTTTCCATTCTGATCCTCATTAGTTTATTGTGTTTATACAAACGAACGGAAAAGTTGTGATATATACAATTTTCTGCAAAATAGAGTGAAATAGTAGTCACAACTCGGAATTCCGAACTGATAAGCAGAAGTTTAAGTTACAGAAGAATTGTAGTGTGGTGGAAGAGAACCGAAGAGAGGAAGGAATAAGCGAAAAATGTAGAAAAGGGAAAGAATTCTTCAATCGCGGCAGAGAAGAGCCATAGATGTGCAAAGGAATTATTTACAGTATAAACTTTGTTTTGCGTACGCCTCTGAAGCATGCTTGGAGAAGAAAGGAATATTAGTAAGGTTCACGTCATGGTTATGAAGCTTCAAAGGTGTAGTAATGGGACCACTAGGCTTTACAAGGTGTTAAATGAGACTGTGACGAAAGCATTAAATCAGCTACTCGTACTGGTTAAAATAGAACTGCAGTGATATAAACAGATTAAGAGGATGAATAAAGTAAACGTTCCAGAGAAAGCGAGCAATTTGAAATTAGAAGCAAAGGAGACTTGAGAAGAAGATCGACAGAAAAATCGATTAAGGAAGTAGAGAAAAGTGGACAAGAAAAATAGACAGTAGTGGAAGAGGAGAAAGGAGGAAGAAAAAAACATGATTGAGGGGAGGGTGTTTGGTGCAGACCACGCAAGTGTCTGGAAACTCTGCACGATGGTTATTTTTTTTTAATAAAAAACAACAACTTTAGAGTTCTCCGTTTACTGTACTGGAAAGATAATATGGTAAAGTGAAAAATAAAAAAAAATAAAAAAATATCCGTCTCATTTGACTAATTCCGACGCCTGTCCAAATTGTGCGAGTGTTCTTGGCTAAAATTCTTTTTATTCGTGTCTTATCGTAAGAGACGGCGATGGTATTGGGTCCGTCCAACATGAGATCTATTTTATGAACCTTTAAGTTCTTCACGCCACGGTAGGTACCACAGTCTAGACTAATCAACTTAGAATACTAAGGGTATTGTTCGAGCACGCTTCAGCATTTCGCAAGTTTCTGACATTTTCATAGCGTCACAACTGAAGTTCTTGCCAGGTACAATCACCTCTACCGATTTTAGTTACCGACTTGCGTGGTAAATGTTGCAAATTTAGGTAACCTATGTTACACATTGAATCATCTAGTGGTTCAGTGGTTAGGAGCGTGGTTCGAATCCCTGTAACTGCGGGGATTTCCAAAGGCCCTTAACCCGACCTGTTCCTCTGTCATAGCTTGCTGTGTGATGTGAAGTACGCCAGAACACTTCTGTGGTTTGGATTCCACTTTAAAATGTAGGTCCTCTTTACCCGGTAGGAATACCGCGTTAGGAAGGGAACTGGCTGTCCTACCTCTGATAACAGGCTCAGTAGTCCTTCTTCGGGTTGAGGACTACGCTTAGTTTTATCTTACGTATACGATACCATTTCAGAAGCAGTTTCCTGGTCCTTACTGAAGAGCGTATGCAGAGATGGAAAATGTGAACCGCTGCCTCTATTCCAAGGCTGATGGCGGAAGAGGTGATGGCCCCACACACCTCCCGAGGGAATACCGGTTTTCCTGCACGAGTGCGGAAGTAGCTTGCGATGTGTCGGTTGCGTAAGAGTTATTATAGGTCGCAGTCGGGTCTGACTCAGTGGTCATTCTTCCAGGCTGAAGAATGCGGTTGCCGGAGCAATGCAGAAGGCAACACGGCCTTTGTAAACACTTGCCGAGGCCTCCATACGTTTCCGCACCCAGCGACTGAGTGATTTGCATATCGCTACCTTGGCGCTGTTCCCAGGGAAGATTAATGATGTTTCGCGCGGAAATAAAATATAAACACAGCAACTTTACCAAGGACCTTAAGCGGTTAGTGCGGCGCAGTGGGTGACATCCGAAGACCTTAATCTGAAGGTCGATTGACCGGCAAACATCTGATGGTATCATATTTGTTATTCACATAAACTCCAAAAGAAGAAGGTCAAACTTTACGGCGGTGTCACTTTCAAAATGGAAATTTTCCAGAGAAGTTATGAGGTAACTGCTTATATTTGTTGGTCGTTTAAGTAGAACGTGAATAATTCTGGTGCAACTGTTTTTTTGTTTTTGTTTTTTTCCTTTGAGTGGAAGGCAGTAAGCGAAGTCTGTGGAGTCAGAGATTAAGATTGACGATACTAGCTTGTGTGTGTACAATCTTTGGCCCTGCGACAATGTTACGCGCAAGGACTGTTGGAATCAAATCACAAGACAAGAGAAATAATTTGAAGGATTATGGAATCAAGATGAAAATAATTTATTGGTTTACGTAAATCCGTAATGTGTATTATTAAAGAGATAAATACAGGGGAATAAAAGAAGTTTTTATCCTCAAAAACGTTGGAATTTCTTGTATTAAATGTAACTAATATTAAAGTTACAAAGTGTAATACAGTAGTGTTTAACATACCGAACGTTAAGTGACAGACTACATTAGGAATTTTCTGGACTATTCATTGCCCACGCTCGAAGAGACGGGAGACAGCGGACACTTCAAAATACCAAAAGCAGCCTTTACAGCTATGTAGGGAATATTAAACCTCTCTGGAAATCGGCCTTGAAGCTAAGAATTTTTTTTTTGATTTCCCAAAAAGAATTCTCCTCTCATTTACTACGACATTCGCATAATATCTATGAATTTTTGCGTTCTTCTGACAGTGTGCAGATTACAGACGTATTTTGTTGCATAGCGCGATGTAAGATGCCTCATTGAACTCCGACGGTGCACTGTGCGGTCATCCACAATCGACCCTGTCGACGTCTAATTTCCGGTCTGTGGCGTCGTTGGGTTAGTTTTCGGAGGTGTATTGTTGTAAGGGGACGTCCATTAATTACGTGAGGGGAAATGGGTGGGGGGGGGGAATCCGGCGAAATCACACCAAGCGGGGGAGGGGAGGGGAAGAAAGTCCCCAATAATTACGAGGTCATCAGGAGGGGAGGGAGGTCCGACCATATGTCACCAAATCTCACCACGCGGGGTTGGGTGTCCAGATTTCAGAAATAACACCTCACGTAATTAATGGATGCCCCCTAAGCATGTGAGGTTAACAGCAAGTTGAAAAACGTGATTACAGTTGCAGAGGAGTCTTCTTGTTACAAGTGAAAGTCCCGAGAGCTCTTATTCTTTACATATTTGCTGAGAGTTTCGTGATCTTCGTGTTGATCAGTTTTCGAAGAGTATTTTGGGAAGCGGAAAAGAAATAAATCAGGCATGATCTCTTTTTTAAGAAAATTGTTTAATATAATGGGAAGTTATCGCAAAAGAAAAGGGCACGAAATATTGCAGAACCGTCAACAACAAAAGTATTAACAAAATACTTCAATTGAATCTGGAAGAGTTGTAGCAGGAATTAATTTTTGTAAGTAAAAGTATAATATTTGAGCTAAAAAGGAAGAAATATAGAGCAAATCGGTACTGTCGTATAAAACCATCTAGCGAAAAGATATTTTAATATCGATTATTGAGCTACGACTGAGAAATGTTTTAAAAAGTTGTGTGAATGGAACAGAGAGCTTTATGAAATCGAGGGTTGCATAGTATATGAGGTGGAAAGCAGGAGAATGCAAGTATTTGAAATGAAGTGCAATATTGATATGCTAAAAATTACTTAAGGAAAAATATAAATATTACGAAAATGGTGCATGGAAGTAAGAGTTAGAGTAAGACTTTTGCAAAAGAATGCTAGAATGGTAGGCCACGTTTTAAAAGAATCAAATATATCGGTGTCAAACTTATAAAATATTTTTTAAGAAATATTTAAAAAAAGTAGAGGCAGAGATAGAATTAAGTATGGATCAGGGAAAATTAGAGCTGCAAATTAATTATCTTTCACGCTGAAGGGTGTATCTGCCATTGTAAAGGGAACACATGCAATGTTCCCTTGAAGAGCGCCCATTATTTTTTCTTCTTAACTTACGAAATAATATAAGATACGAATCTGATGTATAATTTATCTGACAGTAGAACAGCAAGTTGAATTGTTCAGGCGTTTAATGTTATTTTATTAGAAATGCAATACGATGTTATCAAAACTCTCTTGATGCCAGAATAAAGAGAATTTCTGGAAACTGTGTCGTGTGGTAAGGAAAGATTTATTACGGGGTCAAATAAAGATCTATACAAGGAAGAAGATTGTAAAAAGATGTCAGAAACGATCAGAAAGTGTAGGATCAGATTTTTTGTCACATAAGGAGGAAGGATAAGGACAGACAAAAAAATTGTTAAAGCACATTTACAAGAGAAAGGATGGCAACCAGTGGAGTAAAGAAAGATGTGATAGAGATCGGAATAACAGAAGATATGATACAATACAGAACAACTTTCAAAAGATTGATACAAAATTTCAAGAGTTTCCAGGAGAAGAGGAAAGATGATGACTAGGGTTCAAATCTTTATGACCAAAAAATAGAGAAATATTCATTCAAATATGACATTAAAACGGGTAAATATAACCTAAAAATAACAAAATATGACCAAACATTTAAATTTGCTCAATTATACATTTGCACAATTATACATCATTTATTTCCTCACCAAAACATGCTCAATTATATATCATTTATTTCCCCTAATAATGTTGCTTTCATGCAGACAATATAATTTGTTGCCGTTGATTCACTGAACCATTGCGAAATTAAATTTTAAATAATTTTGTTGAAGTCGCTTTAATTCACATAATTTACAGAAAATAATTATTTCGTCTTTACTAAAATACTCCTCTACAAATTCCTCCGTAATCGCCCTTTCAAAAAAAAATTGTTTTCAGCATGGCGGTATTCACTGATCCACTGCAGATATAACACAGACAGAAGATTATTTTCAAACGTATTAGCGACAGTGAGACATTGATTTATGCGGATCGACATAGGCATGCTGCTGCTACATTGTCGAAATTAAAAGGTGGGCGGAATATTAACGTTTAGAGAATGACAATAGAGAGTAACTTTAATTCTCGACTGGTGAATTCTGACCAATTCAATGACGATTAGTTTTTTCCTCCAATGTAAAATAGGAGTAGAGTTCTGTGAATAATTGCCTTAATTTCTTCTCATCTATTAAATGGGTGCAGAATAGGGGGAAGTTGGGTGTGTATGAAAATTGCCACTGGAGCGTGTGCTCCATTGCAATTAAATTAAATTAAACTTCTAGCGGATTCCAGGTACTACTAAAATATTACCAGATTTTTCCACAAAATATGACCAAGTTACCATAAATATTATCTTAATATGACCAGAACTAGCAAAATGGAATGAATATGCATTTATATGCTACGTAGAATACATGTTAATTCAGCATTACTGCTAAAAAAAAAAGGTAGGGAATAATATGACTTGTCAAAAGATTCGAACCCAGTGCAGGCATGTGGACCCTAGAAAGAGGGAAACAGCAAAAAGCAAGGATGAGGGACTATTGGAAGTCAGGATAAGAAGCTTCGAGATGAAGGCACAGGATTACTTTTAGTGGTTCTTAGATGGCTAAAATCGAAGAGAAGAGAGGGGCAGTAGGTAAAAGAATATTCTGGGTTTTCAAAGACAGTTGTAGGTCCAAGGTAAATACATTGAATAACTTCGTTTAACTCTTTGTCATTACTGTCTAATGTGCTGTTCACGGTTTCAACACTCTGCATACTAATTTCGGGGTCCACTCCTGGAAGCATTGGACAGCGTGCATGGTTTCAACATTGCGTGCCAACGTAGTGCGTGTGTGTAAACTGTCAGAGCCGTGGTGTAGGTTGGTTGAGAGACAATCCACTGCAGTTGGCTCACCGCTCTCTTGATTTCGGATTGGATAATGGCAGCCTCTACTTAGCAGCAAGGCGTTGTGGCGTTGGCTGGCACTCATAGTGTCGACCTCTTAAGATTAACCAGCACCAACTGTATCCGCATAAACAACTTCATCAGTTACGTGAGGTACTTTAGGGGGCGTCCATTAATTACGTAGGTGAAATAGGGGAGAGGGGGGGTCCGAAATCTCACGAAACCTCACCACAGGGGAGAGCGGAGGTCAACGGAAATCTCACGTGTGGTTTTGAAATTCTTGTAGAATGGTAGAGCTAAAAAAAATATCTACAAATGACGCGAAAGTCAATTTTAGGTGGGTAAAAACCGACTTCGGCGCATGAGACCTAAAAAAAAGGTCTCAAAAAGTTGCGAGGTCCTTCATAGGGGGGGGGGGGGTCTCACATCATTTTACAGGGGCGGTGTCCGACCAAATCTCACCAGAATCCCTTAACCTAAGGGCTAAGGGAGATTGATAGAGCCTCTACACTAGAAAGGAGGAGGGGTCCGACCAAATCTCACGAAGTCTCACTAGAAAAAAGGGGGGAGTCCAGAATTCCGGAAAAACACCTCACGTAATTAATGGACGCCCCCTTAGGTAAAATAGGTTAACAGATTAACTTAATGTATCGTCAAACGATCTTGCTCATAAAATTACGGAGGCACTGCGTATGGAATTTATATATATATATATAAAACGCTTGGTTCAGTAGAATACTTTATGTACAAAGTATACATGTAAATCATCTCCTAAAATACGGTTATATTGTCATGTCTGAGGGAAAAGCAATAAATGAATTTGGTTCGAAATTCCTGGGTGAATGTACATTTAACAATGCAAAATGATTACGAAAGCCGTTAGAAATACCAACAAAATTATGGAAGGATTCGTGTTTTACTTGTTTCATAAAGATAAATTGATAAAATTCACAAGGTAGAATCAATTTTATACTGTTTAGTTGAATTTATATTGATTCACAAGATTTGAGATTTTCAGTAAGCTAAGGTAAGGTAGGAGCTGCGCTTGGTCCTCAACCATAAGGTTGGTAGAACCATCCAGAATGAGGCGTAATAAGCCTGGTATCAGAGGCAGGACGGACAGTTCCTTCCCTCCTTACCAACTTAGACCGGTAATCCTAACGAGTAAAGGGGACCTCCAGTTTTATGAGGAATCCGAACCACGGAAGCGTTCTGGTGTACTTCACATTACACAGCAAGCCGTGCCAGAGGTGCAGGTCGGGTTCAGGTCCCTTAAAAATTCTCTCCAAGATCCATCTAAGACAACCAAAAAAATTGTGGGAAAGTTAACGTGGAATTTTCTGCTCCACGACCAAAGAAAATTTACATATAGAGCTTCAGGTTTTAATACATTCGCAACTTTTTGCATAGCTGCACAAAATGATCCTGCAGGTTTTAAGTGGAATGCGAAAGATGGTTTTGACAGAAACATACTCTTGACGTACGGAAAACAGAAAACTGTAATTTGAGCCTGTAAGAAACTGACGTTTTTATTTTTCCTGGATTTGCCTCGGTTGGAAGTTACTCATCACAGACCTCATGGAATATTATCTTGTAATTTCAATATACTTAATTGGTCCGTATGATTCGAACAACATACAATAAACTCAGAAGAACCTCATTTCACTTTTCTATATACTTCAATCATCATTTGCTTCACAAATTAAACTTCCAACAAATCATTTACTACTCAATATTCTCCCTTACTATCTCGATTAATGACACAATTACTTTTCGAGCGAGGAACACCACCAATTCATGCCTCCGCCCGCCATTATTTCTATTCCTTTACTGACCAAAGAATACACTCACTCCGCTCACAGATTACTTCAAAGATAATTACATACAAACTGTTTCGATATCCTAAATACAATCATTTGCAATGCTTCTCATCAAACTTAAATCGACAGCACGATGTTAAATAGAGAACACAAACAACAATGAAAACAGGAATAATAAAACAATAAATTTTAGTTGTGAGGGGACTATGCTTCCTCACAAGCCAGAAGCTTACAATCCACTGATGAGAGTAGAAATTGATTTCAGTTATGAATGAAGGGCTTTCCGAGGTGACGGATTTAATCTTTAATGAACTAACTCGTCATTCAGTACAGGAAAAACTTGGTAGACGATGTTGTGAACAGGTAGACATTATATTTAAAAATGTCGAAACAAGCTGCAGCATCATTTGTGGCAGACATCCCCTTCGGTCATATCTGCTTGTGCCGCCCCGTTGGCTTAGTCGATTGAGGCTCCGTGATGGTGTCCGGCGCTGACACGGGGTTAACCCCTTAACCTACAATGACGGGCATAGCCCGCGTACGATGGTTGGGCCAAACGTAAATATTACGGGCATAGCCCGCGTACAATGATAGGGCCAGAAGTAAATATTACGGGCATAGCCCGCGTACGGTGATCGGGCCAGATGTGAATATTACGTGGAATATTTGATACGCAATTACAGTCTGATGCAATAATTGTGGTAGACGCAAGTATTACAAAATGTTTATTTATACAAAACTCCAAAATATAAAATTAGTAATCTGTAATGGTATGATATATTTCAAAGCATTCTGGTACATTTAAAGGAACTTTACACTTTTTACATTCCCACGTTGTTTCTTTACGTTTTTTATTTTTGTGACAAACTGTACAACATTTTGACGGTCTTAATTTAGAGGGTGTTGGATCATTGTGCTTTGGAAAATGAGCCCATTCCTTCGCGTAAAGTCTGTCTGGCGCATCTCCGGAAGATAATACGCCTCGTTCTCTATAAATCGGTTTTGGCATTTTCTTCAGTAGAGATTCGGCTATGTTGATCTTATAGTCGACATAACATTGTTTCTTTCCATCATTCAGTTTTTTCCCTAAGATGTAAGAGTTAAAAAGAGCAATATCAAACAGATAATTATTTTTTTATATCCTTTCATGAATTTTCTCATCACTGGAAAACATGCTAATATTTGATCTTGGAAATCAATTCCATTCATTCTCTTGTTATACTCTGCAATACAGTGACCTTGGATCCTTGTGAAGTCATTTCGACTGCTTCTTGTTTTGTCGACAGCATATAAACATCTCGCTTGTCTTTCCATTTTATAGCGAGTATTCGGTTGCAGCTTCTTATTGCGTATTCGCCCGGATTAGCGTGTTACACAAGTCGTGCCAACGTCCCGAACGCTGCGCGAGCTTGTATACAATTTCGGCCCAACATCTTCGAGTCTAAATCGTAGGTTAAGGAGTTAACTGGTCCGAGTCTTGGTGGTGGAAGGACTATACATCAACGGATTTTAGTCGGCCGGGTAGGAGAGGTAGTGATGCACAATTCCTAATCACCAGAATGTGCACCAAAGTCCTGGGTTAAACCTCTCCGCAGAGAGTATGGAGTGAGGGCATATGACACTGTTGTGTTCATTCGTCAGTCGGAGGGGCACGTTAAGCCTGGTGGCCCTTTAATGTTGGAAGAGTAGACCTGAATGGGTTCGCACCTAGTTTCACCCCCCTGTTGTTCATTTCTCATTTCATACAACAGACACATCACTCTTTAGTCGACACAGACACGCTATCACAATCAGCCACGCCTACAATAACACATACAAACACGCAATGGAGAAGGCAACAGGAAACCAGGCCAATTCATCTTCCCAAGAGATTCCTATGGAGGGTATACATGCTCCACGGAAACCGCCTTCGGCAGGGTTCTGGAATGGCACAGTAAGAAGCTGAAAATATTTTCTTATATACTTTATTGTGTTATACTCCCAAGGGCCACCTTTGACCTCGAACTCTCGGAAACGCACGAAAACATGCTTAGAATAACAAGCGATCATAAACAAAACAATGGTGTGTCATTTCTATGCAAAACGTTACATTTTATCTCAAGTAACATACTGATTTTGTAAGACTACAATGTGAAAATCACAATTGAAGATACATGATCGTTATTTCATCATGAACCATCACTCTGTGATTTACAATCAATTTGCTACACCTGCGTATAAGCCTATGTTGCAATATTCTTGACGAAAGCCAGGCTATGACATTAACATACCAACATCATCATTTGAAAATGTAATTAGTGTGGCTTTTGACATTGGTCTGCGTGAATACGAAAGTGAATTGGAATGTAATAAAGTGGCTTTAGTGAGGTGTGCACATTGTTCTCTTCCACTTTGTTTCAAGCACCGCATCTGCAGTTTGAGGCTTAATATAAGCACTATCAGGTATGTGTTACTGTTTTATATGCGTGTTTTGCGCTATATTAAGTACTTTAAGCAGAGAGTTTTTGGCACTGTTGATTGAAAATGTAATGAAACACTGACGTCATTGGATTACGTATAATTTCCTTCATATGGTATTGATATCTTGTTACTTTGTTTCTCTCTATTAAAATGTTGCTTGAGGTAGAATGCAACGTTTTACATGGAAATGACACACACCACTATTTTGTTTATGATCGTTTGTGATTCTATGCTTGTTTTCGTGCAGTTCCGAGCGTTCGTGATCAAAGGCGTCCCTTGTCAGTGGTAGAACCAAAAATAAAAATTAAAGACATTAATTATACTATCAGGGACTGAGGATAGGTCATTTAGGACAGCCTGGTTTAAATTCCGATTAGATTGACGATTGTTTCCAGAAGATTAGGTTTAAAAAAATTAACTCCCTACTTTCAAGACGGTTTCAGTGTTCTTCAGATAGCTAAAGAGGGGAGGAGAGAGGGGCGGTATGTAAGGCGGCCATGAGGTTGGTGTCAACCATCCGACATCTACCAAAGTCTTAGAATCAAGAAATGAAATCTTACTCCATCAGTCCCATCCCTGAACCACCAGTCCTATTAGCGGGTGATATTTCGTCCTGGCGTGTTCTCTTGGATGGTCGATTTCTGGAGAGTCTGTGAAGGGATGGATGAGCAAAATCTCGGGTAATTCTCGTTTTTAGCAGGCTGAATAGAAACGAGGAACTCAGCAAATTCCATCCGTTGGACCATCAGAACCTCCAAAGCAGCCGTCTTAATTGTATAGTTATTTCACTTCCAGCCGAAGAAGCTCAGTTACGTCTAACAAAGGTCGCCGTCAGGAGGGCAACAAGGAATGGTGAGAGAAGTTTTTCAGTGACGGACATATATGGAGGCTGTAAGGGCGTTAAGAACGAGGGACTGTAATGAAAGAAGTGCGGTGTCTGGGAGGTCGCTCCGAGTGCGATGCGACGCGGCGCTGCGCCCAAGCCCAGCGGGGGCGCTGATCATCACGGGCATCCGGCGAGGCGACCCGCAGTGGCCTCACACCACAACAAGCAGCCACACAGCTACACAAGACACGCCGCGTCGCGTAACGTCGCGGCTTATAGCTAGTGCCTCTTCCCTTTCATCTTGCAAAATGTTCAGCTTGAGGCATGCCCTAGAGGCACGCCTCAGGAAGCATGCCCTTTAGTGTCCACATCCACGCCTCATGAGGCATGCCCCTTAATGTTCTGCTATCGCCGCAGCAACGTGGACGATCCAATTAGTCTAGCGGGGTTACAGCTGCCATTATTATACTAGCGAAACCCCGGAAAAAAGGGCGGTGTACCACGGCAAGATAACTGCTTATAAGGGAATTTCATCTGCAGTGCTAATGATGTAACATGTACGTTTTCAATTCGAGACATATCTGAAAAATATAGCTGAGCACAGCATACTTTTAATAAAATTACTTGCTGTAAGAAAGAAACGTGCACATTGTCCAGGCGTGTATATCTATTATATTACAATGAATTGCTCCTGATGCGAGAAAATCGAACATAACAGTCAGCAAGCTAAGAGTGTAAGGTGTCAGCGAAATGGATGGATGGAATGGAAGTAATTGAACAGATCAGGGGGATCTGAAAAATAGTAGATGGTGCCGGTAGAGAGGTGCTGGTAGATAAAAGGATGAACAATTTGTACGACTGGCAGCCAAAGATAATATTGATGTTACTGAAGTTGTGAAATGTTAATTTTTCATACTGTGTAAAGTTATGTATAGTGTGGAATAATACAAGAAGAATTCCAGAATGATTTTATAGTATTATTGATTTTATTTAAAAGGATAAATCGTGAAATAATTCCAGCACAGTACAAAAGTTAATTTCAGGTGAGAAGAAGGATAAAAGGAATCTTAGTATAAAGAGATGTCGGATTACGTATTTCCTCCCAGGCGGAAGATGTTAATGAACAATATAAGGCAAAAGGAAATGTTGTTATATTATTAATAATCGTTGTTGACTGACCAGGGAGAGATTTTGAGTATTCTTTAACTGAGATTGAAAGGGTAAAAAGTGATAGTTTATGTAAAAGAATTCTGAGATCAGGGATACGCCGAAAGGTGTAGGCCAGGGGTGACCAACCAAAATGATCTTGCGGGCCACTTTGGAAGTGCATCGTAACTCCGAGGGCTGCATATAAAATTATATATCCCGACCAGAGACATTTTTTTTGGAATGAAAAATTGAAACATGAATTATTATTGTGTTTACTATTATTCTTATATGTAAACATAGATAATATAATAATAATTATACCAAACACACATTTTAAAGAAATATTTAACATTAAAAATGAAATATAAAAAATATTTTGTAAAAGTGTGATGAATCTCGCGGGCCGGAAAAATGCGGTTTGGCCACCCCTGGTGTAGGCTATAAGGTGTTCGGGTGTTGCTAATAGTATCTATGTGAATTCGCGTATGAATGTACGTCGCTGTTGCTGTCATTAAAACCGGCCGATACACACGCATAGGATGACTTTGTAAGTTTATTGTCAGACAACTGCTAGCAAGGTTAAGGCGTGGTTCGATAGCCCGCCAAACCTAATATCCGGCAACATAACGTCCTCACATGCCTACCTTCCCAACTTAACGATTTCTTACGCTCAGTTCACTTTAAATCGTAGCTGTAAACTGGTATGTAATCCCATCTTCGCGAAATAAATATTAGTCGTTAGTCTACATTCTGTAGGGCAGTCGGGATACGGCAGCGGAAGAAATGTGTGCTATTGGAGACTTCTTGATGTGCTCTTGGCTAACTTATTTCCATGTATTTTTTCTTTCCGTATTTGATACACTCCTGTGATTCTCATAATCTTTTCTTATCCAACAATTTAATAATCGCAACAATACTATAAAGTAAAAACATTTTTTACTTGTATGACCGTATAACAATTAAGAATATCGATTTAAACATATTGATTAATTCTCCGGAACGTTTACGCAGTTTCTGGTGTGATTCTTCATGCGCCAGGTTTTATTTCAGCATAGTAATCATGGTATTATCATTCAATTCACACGGATTATATTTAGCTGGATATCTGTCAGCTTTCTTTTTTTGTTTTCATTCGAATAAGAATTTCTTACAACGCAACGCTGTAAAAGTAAAATATAAAAACAGGTATATTACAATTTCAAACACAAATGTTACTTAAATTCAACTTAGTATGTATGCCAAAAATTGGGCTGCGTCGGTTGCTTTTTCCGTGCTGAATTAAGTTCTTGAATAGTGCATAATATGATACCTTTTCTTTTTTGTCTGTTTTCTTAGACTCCTCGCAAACAAATACTAACACGAGACCATTTTTGATGAAATCTGGTGGTAACTTGTGCTTAATATAATTAACTGTAATACATTTTATACCATATGCTGCTTGATAGAATGTTTTAATCATAAACTGATACCAGATTTCCCGAAATGTTCTCCAATATTTAGATTGCCCAACTTGTATTTCGAGTTTTATTAATTTATCTCTCTCAGTGTATTACTTCTTTTTTTTTTAAAAATTGTTACTGTGGAGCACTTTTCTGTTTCATAGTACTCAGTTACCTCAAACGTGTAGTTTAGCTAAAAAACCGCGTTAGAAAAAAAACTTGGTCGTATATAATGCTGCCGACCTTAATCATATTTTATACATATTACAATAGAAAATCAATCTATTAAAATGTCAGATCTATCAGTGATTGAGAGTTTTACACTACCTACTGCATTTTGTTGGGTTTTTTTTTTTTTTTTTTTTTTTTTTTTTTTTTTTTTTACTAGAAGACAGTTTTCTAGAAACCATCAAGTGAGTATTGATCTACTCGCCTGAGTATTTAATAAGACATAGAGATGCTTCATAACTGCTGTTTTATCTTATCTAACTAGGGAACAGGATAATAGCTTTATTGTAATACTTGTGTAAGCCTGTGACCGTTTTTTTCCCGTATCGTGATGGTTCTAGAATAGTTCCAGTTTTTAGCGCCAAAGATTATGACAGGTTGACACGATTTGATCAAATACGAATTTTTCCTGTGTTTCACCCTTAGAGTGAATAAAATCTCTTGAGCCTGAAGAACTCAGAAGTATTAATAGACGTATTAAATACGAACAGGGACGATGGAGCTATCGTTGTTTCGAGGGTCGTGGTTGCTAGACTCGAGCTTGCTGAAATATAATCTTGATTTGTATTTAACCCTAAAAGTTCACTCTGCAAAATTTAAAAAAAAAATCCGTTTGAAGGGAGTGCGCAATTGCTTCGAAAGCATCACGTTGTTTTTGATTGAGGCTGGGAAAACGTTCATAATGTAATCTTTGGTACAGTGTTCATAACGGCCAGAGAAATAAATACAGATTATTAAACAGTTGAGCAACTCCGAAGAAATGAATCGCCAGAAAACCGATTCATAATATACTTGCACTGACGTCCACTTTAAATAACATAATAACTCAGGTACAGCGAACATGAATAAAGACCATTAACGAAAGTTGTCAGTGAAATTCGTAGAAAAAACCAAATAAACCGTAATGTATAAACTTTGGTCAAGCAACAACATTAGTGAAAGTTTTAATTAAATTAGAATTTAACCTAGGTCGGAATGACAATTGGCATTCGTTGTTACAGCAAAGACAATGAGTAATTTAAATTTTTTATGTTGCTTTCGTTAGCGACATGTTATTGAAAGCAGTTCCTCGTTTGTTTGTTTTTTTTTCAGCCCTAAAGTTTATCGATAATGTTTCTACTACGAAACTTAACCTCGAATGTCTCTGGTTGCTGTTAATTTGCGAGTGAAGGCTGGCGCGTGACGTCACCGTACTCCAGCCAACAGCTATCGAGGTGAGTGAGTGAATGAGCTTAGGAAATTATATATTAGTAGATCATTGGAGAAAGAGAGTGTGCGTAGACTGAGCAGCCCAGTGTCCACATAATAGCTTCGTAAAGTACTTTGAAACCCTTCAGACCTTTAAAGGACAGTGTTGCTAATTTTTTGGTTCTGTTAAATCTTTGTTTAATACTGTTTCCAAGAAACTTAGCATCGACAGTCATAATGTTATTTTAGAGTTTTCGCATGTATTCGTTAATAGCCATAAATTCTCAAATTTGCAGTCACCATTTGAAAATGAAATGGAATGTCTTTGGAAGGAAAATGTCATCACAAAAAATTCAATGTTATATAGAAAAGTCGTTTACATTCCAAATGAACTGTTATTTTATAAAAGGATAAATTAATTTGTACCGTTTAGCACTCTAAATGTGGAAGAGAGGTGTTAACAAAAAAAAAAAAAAAAAAAAAAAAAATCAAATCGTGGTATGATATCGTTGGCCGGGAGATCCCATTCGATTGTTCGGCCACCAAGTAACAGAGTTTTCGGTTTGCACCGCAATTTACATCTTGTCGTGGTTAACAAACCTAACCCGGTAATCCTTCCAGGAATAGAGGACCTATAGCTTAAAGTGAAATCCAACCATGGAAGCTTTCTGGCTTACTTCACATTACACTGCAAGCTGTGCCAGAGGAAAATGTCGGGTTAAGGGGCATTGAAAAGACCACCTTTAACGGGGATTCGAAACGGGTCCAGTCTGACCCCTTAACCACTGAGCCACCAGGCCACTTCTGTTAACAATGAATTCATGTACTTAAACGTCTGAAATACTCAGAGTTACAAGCATTATATTTTGTCACAGCTATAAACTTTCAATAGAAGAAAATATAAAACATAACGGTTTCACAGTCTTCATATTTCTATTATTGCAGTTTAAGTTACAATGCAATTTTAGCAGTTCTTTATTTCAGTCACTGTGCTCGGTGTGTTGTCTGATGTAAAAATCTGATGATGCACCTACTCCGACTCCTCAATTGGATAGCGAATATATGGATCCAAGCAATGGAGTGACCACGGGCACGGTTTAACTTCCCAGTTCCCTTCCTGTCCAGGAATATCCCCTCATTATCCTCTATTATAGCTGCCACTGTATCCTGCCCAGTGGCGGCTGTACCTTAAGTGCGCTCGAGCGCTGAACCACCAATCTAAAAGATTTAAAAATGACAAAATATTAAGTACCTACTTCATCTTTATTTTTATATTACCATTTTAATATTTATTTTCAAACATACAAAAACAAAAACGTATAAAAAATTAAATCTCCAATTATGGTGAAACAGTTTGAGCGCTTTACTAGACTATTAAGACTTATTTTCCTGTAAAGACAAATTCTCGTGCGCTTCGGCGAGTGCACGAGGACTGCTAATACAACTTGTAGGTGATACGAGTTAATACACCTGACGCGTGAAACAAAAGATAGTTCATAGAAACGTACCGAGTAATGAGTCGGTTGTCGAGCGCCGCACGTGCGAACCGAGGATTGCCGAGAGCACCCGATGTTTGACGAATTGGCCGGCCGGCATGGGCGCGCGCGAGGCGACGGCAGCCATGATTGACATCTCGTTATTAGACTATCAGTATAGTTTCACTGTATGTGTGACGCGCTAATAATTGTTTATTTATATTACCGTAAATAATTGTTTTCAGTTTTTGTTTCGATTTTTTTCGAGAACTTTTATTCTATACTGTGTATGGTGTTAGTGAAAATGAGCATAAACATTGATTATATTAAAGAAAATAACAGAACTTTTCAAAATAAAGTGAACATAAAATTGGTCGGACCGCCACGGCCCTTTTTCAATTTGAAACGAGAGTGCAAATCGAAAAATAAAGCATTTACACGAAGTTTTAAAAGTGAAATGTATAATAGAAAGAAATGGTTGTATGGATGTGAGCGTCTTAATGCATTCTTTTGTTTTCCTTGCATTATTTTTGGCGGAGAATCGATTTGGACAGAAACAGGAATCAAGGATTTGACGCATTTGAGTGAAAAAATAAAAAAAAACATGATTCTTCACAAGTACACCTACAAAATGTAATGAGTTTGTGTTAGGCACGGTCGACATTCGTAATCAGCTAGATTCTGTGTATAGAAGAAATATCCAAAAGTATAATGAACAAGATGATAAAAACAGGTATATTTTATCACGTCTTATCGATTGTGTCAAGTTTTGTGGTGCATTTGAGTTAGCTTTGCGAGGTCACGATGAAACTATTGAGTCTAGTAATGCTGGGGTGTTTCGTGGATTAATAGACTTTGTATCAGAGTTGGATACGGTCATGAAGGAGCATCTCACGTCGTCTACAGTTTTCAAAGGCACGTCAAAAACTATTCAGAACGATATTTTATACTCAATTTTATGTGTATACCACAAAGAATTGTCCAATATTATAACAAAATGTGAATACGTAGCAGTTCAAGCTGATGAAACTACCGATGTATCGACGACTATGCAGATGGTAATGATTTTAAGATACGAAGAAAATTGACAGGTTCACGAACGGTTTTGGAAATATCTTACGCCGCATTCCCATACTGCTGAAGGACTTAGTTCTGTTATTACAAGAGAATTACGGGAACTTCAAATAACTCCGCAACAATTAATAGCACAATGTTACGATGGCACCGCTGTAATGAGTGGGAATGTTGGTGGAGTACAGGCTAAAGTAAAAACCGTCTATCCAAATGCTTCATTCGTTCATTGTTACGCCCACCAACTAAATTTAATAATAGAAAAAAGTGTAAGTCAAAACAAAACCGTACAGAAATTTTTTGCTAACCTTCAAGCTTTTCCAAAGTTTTTTTCACGATCACCGAAGCGTACAGATGTTTTGAAAACTATTGTATCAAAGAAGATTCCAGCTGCTTCGCAAACGAGATGGAACTTTAATTCGCGGACCGTTGCATCAGTACATAGCTACAGGGAGCCTTTAAAAGAATGCATGACCACCATTATAGAAACGTAAAATGATACCGATTCTATAAATCAGGCTGATATGCTTGAAAGGTATTTGAACGACAGTACTTTTTTATATTGGCTTGATTTTTTTTCAATCTATTCTGCCGCATAGTGAAATTTTATTCAAACAAATGCAAAAAAGAAATACTGATTTGGTTCATATAAAAAACTGTTTTGAAATCAGTATACAAAATGCACGTAACACCATACATCAACTTGAAGAACCGCCTCAAAAAAGGTTTAAATCGTCTAGCTCTGTTATAGCAAAAGAAGTGTGCGATATAATTATTACTCAAGTGAAAGACAGATTCAATTTTGTAATCATTTGATAGCAGCCAAATTATTTTACTGCGAGAACTCTACCACATACCGTTCTACTTTTCCCGACAAAGATTTCACGATCACAGTTTCCACCTATGCAGCTTTGGACAAGTACAAGTTGAAAAACGAACTATCAGCAATATACAGTAGCGACGATTTCACCAACGCAAATAGTGCAATTGCAATTTTACAGTTGTTCTATAATAATGACCTGACTGAATCATTTTCAGAGTCAATGAAACTATTGCGAATTCTGTGCACTATACCAATGACTTCAGTAGAGAGCGAGCGATGTTTTTCGACACTGAAAAGAATCAAAACTTTTCTCCGAAATACCATGTCTCAGGATCGGCTAAATGCACTTTCTGTGCTTAGTATTGAAAAAAAATTCATACAAACAATACCCGATTTTAATAAAAAGGTGATTGAACATTTCGCTTCAGAAAAATGTCGTCATATTGATTTAATGTATAAAAAATAAACATATATTATGTCAATTTTTGTTTTGTTGCATTTTCTAATTTTAATATTTTAGTAAAGTGCACCACCAGTTCGATAACCCACCAGCCGCCACTGATCCTGCCCAACACAGCTTACCATTAAATCATAACTTTTCCTTGCATTTCTTTTGTTCCGGAATGTCCCTTCCTGTATGACGAATAACTTAATACTAAAAATGAATATATTACGTGACAGAATCTGTAGAGATGATTAAAACACTGATGGTAAATTTTTGACTAAGCAATGTCACACGAAAAACTAGAGACAACAATGTGTTCAGTAAACTGTAGCATCAAACGGGCCATAAAATCAAATCAATATATATTAAATTTAATACAAATCCAGTTTTATTTCTTCATCGAATTTAACGAAAGTTTTACTTGCGCCCATTAAAAAACGCAAGGCACTACTGCCAGGGATTTCGAAAGGCAGTTTGGCCATCTAGTGACAGCTTTAATTTGTCGCGTAATCTGCCTCTGAAGTGGCGACCTTAACCAATCTGTAAATGCTACCGGGTAAAAGGAACCACGGAGGAAAGTTTTTTCCAATCAGGCGCCTTTACTAACTAGACAATAACAATGTTAAATTTCATAAGCCTTAATGCCATTTTTTTACTGGCTATAATTCATTTGTTACAGATTATGTAATAGAAGTATTAACTTTTAGGATTGTCCAAACAAATCTGTGGAAAAAGGTCCAAATAGTTGACTGTTAATTCCTTGGATATCACATTCCAAATATCTCTCTTTTCAAATATCCAGTGTGAAGAATATAATTGAAATTATAAAGTATGAGTATCAATTTATTTTGTAAAATAACCGTATTTGATCTATAACATCCCATACAGAACCAGTAGCTTGTTAACAGCACTACGGTGCAATAGGAATTTGTGAAGCGATCTTCGCCTTATACTTTTCCCGTAACTAGACTCCAATTTTTAACATGAAAGAGGGAGGCGAGTATTTATTCTGAACCTACAGCACACAGCCTGTCAGTAACGCCTCGATTAGCACTTTAGTCAATTAATCACTTGGGCCAGCAGCTATTAATCAGATCTACATCGCAACTACTACAGCCGATTAAATCCTAATTCCGTAACGAAAGCAATTAGAAGACAGCTGCTTGGAGCTAAATTTAGTGGCGAACATCAAACTGAAAGGCGCTAGTGAGTTTTTATGTAATCATGCTATGAATATATTTTTTTTAGCTACATCATCATCAGTGTTCTTCCCTGAGTTAGGTTTACACTTGGAAGTTCTCCATGTCCTCCTGTCTTCCGTCCTCCTCTTCAAATCCATGTAATTTCTGTTTCCCTTGATGTCATCTATGATCTTGTACCACCTTATTCGTCTGTCTCTATCACAAACTAGTCCTTCCAGGGCGTCTGTTAGCAAACATTACCCTCTCAACCAGCATCCCAACCAGTTTTTCTACCTTTTTCTTATAGCTAGCAGTAGTTTCCTCCACTCACCAACTATTACCAGCACTTCTACATTACTCACTTTTTTTCACCGAGGGTGGGGGTGTAACGGTTAGCGTTCTCGCCTCGCATTCGGGAGGACGCCGGTTCGAATCCCCGTCCGGTCATCCAGATTTGGGTTTTCCATGGTTTCCCAAATCACTCCAGGCAAATGCGGGGATGCTTCCTTCAAAAAGGACAAGGCCGAATTCCTTCCCATTCCTTGTCCCCCCATCCTTTTCCGTCTCTAAAGACCTCGTTGTTAAGAGACGTTAAGCAGTTAAAAAAAAAAAAAAAAAAAAAAAAAAAAAAAAAAAAAAAAAAAAAAAAAACCTCATCTTTTCCATCCAGTTTATCCTCCCCATTCTCCTTCACATCCACCTTTCAAACTCTTCTATCCTTTCTTCTTTCTCTCGTCTCAGTGTCCACGTCTTTGCCCAATAAAGTGCCACACTCGATATGAAATACTTGCCGAGTCTTTTCCTCAGTGTTTTGTCTAGTTTTCTGTTTAATAATCTCTTCCTATTGAACGCTTCCTTCGCTACAGCAATAAGAGTTTTCACCTCCTGGTGACATCTCAAGTTCTCAGGTATTGTACTTCCAAGACATCTGAAGGTTCGTGTTTGGTTGGAATTAGCTTGTCCTACCTTAATATTTGCCAGTCTCCTCCCTTTACTAACCACCAAAGTGGTAAAGGTAGGAAGCGTTTTTTCCGATATGGCTTTACTCCTTGACGGTTTCGATGTCATTAGAGGTGGGAGAGGAAAGCATACAGGGAACTGGAAGGAATTCAGTCATAGTCTTATTAAGGAACCGATGGCAACAGCTCACCGCTACACACGCCTGTGATGTTTACCGACAGAGTGTGGGCAGCTGCGTCTCGTCTCCACTAGCAGAGGCGGCCCCGTGCCCATGGCGTGTTGTTGAGTATCCGTCCCGTCCCGCCTTCGTTTCAAGACGTCGTGGGAACGCGGCTTTACAACACACTCGCGCACATTATATCACTGTGTCTCCTCTCTGAGCGTCTTTGTCGCACTTCCCCCGGCTACTCCTCAGGACCCATCACCGAAGGAATGTGCGGTTCCGTTAACTCTCGCCGCTTTTGCAAACACCTGCACTTCACTAAAAAGAGTGCTGCGACCTAGCATTCCCCACAAGGTTGCACTGCGAACGTGGTCTGCCGCTCTAACCGACCAACGAAACAAAGCTCTCTTCCACGCAAATTCCCAATAGTGTTACTAATAAAATATGAAGTGACCGCGAGCGGACCACTTCGAGTCTTACTTATTACGCTGGCACTGGTTTGTCATTTTTCTATTTATTTTAACGCATTAACAGGAACAAGGATACGTTATGTTGCATTCTTTGTTTAAATTTGCTATTATAGCAGTACATTTTTGGTTTCATAAGTTTATTCTTCTGCGCCTTTGAATTTCGTTTGGCAACCTAATGTCCTTCGTTTTAACTACGTCATTTGTCTCGTTAGTCCGCCACTCCCCAACTAGAAGAAACTGGTTTCTCTAACACGATAGCTTGAAGATCTAAGGCCACGGCACCATCCATTTACAATCTCGCTTGACATTATAGGTTACGTAAGAACGGTGTTTACAACAGTTTTTAAAAGTCAACTGAGAAAATGTTGTAACATTTTGGTAAATTTCCTTACAATATTGTAAGTAGATGGCGCAGAAAAGTAAACACATCCGAATAATTACTTACGTCTTGAAAGTACGAATGAAGAGTAGTGCTTATTCCTCGCAAGATACCTTTTGTACAATAGTGTATTTAGTCATACAGGTATATCGGTGTATAGTGTTCTTCTCCGTCTGTCCCTGATTTATTATGCTACTTTCATTAGCTTCACGGGAAATCTTTAGCTATGCCATTTACAACCGCGATCTGAATTTGGTTACATTCTGTTGGGTAGGTGTTTGTTTCAGTGGCAGCGCTTGAATCACCTTAACTTCTTGATTGAATTGACCGTCGTTCATCGACTGACCGTCCATCTGGACCAGTGAACCCTTAAGTAGAACCACCAGTGATCGGAGAAATGGGCGAATCACTCTACGTCAGGAAAACAGGTTAACAGTTTTACATCTGGTATTATATTTGCTTCTGGTATCTCGTTTTGGACTACCCAAGCGCATTCATAATCATAGTGCAGCAAGTAATCTTTTTCTGATGTTTTCTCAAATTAATTAATGCGTATGGTTTTAAGTTATTACTAATTTCTTGGTTTCATTGTAACAATCCTATTGATATGGAGATTCCGTTCCCCAGTTCTAGTGATCGCAGTGGGTGAGTGACAACGGTCGGTGCTGGTATTCGAGAGGGCGCGGGTTCGAAACCCCATACAATCATCCCGATATCGGTTTTGGATTGTTTTCCGAAATTACCCGAGGCGAATTCTGGGATGATTCCTTCAAAATACTGTGAACGAATTACTTCCCGTTCCTCGTTTCCAATTCCTCATTCTTCTTCTTCTTCTAATGACGAGACGTAATACGGTAAAAAAATATTCCTAGCTCTGATGACTTTAATGTTGCCATCCTGATATTGGTTTTCCATGGTTTTCCCAAATCGCTCCAGGCGGGGATGGTTCCTCAGAATATCCCATGGGTGCTTCCTACCATATCCCACATCCTTCCCTATGCACAAACGATTACCCGGGGGTCGGGGCGCACATTGAGCTGCGTGGCACAGCAGGGGCAGCGCAGACCAGGGCAGCACAGATACAGAAACAGTGTAGGGCAGTTGTCCGCCCATATTAGAGCGCAGTTTCGTGCGGCAGTTTACAAAGCATTGAGGTATTGTGTGAGAAACCGACAAAAAAGCGTAACCGAAAACATGTCGATGCAAAAACTCTATTTTTATTTCTTAATCAGACTGGGATGCCGAGCTTGGAAATTGTTATTACTTTAACAGAAGCTGAGTTAGATGAAACTGTGAAAAAGTGGCTTTTTCAGTGACAAGAGAATTCTCAAAATATTATTTCCGGATGACTCGAGCGGAGATTCACGGCATAATCTAACCTGTTATTTTCTCGACAACGCTCAAATACCTATTAGAACTGAAGAAAATCTCGTAGTATTTTCGTGGTTATTTATTTAATTATTTAGCGTTTGACGGTACATGACATTTATAAGAATGTATTTCTCTTTTATTTCATATTACATTTTTAAGAAAACTACATAACAGAGCATAAGAAACGCTTGAAACTAAAAAAGCAGTGTTCAACAAATTATACGGGAAATTGTCTTCACAAGAATCCTCCCTCTCTCGTTAGCAGTTGGACGGAGGTTGCCTTGAAGAGGGAGAAGAAGCAGAAGAGCTCAATTCAGTCGGACGTGTGCCACGGAAAAAAAGATATAGGGCATACTATTGAATGATGTAGTACAAATAATAAGAAAAGAAATAATGTAATAATAGCCTATATATTAATCTTTTTTAAAAGTTTTATTAAAAATTAATTCAAAAAGATAAAATAAAAGTGAAAATTGTAAGTGGACAATTGTATGATAAATAAATGCTGAATTTACTCGCTACTTGTTGGGTTCATTGTCCAAATTTCTTGTTTAAATTTAATTTTTATGTATTTATTATGACTGATATTGTAAATCGCAGGTTGGTTACGCACCAGTTTAATCAATTTTTCTTACTGCATAGTTGAAAATGATTATAAGTAAAGCAAGATTATAAATAACGCAAGAAGTGTTACGGCAAAAACCGGCACGAGTGAGATGCGTGGAACAGTTTCTGTGTCGTGATCACAACGTGGCGCAGGCCACGTGCGGTGCAGTACTGCGGTGCGTCTCAATACGCGCTGTTCCGTCCCAAAAGGTAAAGACACAGAAACTGTGCTGCGCCGCTTGCGTCAGCTGCGCGTCAATGTGCGCCCGGCCTTACACGTTAAAGTAGGTACAACGCATCCTCCGACACCCAGTGAAGAGTCTTGCACAATTGAGAAAAATGAAACACTGATGAGACTGCCTGAATGGCTAAAAGCCGAATGCCATTAAAAAAAATCAGTACAACTAAGATTTAATGTTTAAAGGAATGTATTTCTTCTAGGGAAGTGTTGTAAGTTACTGGATTTATAGTGAGAGAAATTATAATGACTACAAGACGGATTGGAAATAATACAGCAAATGGTGTAGTAGTGATAAAGGAGCTCGATTGGGATTTATTGGAATTCTGGAGGAGGGTGAAAAGAGTGCTGTGAATGTACGAGACATATAGTGGTGCTGAGACCTAGAAGGGTTTGGGTAGGAGAATTTGGAGTAAGTACTTGGAAGGGAAAAAATGACAGTGACGGCAAGCTTGCACTCAATTTCAGGCATAAGACAGTGGGAAGATTTCAACTTCAAGAAAGTCAGGAATTAAAAAGAAACATGGGATGCAATAATTAACCAAAAACAATGAAAGAACTAAAAATTCAAATTCCTAAAGCGAAAAATAAATGGGTGGGGAAAAAATATTCAAAGAATTTCAGATAAACAGTAAGGAAGGGGAAGAAATGTTGGGAAATGGCAGTCGGAGCTTGTGCTTCTTCGGAATTAAATGAAAAATAAAAACGTTTATGCTCCCAGTACATTTATGAAATTTATTTTTCTACCTTGAAAACTGGATTTCTAGTCAGTGTTTCTGAATAGTTATTTTATCTACATTCTGGATGCAACATGAAACGATTAAAAAGGAAATAAACAGCCAAAGCTATATTATAAGCAGTGGTAAAAACAATTTTCACTTTGATATAATGTTCTCGGGTGACTAGCCGAGTTAGCGTGTTTTCACACGATATTTCGGCGATCAAATCACTGTCGCCATCGTCTAGTGAAGTCACTATAAGATGATGACAGTAAATTTGATCGCCAAAACATCGTGTGGAAAACACTGCGTTGATTCGGCTAGTCACGGCAAAACATTTTATTAATTTTCAATTCCGAGGAAAATTTCGTTCTTACGTAAATTTCCACAAAGCAGGAACAGAAATTAAAAGACGACAATAAAATAAAAACTTCATTGTATTAATGCAGTTAAGGCGCCACCACACGAGATCGGGGAAATTAATCGGGCCAGTATCGACTGCTGGTTCCAGCGTACCCGCCGTCCTGGTTGCGATTTTTAGGCGGTTTCCCAAAACTCCACCTCATAAACTACATTTTTCACAAACGAGAATACACTTATCACACACAACACAAAGTTACACGTTCCGCAGACAGATGGAAACACAACATTCCTCCAGTAGTTTAATTGCTCCGGTTCTCAAAAATCTGCTTCTATCAGATGTAATGCACATTTCCTCCCACTGTCATAATTCTTGTGGTCCGCCAGCGCCGATACGGTAAAACAAAACCAAAAAGTTACAGTTACGGTGTGGTTACTATTAATGATCACACGTACGAGGAGGTACCCAAAAATAAGCGGAATAGCTTTGCCGTGGGCGGAGCTTGTGTAGTACGGGTTTCTGACGCTAGGCGTTTACAGCGCAACTCATTGTCAGTTCAGTGCCGCCTGTGTTGTCAACTTGGCTTGATCTGTTAAACTGTCGTGATTTTTTTTTGCTAGCGCTGTTTTGTTATTATTTCGTTTTTGATGATAGCAAGTTTAAGCGAACAACGTGCAGCTGTGAAATTTTGTTTTCTACTCAGTAAAAATGCTGCTGAAACTGCTTTAATGTTTAAAACAGCTTACTAAGATGACGCTATGAAAAAAAAAATCAAATTTACGAGTGGTTTTCTCGGTTTAAAAATGGCGATATGTCCATTGTTGAGAAACCTCGTTCTGGTCGTCCATCAACTGCCCGAATCGACGAAAATGTTGAAAAAATTCGAGACCTTATGCTCTCAGACCGTCGACAGACAACTGATCAACTGTCCGAGATTAGTGGGTTATCTTTGAGCTCGGTTCAGCGAATTTTACCCGAAGATTTGGGAATGAAAAGGGTTGCTGCCAAGTTTGTTCCCCGCGCTCTGACTGACAATCAAAAAGAACGTCGAGTTGAAACATGCCGTGCTTTGAAACAACAGCTTGAAATTGATCCAGATTTTTTGTCAAAGGTCATGGTGCTATGCTTACAACCCAGCAACAAAGCAACAGTTGACGTCATTGTCACCCCGCCCAAAAAAATGTCGTCAAGTCAAATCAAACATCCAAACAATGCTCATTTGCTTTCTTGATGCCAAGGCCGTAGTTCATTCAGAGTTTGTTCCCCTACATCAGATCGTCAATTAAACCTTTTATTTGGATGTTTTAAGAAGATTACGCAACTGTGTTCATCAAACAAACAAACAAAAAATATTTGTGGTAGACAGGAGACTGGTTCTTCAATCACGACAATGCGCCTGCACACCCAGCTGTTTCTGTTAGGCAGCTTTTGGATAAAAATGGTATGGTTCCGCCGCCCCACGCACTTTACTCGCCTAACCTGGTTCCGTGCGATATTTTCTTATTTCCACGCATGAAAAGGGTCATGAAATAACACCGATTTGACAACATTGAAAGAGGTCAAGAAAAAAACGAGGGAGGAGCTGTCAGCCATTTCTAAAGATGACCACAGAATATGTTTCGAACAGTGGAAGCAGCAGTGGGACAAATGTATTAGTTGTAATGGAGAGTATTTTGTAGGGGTTAAGGTTCTTTTGAAAAAATTTTGAAAATATATAGTTTTTAAAAAATAATTCCGGTTTTCTTGAGGTACCCCCTCGTACAGTGCTCGATGACAGTTACTCTGTCTCGATTTACCCTTTGCTCGTTTTTTAAATTTTTTAATTTTTTTTACTTATTGATTTACGTCTCGTCGACGGTTAAGATCATTAGAGGTGGGAGGAGACTGGGGATAAGGAACGGGATTCGGCCATGGCCTTTTTGAAGGAAGCATCCCGGCATTCGCTTGGAGTGATTTGGGGAAACCATGGAAAACTCAAATCTGGCTGCCCGGACGGGGATTCGAACCCGCGTCCTCCCGAATGCGAGGCCAGAACGTAAACCATCACGTTCGGTCCTTGGTTCGTAAAATAGATAACAATATTGATAGAGCCAATAGCTGAATGGCAGAGTATTCAAGTAGTTAAGAGTCTGGTGAGAGCAGTCGGCTGATACGACGTGGAACTGTTCTCCAAGACAGGCAGTAGAATTGGTTGCTTCCTCAGGAGCCCGCCTACTTGCTGTGTGGCGATCGCTCAGGCTAGCAGGTTGACGCCATAGCGACGCCACATGGAGGTGGGGAACACTCTGCAGTAGTGGTTCTCAGCAGGGACGATACCGCCCGATGGTGGGCGCTGAAGAGCTCATAGTGGGCGCTCCTGGTCCGTGCCAAATTTAGGGGGCGTTAAAGACCAACTACCGTCCCCGACCTTACCAGTATTAGATCCGACCGAGACTGCACGGCTTTCGAAACCTACACGAAATCGGCACGAACCTGTTGAAATTTGGTTTAATTGCTTCATCAATATGTCTTCTTCACGTTTTGCGCTCTTTTTTTAACGAAAACTTTCCAGAAATTCAGTTAAAAATGCCAAAATATGACAGCGACGTGCAGCCTTTAGATGCCGCGTTGAAAACTCAGTGACAGTCTCTTAAAATATTGGTTTAATGGTTTCTTGCAGTTTCAGCTTTACTCCGTTGTAAAAAGTCGCACAAAATTGACAATATTTATCCACGTTGTAATACGGTGATGCCCGTAATCTTATATCGAAACGAGCAGTCAGAGATAATCGATTGCTTCCTTTGTAAACTAATACGCCATTTCCGTGATGGATGTCGCAGAGCGAAAATTTCGTACATTTTTTTCTCTTGATCCCTCCACTATTTAAACCTAACCATAAACTCTATGACAAATGAAACTGTTTAGGTTTTTTTTTTTTTATGGCATTCGGCCAGCAACTGTGTTTCTATCATTCTTCAACTGTGTTCATAGTATCTTCTCATTTTATTGATTATCACAAGTGACAGGATAACACAGGACAACACAGGACGAACACAACACTTATTTAAAACCACCCACGCCCTGGACCGGACTCTAACCGGCGACCCCTACAACGCGAAGCCAGCTCGCTAGCTCCGCGCTACCGGGGTCGGCAAACTGTTTAGGTTGATATGAACCCTGTACCGATAATTTGCATGCTATTTTTGCAGTGCTGATAGTATTTCGCAGCTGTGCAGTCTCTCATATTTAGACATTTTTAATTTAATTTGTGGCGACGTTTCAGTTAAACAAGAGCGCAAAACGTGAAGAGGACATATTGACGAAGCAATTAAACCAAATTTTAACAGGTTAGTAGGCTACACCAATTTCGCGTAGGTTCCGAAAGTCGTGCATTTCCCGATCCGGCTTTGAAGGCTGCATCAAAGAAGATTTTAATTGCATCCCCATTAACACATGTAGCCAAAAGAGTCAGCAATTTATTATCTAAGAAAACAAATATATTTTCAAAAGTGGAATGGTGTTATTTAACATTGCTGAGGACAAGTAAGGCACCAAATGTCAAAAAATTTGTGTTATTACACCAAGCTCAGCCCTCTAATTAATAATATTTTTTATAATACGTATTTATTAGTCAAAATCAACAATACATCAATATTATTTATAGCTTTGAACAAAGTAACTTTAGAAAGATGTCATCCTTCTTCTCCATGTGTGATATTGTACACTGAACCAACGAATAATTGTTTCAAAAAGTCGGTTACGAGTCAAAAAGTTGGAGGGTTATTGGTTGCCTCATTTGTTACGAGAAGGGGAATCGGTGTGTTCTCTTTTTTCTGAAATGGGGTCGTGATTAAATTTTTGTTAGAAAAGGGGGCGGTGAGTAATTTTATTTTCGAATAGGGGATTGTAAGCCAAAAAAGGTTGGGTACCTATGCTCTACAATCTACATGTTTGGAATCAATATTTTTCCAGCACACTTTGTTACAACACTAAATAAATTACTGCGTTATTAGATAATGTTGGAACTGCTACATTCCCGTCTTCAGTAAGCTACTGAAAATCTGAGTTGTTTAAAACTCATTACGTAACGATAAGAATTCTTTAAATGTAATCACCATCAGAATTCTGCTACGGCATACTAAAAAGTCTCTTACATAGAGAACAGTATATTTCCGAAAAGAATTAGCAATCAGATAGTAAGTTATCGCTATTCTGTCATTTCCCCGGTGTAACTAGCAACTAAAATTATGCTACTTTACTGAACCAAAAAGGAGACTGACTGGGGGTTCGAATTAGGGTTGTAATGTTCAGTGATCGACATTTGTGGATGCAGATGTTTTGCTGAAGTGGATGCGGAAGAGGAAAAATAAATTTATAATTATTTAAATTTTAATATTTTATCAAAAATAAACTTAAAATCAAAATTAGTACATTTTTTATACAGAATTCTACTTATTTTCATAAGTCAAGTATATTTCCATTTAATACTGCCATATTGGTTGATTTTTTGCCTCATCATTCAACAACAATAAACGTGGGATATTTTCACAATTGTATTACATTATTTATATAACTACTCACGCGTAAAAAAAACAATATTTGTCATTTGAACTTTGTGGAGTTCGTGGCTTGACTTATTCAAGCATCCACGTCACCGCACATCTCCGTGCCCGCCACCCGCCTTTCCACCGCTCTAGCGGCCCATTCACAGTCCAACTAGTAGGACCTACGATGATTCGATTTCCCGATGAAGGACTCTTGATGGGCCGTGAAAGAAGTTACAGGAATCATGTAGGACGTGTTGGATGTTGTTGGACTCCCAGAAAACAAATACGGGTTGTTGCTCTCCAACAAGCTATGGCGTTGGATCATGATTGGAGGAAACATCCGGCGAGTGTGCCGCGAGAAAGTACGAATGGAAAGGATTGGTTGGAACATTTTGTTGGATCCCTTCTGGAAGCGCGAATGGGTGAGCGCATCCGACGGTAGTTCTACACGGATGTCCTACAAGTTGGACAGTGGAAAGGCCGTTTTACTTTACATACAAGTTCAAACTTGTAAATTCGTCGCTTAGGTAATAACACCGTTGAGTTCAATGTTACTTTTATCACAAGGTCGTAGGAAAAATGCAACCACGTTGTTGTTAGCTAAGCGACGATGGACCGAATATCGTATAAAAAGATGTAAACTAAACTTCCGCTATACATCCGCATAAAAATTGCGGATACGGAAGCGGAGGTATGATTTCAAGCGAAATTTCCGCACTTGCGGATGCGGAGCTCCGTTACCTCCCTAGTTCGAATCTTGGTCTCAGCTGGGGTTTTCAATGAACCTTAACTCGACCTTCACCTTTGGCGCCATTTGTTGTGTAATGCGAAGTTCGCTAGAACGCTTCCGTGGTTCTGATTCCACTTGAAACTGTGTCCCACCTATATAGTGTAGGACTACTGGGTTAGATAAGGCGGATACAATAGAGGCGGACTGCGCAGCCGGTAAGAAACACTATCAACTGGGTCACTACGACCACACCAGATTATTATTATTATACCGAAACAAAAGATATTCGTAGAGCAAACTCTTATTTTAGCATATGCATTTGAACACCGTCACAGCGGGAGGTACGATGGAGTCAGGGTCTAACCTAGGACATGGCGCGTAAGTCGTCTAGGTACCGTGTCTAGACGGTTTCCCTTCATCACGCAGGTAAATGTTGGCACAGTTAACCATTTCCACTTCAAAAGCTACATATTTCTGCTTCTTATGATGCCATGCTTCCGGGAAGTCTCTTGCGATAATGAACTGACGTGGTTACCCGTTGCATTCCCGAGCGTGTGTTCGTATGTGTTATTGTATTTTTTTCTAATGGTTTTACGCCTCGTCGAAGTCTGGGTCATTAGAGTACTAGGACCATGGAACGGGAAGGAATTTGGACATGGCCCTTTGAAGGTATCATTCAGGCATTCGTCTGGAATGATTCTGGGAAACCATGGAAAACCCAAATCTGGATGGTCGCACGGGGATTCGAACCCGCGTCCTCCCGAATGCGAGGCCAGAACGTTACCGTTCACCCACCACGCTCGGTACATGACATTGTGGGTACGGATGACTGTTATAATGTTTGTATTCAATATAGAGTGTTGGTTGAGTTGTATGAAATGAGAGATAAAGAAAGAATAAAGTGAAGTCCGGTGTCAGCCCATTCAGTTCTACTATTCTGAACGATATCTTCAGATAATTATGTTATAAATGTGATCATTAGGAAACAAGTGGAATTCCTGTCTTACTTTAAGGCCAGGCAACTTGAAATATTTTCTTGGATCTTGGACAGGTATACTTATTTTTCATCACTCCTAGATTTAGGAATCTTCCATTTCTTATCCAGTTTCCTTTTCCAGTGAGATTTCACCTTAAGAAAGGAACTGTATATTATCACTTTTTCAGCTTGTTTGTTTTGAAAACTAACCAGGTACTTTCCGTAATTGTGTCCTATGAGAAGCATCGAAAATGACTGAAATAACGGAAACTATTGCTTCTATCCATAACTGTAATCTTTTTGTAGATACATCCAAATTTGACCTCATTGAATTGTATTTTACGAACAGATTGATCCGCTAAATCACCAACTGAATGTGAAGAAATAAGTGTGTCGTATCTTGAAAATCAATCCTCTACAAATGCTTGATAAAAGGTAGCTGACTACCTGCCTATTGTTTTGTCAAGATCAATTTTATAGTTTACCTCGCGCTGCAAACTAGCATAGCTTAGGGAAAGCCTTGTTGATGTCTGATCGGCAACCCGCCAGACTATGGCGCCTATTGTGTTGCTGCACTAACGCGCACAGAAACGACATTGAGATTAGTAGTCTGACAGTTAATACTGTATAATAAAACTTTAAAAAGTCAGTACATTGAAGTATTTTTGAAATAGGAATCAGTTCGAGCGCTATTAACATTTTTGAATTTAAATATCTTTGGCCATCTCTTTCGTTGAAAGCCATTCACGCGAAAACCGCTGGTCGGGTTGTCGTTGGGTTTCGAGAAATGAAGAGCTCGCGGAATAAGGTGTATAAATAGAAAATGCAAAAATAAAAAAGACTGCAAGTACAGCGTGAAGAAGTGGAAATGGTCATAGGTAAAGTGGATAAGAAAATCTAACAGAATTTGGAAGAAATGGTGAAAAGATGTATAAACATTAAAGCTGCTGACGGGGAACATCTTTTAAGCTCAGAATGGAGCTAACCAACGATAGGGATACATGTGTACAATAATGTGCTGGAAAAGAAGGCAATGTTAACATTGATTAATTAGGAGATCCTGTTTTCAAGACAGAATTTGATAGCGCACTGAATGATTTGAAATCAAATAAAGCGGTTAAAATTAAATATATTCCTGCAGATCTTCTGAAACTCTCAGGAGAAACCATTATTCAAACTGATATAATTCAGTTATGAAACACGAGAGATTTCGAATCATTTAAAAAAAATATCATCTTCAAATTTCTGAAGAAATCCATAAGTCGACAAATGTGAAAAATATTGCACTGTAACTCTAATATCACATACTTAAAAATTACTGACCAGTATAATACACAAGAAGGATTGTAGAAGAGATAGTAGGTGATGGGCAGTTTGGGCTTAGGAAAGACCATGGTACGAGACAAGCAATTCTGGATTTTTTACTTTTGGCTTTACGCCTCGTCGACAGCTAAGGTCATTAGAGGCGGGATGGCACTGGGGACAAGGAAGGGGAAGGAATTCGGCCATGGCCTTTTCGAAGGAAGCATCCCGTCATTCGCCTGGAGTGATTTGGGGAAACCATGGAAAACCCAAATCTGGATGCCCGGACGGGGATTCGAACCCACAACCTCCCGAATGCGAGGCCAGAACGTTAACCGTTCACCCACCACGCTCGGTAATTCTGGATTTAAGATTAATACTTGAAGGGCACGTAAAAAAAAAAAGATACTTTTATGGCACCTGTTGATTTAGAAAAAAATTTTGACAATGTTATATGGGGAAAAATGTTCAAAACATTAAAGAAGGCAGGACTAAAATATCGAGATAAAAATATATTCTATATAAGAATCATAATAGGCATAAAAAGGGTGTGAGAAAAGGTTGTAGTCTATCCCTAGTAATATTCAATTTAGATGTAGAGGAAGCAATAAAGGAAGTAAAAGAGAAATTTGACTGTGGCTTAAGTATTCAAGAAGAAAAAATCAATATTCCCGATTTGCTGTTGCAGATCGAACTGAGGATCTGAAGAAGTTACTGAATGTCAATTACACAATACTGAGGGATGATTTTGGATTAAACATAAACCAAAGAAAGAAAAAAGTGATGAAATATTGGAAAAATGATAGCAATAATATTGATTAAATATAAAAATAGGATCAGATGCGATAGAAGAAGCAGTGAATCCTGCTCTTTAGAACGTAAAATTACAACTGATGGGGAAACAGGTACGATGTTAAAAGCAGAATAACACTAACAAAAAGACCCTGTATGAAAAAGAGAAACCTTTTAGTTTCAGATATTGGCCTAGGAGTCAGAAAGAACTTCTTAAAACTCTATGTGTGGAGCTCAGCACTTTATGGTAGCGAAGCATGGACTTCAGGAATACGAGAATGAAGGAAACTTAAAGAATTTGAAATGTGGTGTTATAGAAGGATGCTGAAAATTAAAAAGATGAAACGAACGTGTTTTGGAGTCGTTGGGTGAAAAGTGAAGGTTGTGGAAGAGTCTTACAGAAAGAAGAGACAGGATGGTGGGTCATATTTTAAGACATGCGGGATTGATTAAATTGTACACTCGAAGGTAAGAACTGGTGAGCAACATTAGAATGTAGTAAGTAAATAATTGAACACATAGGCTATAAGGAGTATGTTGAGATGAAGAGGTTAGCGCTAGATAGGAAGGGATAGAGGATTGCGTCAATCCAGTTGAGAGACTGAAAGACAAAAAAGAAAAGATTAGTTATTTCTCGCAGTCAGGTTGTAAAACCTAACTGGATATATTTAAATTTTCTACAACTCCTGTTATGTGTTTGTAATTTTAAATATCACAGCTGCAGTAGCATGGTAGCATATGAAAGATGGTTGTTTTGGAGCATACATTTTTCTCGTTTAATCTTGTTGCATTTTACCTTACTTTCAGATTTTTTTTTTTTTTTTTTTTGGTGCTTCAGCGGCTCATGCTGAAGTCCCACTACCTTTGGCAGTATAAGTGTATAACTTCTAGGTGACAGGTTAGAGTGTTGTTTTGAGACACTTTTTATTTCACTTTCAGGGGAAAAATCAGGGCTATGACCATCTAAGATGGCGAAAAAACCCCTGTGGAGTTCATGTTATGTACAGCTCTACGTTGGCTGGTATAGAATACTGAGGGGAACTTTGTATTTATGACATTGCTTCGGCATTGTAATTCCCATAGATTCAGTTCTCTCGTCTCTGACTTCATTTAACTTCTTATGGAATTTTTCGGTTGAATAAAACATTTCTGTATTTATTAATGGAATGTTTGTTTCGTTATGTAAGACTTTTATTGGTGTGTACCTTGGAGCTTTAAGTATCATTCTTAAACATCTGTTCTGCAGTAGTTGTATTTGTTGTAAGTTGGTTTGGCTTGCCAGCCCCCATAGCTGGCATCCACATAATAAAAAAGGTAGAATAACGGATTTATATAGTCTTATCTTTGTATTTAATAGTAGGTTGCTGCTTCGTAATACTGGTGACAAGTTTGAAATTAATGCTAGGCCTTTGTTTTTACTGTCCATTATATGTTGTCGGAAAAGTAATTTATTGTACCGATGTTCTTTAACCCAGGGAACATTTTGGACCATAATCTTCAAGGTATCATGTAGCTATGGCCTTTTTTGGTAAAATAAATACCTGCGCATTTCCCAGGACTGATTTTGACTTTGTAATTTCTGCACCATTTACTGACCTCATCAAGTCCTTATTGTAGTTAAGCAATGTTAAGATCGCGTCTTCTTCCTGTCGTGTACTCTGTAGTGTCATCGGCAAACTGGAACAACTTCACGTGAGGAGGAGTCGGGATTTTATTTATGTAAATTTTGAATAGTGACGGTGCGATCACAGAACCTTGTGGAATTCCAGATGGTATCGGATATATCGATGATCTCTGACCGTCATCTTCTACATAGAATCTTCTGTCTGCTAAGTAACTGCGGATGAATTTGATGGAGCAGTGTTTAATGGCAGTGCGTGTCCTTAATTCTTTAATAAGCTTATCGTGCCATACCTTGTCATAAGCTTTTTCTATGTCTAAAAATACTGCTGACATAGATTTACTAAGGCTGAAATTTTTAGATATATCTTCTGTAATTCGGAGTAGTTGTGTTGTAGCGGCTACTCGGTTTTGAAATCTGAATTGTTCTATTCCTATTGTCTTCTCATCCTCGAGACTGGTGTTAATTCTCTTTAGCAGGATTCTTTCTAGCACCTTGAATGTTTACGACAGTAGACTGATTGGACGATAGTTTATGGCTTGACGGTGGTCCTTTCCACGTTTTGGAAGGCTTTAACTTTTTCTAGCTTCCAGGCTGTGGGGTAGTAACAATTTATGAGGCAACTGTTAAAGTTTCTAGTCAAGAGCACTAAGCCCTTTTTCGGCAGGTTTTTCAAATGTATGTTTTTAATTTTGTCATGTCCTGGGCTTTTATTTGTCCGTTTATTGCAATATTTGCTTGCCTCGGTTCTTTTAAGGCTCTAATTAATTGCCATGCCTCTTTGTTCTGCAGCATTAATCTTGCCATTTTGTCCTCCCACTTCTCATTTCTTCTTCCTTGATGCCGAGTTTTTAGTTGACGTGCAAGTTGGAGGTAATATCTCTTGTCTCTTGGGTACCGATATCGCTGCCAGAGTTTTCTATAGCGGTTACGCAGGTAACGTAGATCTTCCAAAATAGCCGGAAGCTCTTCTTGTTGTTGGTTATCTAATAAAATTGTGGTAGAGGCTCTTCTTTGCGTTTCCAAAACCACCATGTCAAAATGTTCTATCGTTGATTCGATTCGTTCAGTAGTTGAGACATTGCATGTGGTTCTAATTTTATTGTGAATAAGTCTGGTAAAAAATGTTCCAGTCTGTTTCTTTTATTTTCTTTTGTTTTTCGTCAGAGTAGAGCCATCTTTGGATAGTGAGCAGTACTGGGAAGTGGTCTGATGAGAGCTCATTCAGCGTGGACAATTCTATGCGTCTGGATATATTTTTGGCGATTATTATGTCCAGCACTTCCGGTCTATGCCTCGAATTGAAAGGGATGTGGGTTACTTCAGCTGGTACGAAAGCATCTATGTTTCTAATTTCGCACATTTGTAACAACTTTTCACCTTTTCTATTGCTTGTTGTCGAATTTCAGCTAGGGTGTTTGGCGTTGAGGTTTCCCCAAATTATGACCTTGTTGCTTATAGCCAGTATCTCGTCTAGATCATGATCGTGTAAGTTCCTATTTGGGGCTAGATATGCACTGACAAATGTTCTATGCCCTTCTCTTGAGTGGATACACATTGCTGTGGCGTCTAGTTGTGGCTTAGATATTGGAGCGTGTGGCAAGTTTTTGAGTATGGCTATACCTGTGCCTCCTCGTCTTTGACCTACTCTATCCGTTCTGTATACGTGTTATCCAGTTAAGCGGAATTTGTCTGATGGCTGAAGAAAAGATTCTGTTATCAAAATGATGTCGACTTTTTCTCTGATGAGGAAGTTCAGTAATTCATTTCGCTTACTCTTTACGTTGTTTGCATTCCATATTGCAGCTGTCATGTTTTTTAAGGTAAGGTGCTTGCGCCATTATTTCGCTAGGGCCATCACACCTTCAAGCAGGATTAAGAGTTTTCGTAAGCCTCGTGCTTTTTTCATCTTATCCATTGTTCTTTTTAACACTTTAAAAAAAATTCCATTTCCGATCCGAAAAAACTGGATATGTCATCGGATTCGTCTTCTAATATTACATTATTGTCATCCTTCTTCTGTTGTGGCTTCTTTTTGTGTTTATCATCGGATTCGTTTTCCGAATCTTCATTTTTGTCTTTTCTTCTTTTGTTGCGTTTTATTTATATAGTCTTCTTTTTTTTTGTCTTATTTTTTGGGCCTTGATCATCCACTGAAAGGGCTTTTGAATATGAGCGAGACTGTTAACTGTTCTTTTTTTTTTAATGACTTTCGGCATCTTAGACCACACAGCCAGCCTGATGAATTTTCCAGATAATTAGACACACCACAGGACGCACAGACACAACAGTTAAACACCCATGCCCGCGGCCGGACTCGAACCGGCGACCATCGGCACGCGGAGCTAACACTCTAGCCCCTACGCTACCGAGGCCGGCAATTTAACTGTTCTTGATTGATTCATTCTTCCTTTGGTTTCATCTTCTGTTTCATTGGTATTATTTTTCTCTTTCGTGTCTCTTTCGTCTTTTCCTTCTTTCCTTTTACTTGTGCGTGGTGGGTGTAGGAGTTTCTGGTACTCTGGGGATTCTCGCCAAGATGCTGCATGATCACCCTGGCAGTTGGTATATTTTGCTCTCTCCGTCTTTGGGAGGCGGCAATCCTATGACTTCGCACACTTGACAAGCAGCACGATCTGTGGAGACCTCGGCTACGACCGGTTCCACGACCAAACAGTCAGCACCCGGCAGAGCTTCCAGCTCCCGGAAAATTACAGGTCGCGCGGCTCAATATCGCGCTCGCTACGAAATAGTCGCCTCGAATCTCGTAGTCACCTCCTATGTAACGGTTGGTTGGGGGGTTATTGATTCTTATCACTCCGTCAACATCCGCGGCATGTTGTCTCTCAGCGGCCGTTTCATATTGGCCATCTGACCAATAGATTCACAGAAAGATGCGCTGCAATGTAGAATTTGTTGCCTGATGCCGGAATCTTCAAATGAGCCTCTCTGTTCCCGATGTATCGTGAACAATGTCAATGGTATATGAATTATGTCTCCTCAATTTCACTTTATCACCAAAGTCAAGCAATTAACTGCCATTAACAAAAGAATTTTGGCTGAAATTAATATAAGTAAGGTGATATATATTTCGATAAACACCGGGAGAAAAAAAATCGATTTCGAATTCGAAACTTCTCTAAGATAACGGAACGGAAATGCATTCCTAGATATTTTATTCCGATCAACCATACATTGTTTCCTCTGGCGCTGTCAGACCGGAAATCTTCATACCCGGTATGAAAGCTACACACATTGCTATCAAAGAAGTTTTGTGAATAACGTATTGCTATATTTATAAATTTGTTACCTTCTACCCGATTATAAAACATGTAAATTGTACTGAACTTACTGTTCTTTTTCACATAGATTTTCAGTTCACGTAATGCTTGGAGAGTTAGTTCTGACCCAAATCTTTTGTTTAAAAACGATTAGTTTTCATTTAAAGAAGAGCGGTATATTGGTTGAGATGTCTGAGTGGGAATCAGGAGGTACCTGCTTCGAAATCCTTTTGCAAAAATTCTTAGGAGTCCTTGATCTTCTTCATATCTCCGCCACAAATTCTTTTATCAGAGTAAGCTTCACTGGGATGCTTTCGTATTTCAAATCCTACATTAATACTATAGGCACCTTTTATCAGATGCGTGGGTTACTTAGCTCAGGTGGCCGAACTAACCTCAAGAGCTTCCAGTTCCATAGGACTATTTTTATAATTTCGTGAAACGGTCGTTATACTCATTGGGGTCTGTATGCCCAAGTACTTATTTCCTGAATAGTCTGCGTACCTTGACTCCAAATCACTTATTTCCGCAGTTTTTTCTGTTTCTTTTATTTCCTCGAATGCTTTTGTGTTAAATGAAAGTAGACCATCTCTAAATAGTTCTTTAGACTGTATTAGATGCATGGATCTTGAATTACATATAACTGGTGTATTGACCTTAGGTGTAATCTTTCCTTAAACTGAAAAGTGTCATATTTGCATCTATATCTGTAGTAGGTTACTGGTTCTAGTTCAACTTGGTAGTTTGCCTTCTTTATATTTCAATATTGATTTTGTCTGCATTTGACAGTAAACAGTGCATTTATTCTTCTATTGTACGCATCTTTTAAACACACATACAAAGACACTTTATAAACAGCCGTTCTGACAATATTAATTACCATTTTATTACAGACAACTCATCATCTGTGGCATTTTATATTTAGTTCAGTCTCTCACAGCTTGAAAATTTCTCTATCGACCATCTTGTCTTGCCTTGAATTTACCCATCTCTTTATTCCTTGGAGTCAGTCGATCTACATTTCTCTCGGTATTCCATAGAGTAGTCACTTTTCTCAATTATGTATTTACATTACTAGTCTTTAATATTCATATTGTCATATTTCATTTAATATTTTACCAACATAGGCTTATTTTATCCATTATTAAAAATAGGAGTATTACAGCTGGTATAAATTATTTACAGGTAATTCGCCTTTTAAATTAAAGGGAATGATATTAGATGTTTTTGCAATATGCATTTTTTAATGAAACTCATGCCATTTCGTCTAACCCTGGAACAAAATTTGATAGATTTCTTTTGTATCATTTTCAAGTCAAATTATTGTCTTTTTTATTGAGGATTAAAAATTAGAATCCATATTCCATTAACAAAATTGTTACCACTCCAAGTAAATACTTTCGGAATGTTATGCGTTGCAGTGATATCATCTACCTAATTAGACTGCTATCGTAAGAAGAGAGTTAACAAACACCTCCAATAAACTGCTCTGGAATTATTAAATTTTTTTAATTTCGAAAATGTTTGGGTTCGTTGAGTTAACTGAAATATCAAATGCAGAACACTCCACATCTTATTTTTCGTTTTAGCCATGCATGGACTACGATTATGTAAATTCATTACCTCTTGTGAGTTTCCTTGCTCCGTCGTCAGCACTCCTTCAATCTCTAGCCCACTCTTCCTTTTTCTTCTTCTGAGAATACTTTTCCAGATCCTTTACCTCCGCAATTTTTCTCCTAAAGACTTCCCTTTCTTCGATGTTTTCCGCCTTGGTTCCACACCTTTTCAGATGCTAATGGACTTGTACAACCCATGCTCTTGAATCTATTTCTAGTCTTCCCTGCTTGAGAAACAAAGCAGCAGTGTAATGTGTGCTGGTGTTTCAGAGGTCGCAGCACGGCTTTCTGTGGGTGCTGGACTGCGCCTTCAGCGTGATCGTCGTGGGCAACCTGATCGTCTTCGCGTGGAGGGGAGTGTGGACACTACTGGACCTCTACCTGTACCCCACTGACGAGCTGTGGTCCGCCGTCGCATCTCTGGTCAGTGATAACATACACCGAGCCTTCAATTCGTAACGATATAATCCAACTGACGCTAAAATAAAATAGAACGGATTAAACTTTTTAAAGACTATGTGGCCCGTTTGAAAATTTCGCGAATTATATGCGACTAGTGTAAGCCCGTGACAGTTTTTTTGCGTATCGTCACGGATCTAGAATAATTCCAGGGTCAAAGATTATGACAGGTTGACTTGATCTGAACCAAATACGTGCTTAACCTTGTTTCTACCTTAGGGTGAATAAAATCTCTTGAGCTTAAAGAACTTAGAAGTATTAATAGACGGACAGGGACTATCACGCTATCGCATAATTGTTTCAGTGGTAGGTAGACTCGAGCTTGCTGAAATACAGGGCGTTCGCCGGGAAACGCTACCCTCCCAGTCTGTTGCCGTCGGCAACTTGCTGGGACAGTGGAGCCAGCAACTCCCGCCACACGGCGCCGTGAATCACCGCACTGTAGCTAGTTTGTTACTTCAGTCTCTTATTAATCAGTGTTGTGAATAAACGTTTCTTTGCAGTTTGGCTGGTTTGGGACTTAATACTCTTACTAATCTGTACCGTGTTTGAGTGTGAGTAAAATTATGGTACGTTACAGTTTGCAATAAAGAATATTTCTCTACGATACATATGTGAAGAAGAAGTCGTTTAAAAAGTGTCGCAGTAAATTTCGTCGCGAATATCCTGGCGCTTTAATTCTGAGTCTGGTTAAAAAAAGTAAGAGAAACGGGTTCATTTTTTAACAAAAAGAGACTGTCGGTCAACCGTATTCTCACAGAGGATAAAATTGACGATATCGCTTTTAGACTAGAACAGTCACCCAAAAAAATCATTAAGTCAGGGCAGCAGGCAGGCGTATCTAAGACGTCAGCTTGGAAAGTAACAAAGCTAGTTCACTTAAAGCCGTACAAAGCAATTGTGGTGCATAAAATTACAGAAATAGACCAGGGGCCTAGGATTAGATTTTGCAACTGGTACCTGCAGGGTGTCCACGAAGGCACTGTTGATCCGCAACTGACGTCACATTTAATGCTTAGCACATACAAGTTTATGAAGCGTAATTATGAAATAGTCCGCGGCCGACGGTCGAACAATGCCTGAAGCTGACCGCTCGCTCACCGGGAGCAGTTTCTTCCTTGTAGCGCTAACAGTGGGTAGCGTTTCCCGGCGAACGCCCTGTACAAACTTGACTTGTATTTGACTCCAAAAATTCACTCCGAAAAATTTGAATAATTCCTATTCGCTTTGAAAGCATCACGTTTTTTATTGCACTGGCAAACATTCATAATGTAATTTTTGTTCATAGTGTCTGTAACTGCCAGAGAATACAGATTCCATATTATTAAATAATTGAGAAACGCCGAAGAAATGAATTGCCAGAATACTCGATTCGGTAACATATTTGGTGTGATATCCACTTTAAAGAACCTAATAATTTATGTACAGCGATCGTGAACAAAGACCAATAGCGAAAGTGGTCAGTAAAATACGTAAAAATCAAACGAGCTGTAACGTATGAACTGTGGTCGAGCAGTAACATTAACTAAAGTTTTAATTATATTGAAATTTAGCCTAGGCCGAAATGATAATTGTAATTCGTGGTTACAGCAGATATCATGAGTAATTTAAGTTGTTTACGTTACTTTTACTAACGACATGTTACTGAAAATTACTCGTAGTTCCACTTTTTTCAGCTGTAAAGTTTTTCAATCTTTTTTTTTAAGAATAAAATGCTACGAAAACCACACTTAATGAATGTATTCTAGTATTAATTTCATTGCAGTAGCTTAGCTATTAAATTGTGGACATAACCTCGAATTTCTTATAATGATATCTCTGGTCGCTGTTAATTTGCGAGCGAAGGTTGACGCGCGACATCACCGTTCTCCAGCCAATAGCTATAGAGGTGAGCGAGTGAGTGAGTAAGCTTAGGAAATTATATAGTAGATGAATAGAGAGATTAGTGGTTTGTAATAGGATGAAAGAAGAACCGACTCATTTATAGTAATTGTTTATTTGACCACTGAAGCAGATAAGTAGCAAAACACTTAAAACGTCCTATGAAGCAATTAGAAATTATAAAATGTTTCCCTAAGAGAAACCGAACTACCCGAAAATCTCGTTTCTCTAGAAAACACAAACAGTTTATCAATATCTCTGTGCAATGTGGTGCTGCTATCTAGCGGTAATTCGGTCACTCCTTACCGACGCCAGCGCAGCCTAGCAGCTTGACTCTGAACTATCACATACACGTGCTTGATTGTTCATAATTTTACCATTTACGGATTGAATTTCGAAAAATTCCTATCTTAATTATTGATGTTACCAAAGCGGAGAGTTTAATTTTTAAAATGATTTTTCAGTTATTGATTTTATTTAAGTATGAAGAGAGATAGATGGCTCGTCACAACAAAAAAATAAATAAAAAAAAACTTTTAGAAATAATATAACGAGGCGGTTTTTGAAGACGAAGTAATCGTCTTCTGACTTGAGCAGTCAGTAATTATAATTGACACAGTTGAATTCGTCATGATATCCTTGAAGTTGCTTTCCCTGTTATCACACCGGTGCGGTAAGCTTTTCGAATTAATGTTGTATTGGCGGTCGTATACCTCGGTCGTCAAGTTTAAGTACATCTGTTACAGAACATATAAAAATGTCAGTGGATGATTTGAATCCTATTTAATAATTACAACTTCTTACTAATGGTAGGTCTAGTATTGTAAGGCGCCGAATTGTTTGATTAATGATTGGCTGTGGTTGCGGGCGTTTAGTGGACTGTTTGTCTTCTGCGACGATTGAATTTACCTCTCATCTTGATGCTACTCCGTCTTCTTGTCTTTAGTCCTATCTAATGTTAATAACAATCAGGCTGACGCCATCCGCTTAGTTTCAGGCAAAGTAACCTTTACCTGTAATGACTATTGCTTTGGCAAGATAGTGGCAGGTGCAAGTGGAGGTGACAAATAATTTTAGCTATGGAGTGAAGACATCTAGCTGGTAAAATCTTGTTTAATAGATCACTAGAAGTTGTATGATACGGACAATACGTGACTGCTACAAGGACGAGTTCTTAGCCATCCTAGATTCCAATGATAAGATGGATAAAATCTGTCAATTTTTAGCCGGTATTGGTATTCTGGCAGGTTGAGATAACTGGTGAGAGCGGCTGAAAATGTTACTTAACCCATTACTGTTGCTTTAATGTGATGGAGTGTTCGTTTTATAGGAAGTCTTTTATTGACGCCAGTGACCGGCATTTCGTACTCAGCATATCAGCAGTTTGATGAACAATAACTTCTGCTGACACTGCAACACGTGCCTACCAGGTCATCTCGATATAAAACTTAACGTCTTAAGTCTGAATATTCAACAGAAGATCACAATATTTCCAATAAAAATAAGAAAGTCGATTCCGACCTTTACAGCATTTACACTCATAACTTCGCGCTAAACGCACTCTCCGCCTGACTATGCGCTTGACAGTCTACCCTACGGTTCCTACTTAAAACTTACAAACTGTACTACCTGACCCTCTCGCTCCTTGGATTTTATGTATCTATTCCCGGAGCCTGGTGATTTCCTGCCATTGATTTTTGATAGCACAGCATGTTAAAGAATTTCCGGGAACGGCTGGAAGATCCGTCAAATTGCAAGCGCAAAATCGTGACAGTGTGTACAATAATCTCCATTTGTTAGACACCAGGTCATCACCGGACACGAGAAAACAGCAGTGTTGACAAAGGATGACCTATGATGGCTCAGTCGAGTGAAGAAGCGCTATAAATATCTGTAAATCCTAGCAACAACACGGTAGTGTGGCTGTGCGCTTAAAAAAGTCATAACTCGGGATCAAGGAGGTACAACGGACTGGGTTCAAATCAAGGAGCAAGCGTACCAAACATCATGACTGCTTTTTTTACAATTTTTTCGCAACCACTTATGTAAATGGTTTAATCTCCGCCTCATACAGGGGAGTGATTTGGGGAAACCATGGAAAACCCAAATCTGGATGCCTGTACGGGGATTTCAACCACCGTCCTTCCGAATGCGAGGCCAGATCGTTAACCACTCACCCACGACGCTCGGTACCTAAATTGAAGAATGTGCTAAGGGAATAATGTTTATATTATTTAGAAAGATTCGTGCAGATTTCACGATATAAGTTTCAATTATTGGAACACCATTTTTGTTTTTAACTATAAGAAAAACAACAGGAAAACGCATTATTACGCGCACCAGACTCTCCGCGAGTGAAGCAGCGGAAAAATGTTAGTAAATGTATGAAGAAATACACACAGTTGCGGTAACATCCCAGTTGTTGCACCGGACAAGGTTTGAGTCAGTGTGACGCAAGGACCACCTGAAGGAGGATCGTCCACTTGTTTCCCACGGTCAGCGTCTGTGCCGGATGTTGCCATTAGGAGGTTGTTTACGTGGCACCTTGACGGGTTGCGCAGTCCATCACGCGGCCACTTTGCAAGGTGACGGGCCAACAATAGGACCGCATTCAGCGGCAAACGTGCCCGCCGCCCGTGCTAATTCCTCAACGAGCCTCTTCCTTATCCTGGACGCGACGCGCCGAGAAAGGACTGCATTCGGTCGGCCGCTGGAGGCAGCGCGCCAAAATGCCGCCGGTGATCTTGATGCCTTCAAGGCCGGGCCTCAGTCCAACTTGATGACCGCGAGACAAGTGGTGTCTGCCAAGACTTTGTTTCCACGTCTAGCCACTCGCCCACCAATTGTCGCGCACTCAGTGCGACCGTACTAAGAGATCTAGAATTCCTTGCACGGCAATCGGAAATATTCTGACTGAAATCAGACCCAAGTTTTTGGTTATTCAGAAAAATTCAGCGTGGCTGATGGTTCATTTTCCATTTCCTTCCTGTTCTATCTAATAACGCTATTCATTTCTGTTCTAACACCGGTCGCTTATCATTTCAGTGCATAAAAAATTACTTGCATAAAAAAATGAAACACTCAGAAGACGTGGTCTGATGTCAATGTAACTTCGTACACAAACTCACTATTGACTGGTATTTAAATGATTATAATTGCAATTCTCTGTGACAGGTAGCACGGCCACCAGAGTGCACGAGCGTTGTTTGTGTTTAGTGTAGTGTCAGGCATCGTAGGGTGTATAAGGGGCGTGAACAGCTTCAGATGTTGAACGATCACTATGAAGATACGAAGATGCCGAGGACTCGTGTGAGACAGCATTTTCAGCACCTGATAGAATTTGCAAGGAGCCTCATTGCGGGTCTCCATTTGGCTGACTGGATGAATCATACAATATCCAGATTTGTGGGACATTCTGGTGTGACAACGGCCCGTTGTTGGACTGCATGGTAACTTGAGCGCAGGCACACTCGTCGTCAATATTCCGGTAAACCACGTCTGACCAGCTGAGGATCAGTGTATTGTGGACTAACACATCGCATCATCTTCACATATCTGCGCCTGCCATCCGAGAAAAAGCAATGGATTCACTGCAACATTCTGTGTCATCCCGTTGGATATTAGCAGCAGATGGACCAGGGAATTACCGTCCCATGCGTACGCTTCCATTAAAACCACAACAGAATCGGTTGCGCATGGGAGTGGTGCCATGACTGGGAAGCATGGACTGTTCATGAATGGCGTCAGATTGTATCCAGCGATGAATCTCTGTTATGCACTACATTGATGACCGTCGTCGGCGGTTATGGCGGTGACATGGGGAGAGGTTCCATTCTTCCAATGTTTTGGAGAGGCACAGGTGTGTTAGCCCTGTCGCCAAAAATCATTTCATTTCATTTCATGCAGTGGCGTTTAAATTAAAGAAGAGTGGTCTGGTGGTTCAGTGGTTAAGGCGTCTGACTGGAGATCGAAAGGTCCCCGGTTCGAATCACGATCTCGGCTTGGATTTTAAAATTCCCTTGACCCCATCTTCACTTCTGACACAGCCTTCTGTTTAATGTGAAGTACGCCACAACGCTTCCGTGGTTTTGATTCCACATTAAATTGTAGTTCCCCTATACCAACAGTTAGGAGTGGATCACACAGCTGATAAGAAACGCTGTCACCAGGTTAATACAGCCGCACGCCTTTACTTAATTTTTGTTAAAAAGCAAATAAAAACAAAAAAACCAAAACAGATAAACAGATGATGGGGAGATATAAAGTTAGGCTCTATTATATTTTAATTACTGGCTGTAATTAATGCCTTGGACAAGCCACATGAATTCATTTCCTTTCATCCATGAACCCTTCGTCCAATATTGAACATGCTTCACAGTTCTCAATAAGATAAATATTCATTGCTTGTAGTATCCCAACGTCCTCTTACAATTATAAATTGTTTAGATACACAATTTTTAAACATCCAAAAAGGAACTGATTATAGTGAAGGTTGAAATTAACAGTTATCATAAAATTAATTCATAATTTTTGTCTCTATCATTACAGTTTTTTTACTTCTATCTTCAACTAATTATAATTTAATAGAATTGCAGTAACGTATTATAAAAACAGTAAATAAAAATTACAAATCTGGGAAAAGAAACAAAATGCTCTAGATAAAGTTAAATATCTATTTAGCACTGAAACTTCATATTACTGAAATATCAGCAGTCAAATGTTAAACACAATTATTTACTCCCAAGTGTTTAAATAGAAGAAGAAAAATAGCACAGGGAAACGCTGTGGAACAGTGTCATCACGTCTGCCGAATTTCTTAACTTTAAATCTACACTCATCGATCAAACATAGAATATAGTACACAGCACTTCACAATGTTTGTATATGATATATTTATAACCCAGTTAAAACAATCAACTCTCAATTCCCATGATTAGTGTGTAATATGTAATGTTTGTTTTCTGGGGCTGTATTAACCTGTGACATACCGAGCAAAGCTCTCAAATGCAAGTCACTTGGAAGTGTTAATGGTTTACATAATATTTGCCAGATCATACATCCCGCATAACTATGCTATCATCAAATGTAAACATATTTTTTCGTGTCTTTTGGCTGATTTTCATGTAATCCTCCATATTTCTATATCTTCAACTAAGATCTTCATGATGTCTATTACGACCAACGTCGTCAATTATCTGCTTCGGTGAATTTTCCACTTCCTCTTCATATCTTTCCTTCTACTGTTCCCTTGATTAACAAATTAACCAAATCTGCGTGTCTTAAAATGTGACCCATAAACCTGTAACTTTTTTCAGAGATATTCTTCTACAAACTACATCGCTCAATCATGATTTCCAGAAAATTTTAATTTCGTACTTCTATAAGCTGCAATGTTCTAAACTTAAGCTTACGGCGTTAGAACTTTCTTTCTGAGTCCTAAGTCTTTCAAATTTATGTTCTCTTTTCGAAGAAGATTCTGCTGGCTAGTGCTATTTTGCTTTTGAAGTCATTTGGCCTTCATTTGTAATTTTACCTCCTACATAGTAAATATCTTTCACCTCTTACCGTATTTTTTATGTATACTTCTGATATTGTCATCATTTATGCTAGACGTAATGCCTGCTCCCTCTACATCAAGGCTGCCCAAGCAGTTTTGGAGATGGGCCACCATTTCTATTCAAAGTTAGCCTGCGGGTCACATAATACTTGCCTCTAGTTGCAATTAATATTTAAATTTAACAAATATATAAGTAACACAGTTTAATCACAGTCTAAAAGTAAAAACCATCAATGACAGCTTTGCAGAAGTTTTTTTTAAAAAAAAATATAATAAAAGATTAAAAAACATCAATGAGACCGTTGCAGAGGTTTTTTAATTATAATCAAAATGAAAAACATCAATGAGACCTTTGTACAGGTTATTTGATTACAATCAAAAATTAAAAACATCAATGAGATCTTTGCGGAAGTTTTTTTTAACTATAATCAAAAAGTGTGAAAACATCCATGAGACCTTCGCCTAGGTTTTTAAATTATAATCAGACAGTAAAAAACCATCAATGAGACCTTTGCAGAGGTTTTTTAAATTATAATCAAAAGGTGAAAAACATCAATGAGACCTTTGCAGAGGTTTTTTTAATTATAATCAAAAAGTGAAAAACATCTGACCTTTGCAGAAGTTTTTGGGCTAGGGTTGGAGGGCAATTTCAAATGCGCTGGTGAGCCACTTCGTCGCCCGCGTACCTAGGGTTGGGCAGCCTTGTTCTACATACACGTAGAATGTTAATAAGTCATAAAACGTTTACCTGCCTCCTACTACTTCCTGATGTGCAGAATTAATTTCATGAGAAGTCTCTGCACGCAAGCCGTATTGTTACTTCAGACTGCTCTGTCAGATGAGAACAGCAGCACTGAATAATTACGCCATTTAACTGCTTCTTTGAAGTGAATGAACTAATAAAGCAGTTACAGTGCAACGTAAATTACGAGATGAGCGTTACCTGGAACCTTGAAACAGATAGCCTGATGATTCAAGCTGTAGTATTGTCAATGTGGAAAATTCGTGTCAAATTGTTAGACCAAAAACCTGCTGGTATAGCTGTGTGCGAAAAAGCGCTACCACATGTGACTGGGGACACTTACTGGACGCTGGTTTAAAACCCGGGCCGGCGTGCCGACTTTCCTGATTCAGGTTTTTAGGTGGTGTCCCGTAATAAAAGAGGCAAATATTGTGACGGTTTCCAATTTTTGCACCATAGATTACATGTTTCACAATCAATATGCATTCATACATAGGTTACAAGTTTCACAAAAAAATGGAGACATTAATTTTCCCATCGGTGTGAATCTGCTAATAGCAGCCGCCAGTTGTATCACAGTGTGCTGGATCAGGGAAAGTACAACAGAACAGGGAACAAGTACAGGCCCTCGCGTACCGGTTGTCCTGACTGCGGGTTTAGGCGGTTTTTGGTATCCAGCAAGATAAATGCCAGGACGGTCCTCAACTCCTCCTCATAATCTACACATTTCACAAACAAAAAATACATTTGCCACACACAGAACACAGTTTCACAGACAAATGGTATCCTGACTGCGGGTTTAGGCGGTTTTCGGTAACCAGCAAGGTAAATGCCAGGACGGTCCTCAACTCCTCCTCATAATCTGCACATTTCACAAACAAAAAATACATTTGTCACACACACAACACAGTTTAACAGACAGATGGTATCCTGACTGCGGGTTTAGGCGGTTTTCGGTAACCAGCAAGGTAAATGCCAGGACGGTTCCCAATTTCCGCCTCATAATCTACACATTTCACAAACAAAAAATACATTTGTCACACACAGAACACAGTTTCACAGACAAATGGTATCCTGACTGCGGGTTTAGGCAGTTTTCGGTATCCAGCAAGGTGAATGCCAGGACGGTCCCCAATCTCCGCCTCATAATCTGCACATTTCACAAACAAAAAATACATTTGTCACACACAGAACATAGTTTCACACACAAATGGTAACACTTTACTTTGCCCATTAGAACGTACAAGTAGTATCGCCTCGCAGGTATACAGGGTGTCCAGGAATGAAAACCGAGCGTGGTGGTGTAACATTTAGCGTTCTGGCCTCGCATTCGGGAGGACGGCGGTTCGAATCTCCGTCCGGGCATCCAGATTTGGGTTTTCCATGGTTTCCCAAATCACTTCAGGCAAATGCCGGGATGGTTCCTTCAAAAGGTCATGGTCGAATTCCTTCCCATTCCTTGCCCCCATCCTTTCCCGTCTCTAAAGACCTCGCTGTTAAGAGACGATAAGCAGTTTTAAAAAAAAAAAAAAAAAAAAAAAAAAAATTAAACAGAAATGAAAGGGTAATCATGCACCCGCAGATAGGTCAAATCATCTCCTACTATATGATAAAATTTTGATTTAATAAAAGTCTCACCATTTTGAGATATTGATTTTTTTAATATTTTTTCGAAACTTGTAATCTTTTTTCAGTTTATTTCATGCCACTTCTATAAATTAAGACTGTATGAACCCTGTTTTTTTCTTTAATTTACTCAATGATATTTGAGACATTTAAAACAATGTTATTTTTTTTCTTAAAACGTCAAAAAAAACTTATAAAAAATCTTAAATGGTGTAATTATTTTATACTTGTTTTATGTTAGTTCAATCTGCTAAAGAGATCATTGTGCATTTTAAACATGTGGTAATTTATTTATTTATTTCGTATGGCAGAAGAAATGCAGAAACTACATTAACTTACAATAAATATAACTATTACTACAGACTGATGTGCATTTGAATTTGCAGCCATTCAATTGCTTCTGTTGTTGCTTCGTGAATCTGATGCATTGTACCGCTGAATCTCCTGAGAGGGCATTCCATAGCGATGTGGTGAATGGTGTGCTCATAGTTACCGCAGTCACAAGAAGGTTTCTCTGCCATTCCCCACTTGTACAACCAGTAATTGCATCTACCGTGGCCTGTTCTCACTCGGTTCGGTGCCGTCCAAGTTTTCCTAGGAAGGTTGAATCCAGGAGGTTGTCGTGTAGGGTCTTGGATTAGCGCCTATTTGTTGGTGTTGGAATTTGTCCACTCACCTAGGTTGAAATTATTTTGGACCGACTCGTGACCAAACTTCCATGTTGAATATCTAGATTTTAGTCTATTTGGAGCTTTGTGTGTGCAGTCCTGGAAGTTGTGGATAACTTAAGCATTTCCGCCATTCCTTTTTTAAAGCCGCTTGTCTTCGGAGACTTGGTGGGGCGATGTTAGAGGGTACAGGCAGCCAGTCTGTAGGTGTAGATTTAACAGTTACAGATATTGTACTCATTGTGTCATTTAGATGAACGTTGATCTTTTTTGTGTGACTGCTATGTAGCCATACTGGACTGCAGTAACAAGTGGTAATAAAATGATGATAATGATTTTAAAAAAAAAGATTTGTTTAAAGTTTTTTTAACATTTTTTGGGGAAAAAGGACCATTGTTTTATATGACTCAAACATTCTTGAGAAAATTAAAAAAAACAGGGTTCAAAAAAGTCTTAATTTGTTGGAATGGCATGGAATAAACTGAGCAAAGTCACATGTTTCAAAAAAAAAAAAAAAAAAGCAATATCTCGAAAATGGTGAGAAGTTTACTAAAATAAAATTTTGTCATATATCAGGACATGGTGTGGCCTATTTGCAGTTGCAGGATTATCTTTTCATTCCTGAATACCCTGTATAATTCTCTGCGTCAGTAATGGCATGCGGCCTAAAGTCAGAAGCTCCAAATTCGACCATGCCAACGATAATCAAACTCGTCAAAGACAATCGACTCCAAAATGTTGGGAAAAAATGGGGAAGAAGAAGAATCATAGGAACATGCTAACGGCAGAGATGGAAAACGTCGGTAAACATATATCTGCCACCTGAAGTCCGAACAACTCGACGAAGGTTTCCCGACAAAATGAGCCATACGAATGTTTTTTTAAACCAAATCTATTTTTTTTAACTGCTTTACGTCTCACAAGAGCGAGACGGGAAAGGATGGGGGCAAAAAATGCGAAGGAATTTGGCCATGGCCTTTTTAAGGAAGCATCCCGGCATTTGCCTGGAGTGATTTTTGACACCATGGAGAACCCAAATCTGGATGCCCTGACGGGGATTCGAACCGCCGTCCTCCCGAATGCGAGGCCAGAACGCTATCCGTTACATCACCACGCTCGGTTAAACCAAATCTAATCCAAATTCACCAAATAAATTATATGCTTCAAACGTGTTTTTTGTTCGTTTAGTGGATCTTGAAAGTGAAAGATACCGTTCCGGTCTGGTATTAGGGAGGACGTGGGTTTGGTACAGACCGGCCATTCAGATATCGGTTGTTTCTATAAATAATTCAAACGAATGCCGGAGTGATTTATTTATAAGGGCTATGGCTAATTTCTTCTAGTTCTTTGCCCACAATACCTTCCCGACTTTAATGACCACGTCGCTGAGGCAACAAAAGAAAAAAATTGTACGACTCCTCGACTACTGATTATTTTTTTCGTAAGTTTTAACGTAATGTAAACATAAATTTGTTGCTTTTTGCAGGAGTCATGTTTGTAAAATTCCACTTACCTTACAGGTTTAGCACTGTGTCATTGTTGTTGCTACCGCCAACGTTTCGGCACCCAACCTGGGGCCTTCCTAGCGACTATTGTCTGCAGATATTTTAGCTGCTGACGGCTTACAAACGAAGAGGCGGTGTAATCAGCCGTCAGCCAGAAATAGCCCTAAGGATAGTTCCTTGTTGTGTGCCGAAACATTGACAATAGCAACCACATTGACGCAACGGTAGACAGTAAGTGACTTAATTAAACAGCTTAAAGACATTAAAATTGTGCAAGCTAAGGGAGGGAAGAGAATTTCAAGGAACAGTATAAATTATCTGCCTCAAACTGTTTGTTAAACGCGTATCGTTAAGGCGAAAATTTAGTACAGTCCTGGTGTTAGTGAATGGTACTATTTGTCGGGAACCCTGAAGCGTAGCCAAGTCGCTTAAATTACAGAGTTTCAATTTGCCATGCTATCCGCCTCTATCGTGGCTATCCTGACCGAACCCAGTAACCCCCAGGTGTCGAAAAGAGGAGCTTCCAAGCATGAACAAAGCTTTGCCCGAAATGAATGCTGGTTGAAGGGCCCATAAAAATTACGGGCAAGAACGAGATTTGATCCGGGGACATTTTAAAGTATCAAACAGCTCAGTATTAACAAAACTAAAAGTATGATTTCCGTCACGCAGATGTCAAACCGCAATCCAGTTAATTGCTAGTGTCTAGCTCCGTGTAAAAAGTACTTGTTGTATATTAATTAATAGAATTAGATGAGATAAGAACCAGCTGAATAATTCTAACGTATGTATATGTCAATCAAATAACCATAAAGATAAAGCTGAAAAAGTTACGATCATAAAGCAACTAAGACATGGATGAACGTCAGCTTGGATTTGGGAAAAGTGATTGCTGTAACACACTACTAAGAGAAGAAAATAAACTTTACTCTAAAACATTTGTTATGTTTATTGCCACAACGAATCAATATTCTCGCACGAATAAACATCCCATCAAAAATTATACTCAGAACTCTAAAACAATCAAGATTTTTAAATTTCTTTCAAGTAATGTGGTCACTTATCTACAAATACGGAACAAAGGAGCTTTTTATGTAACGAAGTATAATCACGCCAGATGGCAACAACGGCAATCATTGCTTCCCCCACTGAAAACTTTCGTCATTCATTTCTGTTATAGAACGAATTGTTTCTACGGCAGGAATTATCCTAATAACATCCAACATATCTTTTCAGCCGAAAATCCAAATCACGCATACATAAAAATAACTACGAATTCACGCCATTTGTGTCATTCAGCACGTTTCTGTATTCTGCCAGGCCACAAACTGATCCAGGAACCGGATGTCCGAACCAGCGAATGACCTCGTGCTCTTCAATGGGCTGGCTCTGCCCGCCTTTGTCGCTTGCGGCTGTTTGCGTCAGTGCAAAGTTGGTTGCCTAACTCTCCGGAGGAAGGACGACGCCGCGTATTCGCGTTGAACGATCTCTCTTTCCATTGATACCTTGTCTCTAATTGCTCCACCGTTGTCTTACAACAGGTTAGGACAGTATTTCCTCACTAATTTATCTAAATGTGTGTTTTTTATCCTTCCGAAACTATTTTTATTATTCTTCTCTTGATATTTTGGCAATTTTGTATCAAGATTTGTTTTCGGCTGACGCTGCACCACTTTAGATTAAGCATTACCTGCATGTGTAACAACGAATCCATTTAACTGAAAACCTACTGTGATCGAACATGACTATTGGCTGGTAAAAAAAGAAAAATTGTTTTCTACAGCTCTTCTCCAGCTATGTAATTACTCATGATAATTCACAATTAATCACTGGCTTCCGTTTGTTTATCATGGATTTAATGACACATTAAAACACAACAATTGTAATTACGTGTCGCTGTCAGCACATATAGCAGGTAATGAAGGTTCAATCTTATACTTACAGTCAGAAGGCAGATCTTTGAATTCCTAAGTTAATCAAAACACATGGCGGTCAAAACCGGAAAAGAAATACTGGTACTTAATTGTTTTGAAATGAAGGGATTCACCGTTAATCCATGGATGTGATGTAAATATCCACAAAATTTTGTTAAATTATAGGCGAAGAAACAATTGCATTTAGATAATCAGGTTTTATTACAGTTATTTCAATTTTTCGATGCTGTTTCCCAAATTATTTTGAAAGTACAGGATTGTTCTTCCAAATTCATAACTCAGAATATATTATAAGCTGCATTACATACTTAACCAGGTGTGATACAAAGTTTAGTATCTGCATACTAAATCAATTAGGCGTACAAACATTTCATATTAGGTTTCTGTTCCAAATTACTGGATTTGCAGCGACAAATTACATCTATAATAATTTAATCAGTTTTAGGTGACACCAAATCAAGAAGAACTATCAAAATTTTGAAATCTAAGTTTCGTGATGTTCAGTGTTATTTCATTACACCTCGTAATCCAGGTCACTGAATCACAGAAAGTTTCAAACTCAACTGGTTTGAGAACCAGTGGTAAATAAATATTCACTATTTAGTTCTTCGCCGGCAAGGTGGTAGAGGTATGTGGTGGTCTGGTGGTCCACAGTCGCCAGACTGTTACCCAAAGCCTTGGGCTAAACATTTTATTCCTTCGCAATCCATATGGAGTGGAGACAAACGGAAATGTTGATGGCAGTCGCTCCCTGGTATATCACGTTAAATTTCGTGCTTCTCACTCCCCCCCCCCCCCCCTCTTTCATGTCTTTCGGAAAAGTGGACGTGAACAATACTTTAAATATAGTGTATATATTTACCTCATCCATTTAAACTTTACATTTGATGAAGTGCTAAGAGATCATGTTATGAAAATACAGAAAACAGTAATTAACTCACAAAATATGTTATGAAACTATTTCCATACATTAAATCCATTATGTTTTGTAGTAAAAGTACTGACCTATAATTATATCAAAATAATTAATATAATACAATTCAAATAAATAATTCATTAGTATCATACTTTTCCTCACCTTTACCGGTGTTGTCTGTGGTACTTTAGGGTACGTTGATAAAATGTTTATAAGGGTCATTGTCCTATAAGATAATTCATTAAAAATCTCAATTGTCAGTTATAACGTTTTTTTACATTATTGGTGGTTCTTCCTGATACATCCTTCCTTTCATCGATCTCCTAAAACGAAATCCGAGAAGTTTGCATTCTAGAAAGCGACTGGGCATCCCACAATACCTCTTGAAAATGTTCTTAAATTTTCCATTTCCGTATCTTTACCCGAATACTCTTACCATAAAGGTCAAAGCTGTTGCAGGAACTCCAAAGATTTTTTATATGACGGACAAGAGTATAGAGACCTAAGGAAACTCTCCGTGTAATATTCTCAAAGGTAATAAGATGTCATGTATGATACCTCGTCAGTCTTCAATTTTGCATCCACTAAAAAGTTTTGTTCGGCGAAACCAGTTGGAGTTACCGCGATGCATACACTGATCAACGTTACTTCAGTAGATTCAGATAGAATAAAGTTGTTCAGGACAGACATACGTAGCAGATGGATCAGATGTTGTCAGTCCGTTAGAGACTAGCATTGTACACTTGGTCAGTACATACATACATGTCCTGAGTAGCAAGTAGTTCTGAGAGGTGTGTTTCGTGCCACAGGCGGTGGGCTACTTGCTGGTGACCACGGCGTTCAGCGTGCAGCTGCCTATCAGCCTGCTGGTGGGTCGTCTGGAAGGCGCCTGCAGACTGCTGGTGGTCGACCTCTACCAGCTCGCGGCCTTCGTCGGCACCGTCAACGTCTGGAGAGGCGTATGGAACCTGCTTAACATTTTCCTGCTGCCAGGTAAATGCCGGACTCAAACACTTTCAATCGTTCACCCTTTGACCACCATCCACTGATTCTGAGTGTAATCCTTAGACAATGAAGATCATCAGCTTTTGACTTTAAGTGGGAACAGTGAACATTCAGAAATATGAGTCGTGACAACCATTAAATCAAGCCATTTGTATGAAGTAGACATTTTTCTAATTTTAAATTTATGTTTTTTTTCTGTCATCAGTCTCTCAACTAATTTGATGCAATCATCCATCTCTTCCCATCTAGCGCTAAACGCTTCAACACAGCATGGCTTTTACAGCCCACATCCTCAATTATTTGTTCCATATATTCCAATCTCTGTCTTCTTCTAAAGCTCTTACCTCTGACTGTTCTCTCCACTAACAAATTAACCAGTCCTGCATGTATTAATATGTGATCCTTCTTGTCTCTTCTTTCTGTAACACTCTTCTGCAAACTTCTTTCTGTACACATTATTTCCGAAGCACGTTTATTTCGTACTATCTATCTGTCCACTTAATTTTCATCATCTTTCTAAGGTAACATATTTTAAATGTTTCAATTTTCTTTCTTTTTGGTATTCCTAAAGCCCATGCTTCGCTACCATAAAGTGTAATATACTGACTGTAATGTTTTGTTTAAATATACCGTCATTTATCCGTAAACAATTTACACCATTCAAATTAATTATTTTAAGAGAAGCACGAAATTTTAGCTACAAGTGAGAGGATTCATTAATAAAATATCTAACTCTAGGGGCAGTCGTTAAGAAGTAGGGGTTCTACCTTTCGATATTGTGTGACAAATCAATCAGTGGAGGAGTTCGCGATTCAAGATGAAATATGTGAATACCGTCTCCCACATACACAGAGTTTCAATTGAAGATTAACCATTTCAAAAACCCTCTCAATGCTCGTTGTCTCCTCAAACCGTGTGAAAGATATGATATACTAAAGAAAAATAGTATGACATTAATACAATGGATACTAAGTTATTTTTTATCCCAAAATAGTGAAAAATTAGTCTTTTATGTTGTAAATATTTTATTACGTAATAAAAATTATACTAATAGGAGTAGTTCTGTGCTATTGAATTTATATCGCTGATGATCCAAACTGACAAAACTAAGATTGAAAAAATAAATAGTGTTTTTGCATATCGTAGTTTATAGACGTAGATGTAGATGCTGCTATAAATTTATGTTCAGTATATTCTTTATGTTTCTTAAAAATATTTCGCCCCATGATACACAGCTTGATTATTCTGGGGTTGATCGTTCTACATTGACTATGCTCAAATTACATTTCTACCATTCAGCTATAGACAATCAATGATTTGTTTACATCAATTCCCATATCGCCACATCTATTTTTGATATTTTTATTTTTATTTAATTGTGATGGAGCGCATACACCTGTTCCAATTTCCCTAATCGTCTATTTCCCCCTTTCTTATTATTGTTATCAGATATACTTGAGTGTTAAATTCCTACATCCATCTACTTTTGCCGTTTATGAACCTTAATTTTAAGTACCTTCAGCGTTTTTGATAAATTATTCGTCATTTCCGTTGGTAATTTATTCCAATCGCTGACACTCTTATCCATAAACAAATTTCCCACTCCCTTATGTATTAAATGCTTATCGTTTCCCTTCCACACACTAATCCTAATTTTTCGACCAATATTCCTCCATGCCTCATCACCAACATAAACCTTGTTCACTTCCATCACTCTCTTCACCTTTCTCCTATTTTCCAGTGACTCCCAATTCAGCCCCTTTATCAATACCCGACTGAGTTTTGCGGTAATTTCCACAAACAAATCTAGCTGATCTCCTTTGCACATCCCCCAACCCCTGTATTTGACGCCCAAATTTTGGTCCCAAGCTACAACATCACCTTTCCATGCTAGTAATCCGCACAACTTTACTTTTTAATCGATTCTCGGCTTGTTGTTCATCCTTGTGGTGCCCACTCGCCATAGTCTGTTCATAGTCCTACAGAAACTTGTGGCAAGAGTAGATTTTTAATACTTCCGAAGCAATGACTTTTTGGTGGATTCTCACCATATGCAAAGTATTTATTTTGGTGAGATTTTTTAATTTTTATTTTCTTGTCAGAAACTTATTAAATTACATTATAGCAAATCTCAAATTACACCGGACAAAAATTTGGCGATTTCAAGTGCATTTTCCGAGACCTCATGTAAGTCACATTCCGTGCAGGAGGTTGGACACAGTCAACATGCGTTGAACTGTCTGTTCCTCTCCACAGTAGAACTTGATGTTATCGATCTCAACACAGCCCCATTTTGCTAGGTTAACCTTGGATATTTCCACTCCTGATCTCAGCCTGTTCGGATACTTCCAGCCATCCCTTTTCATAGCCTGCTGAGAAAGCTTCTGACACTCTACCCCAATAACATGGGAGGAGCCCTCATCATTCCACAATTGTAACCTTTCTTTCTCAGTTGTTGTTTTGGCGAGATGACGGATACTACATGTTTATCATCTCTATAATATTATGTTTGGGGTAAATGTGGTCTCAGTAGATTTCGCAAGCATTACATCATCTCCCGTGCCAGTGGCTATAGTGGATGTGTGGTCCCACAGACCAGCAGGAGCTGAGCTGCTGGATTAGCGCGCTGGTGCCTCTGACACTGCTCCTCCTCATGGGCTGCTCCAACTCACTGCTCGTCCGCGGAGTCTTCATCGACGGCGAGGAGCCTGGAGGTCGCTGCGTCATCTTCCCCTGCCGCTACCTCCGCGTCTACCTGCAGGTATAGTACCAAAACTTTCACATTGGCTCAGTCAGTTGTGGCACCGTGATGGTGCCCGGCTCTGACACGGTGTTAACTGGTTCAAGCCCTGGTGGTGGCAGAAATTTTCATCATCAGGACTTGGGCGGCAGAGTAGGGGAGGCGGTGAGCCAAAGTCCTGGATTAAATCCCAAATCTCTCCCAGTGAGTTGATGGTGAAGCATGGCGTTCTCCTTGGTGTCTTACGGAAGAGTAGGCCTGGCACCGGCTTTCACCCTCTCCCTTCTTCATCTCTCATGTCATACAACACAAAACACATTCTATACTGAATACACACAAACACCCTACCACGGTGATCATTACCTACAGTAACACACTAAAACACACACTGAGGGAAGCAATGGGAAAGCACCGCCGTCCATCTTCCCAAAAGAGAACCTATTGAGGGTACACCTTTCTTGGAATCTGGCATGACATCATAAGAAGATTCAAATCGATTCCAGTGGTGAATGGTAACGCCGTTCTGGAGGTGCCATCCATACTTTGGTTTTGCTTGTTTCTCGTAATTACTCATGACGAATGCTGGGATGGATCCTTCAAAAGGCTATCCTCTCCTGCCTATAATACCCTCTACGTTCCTGTGGAGGAAAAAAAATTGGTACTGGGGAAGTTTCCCTCCGAATTGACAAAATAATGAAAGCTTCGTAACTAAATCTATAATTTAATATAGTAATATAGTAGAAGAAATTAACCAAAGTTGGACCAATTTTGTTTTTATTTGAGTTATGTTTAATTTTAATGGAATAATTCCTTTTTTATGTTTTCAAATAACCTGTGTGATAAAAGTTAATAAGTATCTGATAATAGTCTACAGACTAATTTTTTTGGTAAAAAGTTTAAAAACAGTCTCTAAGAAATAGGTAGCCAAATTAGTAGACCTGTTCAGAATATACCCAAGATTATCAAAAAAAGTCCATTAGAATTAAAAATAATATGAAAGAGTTTTATTTAACATTTTACCATGTGATATAAATACTTCAGCTTATTTTACATTCATAATATTTAATAATTTACCCTCTAAGAAAAAATTTATGAGTTTTTACGCTATTAAATTCTTCCACTAATGACGAAAATCGACACTTTCTCCCACCATCTGAAACAGCATTTCAAATCACTTTAAGAAATTGACGAAATATTAATAAGAACTGTGAGGTGTTCCTTAGGGGACGCCAAAGGGTTAGGGAAGGTTCCGTGACCAAAGCAATGGCTGATTTCTTTTCCAAACTCTTTACCTAATTGAGATGAAATAATGGCCAAGAGTTGCGAAGCTCTGGAAGAAAAACTCTCTACCTTCAGAGTCACGTGCACTGCCAAATTTATTAGTCCAGCTGTTTTTAAAAGAAATATTTGTATTCCGACTAAAATAAAAATCATACTGAGAATTTAATTTAAACGGTTGGCCATCTATCTCGTTTTGACAGCCGAATTAACGATTCCAGAAATAGTCACATCCGGCAGATGTGTTAGACGTTGAGGCTCTAGCGTGGGATATCTGAGAAACGCATTCGTTACCAAAAAGAAAGAAACCAAAAAAAAAGAAACGCCCTCCCCTCTACTCTAATATTTCTTATTAGGAATGATAAGAAACACGATGTTCTCAACTTTGTTATTCGGTTTTGAGGATGACCCGAGGTCCTAGTTTAAAAATTCCTGCATAAAAGTTGTAAATACCAACAAAAAAATCTAAATAAAAGTGTGCAATTGTTAATTAGAAAACCTTTTGGGGGGGGGGGGGGGGGAATGGAAAAAATAATCAGTTTGTTTGAAACAAATTTGTAAGTTTTTATGATTAATAGGGATAAAAACACAATCACCCTAATCACGATACTTAATTTTCTGCGGGATTAACCGTCTCCTCTTCTCCCCAAAATTCTGGCTTAAAACCAGCGATTAAGATAAAGCCAAAAAATATGCCATTCAAAGCAAATAAAGACTGTGGGAACTGCATTTCTTCTGAGAAGAACACAGAAATTTAAGGGTAACAACACCGACAAATGGATTCCTCGCTTTTAGACCGGTGTTACAAAATAAAAGGTTTTTGAAAAATAAATCTTATAAAAGATATTTTATAAAGTATGTTATCGTACATATCTTATAAAACATTCCTTTTACAAAATGTAATGCGTTGGCGTTACTTCTTACTAATGATTTCATCATCCAGTCAATGTTAACAAAGCAAAGAGCTCATTCGAATTTACCGAAGTTTGTTTGAACAGTTTAAATAACGGAAATTTTGATTTGCGAGTATTAACAGAAAGAAAAGTTGCACAATCCTTAAAACCTAGCCTAGAAGAATAGGAATAAAAGCTTGGGCTCATTCATAAACGTTGCGCAGACATACCTCTGAGACGGTCCAGGAAAGAAAATTACGTTACCTTTCGATCATTTTTATATAGCCACACAGGTTTCAGAAATAATCATGGTGGAAGGAACCTCTATGGGAATAATACCAATAAGATTATATGCAGTTCTTATCGAGTTCCCCATTGAAAAATAAAACTGACACTTCTGAAAGTACCATTTCAAACGTATTCTCATCCATTCTTAAATAATTTTTATAACGTGTCATGTCCTAACATTGCAGCTCTTTCACTAAATTTGATGCATTTCTTTCATATGAGGTCTTTCAATGCACAGACTAACCTAAACACGTCCACTTCTTTTTTCTTCAATAATAATCATATTCTGCACTAACTGCAGCTGCATAAGCATATTAGTTTATTTCATTAATTTCAGGGAACTATTTAGTGCAACAGGCCTAATGAAATATCAAATTTAATATTTCGCAAAATAAATATGATAAAATCTTTTATAAAATATCTTTGACATGCTTTGTCAAAGATCTTTCGTAGTACAATGTTTACTAGTATAAGTTTATTGCCGGCCTAATGTTGAAGATGATATATCACGCAATCCTTTTTTTACAAACTTGTCCTGTTACAGGCTCGTCACCAGAAGAAGCGGGAGAAACAAAGGCAGCAGATTGCCGAGCAGATGGCGAACAGTGTTAACCATGTGCCGCTTCCCTTCCCTGTGGCGCCACTGCCGTCAGCACCTACGCTAGCGCCAACGGAGACCCTAGCGGAAGCACCTGAAACTACAAGGCTGTGAGGCGTCTCTTTTCCATCTAGAGCCAAGTTTCTGCGACAGATGTCACTAACGGGAGATACTTGGGACGGACTGCGTCGACGTGAATATTAGGCGTTCTCCGAAGCGGAGAGTGTGAGGGAAGAAAGAGTGGAAAATGTATTCCGCTTGGAAAATCAGTTTTCTGTGCAAACACACAGTGGAATGGGGCAGAACCATTTCTACACTTTTCTTGTGTGGGAAAATATTATTGAATACTCCCAATACAATGGCTAAAACAGCGGTATATTGATCGCGATGTTAGGATACAGAACACAATGGGGTAGCAAAAAGAACCCTTCATTGAAACCGAAACATTTGTCATAGATTTTGATCACAATTATAAATTATTAATCTATTCTAAGCGCCTTTCTCCGGTTTTCTGCCGAGCAGTGAAGCAAATATTTACTACTATCATCAGTTTCCTTTAATTTGTCAATTTAAGCAATGAATACAGCGTCTTTCCGGTAAATTTTGGAGTTAGCAATAGATGCTTTATTATTTCACCACGGATGTTAAATATTTACGCTGATATCTGAGCAAAATTTCGTATTGTCAGTGATTTAGTAATTATAGCAGTATCATGTTTACTGATCAACTGAATCGTGAAAACGTTAAAAATTCTCTTTCGCCCATAAATAAACTACATTCAGTATTTTAGATTAATTAAAATATAGTGCGCTTCATATGTAATAATAATCTCGGTCCTTTTTATTACTGTCAATGATACCGGGATAAATATCGTCGCTTGTTCTATCGTCAATATTTTTTTTTTTAATTATAGCTGGGCCAAGGATTCTAACTTCAAGTTTAGATGTAAAAAAAAAAAAATGAAGTTGAACCAAGACGACGGCGAGACAGGCATTAATTAAGTCATCCAGCCAGTGATACCTATTTTTGTTCTCATAGAACAGATTTTCATATTGTTGCCGTAGTTTTTTGATAGTGTACAGAAAGTTTATTAAGCGATGACAGTGTGCACTTTACAAACTATGTCGATTATCTTAGCATCCCTTTCTTTTTTTAAAAAAAACGAATAAACTTATGGTCTAACTCAGAGAGAAAGATGGACTGGGACGTTTGTAGCGTGCATCTGATCGTAACAGCACAACACCCTGCCCTGCTGTACTTCTGTTCTCTGTTGATAGAGAACAATTTCATATTTTCATAAAAGACTAATTGTGATATTTTGTACATATTTTGAAACTAATATTATTTGTAAAATAGTGTGCCAATTTTCGTAGCGTAAATGGCTTTTGTCTCGCTATTGGACTTAACATTCCAAGCAGACAGTTTGACCAATAAAAGTGCAAATGCATCGCTAGTTCAGAAGAAAGTGCCATGAGTCTTAATATAAGCTTCTTTCCCCAATGTCTTTATAACTTTTTGTATCTAATGGCAACTTCTTATATCTTTAATTTAGAAACTTATCTGATACTGACATCACATAAAATTCTTAATTCTGTATCATTGTGAACCCTGTTGTTTAATTGAATAGTGAATCGTCTGGATACATGATGGATGGTACTCAGGATAGCTGTAAACAATCAACCGCACAGCATCACTCACCAAGTTTTTAACTATCTTAATTGTGTACCTTGAATTGTTATATTAATGTTGTGTTATGTAAACAATATATCGAAGTTTATTTTTTAAGTGTTGCCAATTTACTGCTCTATAGATTAATCCTCATAGTTTAAAAAGATGGAATGCAGCTTTTGCTACAAAATGTGATCAGCGTAATGAAAATTTCTAAACGAGACATCGAATGGGGTTGAACTGATTCTAAGATTACAAGAAGTAACACGAAAATTGCAAAAAAAAAAAAAAAAAAAAAAAAAAAAAAAAAAAAAAAACAGCTGTGTTCGACCTTAAGAACTTAAACCTAATGTGTACACAAAACGTCTTTAACTAATCGTGTATCCATCTTAGAAGCATTTATTGCCGTATTTTTAGCTTCCATGCAAAAACAAAAACAAAAAGATATTTGTTGGGAAATCTGATGATAATTGTATGTCATATGGATGTTAAAACACTTAGACATCAGCTCCATATAATTATTAGCTAGTTTTCAGTCAGATTACAATGAAACACAGTAAGATACACATGCGGTATAGCTGTCTCTCTTTAAGTTTTTTAAGATAGATTAGAAATTATGAAAGACTATTTCTCTACGAAAGCGTTTACAGAGTAGTAATTCTTGTTACGTAAATATGTTGTCTTTAAGCTTTTTCTCAGCGAAGCACAATGCAGTCAAAAGCAGATACCATTCTCAGGAATTAATATTCTCGCTTCGTAACATTAAAAGTTTGTGGAACAAAAAAAATTTGTAACCCATTTCGTTAAAGCGGTTCAACGGTTCTACCAAAGGCCTGAATACATTAATACATTAATTCTTTATTCTGAAATTTGTAAACTAGATGCATTTGAAATCCGTAACTGTTAATCCAGTTCTCAGTAACAACTGAAGTGAAATGTTCAACGCATAATAGCCTCGTTTACATCTACCAGCACGTAACGTGGCAGACATGGCACAGAAAAGTTGAATACCACAGTACACTCTCAGACGTCGTCAGAGAAACTAGAAAGTGCGCGCATGTAACTACTAATAAGATGTTCAGAAAGTTTTCACTGGAAGAACTACCTGTAGTAGCAATTTTGCTGGAGGAAGAAGAGTCGGCTTATGCAGAAGAGCAGCAGAGAAAAAGAAGGTTTGCTGTGCATTCCATGAACGGAAAAAGAAAGAGAATTTTACACATTATACAAGGAGCAGATTTTTTAAGTATTTTAGGATGAGTAGGTATGAGTGTGGAAACATTGTTTTCAGAATTACACCAGTGATAAGTAAGCGAGATACGAAGTTCAAGGACTCTTTATCACCAAGAGAAATAGCAGTTTGTATGAGGTAAGAGTTTTTTTATTTTTCTAATAAATCTCAAAAAGCTTTTATTTGCTTAATGTTGGCACAAAAATTTGATTTGGATACATTCATTAACATCTGCATATCAAAATTAGTTTCACTAGTCATGTAATTTAAATGTTCACTGTCTGTTGGACTCTTTTTGTTTTTTCATTGCACGTTGGAATGCATCTCGTAATAAATTCCACGATTTCTTGCAGTCTTTTTCTGTGACAAAAATATAATGTTATATTTTTGCAGGTTTTTGTTAACCGGAGATTTTTTCCTAACTATAGCGTACAGTTATCGACTTGGTGTGAGCACTGTGCATTATATAGTAATAGAAGGATGTGTTGCTATCATACAAGAAATGACAGAGGAATATATGCCAACACCTACCAAGGAAAATTGGTTAAATATATCAGAGAAATTTTGGAATGTATGGAAATTTCCCAGCTGGCTTTGTGCCATAGATGGAAAAACACTTTGTAATAACAGCACCAGCTACAGGTGGTTCTCTTTATTGGGGAGCGTACATAAACCACGTAGCTCCATTTTGGCCCCCTGTGAACCCTCCCTTCCCTCCGATGTAGCTTTTGCCTCTACCCCCCTCCCTCCACGTTGCTCGTAGCTTTTTTCCCTTTTGATTCCAGAAGACATTTTGTACTGTTTTCTCTTGTCAGACAATTGTAAATACTTAAGGAGATAATTAACTGTGGGAAATAAATATTCACATGCTGTTGTGAGTCCTGTTCCTCACTTTAACTGTGCAAAATGTTATGAAAGGAAAGCTAAGTGGCTTGGCTCGAAACCCATCCCCTCCCTCCACGTAGCGCAACGTGGCTTTACAGCCAACCCCCCCCCCCCTGGACAGATCCACGTAGTTTGTGCACGCTCCCTTATAGCTATATTAAAAAAAAAGAAAAAAAACACTTTTCAATTGTGCTAATGGAGATCGTCGTTGCCGATTATAAGTTCATTTGTGTGGATGTAGGAGCATATGGCAAAAACAGTGACGAGGGAACATTCTCTAATTTAGCGATTAGAAAATTGAATGTACCAGAAGAAAAATACCTACCCAGTACTGAAATACGGATGCCGCATTACATTATAGGCGACGAAGCGTTTCCTCTAAAAACATACGTAATGCGACCCTATCCTCAGCCGCAAACACATGTTCAGTGCAAAAGAAATTTCAATGATAGATTGTCACGTGCAAGAATGGTAGTAGAAAATGCTTTTGGACAGTTAGCACAAAAGTTCCGTTTGTACAACAGAAAAATCCAGCTCAAACCCGGAAATGCTGATAAAGTAATATTGACTACATGCATTCTACACAACTTCATAAAGTATAACCACATCCATGTCAGTTAAAATACAGCCGTTAATAATATGAGTAAATTTCCAAGGCAAGGCGAGATATCAGAGACAAACTTGCTTTGTATTTTGAGTCATCTACAGAAGCAATGTAAAAAAATTGTAATAATTATTTTCGTAAATAAATACCTGCTTACCTTGTACTTGGAGTTTTTTTGCTATTTCTTTCTATGCGTCATCTTTCCATTTACTGTCGCTCATGTCGTATAGAAATTTATATTCTCTAACTAATTCAATTAATTTTTCACTGTTCATCTTTTTTTAATTAAATCACTTAGTACTCTGTCTGTGCTGTTACGTTGTTGTGTTCATACTAACCGCACAGACACTCTGACATGCTCAGACACGTGCCGGCACAGACAATGCTGGCCGGTGCTGACACGTGTCTGCACGGACACGCTCCACTCACGCGCGGTAGATGTGAAATACGCTCATATATAATGTACGTAATCATACTTTTTTGTCTGTGCCTGTACGTGTCTGACACGTACGGTGTCTGTAGATGTGAATGAGGCTTAAATCCTTAAATTTTCTATAGAACAATCTGAGCTGATTGTCGGCTATTGTGTTAGGCATGTACATTGTATATACAAATGTTGAAGTATATGGTAATGACTACATAATATACACCATGAATAATTTACTTCCCATTGAAGTCCGTGATCTTTTACAAACAACATGACATCAGTGATCTTAGTGGAAAGGAATCCACTTAAAGCAAAACTATTTAGAAATACAAACTAAAATGTGGCAGCCTATTATAACTATTACATTTCTACGGTATCCTGAAACTATTTTATTGATAGCTTAGAAAAAACTCCGATGTAGAAAGAGGTAGATCCTATTAAGTAAAAATTGTTTCAATTTTTCCTGAATTTCATCTCCTGTCCGACATATAACATCTAAATGAAGATTTTTGAAGATATGTGTTTATAAATACATGACGCCTAGTCGAACAAATGTAGTCGAACTGTTCTTCACTTTTAGTATCGTAGCGGTGAATTTTTCTGTTAGTTTTAGAACAGAATTCACTACAATTTTAAATTTTCTAATTCCTGGAACAGCTCTCTGAAGAAAGTTCTACCACTAACATCACTCATAATTCTCATTCCTTCTAATCACTGAGTACATTTTCTATATGACTTTAACTATCCCGGAATTATTCCATAAGATGTTGAGAGAAAAAAAAAAATAATAAGTTAAAACAGCTCGCTCATGCCTAGATCATGTACTGGTGAAATAGTAAGAATTACAAACATGGTTGTACATAGTAGCTTCAGCAAGTTAGATACAGTTACATAATGTTCATTACGCAAACCTAGAAATTTTACATCCTGCACCTCTCGAATACATTGGCCTCCCAATTTCATATTTATTTCAGGTGATAATATGTGTAACATACCGACCATATGTAAACTGGGTTTTATGCAAGTTTAAGTTCAAGGAACTATCTGTGAATAAATTAACAATACGTTGGAAGACGTTTGGTACATAAATTTGGATAATTTTAATTTTTACGCCTGTTTTATTTTCAATGAACACATATTTCGAGTTTTCAGGTATGACTAAAAGACGCCTTGGAAAGACTAGTTTTGTGGGAGGAGAATGAGAGAAAAGAAGAAGTGCAAGATTACAGATCGTATCAAAGGAAACGACAATTCCTTGGATATGAAGAGAAGAACAGAAGACAAATGAGCATGGATAGCAGCCGTATGAAAACGGAGGAGGATGAGGAGGGTCATGGGAGTGTACAGGTCATATACTGGCGATGAGGCATGGAAAGATATTGCAATAGGTATGAAAAGTAGTGCATGGAAGGGAAAAGATGACCATGACCACAAGCTGGCACTCGATTTCAGGCACAAGGGTGTGGGAAGATTCTCTTTTTTGGTAAGGGTGTCAGGGATTGGAATGAGTTACCAAGAGAAATGATGAATAATTTACCGAAAACTTTGAAAGAATTTAAAGATAAAATTTGTAGAGGGCAAATGTAGGTGGATGCAGGATAGGGGGAAGATGGGTGTGTAGGGAAATTACCACCGGAGCCTGTGCTCCATTGCAATTAAATTAAATTAAATTAAAACCTGCTTTAGGGCTGAATACTGATGATGATGACGGCATATATAAATCATTTACAAAGATGAAAAAAAGTTAATGGCCCCGATAAAGGAACTTTCTGCTTGTAATGAATGTCCGTTCACTAAACGGTGAACCTCATGAAAATTCTACAGGCAATACTTTGTTTAATTACTCCTAAAATACTGGCAACGAATTGCTCTGTTAATTACCATTTTGAAAACGAACTGGTTAGTGGTAGAAGCTGTCAAACTTTGTTGTACAAAGCATCTTCCAAAAATTATTATAATTATTTAATTACGATGGAGTAAATAATCCGGTGTCAATTTCCTTATGCACCTACTTTTGCGTCAGGCGAATTTTAGCTTTCTGTTCTTTCAATTTTTGAGCAACAGATCCCTCGAAAATTTATTCCAGCCTATTACTACCTTACCACACATGAAACATTTGACACTGCCTTGTGACTAAATCAAGAGTTAGTTATAAGCATGGTCATCCATTCCCTTCCACATTCTGCCCATAATTCTTTTCACAATTTCCATCGAGGCTCGATTATTGAAAAAACTGTTAGTAATGAAATAAATCTACACTAATATTATGAATTCGAAAGTAACTCTGTATGTTTGATACGTTTTTACGACAAAACGGCTAAACCTCTCTTGTTGAAATTTGACGAGGAAATCCTATATATCATTGGGAAGAATATAGGATACTTTTCCAGGGATAAATAAAATATTTTATCAAGAAGTTTTGAAATGTAACCAAACGGTGACAGACAGACGTATAACGTGCGTAAGTCTGCAATATTATATCAGGCTTTGTTTCTGTCGCAGTCAGTTTGCATATGATTTGTTGATGAATTTCATATACAGACTCAACTTATGTAGTACATATTTGGATTTTATCTAATTCTAGTCATAAGATTATAAGTATTCGCGCACGAAGCCGCGGGTAACTGCTATTAAAGCTATATTTGATAAAAGTGGCTTATCCCCTTTTTTGTATAATAGTTTTACTACAATACGCCTAAGCTGAATGGTTTCATTAGTTATGAGACTGATTTAAATACGTAAAATTTCACTTAGCTCGGCGCACACGCCATGACAGTTGGTGCAGTCCTGACCGGACGACAAGTGAACGGCGGAAAGGCCTGTGCTTCCTCCTTGGGCGCTCGACGGGGTGCCCATTGTCCGCAGTAACGACCAACTACCTATTTAGCCTCGTGGTCTCGCAACCTACAATGGGATGCGGCGGCAAAGTGGGCGACAATAGCGCTTCCCGCCCTCCAGCCGCTGATTGGCTTAGGCTTCCGTCCGTGCCGCGCTAATTGGTCACGTCCACCACCAATCACCGCGAAACTGTCGATCAGCGACCACCCGACGTGTGTTGCTTCCTGAGGAGAATCGTAGCTTTATCACTGAAACGCTTCAATAAAGCTTGCTAGAAAGAAAACAACTTTTATTTTTACAATCTGTTGGCTGTTAATGGTAGGGTGGTGACGTGTGTTAATCTTTGGTTGTGTACCTACCATAAATCTTATATGAAAATTTAACGATTCTGTAGAGTAACTCGGACGTAGTCTACATATGAATAACTATTTTTTTTAAGCGCTATAGGACTGGGAGCAAGAGACTGGAAGGAATTCGGCCTTGGTCGTTTAAAGGAGTGACTTGATGAATAACAAGGTATATTTAGAAACATCTGACAGTATTTAACAAGGAGCCAATACTAAATCTCTTGATGAGGAATTTAACGAATATGGTACCAAGGGTTTTCGAAGATTTAACCGCAATCAGTTATTATACCGATTATTTATTGAGAAGGTTTACCCCCATTAAGTATAGATTTACAGATGAGTGTGTCAATATAGAGGATTGGAGCGAATTAATAATTGGAAATATTCTTGAGTTGTTAGTAATAACTCAAGAGTTTTGGGACAGTAGCAGTACCAATATATAAAAAAATAACAATTCATTGTCCTATTGAAATCTTGATAAAATCCGTCTCTGCGATCGATATGTTCGCCCTTAAATGTGTCTAGCCTCGATATGTCGTTGCTCCGTGATATTCAACTAAGCCTCTTAAGACGTAACGGTACTAGAAGACGATTGGAATCAATGCTTTTCTAATATACAAATAATCTTTTTTATCCTTCCATCCAGGATTATACATGGAGTATTTATATGGACGTCACTGAAGGAAGTGAATCATTTATGGTTTCAATATTACCTCTCTTCTGACCCAGATGACGTTACAAACTAACCATAGATAATTAAGTCTGATATGATGCCTGGACCAATAATCTTGGTATAGTAATTACACAAAACTGGGAATAAAGCCGCTGCTATATAGTGCCAAGTCATCTGCAATTTAATCATATTCTGTGGTATATAATTTTTATTCACCATGACTTTTAAGCACATTTACAGATGGAAACAATAATAACTAATCACAACAATGGATTTTATCAAAGGCTGAACAAATAATTACAATTTTCCTACCGGCGTTGCTATCGATCCACGACCCAAACTTGTTATTTATTTATTCAGTTACTTTATGGTAAAAAGGTTCATCAGCAATTTACATCGTTTCCACTTTTTGCAGGTCCTGTTTGACACGATCTTTTAGTCTTGGTTTTCCGATGTGTCTTCTTCAATCACCTCTAGCTCGAAGGCTGTTCGTGTTGTAATACATTAAGAGCGATCTATATCTTGAAAACAAATCTTTAGCTCTTAATATAAAAATTATGATGAAAAGCGGATTTTTTTTTTTTCTTGTGGCTTTATGCCTCTTCGAAGCCGTTAGAGGCGGGAAAGGACTGCGGACAAGGAACGGGAAACCACGGCCTTTTTCAAAGAAGCATCGTGGCAGTCGCCTGGAGTGATTTGGTGAAACCATAGAAAATCCAAATCTGGAGGCCCGGACGGAGATTCGAAACCGCGTCCTCCCGAATGCGAGGCCCAAGCGTTACCAATGACCCACCATGTTCGGTATTAGAAGTGGATGAATGTTACAAAAATATTCGTTTCGGCAAAAATTACATCAAAACATTACATCAAACCATTACCCCCTAACGACTGACACCTTTGAAATGAAAATGCTATAATCTGGTATTTTCTTACCAAAAACCATAACAAAATAAACTAAAGAAGTGGTGTGGATGTGACAGAGTCTGAAACTTAATGCAGCAGAGATTTCATAGCCAATTATTCAGAAATGAAATATCATATACATCAAATACCATTGTCGAAATGCGCTGTGTTGAAACTATGGGACATAGATAAGGTCAAAACGACTTTGAAATCGACAAATTCTGAATCAAAGGATTACTTTAGTCACTTTACCTCCTCTTACCGAGTTATCTAACTGGTCATCATTATCTCTTTGAGTTGTATACATCCCCAAGTTATTGATGTCGATTTCCCTAACGTCTGTGTGTTGTTACGGTTATGAATCCAGCTTTCTCAACAGCTATTAGTTAACGTTGTAATTCAGTTACGATTTACAGCCAACTTTTCATTCTTGTAACGTAACTGGTTGTTGTCTGGTGTGGTTAAGTCGGAACTTCATGATGGCAACCGTGCTGTTGATTACGATCAAGATACTCAGCAGATGGTTCTCCCAAGGATGTTGAAATTTAGGAAATCACGTACAGCACAAATCTACTGGTATTGGAAAATTTTTACTTACTCTCTCTATTGTTTCCATCTGTTATGCTCACTGTCGCAAAAAAATATTTGTTATCCTACAACATTTTAACTACATATATTAATAATTGCTGCAGTATTTCTGGTGTTTAATACTCGGTGTTTATATTAAACAGAGAAGGAGATAAGTGATGATAAGAAATAGCAAGACTATATAAATTCATATACCCGAAAAATGACAATTTATGATGAATTCCATAAGTTTAAGCAATTATTTTTTCATAACGTATAAATGTTAAATAAATTAAAACAAATAACCAAGACATGAACTATGTAAAAGATCAAACACTAGAGTATAACCGAAATAAAATTCTAAAAAATTGCAGTATTTTAGGTGACTTTTCAATACATGTTTCGATAATTTTTTCCACACTGTATCTGCCTTACTTACAAATAAACATTTTCCAGCTCTTGTGTTTGAATTCAAGAGCTATCCCTTGCCTTCCACTTCTTCTTCGAATATCCATCAAGGCCTCATCGCCAATACATCCCTTATGCGCCTCAGAATCCTCTTCCTTCACCAATGACTCCAAACCCACGAGCTTGATCATATCACATAGTGATTGTATTGAATGGTAGTTTTCGCAAACAAATCTGCCTTCCTTTTCACCCCTTTCCAACTCCTTTATTCGGTTCTCATAACGTGGAGTCCATACGATAGTACAACTAAGATGCACTGAAGATCATGTTCGATTACCGGTAACCACTTCAAGGAGAATAACTGTGTCTTATTTTTCCTATAAAAACAAATACTGTAAAAAGTTTCGTTAGATAACCAGAAGCTCAACAGTGAACTTGCAGGGGACCAATAAATGTGAAATAGTGATGAGTGATATTGTGTCGACAGAGGATAGCCAGTCCCTGTACTAACAGCTGTAGCAGAGGTTTTACAGAGCCTGTGTTTATACGCCGCTGGCATTGACCCAGCACAAGCCTCAGATCCACATTTCACTAATTTTTCGCCTCTCTTAGTACCTGTCATGCGTGTAATAACACGGCATCAGCTCTCATTTCTCTTTCGTGCTGTCATTATAAACAAAACCGAGCTGTGCTCAATTTTAATAGTTTTAACCATTAATTATTGTTGTCTCTTCTGAATTTGGGTTCTTGGGGTAAAACGTAAATTCAAAAGCGTTAACTTTGAAGCCATTTCTCCTCTTAGAAACACGAGCACCACTACATTTTTCTTTTTTTATTGCTGTGACTTTTTTATAATTTATTTTCACAACATCCACAGTTAGCATTATTCAGAGTGTTTCATAAACAACTCTGGCTTCACATTCGGAAGAACGTGGGTTCAAATCCCCGTACGGCCATCCACATTTCAGATTCTCATGTTTTCCTGAAACCACTCCACGAAAAAGCCGGAAAGTTCCCTTCAAAATGCCATTGCCGAATTCCTTCCCATTCCTTTCTCTTAGTCCTTTACCGCATCTAATGACCACGATTTCGAGGAGGCGTAAGGCCCCACGCAAAAAAATAAAACATAAAAAAATCACAAAAAGAAGTAAAAAGTAAATAAATAACCATACATGCAGCTTTATGTGCCAAACTAGTTAATGTACACTTTCTCCACAGAGGTAAATTTTCTAAAACACCTGGTTCTCATATTAATCCATCTCCGTTATAAACCTTGTTATTGATAATTATACTAGGTATCTGCGCTCCTAACGATAAAACCTGTGAATTGGTCAACAATAAAGAATGTAAGAATTTTTTCCTAAAAAAACTACAGTCTTAATCTCCCAAATGTTTAATGAAGCGTTTATTCAAACAAGACAAAAAATAATAACTGTTTATTCAGTATCAATGAATTGTAGCACTATATTTTACAATATAAGAAAAAAATAAACTTGAACAAGACATTCTTCATATCTTTTGTTTTTACTACCCCTTTTGTTAAATGAAAGAAATCGAACATAAGGTTACAGAATTAAGTCCATTTGAAATCAGAGAAGAAAGTATTTGCTTTCCAGATCGTAATGACATTTAGGGAGGAAACTGGTAGATGTAGAGGTTGGATTTCCCATTCTTACCATCAAAAAGAAGGGGATGTGAACTTTTTAAGACTCCAATTGCACTCCACCTTCCCGAAGATAAATCTGTACTTATTAATAATAGGAAGAAAGAGTTTGGTTGAGAGGGGCGTTACACAGATTCCACTTCGAAATTCCCTTCCTCTTCGCGATTCGAACCACTTCGAGGCATGTCACTCTCCTTTTAATCATAATTTAACTTGCAGGATTTCGTAATAACCTACATGCTCTTCAGCTCCCGCACAGTAATCGTTGAATTCGTTCAAAACACTTCATGGCTGTGAATCCATTCCTGAGATAATCCAATTTAGTGGTCCATGGCGGCACGAAAACATGGACGTAGTGTATTTCAACACACTAAATAATTATAGTTTTAAAAATACGATTTTCGTAGCAATGTGAAAAAGGTTGAAATAATGTTTAAATATAAAGATTATGTTCAACAGCGACAGGATGTGCCACAGTTCAGTATAACTTAATTTTTTGAATAAGCTTAAGAATAAATTCTTTGACCAAAAATTAACTTTAGTAAAAAAAAGCGTGAGATGCTAGATATCCGTTGTCTTATATTTTTTATCGCTAGCTATTGTTATAAGTTGAGTCATTGTGAAAAGTAAGTGGAGAGCATCCACCTTTTCTTTTAATGACAACTTCTTATGCAACCTTATACACCTATGCATTGTTGGCTGCCTATCTTACCTCCGGAACAATCCTAAATCTTTTCTACTGTTACTGTCAAAGTTATGAAAATTCCAGGACATAGCTATGAAATTGTTGTCTTGTCCTCCGTTCTTAATACGTGCGCTAAATTTCAAACCATTCGGACGTCTGTAAATGGGTGAAAATTGAATTAAAATATTCTGTTACATTCATACAGGTCAGGCTACTACAAAGCTTATAAAACTTCGCCATTAACAATACACAAACCATACAGATACTGACACTGTCGATTCCCTGTAGAATTTGGGCGTACCAGTAGAAAGAAACATGACATGAGATCAGCACATTAATTCAGTCGTAGGTAGAGCTTATTCCAGGTTGCGATTCATAGGTTTAATTGTAATATACTCGTACGAACAAAAGAGATAGCGTACAAACCTCTCGTGCGTCTACATCTGGATTGCTGTTGTGCAGTTTCGCGAGGATCTTATTGACAGTATAGAGGACCGAGCGGGGCGGTGTAATGGTTAGCGTTCTCGCCTCGCATTCGGGAGGACGGCGGTTTGAATCCCCGTCCGGGCATCCAGATTTGGGTTTTCCATGGTTTCCCCAAATCACTCCAGGCAAATGCCGGGATGCTTCCTTCAAAAAGGCCATGGCCGAATTCCTTCCCATTCCTTGCCCCCATCCTTGCCCCCCATCCTTGCCCCCCATCCTTGCCCCCCATCCTTTCCCGTCTCTAAAGACCTCGATGTTAAAAAGAGACGTAAAGTAGCTACAAAAAAAAAAAAGACAGTATAGAGAAAGTACGGAGAAAAGACACTCGATTCGAGACTGCTTTCCATAGTCCATACGAAAGACAGAATTGATTGATAAATTGGGCTGGGATTCTCTGGTAGACAGACAATGTAGGTTTTGTTTGAACATATTGGTAAAATGGGTACACACAAGTGCAAAGAAATACTTCGTGTCGCAATGACAGAAACGATAATATTAGAGAAATAAGGGGACTCACTAATGCTTATATGAATTCTTTTTTCCTCGTGCCATTCGGGATTAGAATGAACAGAGTGGAGATTAGTTTTGGTGCAAAACACCCTCTCCCCCACACATTTTTTTTCTTAATTTCAGAATATATATGTAGGTTTTTTTTTGCTATGGTTTTACGCCTCGTCGACATGGAGGTCATTAGATGCGGGAAGGAACTGGGACAAGAAATGGAAATGAATTCGGCCATGGCCTTTTAAAGGAACCATCCCGGTATTCGCCTGAAGGGATTTGGGGAAACCATGGAAAACCAAAATCTGGATGGCCCGATCGGGATTCGAACCCACATACTCCCGCATGCGAGACTAGAACGTTACCGCTCATCCAGCACACTCGGTATATATGTAGATGTGCAGCAGCAGGTCTTGTGAATCACTGAGTATAGAGGTTGGTTATGCAATGGCAGGGGCGTTGACGTTTGTCAATAGAAATCTCACTCCAAGACCTTTGAAGCAGTAAGACTTCCTGTCATGGTCAGTTTGTAGATGCAGAGATAAAGAGTCCACAAATTTGACACTTCTGAAACATTTACAGTGTAAATATTCAGACTCCGTGCAACGTAAGTGAGCGCTGCGTATCCTCTGTTGAGAGTTCTTGGCGTGGCGCCCTGCACGTGTCCTTCCCGGCGCCTGGCAAGGTGACAGCACGGTGAGTTATAAAGGACTACTCTTCATCCAGTGGCAGGGCTACCCTCCAGCATCACTTTCAACGGCTTATGCACATTTTATTATAAACAAGCACACTACTAACAACTTTTTATTTTATCGCTATCTGACGATACAGAAAAAAAACTTTATCGTACTTATAAAATCATATATATTATTTCTATAATGTGTGTGTTTTTTTACCACAAGCTATTATCTCCCTTGATAACTAACCGAAATCTATGAATGAGGTATCATTTTAAAGCTTAAGGACTCCACTTTCATCACATCATAATTTCCAAAACATTTTTTTTTTTTGTCACTAGCTATTTATCTCTCTTGATATTTAACCGAAAATGAAAAATGAGGTATTATTTTAGTGATTAATGTCTCCGCTTTGTTCAATTCCTATTGTAACAGAGGAATTTTTTGGAAATCCACCATAAAGGGCAAAACTATCAACATTTCTACAACGCGTATTTTTGTTACGAACCATTTTTATCTCCCTTCATAACTAACCGATCTAGATAAATGAGGTATCATTTTAAAGATTAAGGTCTCCACTTTGATCAGATCATATTTAATCGAGAAATGAGATATTATTTTAGTGATTAAGCTCTCTCACTGCAGGCAAATGCCGGGATGCTTCCTTCAAAAGGTCATGGCCGAATTCCTTCCGATTCCTTGCCCCCAATCCTTTCCCGTCTCTAAAGACTTCGCTGTTAGAGAGACGTTAAGCAGATAAAAAAAATAAGGGTCTCCAATTTTATCAAATCATATTTTAAGAAAAGAATTTTTCGGAACTCGATCCTTAAAGGGCAAAAGTATCAGTATTTCTACAACGCGTATTTGTGTCACGAACCATTTATCTCCCTTGATATCTAACCGATTTTGATAAGTCAGGTGTCATTTTAAAGATTAGGGTCTCCTCCGTGGTCAGATCATTTCTTAAGAAAGAAATTTTTGGGAATTCGACCCTTAAAGGGCAAAATTATCATTATTTCTGTAACGTATTTTTTTTTATCGTGATCCATTTATCTCCCTTGATATCTAACCGATTTTGATAAGTCAGGTGTCATTTTAAGGATTAGAGTCTCCTCCGTGGTCAGATCATTTCTTAAGAAAGAAATTTTTGGGAATTCGACCCTTAAAGGGCAAAATTATCATTATTTCCGTAACGTATTTTTTTTTTATCGTGAGCCATTTATCTCCCTTGATATCTAACCGATTTTGATAAGTCAGGTGTCATTTTAAGGATTAGGGTCTCCTCCGTGGTCAGATCATTTCTTAAGAAACAAATTTTTGGGAATTCGAACCTTAAAGGGCAAAATTATCATTATTTCCGTAATGTATTTTTTTTTATCGTGAGCCATTTATCTCCCTTGATATAGATAAATGAGCTGTCATATTAAATATTAAGGTCTCTGCTTTGGACACATCATTTCTTAAGAACGAAATTTTTCAAAATTTGTCCCTTAAAGGTAATAACTGTGAAAGACGCGCGTGTGAGACCGTTCAGAGCCAAGCCACTAGATAACAATAGCACATATCACAGAGATATCAATGAGCTGATTCACTGGCGTCAACTTTTGTTACGTACCTCTTACACTAAACAAATAAATAAATGAAACAAATAAGGCGGTTCTTCTTCATCCTATTACAAACCCGAACCTTACTGTTCATTTTATTCGCGAATTTTTCGCACTAGTTATCTTGTAAATAAATGAAAAACGAAAAAAAGCAGTAAGCGCATTACTCCACATATAGCAGACAAATGCTAATTACAAATAAAGGTAGTTTCGGTTAGAGGGAATGAAGAATTCTCCAAAGGAAATATAGTCCTCAACGTATCACTGCTTGAATCCTATTGGAAACAAACATCATACGCGTGATTTTCAAGAAATGTGAAGTAGGGGAGAACAGGGGAATGGGAGCCTACCAAGGAAAAAGTGAAATACGAGTGCCTTTTTTGTTTATTTTTTAAATTTAGATTCTGATACGTCTAATCAATGGACTGTGTGGGGAAAAAAAAAACTAAAACGGACACTTCACTGAAAAGGGAGAGAGTAAAAAAGAAAAACGACAATTGATTGGAATGGCTTTCATTACACGATCAACTGGGTAAAGGAAGCCGTAGCCAAATTACCCGCATAACTTTAGTTTTCTTGACAAAACTTAAAATTAATACAATTTTTCACTCTTGTGGATCTAGAAATTAATAATTTATTTTTTATACATTAGAAATACATTATTGTTACCTAGCACAAAATTTACAAGTCAAGGACGGTTCATCATCACAATTTGCACAGTCCAGATGTGCTTCATTTTTACACACTTCACGACTTGAGAGTGTCGTTTGATTCCACTTATGTGAAGTAAACAAACGGTTTCTATACATCGCTAATTAAAACCCATGAAGATTGTTACAAACGGTATCTCCAATTAGGTGGTCTAACCATCCTTGCATTCACCATTGCTTTTCCTTTTTTTTGCTGCAGAAAATTCGGATCTTTTCTTGGGCGCACCGTTATTGCTTTCTCTCTTCTCTTTCTTTCGTTTTTCCTTTTTTTTTTCTTAGTTTTCTGAAGGGTGAAGCGGCCAAAATCTACGAATGCTATTTTTTACGAGAATTTTTATGGTAGTTGGTTGCCTGATTTTTATGTAGGGGAAATTATGGGGTAATCAGAACTAAGCTCCAATTTCCCCTTGCGCATGGCTCACATTAACCCACATGTTACGCTTTTGTTAAAAAGTTATATATATATATATATATATATACTATATATATATATATATATATATATATATATATATATATATATATATATATATACTATATATATCATTTTTTCTCCCGTTTTACACAGTGCCTGTTAATTAATCGCGCAACCATTACAATGTATTACATAACTTTATAAGCTACAAAGCAAACTCGCCGGCTTAAGATAACAGCGGCAATAATTACAGTCGGACAGCTGAAAACATACTGTGTCGTCTGTTTTGCAAACTTAGGGCGACTGAGACACCGCTTGTAATAAGTAAACTCGCAGATTTTTAGCACGCGATATTCAAATTATTCAGGATACGCTCCTATTACCAGGAGGCCCCCATTCCCCTGTTCCCCCCTATACACTACCTTCATAATTACAGATAACTGCTGTCTCAAATAGACTACACGATAGATAATTACGTGTATATCATCTTCTAGTTATTTAAACTCAACCTGAATATCGATTCATCAGGATACATCTTAACCATTCAAACATAAAATTCTGCACGGTGCAATTCAATAATCCACCACATAAAACCTATTAAAAGCGACCTATCTAACTTTCTTGTTCTCTGTCCAGGAACGTGTATGACCATTAATCAATTTTCATTAAAACAGTATCATCAATGCTTATAAAAATAAACAGATTTGGGTTAAAATTGTAATTACTTTTGAATCAGGTAGATTTACCAAAGTCTGAAAGCTGATTCACTTTTGCTCCCTGCAGCAAAATATGGTTACTAAACAATTAGCTAAATCTGGCTTTCTCTGTGATTAAATCTAGTTTCGTCTGAGTTCAGCAGACAACTACAGAGGCATCGTCTTAAAATCATATCTCGAGGATTTTTTCCATTCTTACAATGTGGCAGTGTTAGAGGTTGTATGTTGATTTTATTTTTGTTCCTTAAACGATGCCAATCTGATATAAAGCTACAAAGAAGACTCACGTTCAAAGATTTTCTTCTTGTTCTACTGCGTACAGTTCCGCTATTATTTCTCTGTTACGAAATATATAAACAAGAGCGTGCTGTATAAAGAATTGATAATGTCAAGATATGTGATACCACTTTTTTTAAAAAATTTATGAATCAAAATACATTTCGAAAATTCATGAAAATTGTAAACTATATCCCGCATCAATCTTTCGCAATGATGGAAGGATCCATCGTATGTCACATGTGATACGGAACTGAATTCCTGCTAGAACCTTCCGTATTGACAAGAACAGAGTTATTTATTATTTCATATATTTTTATTTCTTTGTATGCGGAAAAATAGAAAAAACATTGAATTCGAAAACTGCAGATCATCAGATTTTTCTGATTCTGAAATGGTTTACGTACTGTACATTTGGGGAGCGTGAGGTGCAGATACCAATAACTAATCTTGAACAGATGTACTTTGGTTTTCCTGCCTTATTTTAACATACTTTAGTTGAGTCCGCTGTTGCTTACAAAATATCAAAGAACAGTTCTTATAGATTTCTTGAAATTTTTTAATGATTATACATACGAATGTCGATTTCAAATTAATTAACGCCCAACATAATCTTGTTATCATTATCTTGTTATCATAATGGCAGCTGGTGTAGCCACTTTTGAATACTAAAATTCGCAAATAATGATATGAAATATACAATTTATCCATTTTACACTCACATTTTCACGCTGATTGTGTTTTAAGATAGTTTAGTATCAGTCTTTTGAGAGTTTTGCGTCAACTTTGATCAAAATTCAAATATATGTACACGCTGACACTAACAGACATGCAAAGTAAGATATTTGATAGAACGACAAAAAGATAATTTTGTTCACATAATACAGAAATTATTTATCACATTGTCAGAATTGACTGTTTATTATGCAGTATTCATCCGTAACATCAAAATATAGAACAGATTTACTTACGATCTGTCAGTAACTGAGGCAGATTGTTTTTACATGTGAGTGTCAAAAAGAAATATTCAAATCCTTTTCCAATAGCTAAAAATGGATCTTATCAGGTTGTGTTCTTTCGTATAATTATTAATTGCCCATTTGCAGGCAGTTTTCCCTGTTACGTTTAATGAAAATATATAATCAAGTATATTAGCAATGACGTGTAATTTATGATAAAATCGATGGATATTTGTCCTCTTTATGCACACTTCCCTTTTGTTCACAACTACAAAATTATTTTGGTTCCGTCATTAATCTAAACAATCAGAAAAAAAGGAGAATTCGTAAATTACTATCCGTAACATCAGAGACGGAAGACTAATGGAAGCCAACGCGAATTTATTTCACGTTTGTTGACGATCACCGAAGTTTCCTTCTCTGTGTGATGGTGGGAATAAAACTGGCAGGCAAAGCCATTTAATTATTATCAAAAATTGTTCTTAGATAGAGGAAATAGATACTTACGTTGTAATTAGCATTGTCAAAACATAACAAAACACACGTTATTTTTCATTGATAGAACCTATTTCTCCACATTTTATGAAAACGAAATAAATTTTTGGACGCAGGGAATTGTTTAAGAGGTAAGACTTGCGATCAAATCAATGTTCTCTTGGAAAAAAATATAGAATACAACTCCAAATCTAGTCTATGGGTTTCCTACCTACATCTGAATTTGAATCGTTCGCACATTTAGAAACAATATATGTAGTAAGTCTGTTCTTAATTACAATGTCGATTTGATAAAAACTAAGTTACAGCGAAGATAAGCTCGGACTTTCAAAATGAGACTATGATTAAGTGAATGATCTTTATCTCTGCAAAACATTTCTCGCTCGTTGTCTGACCGACAAATGGCACTCTGTTCAAATCTACTAAACTTTAACACATTTAACTCTCATCCAGATATTCAATGATCTGGAATTCCATGTGTGAAATTTCGTCCTTCATCTACTATGAAATTCAAATAACGATAGAATGCAGCAAAAATCAATTTTTTAGAGAGATCGTTTGTAAATAAGGTAGGTACTGTGTTCATTTATCAAACAAAATATTATTCTCAATCATAACGTTGTATTGGCTTGCCACACACGATCACTCAAAGGCCTTAATATAGATATTCGTTAATGGGCTCATAAGAGATTAAAAAAGATTGTTGGCAGTGGTTATTTTAAACAACGATCTAGACATATTCATCGAGAGATTTTGGGAATACATGGGAAACTGAAACACAAGCTCGTTAACCCATCACATCCTGTATAAAATGAAATATCGTCATTGACTCAATATTTATTTTCAACACTACTAGATACTCTATTTTGGTATCAGCACGATAGACACAATTCTAATACACTGACATTTGTTCACTAACATAACAGGAAATTTAAAAGTATTCCCCCGTTATGCTCAGTTCAGATTGGTGATATAATTCTGAGTGAGACTGCGACATAACTGTTTAGAACTCGCAATAGTTCAGAGATAATATTGCTTATCGAAAATGTTTAGCACGGGATTGCCATAAAGCGTTAATTTCAATCTTCAAACAACAGACCCTTAAATAATAACAAATAAACCGAGCGTGGTGGGTGAGTGGTTAACACTCTGGCCTCGCATTCGGGAGGACGGCAGTTCGAATCCCTGTCCGGGCATCCAGATTTGGGTTTTCCATGGTTTCCCCATATCACTACAGGCGAATGCCGCGATGCTTCCTTCAAAAACCCCATGGCCGAAATTCTTCACGTTCCTTGTCCCCAGTCCCATCCCGCCTCTAATGACCTCGACGTCGACTAGGCGTAAAGCAACAAGTAAAAAAAAAGAAACAATAAACCAACTGAAAACATGAAACATTAAAACCTAGTCTAATAGTTATAGCTGAACTGAATGTGTGAGAACAATTAGTGCCAAATATAATGATGCATGGCGATGACAACCAACTTTAATTCGGAGTGACATGTTAGGTGTCAGCTCTCCAATCCTATCTTCGATTTCTCAGTACTCTGTAGGAGTTTTCTAGCATCAACTAAGTACAATAACCGTTGCAATAATATTTTCTAAAACGAACCTTAGAGGAAAAACAACAAAGACAAATAAAACTCGCTCATTACGACGTTTATGGGAATTAGTTGTAACAGTATATATGTATATTGCTTATAACTATACGCCTTGTCAACGTGGAGGTCGAAGTGTCGTAAAAGGATTGGGAGCAAGGAACGGGAAGGAATTCGGCCATAGCCATTTGAAGGAACCATCCCCGAATTCGCCTGAAGTGATATGGGGAAACTCAAATCTCGATGGCCAGGCGGGGATTCGAGCCCACGTCTTCCCGAACGCGAGGCCAGAGCGTTATCACTCGCGCACCACGCTCGGTTTAACAGTATAAATAACATCCACTGAAACAAGACAACAGAAAGCTGATATTTGTACTAAATTTTATAATTAATTTCTAAAGCTTGATTGAGAGATAATATGGAATAATTTGCTTAAAATTAAATTTGGGTAAAATTAAAATCACGTGTGAACTGAATTTGTGTGTTTACATTGTTACTGTGTTCAGAGTCGCCTGTAAAAATTGCCGAAGCATCTCACAAAGAAGACGAATGACAAACTTTAGCGAGCAGAAGAATTTAGAATCGGGACTGAAAGAATCAGATGAAAAGGCAATAAAGATAATTACAGGCAAGCGAATTAGGTTAATTCGCATCGTTCTGGCATGTTTATCTTAGTAGGACAGTTCTGCGTAATCGCAAACAACTTGGCGCAGAGGAATTTGGTAATAATGGAATCAGAGGAGACAAGATAGCAAAGGAAATTTGCCAATAAAATCGCGGTGTACGTTCTTGTAAAAGTACGGAATGTACAAAAGCTTTACACTGTTGTGACAGCGTTATATGATGCTACGATTTTCGATTTTTTTTTTTACGAATTTCGAATTCTTGCACGTTTCACATGTTTCCTGGTATCTATACACAAAATCTGCTGAAAACCAAGGAGAAGGTCATCCATCTATTCTTTTTCATAACAGAGAATTTGGAATACCTAAATCGTCTATTTAGTTTTCAGGAAATCTGTATTCTTCGTTCCTAGCATTCGCTGTTCTTTCGGACACATCACTCAGCGAATTATCTTATACACTGGCCTCTTCGTTGGTAGTAGAGGAAAGGAACCAAAGGCGGCCCCCATTTTGTTTTTCCGTGTCTCGGTTTTTATTTGATTTGAGTAACGTTTAATTCTAATGGAATACGTTGTTTAGTGATTTTTCAAATAGCCTTCATCTGATCATAACCTTCAAATTCTTTTTTTTTTTTTTTTTTTTTTTTTTAAAAAAACTTGCAAAAACAATCTCTGAGAAAGAGGTAGCCAAAGTTGAACCCATGTTAAGAATATACAAAAAATTACCAAAAAAGTACATTAAAATTGAAAATATATGAAAGAGTTTTATTTTTACATTTTACCATGTGGTGTAAACAATTTAGCTTATTTGAAGCTCGAAATATTTGATAATATACCATCTAAGAAAAAAATGATAAGTTTATTCGCTCTTAAGGTTTTTAATTAACGACAAAAATCGTCACCCTTTTTTCCAAGGTTTCTGTATGTTTTGGCTATATGTAACGGCATTTCAAATCACTTCAAGAAATTGACAAATATTAATATGAATTATGCGAGGAGGGGGAAGGGGCTGATTTAGGGAATGCCGAGTAATCCTGTATCGGACGTTTTTGACTTGGCAGTTTCAAGCCTTTAAAAAGAAGTTGGGCAGATATTTAAACAAACAAATGACACAGTGATACCAAGTAGGTTTCGACAAAGACACTGCATTGCACAGATTATTACTTTCTCCCTTTGTAATACTATAAAAACCTTGTTTAATGCGCCACTTCAACAAATTTCGCTCTTACTGAAAGCACTAATAGCATTTCTAGCCAGATACTTGTCTCTGTCCAACCCCGCACCATTTCTTCAAAAAATATGCTGCTAGAATGCAGCACCATCCTATCTAAATAAAGTGGGGGTCCGACTTAGAGACCGGGGTCCGGGTTTGATTATTTTCCTCTAGCGATAGAAGTGGTTATAATTGTAATGGTATCCAGCCACTCCGATGTCGGAGGACACGTGTTCGCGTGCTGACACGCTCGAGACTCCACTCACCCGTCGCTCGTCGCCGTTGCGGAGCGGCTGTTTACCGTCGTATTCGAGACGTCGGCCAAGGGGCACGCCTCCCGGGACGCGCGCCAATAATAGAGCCGGCCGCAGCCAGCATAGTCGCTCAGTGGATCCAGAGGCGCGCCAGCGACCAACACTTGTTCTCTACACAGAGACCAGCACTTCCAACAGGTGATCGCCACCGCCAGCAGGTACCCTCCAACCATGGGCGTCCAGGATGCGACTCCCATCGTCTCCGTCGAATTCGAGGTCTTCGGCCAAGTTCAAGGTACGGACAAGTGCAGATGGACCCAGTGAAACCCTCCGAGAAAAATTTTAAATGGTGTATCTATTTCAATCTTGCGGGAGTTGCTGATATTTATATTGAAAAACCAAATTCTTTAACAAAGTAACATCGTCAGTATCAGGAATTTAAGGTGGGTTGTATGACACACAGATTTCTCAAATTGTTTAAATGTACCAATATCAGTCATAGCTTTTTAACAATGACTCGTCTGCCTCTTTCGATTACATTTTGATTCAAATTATTATGCATTCAGATTTTCTGCTGTGGTAGCTAATATTACAACGTTATTACCACTCGAATTAGTTTCTTTACAGATATCAAAGGGAACTGTTATCTCAAAAATTGTTTTCTAGTGATTGAATAAACACAACTACTGACCTTTGAGTCTAAACCTTCCTGCAGTGGAATTAACTTTCAAGAATAACATCATTAGCATAATAATCTTATGCTGATATAATTACATTTCACAGGGATTTATTGATAGCAGATTTCTGAAAATTTTAAATTATGATTCAGGCAGAATTTTGTTTAAATATGTCTTGCTTTCATTCTTCGTGGGTGTGTTATCGGTATACTGGGTGATAAATGAATTTTGTCGTCATTTTGACCACGGAATTCTATTCTCACAAACCTCTTGTTGAAGTTTTAGCGTCTCCAAATTTAAATTAAGTTAACATCCTTATCGAATTAAGAGGTCTCTGTTCGCAAGGTGAAATAAACTATATTCGCAAGAGAGTTTTACTCGCACCGGTAAAACTATCTTGATGACATGTCCTCTAAGGTCAGTAACTGAGCGCTGTTCCAACGTGCGATAGCTCTTTACGTCGCTTGCTTCTTCGCACAAAATTTCGATCTGAAAACTTGCAGCAGTTCTTTCTGGTAGTAGCTCCCCTAAAATCGGTCTGATTATTTTCCGAGAGAACAAGATCCTTTGGTCCCATCCGCAACAGATTTTTGTGAAATAAACTTTCAGATTTTGCTTCCTCTCTTCTATTTAGAATCCTTGACTTAATCCCTACGTTTGAAATGTTTATAACAATTACAGTGGGTAAGATAGGAGTGATTTCTAGCATACCTTGCAGAGTTACTGTACTTCTGTATATGTAGATGAATTATATATGTAGATGAATTAGTACAACAGATTTTCTATAAGTGGCAAGTAAATAGTGACACTGAGATTAAGAGCGATTATCATCATCATTATCAACAGTTTGCAGCCTCTGGCCGTTTCTGCTTTATGCACAAGCCTCTCCATTTCCTTCTTTCTTCCCACCACCTCTCTGTCACCACTTTGTTCTAGTCCTCTCCTCTCTTCCGTACACCCTCCTCCACTCCTTTTAGCCATCCATCTCTTAGTCTTCCTCTGGGCCGTTTACCATGCATTTTAATTTCATGGATTTTTCTTGGGATTCTCTGAGCCTCCATTCTCTTGACATGTCCATACCATCTCAGTCTGATCCTCTCTACCCTTTCCTGTAGGGGTTCCTCTTTTATGGTGCGTCTAATCACTTCATTCCTTATTCTTTCCACTTTAGTAACTCCCATTCTACCTCTTAAAAACTTCATTTCAGTGCTTGTACTCTGCTGATGTCCCGCTTTTTCATTGTCCACGTTTCAGCAGCATAAGTTAAGACAGGCACATAGTACGCATGATAGATTACTCTCTTGCTTTCTGTGGCACCTCTTTATTCCATTTCAGGCTTCTAATGCTCCTTAGGAACGCCTCTGCTTGTCTTCCTCTTTCACTTATCTCGCCATCATTTCCTCCACATTCCTCTAATACACACCCCAAGTACTTGAACCTGTTTACTTTCTTTAGTTGTTCCCCTGCCATCACAATTCCCTGGGCTATCCTATTCTTTTTCCTGGTTGTTACCATGTACTCACATTTCTTTACATTAAATTTCAGGCCATATTCCTCCACACTGTCTGTCCATACATCCAACTGCCGCTGCACTTCCTCTTCTTCACCTCCCCAGATCATCAGATCATCCGCAAAAGCCATCACCTTCATCTTTTCCTCTCCCATCCTCGCTGCCACCTTCTGCATTATTTCATCCATGATGTAATGAAGAGTAGTGGTGATAGGGCACTTCCTTGTTTTAGTCCATTCCTTTGTTCCAGCCAATCTGATCTTCCTTCCCTTATTTTCACATAGCTCACACTTCCTTGGTACAGTTCCGTCACTCTCTTGATGGTTTCTTTGGGAACTCCTGTCTTCTCCAAGGCCTTCCATACCTTACTCCTGTGTACACAATCATATGCTTTTTCAATATCGAGAAATACCAACAGTAGAGCGATTATACGATTAGTAATAAAATAGGTACACGGTAACGAGAAAGGACAGGCAATAAGGACATAAATAATTTTGGGCAGCCAGCACTAAGAAAGAAGGACAGCAGCCAGTAGAAAGGAGGACAGATAGGTCTCCTAACTTGTAGAGGGCTACCTTACAGTCGGCATGGGCATGTGCTGGCAGCTATCCTTGTGGAAAGAAAAATATACTCACAGGGAGAGTTACTCTAATAACATCTCAGTCAATTCTGCACGAGACAGAGAGTATAGAGGGAGTTAATGGAAAATATATAAAGTTGGAACTATCAAAAAACAAGAACCGAAGAAGATGTCCAGCACTGGCCGCTGGTATTGGAGTACCGTTCTCAATAAAACATATAAACCATCCCCATATACAAAGGGAGGTTTCTTGTCATCTGGTGAGCTGTCTTCGACTCACTAGTGCCTCAGAGGCAGTTCCAGTTATCTCGCGATGATTTATGATGCCTGGATAGCAGTCAAGACAACCATGAAGGAAGCTGCTGTAGTGGACACAAGCAACAATGAATAAGTAAGACAATCTCTCTCTCTCTCTCGACGAAATATTTTATATTAATCCCACTCTCTTATACAAATGTGGTGTTACTGTGAATTTTATAAAGGATCAATTAATGCTAGCAGATTATTAGAAAATATATGTAACTTCTCTGTGGTGTCAATATTGCAGTCATTTCATGAAAGCTTCTAGCGTGTAGTGTAATTTTGGATATTTTAAAGAACATATATACTGTATGTAAAATGTATTGTTGTGGTAGAAGAGCTATGCTGATTATTTCATTACAAAACAGAATTTAATTTAATTTAATTTAATTGCAATGGAGCACACGCTCCGGTGGCAATTTTCCTACACACCCAACTTCCCCCTATCCTGCACCCACCTACATTTGCCCTCTACAAATTTTAACTTTAAATTCTTTTAATGTTTTCGGTAAGCTATTCATCATTCCCCTTGGTAACTCAATATTGGTATATTGGTGAATATAAGCTATTAGTAATTATTGTAATATAGGCACCCTCATTAACCAGTCGAAATCTATAAACAATCGCTTGGGAATGGTATGCAGTCTTCAGAAAAGAATCCGCAAATAAGGTAAAGAGAAGATTAGGTAAAGAAAGCAGAATGCAGACCAAGACCAAGAAGGCAAATACTGTATAAACTGTTTAAGAAATTGAACGAAAGGTGTTTTCCAAAATAAGAGATAAAATTCAAATATTTATATTTCACCATGTTTCAAAACAAAGAAACTAACTTGACAAAAGAAATATCTCCTTTAGAGTTAAGCAGGGCGCTACATATGAAATGTGAAAGAAAATGAGCACTGCAGAGAATTATTTTTAGGAAATCTCATTTCTTTCTTCTTTATATCCCATTGTTTGCTTTGCCAAGAGTGTACGACCATTCGTTAAATCTGCCTTAATTACTTCACAACACTGACGCCAGAAACAATTCCACTCACTTCGCAACTAAATAACTTTTTGAAATGAAATGGCGTGAAACGCGATCGCATCACATTTGGAACGGTGTTTGTGTTTCAGGTTTAGAAAGTCACCGACTCTTCTCCGTTTTTCTATGAAGTTTTACTATTGTGTCACTTTGTATCGGACGTATTAAGAGCCTCACGCAAGAGTTAAGTAAACCTCTTTTGCTGCCAGACAAAACAACTGCTGGACGGACAGCCTGAATCACAGTCTGCTCCATGTCGGCCATCCATTTTGCTTATAACATCAGTTTGAATAAGTGGTGCCTAGTTGTTCGCAAGATGTGATCGTAGTAATGTGCAGTACATTGCGGTGTTGGATAAATAAAAGAAATTACCAGCAGTAAACTGATTACGTTAAATTCTGATAAAACAAAAGTTATTTGACTGAGAAATTCTGACGTTTATCAATCGTTTCCGAGAAAAATTACAGCAGAAGATTAACACAGCGAGCGTGGTAAGTGAGCGGTAACGCTCTAGCTTCACATTCGGAAGGATGCGTATTCGATTCCCCGTCAGTGATGCCACCTTACGAAAACAAAAGTCGCTAGACCTGGTCTCCAAACTCACTAGATTGCGGGATATTTAGAGCTAAAAGATTAGCTAGAAATCGCTAAATAAAATAAAGGAAAATGGTAAGGCAAGTAATATAAAAATATTTTAATAATTAATTCATTAAATTAAACATAACATTGTATTAAAAATCATCATCAAATTTCTTCAATCAGTATTTCTTCTTCATCATCTTGGTCTATCGTTGGAGTTGTAGAACTTGCAGATGTGGAAGGATGAGATGAACCGTCAGTCTTAGATTTAAAAGAATATTTAGCGTCTTTACCAATTGCAACAATTACACCAGCCGGAAGCTCGTAACTGCAGCAATTTTTTCCCTTGTAAAAGAATGCTATCTAGAGTATTTACGGTTATCATATTTCTCAAATTGTTTTTAAGAAAGTTCATTCTATTGAAAATCCTTTCCACAGCGGCATTCGAGAGAGAAAGTAATAGGATATGGCTAAATCAGATAACTCCAGAAACGTATTTATTCCTCCGGCATTCTTGAACTGGGTAAGCCGTATTTCGTTTTCAATTTATTCTGTACGCCGTTATTTATCTGAGTCATGACAGACGTATTACCGTCCGCTATTCCAATCAAGTTTTTTGAAACTCTGCAAGGTTGAATATCACTAAAAATCGCCAAATATTTTTTTAGCTATAACATATTTAAGAATATCGCTTTCGAGCTTCAAAATTCACTAAATCTAGCGACAAAATCGCTAAGGTGGCAACATTGTTCCCCGTCCGGCACATTCAGATTTCGGTTTTCCATGGTTTCTCGAAATCACTCCAGGCAAATTCCGTGATGGTTTCTTCAAAAGGTCATGGCATAATTCCTTCTTGTTCCTTGACCACCGTCCTTTCTCGCCTCTCTAATGACTTCGAAATCAAAAAGGCGTAAAGCCAGAAAAAATGAAGCTTAGCACCCGGGACAGTACATAAAATACACAGAACCACTGCATTCCGTAGTGTAATGTGCATCTAAGAACGCAGATCTGCTTCTTAGCTATGATAGATATTCATAGCTTATCTAAATCGTGTTAAAAAAAAGTTAGTGTGTAGTTGTAAAAGGACGAATCTATATTATTCCAGCTGACGTTGGTGCCTCTTTTAGAAAGACATAAATCTTACAATGTTTTGCCCAGTTAGTTTTAATTACGAATTATGTGGAATGGAATGACCATAAACTCTTAAGATTGCGAAGATTTAATCTCCAAGCCTGATTCAATGACAAAGTGGTGATCCTATTCTAGTGAGGAGAGCTAAGTCTGCCATTTGCCTGCGAAAAGTGTGACTTGTGTTCTGTAAGAAAAGTGTATTTTTTTGTTTGAGAAGTGTGTAGTTTATGAGGAGGAAGTAGGGGACCATCCCAGCATTCGCCTCGAGGATTGCGGGAACCTACCTAAAAACCGCATCGAACTGTGGAGGGGTTGTTCAATGGTAGTGATTCCTCGACTTTTAAATTACTGATGCTCTCTCCTGTTGTATACTTCGTGTGATTTTTGTGCTACTTATTCAATGTTGATTGCTATCAATGAAACTGGCGCTTTCATTTTTGTATAATAGTAGATAATATTGCATTATTTATTTAATGCTGAGTTAATTTGAAACAAACATTTTTTTCTCGGGAGAACTTGGGTTTTTGGAGTTTCACATTAAAGCTAAGGATTTTGTAAAATTATCATGCACCATAGTACGAAGTCCCCTTCTAAAAGGTCAATCAGCGCGTCAAGGATCTCGCTGGATGGTCCTTTCAGATGATGCTGATTGCAACTTAATTCATTAGTTTTTTTAATTAACAGGTTTTTTACCGTCCGGTCGCAAGGTGATTTTTTTCTTTCACCAAAGGACTATAAACACAAACTATAAATTGAATTCGTGAAGATCTATAGAAAAAGAAGACATCGTGGACTAAGAAATATTATTGCTTTGTGGGTGCTTGAAGCTTCGCTGAGAGGTGGCTCTAGCGTACGAACTGTTGACAGCTGTATTCCATCAGAAGCAACGTCCTCAGCCAAATACCACAGATGCGACGTGACACATCTCATCTATTCTTCAGCTAGTGATAATTCTCCAGTTTTCGTTCAGCGTGAAACCACCATGTGCTGAAGAACTCTTGATGCAGCCAACTACACGAAGCTAACCATATCAACTGCAGTAATAAGAATAACAAAAGCGACATTTCATACTTTGAGTCACCTAATGAGTACGGAATAAGTATATGAACTAAAATCAAGCAATAGTTTGTTAACTTTGCGTCAAACGCTTGTTACCTAACATTTTTTCGTCTTGTAATATTGAATACAGATGAAGTTGAGAATTACCTGCTTGGAAGAAAGGGGACTGACAACCGCCACAATCGATACGTTACCCAAGTAGGTCCTTCGGGAGGCCTGTAAAGTGATGTACGATCGGTCGCTGCCCGCCCCGTGGCCGAGGCTGTTAATGTACAGTACTGTACTTAGTCCTCGACATTTGGTTAGATGGTTCTAGCCACGATGGTCGAAGAAATTTTCCTGGCCAACACGGTAGAGGAGACAGTGATGTTCAGTTTGTAACAAAGTCCTGCGTTAAATCCGAAAGCTCTCAGCAGCTCGTTTGGAGTGAGAGTAATGAAGTACTATAGATAGTGATTTGTTCTTCGGGTGGGGAAGTCAGGCTTTGTGGCCCCGTTGGTGTCTTTCGGAAACTTAGTCCTAATTGGCAGGTGCCGGCTTCCACCCTCCCTATTCCATCTGTTGTCATACAATATAATAACAGGACACCACATTTAAAATACGCTTGTCACAGCCACATGCACACACAATAATAATACCGTAAACCATATTGGGTAAGTTAGCGAGAAGACATAATTTTCTAAGAAAGTTGGTGTGGAGAAATCATATCATTGATGCTAATTCCTCACTCTTGGGAGCCGAGGCAAGTAAAAAAAATTGACTTCACTTAGTGGTCACTAATGCAACTGTAATAATAATTATTATTAGATTAAAAACGCCAATGTTGGAACTTTTGTTTTTTACTTGTCAGAAGTCGAATAAAAAAACAATGCAATTGTCCAATACATGAAGGATTTTTAAACCTCTTCCTACCACCTGCCTAAAGTGTCCTGTCCATTGACTTTACTATCGAACGTTATGGCAAGATATTAACAATTAACATATATAACCAGCAGTTCCTTCCTCACCTTACAATTATAAAAAAATTGGCAGCCATTGGGGATTGCCAACAGAGGTGAAAACTTAAATTATCATATGCGCAACACATCATATTTGTAACAACAGATATACTAAATAGTAATAATTCCTTGTGGACGTAATGACCTCGTGACAGAATTTCTATTGGCTGCGCTTTCAACCCTTGTCTTAGCATGGAGGTAGGAAAAGAGTGTCTTAGCCTCCTTAGCCTAGCCGAGTAGTGCTACCAGGTACAAGGGACCTACAGTTTAACGTGGAATCCGTACCACGGAAGCGTTCTGGCGTACTTCACATTACACAGCAGGCTATGCCAGAGGTGACGGTCGGGTTAATGGTCTATGAAAATCCCCGTGGAGAGAGAGATTCGAACCAAGGACCTTTCATCCGCCAGTCAGACATATTAACCACTGATTCACCAACCGCAACAGATATACTGTTAACATTAACATGTGGGTAACGCGAACTCATAAGATTTTACTATTCAAAAATCGCAAATGCGCCTAGAAAAGTTTTCACTTCAAAAAACTAAAAATCTAACCAGTCCACAACCCGACGATTAGTCGAATCATCCCGGAGGAGATGTTACCAAACTATTGTGTTAGGGGGAAGAAGGATCATTCCTTTCTTCAGAGGCCTACGGTTTAACGCGGGATCAGAACCACGGAACGTCCCGGTGTAGCTCATATAATCAAATACAGCTCCTAAAAATCCCTACTCAGCACCGGATTTGAACCCGCGACAGATGAGAGAACTTTCTGAAGGAAGCGCCTTAACCGCTGAGCTACCTGGCCGTCTTGTATTGAAGTAAACGTGTGCTAACTACTATCAAAATCGGATAAAAATCTGGGGGGCTTGTACGAACAACGGTGACAGAAATTAATGTGAGCGGGGAAAGGTTTTAGGTTTCTCTAAATGAAACGTAAACAGTGTTTTTCTATTTGTTTTAAAGTATACATAGGCAAAGTTCCATCAAAATCTGATAAAAACTGTGTGTTTGCATAAAGATTTTGCTAAAAGCGTCCAACGTTTATATAATACGCGCAACAGGTGGCGTGATGGTGACGGTGACGTCACGAAGTCACAGATTTACCCCCGTTCAAACATCGCGTAACGCACCTATAGAAGTTTTCACTTCCAAAATAATAATAATAATCTTTAGTTAATCCGATGGGTTTGGCGTTAGGCTAGGCGGCTGTGGAAAATGCGAATTGCGGTAAGATGCTTTGTCAATACATCACAAAACCATACGAGATCATATCTATTATCAATTATACCTTTTTTACCCTTAACTGGCCTTTTCCCGCACCTCACCTCACTATCCCCTACCGTTACTTACCCCTTCGAGCAGATCACTCCAAGCATGCAGGCGAGTGGCAAATTTGTCAGCGGACACACTTTCCCCTTCGCTTGTAGGGGTAAGTGAGCGGAGTGGGGATAGATCAGAGTGACCTTGAGCCGCCTCTGTTAACTAAACGCGCTGTATGTTCTTATACAATGAATAAATTCTAGTAACATATCATTTTTTTCCGTTTCACTGCTCGATTCAAGTCAGAAGACGTCATTGGTAACAAACTTACTACAATTCTCAGCTAAAAAGCATCAAGAAGACAGTGATTATTCACCTATATTGCCCCGCTTACATTGTACTAAAAATATTGTAATTTAAGTCAGCGTTTGAATACACTGTGTCGTAATGTTCTGTTTTGTTTTATCCAGGAGTTTACTTCACCAAGTACTGCAGAGATATGAGCTTGCAACTTGGCCTTGGAGGATGGGTGAAAAACAGCAAGACAGGCACTGTTGTCGGCAAGATCCAGGGTCAGAGGTCGGCTGTAGAACAGATGTAAGTAATCTCCGGAAAAAAATCATTGTCAGAGGATAAAAACCTGTGTAAACACTTTGATGAAGTGTAGGTTCGTACGTCATAAGCGTTCGTATAATTAGATCTCTCCGTATTAGAATCCCATAGTTAACGAGAGGCGTCTGGGTGTTTAAAGTACTAATCACAAAGGTTCATGTGACAATTTAGTCAACTATTGTCACTATACTTCGAAAATTTACTCATTGTGACCACTGACAATTAAAGTAAGGAATTTATTGTAATAACAGTCCAGCTTCGTCACAGTGTCGTCATGTTAGTCACATGGAGAGGTCACGCCACCGACTTTCGTTGACAGGTCAGAGATGTTTTCATGCTGTGCCCATATATATTAGTCTAGGGTTCGGATCTGCAAACCAAAAAATTAGAGAAATATGCAGGCAAATATGACCTTAACAACGGGTAAATATGACCTAAAAATTACAAAATATGACCAAACATTTAAATTTACTATACATCAAAACATGCTCAATTACACATCATTTATTTTATCTAGTAACGTCGCTTTCATGCAGACAGTATAAGTTGCTTCCGTGCACTCATGACGCATTTTTTAAATTAAATTTTTAATCATTTTGTTGAAGTCACTTTAATTTCACATGATTTACAGAAAAGTACTCTTTCATCTGTACTAAAATACTCCTCTCCAAATTCCATTACGAAACTCTGTAACTTCGCACTTTCAGAATATTTTCTTTTCGGCATGTCAGTACTCACTGATCCATGGCAGATTTAGCACTGGCTGAGGATTATATTTCAAAAATATTTCATTGTGACATTGATTCACGCGGATCGACACAGGCATGCTGCTGCTGCATTGTCGAGATTAAAAGGCGGGCGGTACATTAACGTTTAGAGGATGACAATAGAGCATAACTTTAATACTTGACTGGTGAATTCTGTCCAATTCAGTTTGGTTTTTCCTCCAATGTATAATAGGAGTACAGTTCAGCTTAATTTCTTCTCATCTATATCCAGTAAATTCGCGCTACTATTAAAAATTTACCAGATTCTTGCTCAAAATATGGCCATATGATGATAAATATTATCGTAATATGATCAAAACTACGAAAATGGCCTAAATATGGATTTATATGCTATGTAAAATACAACCAGAAACGTAAAATCAATGTTTTACTCAGCATTACATCTCATAAGGAAGATAGAAAAAAAATATGACTTGTCCTAAAGATCCGCACCCTATATGTTACTATTATCGCAAGCTACCTTTCTGTAATTGATTGATAAGTTTCAAATTGCAAACCAGCTATAAAGAAATGTCAGTATTTCGTTTAAATCCAACCATAAATTATTATTCAATCGATGTAGATCATATATGGGCAACCCCCGGCCCGCGGGCCGGATCCGGCCCTCCACCAGCTTCAATCCGGCCCGCGAGAGATTCAGAAATTTCAGGTACAGAAGAAAAATATCCTCAGCTGAGAGTTTTCTCACGAAAAATAATTTGCACATTCGGAAGCACGTATAAATGTGAGCAGCTTTTTTGAATCATTAAAATTAATAAAAATAAGCATCGTACTCGATTTAGAGCATGGTTGGCCAACCCGAGGCCGCCTTGGAAGATTTTTTCGCCCCGCGTGATTCATCACACTTTTTCAAATTATACTTAGTTTATAATTGCAAATGTAGTGAAAACCAATCTATTTAAAAAATACATTATTTGTGCATCCATATATTTGAAAATTAACTGTCGAAATTATAAGAAAAAAATTACTTTGATTTTAAAATAATACTTTTGTGAATATATGACAGATATTGCATGTTTTATTTATGAGTTTACAGTAATCAGTTCGCGGAATAATTATGTTATATTCTGCGAACTCATAATGCGCGGGCATCTCGGAACATCTAATATAATATACAATATATAATTTTATATGCGGCCCGCGGAGTTATGACGCATTTTCAAAGTGGCCCGCGAGATCATTTGGGTTGCCCACCCCTGATGTAGATATTTTCGTTATATTCTCTGTCCATAAGTATCGCTGTTATAGAAACCTAAAAACATAAAGTTTATATCGCAAGGCAATGAATTTATTAATTGACATGCGATGGAAGATTTATTTTCCGAATAAAAAATTAGCATTCGTCGTTACAGAGTAGTACAATTTTTAAAAATAATTTTAGTTGGTTTTAAGGATGCCATATTTCTGAAGTCATTACTTCATGCGGATGAACGTCACACTTAGTTCTATCGTACCCAGTGGAAGAATCCCGATACAATATTCATTGCATTACTGAAATTTAAAACTCACGCCATCTGTATTTCGTTAGTTGAGTTTTCTTTCCCAGTCCTTCAAGACTGACGCCTATGTGTTTGTTGGATTGCCCAGATGTTATATCGCCTGCAATATGCGAATAACGGCTTTGGCTTATAATTTCGGGCAGAGGCATTTCCTATAGCAAATTAATACTTTTGCCTTTCTCCATGACCTATGTAAGTTTATACCATCATCGCGGAAACATCCTGCACATTATTATCTTTCGACAGAATTTGAGCGTACCCTTCAAATGGTTAACATTGACAGGGGCTCTGGTGTTTGGATGTTTTTTGGTACTGGAGTAACTCACTTTTTTCCAGTGGCCTCCGAAATAACAGGAGTGAAGAAAAGATAATGATCCACTGCACCATTTTGACCTTCGGGTTGCAAACGGGCCACAAAGGAGGATGAATAATAATAATAATAAAATAAAAGCGTAGCGGATGAAGCAGGCAAAAGGAAAGTACTATATTATAAACCCATAATTTATCATGAGCAAAGAACAAAACAATTTCTATCACTGCTAATGATCGCTGACTAGGCAAACATATAAATGTAAATTAAGAAGTTTAAAGCTCTTATGAAAAAAAAATTTTCATTACTCTTAAAATAGTTCTTACATTTGAATCACACGTGACCAGAAGAGGATGTATTGATTCCATATTTTTTATCTCTCGGGACGGTGGAAAATTATTCATTCAACTGCACCAAATTTAGCAGAGTATTTCAAACATCAAAATATTAAGCACTTCTGTAAAACAGGCATACAATAAGTAAAGAACGTAAAAAAAAAGTGAAACAGAATTTTATGTATTTTACTTCAAGATTTGGAGTAAAATTATGTGGGGAGCTATTATTGAACACCGACATAGGTTATAAATATTTTTTGTGAATATAAGTCAACAAAGATAATAAATTAAATGATCAAGAGCACGATGATTTAATTAGTTATGGTACTAAATGACAGTAGAGTTAATAATCTAGCTACTCATAATTATAACTGCGTGTGGTCGTAATGATCTTGTGACAGGGTTTCAATTGGCTGCACATTTCGCCGCTGTCGTACTCGCCTTAACCTAACCCAGCAATCCTACTGGGTACAAGAGACCTACAGTATAACGTGAAAACCGAACGACGGAAGCAAACTGGCGTACTTCACATTACACAGCAAGCTGTGCCAGAGGTGGAGGTCGGGTTAAGGGCATATGAAAATCCCCGCTGAGACAGGGATTCGAACCGGAAACCTTCCAATCCCCAGTCAGACGTCTTAACCACTGAGCCACCAGACCGCCAATAATCTAGCGTCATCGTTTGAATTATTCTTTACTTTTGGAAGAGACAGTTATTTATTATTTAAAGACTCTCTAACAGAGCAGAAAATGCAATCTGCTACATTAATGTATCTGCAGTATTTCTTACTCAATGCTTTGGAGAGATAGTCAATGGCCAGTGCCTTGAGCCTGACAGACAACATGACCTTGGTGTTAAGCTGGTTGCTTCCCTGCTCGGAGAATGGCAGTGATACGCGCCAACTATTTCCCTCTTGTTTTCGATTACACCTATTTGTCGCTTCTGCCAGCCAACAAGGACCCTAGCTTGTACATCGAATGTTCTTTGACGTCGTTCCAAAATTTCTGGGAGGAATTTATAACGATGCTGTCAGCGACATGAGTCTATTTAAAAACCTAATCACAATTTTTTTTGTCGCCTCATTACTGCGTCGTAAGGTGTTTATTTTAAGGCAGTTTAAATAGGAAGCAATAAACAGATATTAATAATCTGAAAGACAGCTGGTAAACTCGGAGTTAATTATTAATATTAACGCCGGGAAATTTACTGTACTCGAAATGTCTTACTTCATATCAGTGAAGTTTCTCACTGTATGAACAGATCTGGCACAAGAAAATGTAGAGTTTGCTCTAAAATAATTTACTCTTCTGCTTATAGAATCTAATTTGCGTAGTATGAAAGTGCATTATAGTTATTAATTCATTGACAAGTTTGAAAGTAAACGGTTTAAAAGCTATAGAGAGATTTGTGCAACGTACATTAGTTTTATCTAAACATGGCATTCAAGAGGATTATCTCATATGGCAAAGATATTGTTTGAATACGACAAAGAAGATGATTGACCTTTCATTTATAATTTATGAAATATATGCTTAGCCGCAGTGAAATTAAACTCTTTTCTGGTTGCCATTAGACTTCTTAAATAGAAAGGTCCCCGGTTTGGATCCATGTCTCAGCGGGTATTTTCAAAGGTCCTTAATTCGACCTCCACCTCTGGTATAGCTTGTTGTGTAATGTGAATTACGCCAGAACTCTTCCGTTGGTCAGAGTCCACGTTAAACTGTAGGTTCCATATATCCGGTAGGAATACTGGGGTAGAATATGGTGGCTACAATAGGGCAGGTCATTACGACCGCATCGGCCTTTGCCATTGGACTTCTTGAAGGAAACATATTGTGTTTATCACGTTAATTTATTCTTGCTGGTGAAACTCTTGTTCAGGTGGTCTGTAATGCCTATTAGACGAACGGTATCGCTAGATAAGAACGAAGTCTTTCTCGGCGTTGAGAATGTATGAAATGCTCTCGGGTGACTAGCCGAGTCAAGAATACGTTGTCACACGATATTTCGTCGACTAAATGCACTGTCGCCATCTTCTAAGAATGCATTGTCACACGATATTTCGGCGACTAAATTCATTGTCGCCATCTTCTGGTGATGAATTTAGTCGCCGAAATATCGTGTGACAATGCATTCTTGACTCGGCTAGTCACCCGAGAGCATTTCATACGGGATCGCTAGATCTTGCATGCGTGATGTAGTGAACTCAAATCCCCGTTCGACAATCCAAATTTCAGTTTTCCAGGCTATTTCATGGCCGAATTAGAATTTCCTCCCGTACCTTGACCCCCGTCCTTTCCCTCTACTCATGATTTCAACCTTCATGAGACAACAATCACGAAAAAAAATATGTTTGCTTTAATATCCGTGGATAGAAAACGTTAAGGAAAAATTGATTAGTAATTTTACTATAACACAACATTGTCACTGTACGAAATTGGGTTTTTGAATGTCTAAATTGGTTGTGAGTCATGGAAAGGGATCATTTGTGCTGTGGACAGTGACAAGCTGAGAATACCACCAGACAAACCCCGTCCCCCATATGTGCTCGAAACAAACAGACACACTGAAAATAAAATTCAAATTCGTTTCAGTCTGGTCGATCGCCTTTAAGATAACACAGATATTGCTGAAAGAAATGATAGAAGCGTTATATTTGACTATTTTTAAAGGATCTTCTTTCATCCTTTTAAAAGGGATTTAGATTTTTAACATAATCTTAGTGGTTTTGTAAATTTTCATGAACAGATATATAGCAAAATTTTACAAGCAGACTACAGCACAATAGTTTGTAGAATTTTCATTGAATAATCGGTTGGTAAACACAACCGCTGTTTAAAATTTGTGAGTTGTTGAAACCAAATCAGAATGAATGAATGCTCGTAACTTGTTGATAGATAAAGTTAACTTCAAAAAAATCCGGGTAATGTCGCGTTTTTACTTGTGTTACTAAGCTTTCGGCTCTCAACCTACAGCACTTTTTTGAGCTGCTGTTCTTGTTTACATATGTCTTAGCAATGAGCGTTAAGCTTCTTGGAATACTAGCCCGCTATCGTTGTTCAATGTGTATTTATTCTTTAAAATTTAAAATGCCTCTTTCACTCGTCTAGGCCACCACTGATCTTCTTTCCAAAGCAGCCTTCTGTTTTAAAATTTTATCGAGTTCCCGGAGCTGCGGCTGGGGCATCTGTGGGTGTTGTTTTGCTTGTGGTGGAAGATATGTTCTTTAAGTTTAAGTGTCACAGTGCGACCCGTCTCGCCGATGTAAACCCCACCACCGCTGCAAGTACATAGTTTCATAAACACCCGTAAGCTGGTGTGAGTTTTAACTCTCTTTTACCTTAATCAAAGCTTGGTCAAGCTTGCAGTGTGCCTTTTACACAGTAGACGCCTCCACCAGCCTCGACAGACCAAACTGGAAAATTGTTTGAAGCTGGTGGAGATGCTAACAGTTTATAACCAAACAAAACCCATCGGTGTCAACAAACTTTATTTGTAAACATCACAAGAAACAGAACATTTGATGTCACACAGCATAAGGAAATATCGCTCTTCTTCATTTCCGCAGATCAAAATACCAACAAATGAAGTATTAATTCTAACAAATAAAAAACTATTTAAAAAAAATTTCACTTGGAAAACTTATAAATAACTAATCGAAATTGAAGGAAAAATAAGGGAAGCTTTAAAAATATTTGAACTGCAAATTAATTTCCAAATATGATTTGTTTCATGTTGCCCCGTAATCCGTAATTACTCTATTAGAAGAATCAGGAGTTATAAATGGAAGATATGACCGCAATCATAAGATGGCACTTGAATTCAGGCGAAAGGGAGTCAGGGACTGGAATAAATTACCAATGGAAATAATGGACAGTTTACCAAAAACACTGAGAATTGCAGTTCGTAAATGGCAGCGGTAGGGGAGCGTGCACAAACTTCATGGCTCGGTCCTTGGGGGTGGAGGGGTTGGCTGGAAGCCTACGCTGGGCTACGTGGGGGGGATGGGGGGTTCCGAGCCAGGCCACGTAGCTTTCCTTTCATAACATTTTTCACAATTAAAATGAGTAACAGAACTCACAGCAGCATGTAAATATTTATTTGCCTCAGTTAATTATCTCCGTATGTAATTTACAATCGTCTGACAAGAGAAAACAGTACAAAATTTCTTCTGAAATCAAAAGGGAAAAAAGCTACGTGCTACGTGGGGAGGGGAGGGGGGGGGGGGAAAGACTCACAGGAGGCTAAAATGAAGCTACGTGGTTTATGCACGCTTCCTAGGTATGTGGTGATAAAACATGACTTTGGAAAGTGGGAGTGCAAGGACATTACCATCAGAGCGTGTGCTTCATCGGTACTGAAATTTAACTAAATTAATTTAAACTGTGCTTCGAAGCTAACATCGTTTCGTCGTTTGCTGCTTTTTCTTTTCATTTTTTTTTATTTGGTTATGGCTTTGCGCCTCGTTGACATCGAGGTCATTAGAGGCGGTAAAAGTCTGGGGACCAGGCATTCGGCCATAACGTTTTGAAGGAAGCTTCCGACATTTGCCTTGAGTGATTTGGGTAAACTACAAAAAAAAACAAATCTTGATGTCTGGACGAGAATTCGAACCGGCGTCCTTCCGAAAGCGAGGCCAGAGCGTAACCCTCCACCACGCTCGGTCGTCTGCTTCTTACAGTTTCGAAATGTACTGTATATGTCTGCCTCCTGTTCCCTTACCCAACTTCCCGCTGGTGACTAAACATCACTGCGTATACTGCAGTTGGATTGCATGCAGTTTATTTGAGTCCAATAAACTGTATGCCTTACGCCTTATTAAATGTCTGGAAATCAATTTACCTACTTGTTTATGGAGAAATATCATTTTCCAAAATTTTTGATTAGCCTTTGGTATCGCCCTTGGGTCCCGCTAGACGCGTCGGTCGGCTGGGTTAATTTAGAGTGGAGGTGGCCTTTGTCCGGCTCGACTTTTGGCACGAATGCAACAATTCGGGCAACCATTGTCTAGCGAGTAGGCGGGGGTGGCATTTAACACAACACATGTGAGCTCTCCAGGCGACCCAATTAGTGCAATTAATCACTGAGGCTGTCTCAAACAGTCATCAGGGGCATTTCCAGGACGTAACTTATGTGGTTCCTCTTCATGTTTCTCACTTTTTAATTGGTCCTAATTACGTATTGCTGAATGATTTGACGACTTTAAACTCCAGTTGTTTTCAAGTTATGGTACCGTTGCTCCTAATACAATTCTATGGAAATAAGAAGGCTAATCACTGTGATAAGAAGGGAGCATAGAGTAAAGAAGCAACAGAGTATTGGCTAATGCTTGCTCCATACGCTCGGCGAAATACAGGAGTAGATACGAATGCGAGAGTGTTGATGGTACTCGTTTTCACCTCGACTCGTCTCTCCAGCGTTCAGCTCCAAAGAGGTAAGTGCGCAGGTCAAAGACACTTGTCATCAGTCTGCTCGGTAATACTCATCCGAGCACCTCGCCCGAGAGTATGGAGGTAGCAAAACACATGAAACACCTAAACAGGGAACTATTAGTGTCGGTAGTCAAGAGAAAGGCTAAGGATATGTTTTTGAAGAATATTATGACCCTAGAGCGAACAGTGAATGACGCAACTAAAACTTTCTATCAGTACGTTGCAAAATCGAGAAGCAGAGAAGGCAGATAGGGAGCGTGCATAAACCACGTAGCTCCATTTTGGCCTCCTGTGAACCCCCCCTCCCCTCCTCCACGTAGCCCTAAGTGGCTTTTGCCTCTACCCCCCCCCCCTCTCACCCCACGTAGCATGTAGCTTTTTTCCCTTTTGATTCCAGAAGACATTTTGTACTGTTTTCTCTTTTCATACTATTGTAAATTACATAAGGAGATAATTGATTTAGGGAAATAAATATTCACATGCTGTTGTGAGCTCTGTTACACATTTTAACTGTAAAAAATGGTATGAAAGGAAAGCTACGTGGCCTGGCTCGAAACCCCTCTCCCTCCACGTAGCCCAACCTTATCCTTCAACCCCCCCCCTGGACCGAGCCACGTAGTTTGTGCACGCTCCCTTAGTTATGGAAAAGTATGGGGAAGAAGTCACTGAGTACATGAAAAAGGTTAAAATATTAAGCAACTGACAACTGCTTTGATGGGACTGTTATGGACTGCAAAGTAAACAATAATCGGCTATCTTACAGAAGGAGCAATGTAATCGTCGCGGGTTCACTGCCGGATTGTGTAGGCGAAAGATGAGCTTTCGGCGACGAACTCTGCCAACATTTTCAGGCCTAGCGCTCACGATGTGATGACCAGAGCTGCGATGCCTAGACCATGGCACCGACGCGTCTTCAAAGGCTAGCGATCCTCCACTCCCCACCACCACGTTAGTTGCCAATCTGTTCATGGAGGAGTTCGAGGATAAGGCGATCAAAGGATCTATCTTTAAGGCAAAAAAGAAAAAGAAAGAAGACAAAACAGAGACTGGAATTGCAGTTCTGGTCGTCACAGTATGAACACTAGGTCCGAAGATGGCGGCAGAGTTCGTCGCCGAAAGCTCGTCTTTCGCCTACACAATCCGGCAGCGAACCCGCTAATATTATATTGTAAAGAATATCGCTGTAGTTTGCATCCTAATAACAACCGAACTAAGAACAGTACCGAAATAAAATTTAGTACGTTCGCTAAGATTGCGACATGTAGCATAAATACTACCGAAAATATTGAGGTTCAAAAATGGCCCTCGAGTAAAGGGTAGGCAGTGCCGCCGTTGACTCGACTTGGCGGGTGCACTGCCGTGTACCCAAATAGTGATCAGAGCCATTTGCCATAATCACGTTAGTCATCTCGACTAGCCTGTTCCGAGGTAAACCTCACCACAGATACGCAACTTTGTGTCGAGAAAAATATATCAACACTATTTCTTGTTGCTAGTAAAAGTGAGACGAAGACTGACAGAAAGCTTTCATAATCAAAATAACTCATGAAAACACTTTATTCTGTATGCATAACTGTTGATGATTCTGTAAAATAAAGAAATAACTCTGAAGTAATCAAATAATTATTTCAGTTATTCATGGAATTCAACTTAACTTGAAGTCTTTCCGAGTCGACAGAGAGTGAATTATGAAGAGCCGTTACCTGTTAATACGTAGATTAAACGTGTTTACATCTTCAGAGTTGGAACTGAGCTAGAGCGCTCTCATTAGTTCTTCTCCGCATCAAAAGTGCTTGAATTGATTTCATTTGCTTACTGTGAAGTTTTAGGACCAGCTTATTCGAGACTGAGTCCTTGTGCTCGGTGAGAAAAGGCTGACCTTGAAGCTAGCTAAAACATAGTATTACAGGAAAGGTTTTTTTTTATCTGCTTAACGTCTCTCTAACAGCGAGGTCTTTAGAGACGGTACAGGAAAGTGTTCATGTTAGTTGGCTGTTGGCTACTGTTCCAGCTTCCTGCTGGGAAAGAAACTCTAATACTTCATTTTTCTGAAGAAAGTAACTTAAAATACGCAATATCGCTAAGGAAGCTTTCCACTTAAGAAATTAGCAGATTAGGAAAGCTGCAGAAGCTGGATAGATTATAAAAGCTAAAGCGGCTGGTGTAGATAATATTACCAATGAATTGTTGAAGACAGGTAGTGGTGATATTGTAATATTTTTAGATTGTAGTGTTGCTATTTACTTCGTGGATTAAGATCCGCACGCGTAAAGAAGCGGGAAAATGTTAGTTTGAGGGAACGGAAATGTTCCAATTTGTCTGTAGATTTCTGTTATTTTGTTTGTGACTTCTACAGTAACTGAGACGAAAATTGAGAACTTACCCTGCATTTAGCTAGATGATTAAGGAAAGCCACCTAAACACCATAGATAGGACAGACGGTACTTTAGGCTCGATGTTTGAACCTGTGACTGTTTTTTCGGGTTTTGGTTCTCGTGGACGTCGAAGTCATTAGAGGTGAGAGAGAATTATGGGCAAGGAACAGATAGGAACAAGGCCATGGCCTTTTGAAGAAACCATGAGATTCGAACCCGCGTCTTCCCGAATCCCAGGATAGAACGTTACCACTCACCCATCAAGCTTCGTGAGACCTATTCTAAGCTGCCCGTTAACTTAAACGTAACAGCAAAAGCGAGTAATGTACAAAATGAGCAAAACTAATCCACCGCAAAGTAAACTTTTCAATCCTTGATAGGGTTGATTCCCGGAAATTTTTTTGGCTTAACATTACATATCAACACGACGTAGTATCAGCATATAACATCGATCGTAGCTAAAGCTAATTCTAGATGGCGAATTTCAAGACGAATTTTGAGGAACTTTTAATTCAAACGGGTATGAGATAGCGTATAAAACTATACTACCACCTGATCTGAAGCGTCGTTGTGTTCTATAAGAACCGTATGACCGGAAAATCAAGAAGAGCCCATCGTTTTACGACCGCTTGCCAGGGTCATTACATGTCACATATTTGATGTGTAGATAGCGCTGGGTTTGTCTAGCAGATAGACAACGTAATTTCCATTTGAATTTATAGGAAATTATGCGAAAAATCCACATTGATTTAGAATTGTTGACGTACTTGATCCATCAACTTATTTGGCTCATAATATTAGGACAGACAAGGAAAATCAAGTGCGTAAGAGATTGCAATGCATGGAGATAAGTTTAGTTCAGGAACAGAGCATCTTCTCCTATCCACAGTATAAATTCAGATGCAGAAATAGTCCAGTCAGCTTCAAACTCATTACCTATATGCTTTAATCATAACTGGGAATAAATGTAAAATAGCTACAATGAAATGAAAACCATTGTCAATTTGGACACCAACTAAATTTTCTCTGGTTGTAATATAACTATAACCATTCCAAAACCATTTAGAAATAGGTTCACTCTATATAACTAGTACAGCAAATAATTTCTTACAAGTTTTCTTTATAACAAAGTACTCTTTAGTTTGATTTTGAATCCACGTTCGTAAAAGCTCAAGCTTTAGATAAAGTTGTTTTTCAAACATTTTGCTACATTCATTTTCACTAAGACAACTCGCAACCACGGTCATTTTAAGGTGTATTTTCTATGCCCTAAAAATTTGTTTATTAAGAAGATATTTCGATTTTTAGTCAGGAACAAAATTTTGAATTATAAGTTAATGTAAATAGTTATGTTAGATTTTGATATCAGAAGTTGTAGTCAGCATCAGCAGAAACATCTCGAATATAAGATGGACTAATTAAATAAATTATAGATATAACTTTTAATTAGGTAAAGAAAATAAAAAATAATAAAAGAGATAAAAGAATAAAAATAGGCTCAGCGAATAAATAAAATTGAATAGGTTAAAATCAAGGATTTCGAGGATAAAAAATAAGATTTTCTAAGTTGCATTATTCAGGTATTGTCGATTATCCCGTTAAAACAGCGACGTCACAAAACTTAAATGAAAATTCAGTAGGAGCATTCTTGACGAATAAACAAGATTTCAAAATTAAGAGTAAGTTGTTCTAACATTTTTACAAATTAGAGTTTAAAATATAAAGTGGTTAGTCAGATATTAAACTGTAAAGTTAAGAGCTGACGTCACGAGACTCAAATTCCTCAGCCATATTTACCTTTATCCAGTTTTATTCCAGTTGTTGTTGAGATTATACCATGGCAAGTTGCTTTGCGATGTAGGCCGGAACGGTAGTTCAAGAAGTGATGTGCAACCGGTGTTACCAGAAAACTTTCTTCAGTATGCACTCTTTAAGATGTTTCATCCTAGTTAGGGGTCTAGGGTGAAAGTTTGCCTTCCGTGAAAGTGCCTAATCTACTGTCTTCATTTGGATCTGATTGTTCGATGCCTTAACCAAAATTTATCTGGTACCGGAAAATGTAGAACTTTTGAGTAAATATTAACTTTTAAATTTAAACCAGTGTATTGTGTTAATCATTTCAAGTAACCTTAACTCTTGGGATTAAAACAAGGATTTGGCGGCTGTAAAATAGAAATTTATTTGGTACCAGGCACGGTTAATAACATATCTTAGCTACTCGAGTTTTGAAGCAAACCCCAGCTTCAGCTTTGTATAACACCATTCCGCATTAACAGAACTGGCTAAATGCTAAATGTTTGAAACGTAAACTGAAACAGTTTTTACAGCTAATTGATTTTATTATCTTAATTAATTTTAATAGCCTTATTCCTTAATTATTAAAGTTAGTACTTTAAAAAAATGTGATAACTATACCAAACACAACTTTCAAACAGTATGGTTGACGTAAGGACTAAATAGTTTACTCACCTTATAAACCAATAATTGTTCACATAATTTTTTTCTTTAATTTCAGGGTTCAGTGGCTTTCGAAGACTGGCAGTCCTGGGGCAAAAATTGAACGCTGTGAATTCAATAATTGGGAATTTCTTGCCAGACAGGACTTTAAAGGATTTAGCATCCGATTTTGAAAATAAAAAAAAACAATATTTTCAAATAACCAAAAATGCCGAGGACAAAGGAAAGACGAAGTTTTTCTGTAACATAAATAATCATTCTTTATAACTGCCATGTAATTACGCACTGTAGATAGACACGAATGAATGAATTACAAGTTATTGTGATGTGTGGTTTTCGTACATACCTGTTCGTCCATGTACAAAATTTAGTGTGTATGACAGTAAAAGACACCAGGAGAAACGATGATAGCTGCTTTTATCGTACCGGTACAACGAACATCTGTAAATTTTAAGTTACATTTTTATAATATTATTGTAATTCCTGTATAAGTTTAATGTATGGACCATTAAAACAATATTAAATAAATGTTAAATAACTTGATTAGCAATTCCTCAGAATAGAAAATGTGTTTGCAATTCATTCATAATATTGCTAAGCACATTAGTAAATTATTGATTAATCTTAACAATACTGTAATCTGGTGCCTTGAAAAGAATTTTCTTCTTGATAATATCATTCATTTTTCCAAAATTCCAATGGAATATTAATTTTAAACATTCTATTTTCGATGTTGGTAGAAATTCGTCGATCTGCTGTATATAGTTACTTACCGGTCTAGATCTACCATATGACTCTAACACTAGACATAAAAAAAAAAAATACTTGTAACGTGCAAGTTTCATAAATAGTCCAACTACCTCTTAAAAACTAATTTAGTTGAAAGGGTCTAAAAGTTTTCGATATTAAAGTCTTTCTTCATCGCCACTGTGGCTCATTATCAGAATGAATAACAGGATTTACATGTTTTCAATTGTTCAGAAATTCAAACATCATTAGTAGCCGCTCAAATAATGTAGCCTATTCAAATTTTTTGTAGTCATTTTAATTTAATTGCGATGGAGCACAGGCTCCGGTTACAATTTACGTACACATGTGTTTTCCCACTTCTTTTTTTTATCTGAAGTTCTTTGAGTGAAATAACCCCACCTACGTATTTGCTCTTTACAAATTTTAAATCCTTTCAGTGGTGGTTTTGGTAAATTATTCAAGCCATCTCATCCCTTGATAATTTATTCCAATCCTTGCAATCCATGAACCCTGGGAAAAAAAAGCGCACCTTCTTATACCTGAAATTGAGAGCCAGCTTGGGTTATGATCATCTCTGCACTTCATGCACTACTCCTAATTCTTCTCGCAATATCATTCAAGGCCTCATCACTAGGAATTTGCTTGTTCACTCCCAGCATTCTCTTCGACCCCTCCTACCTTACGTCAAATTCCAATCCAGCTCCTTTATCATGTCAGTTACTGATTGTGTTTCAACTGTTCACAGACAAATCAAATAATTATATGAATAAATACTTAATCGTTTGTCACTGCCAGTTGATTACTTTCAAAGCCTTAAATTTAATTATTGCTAACATGAAATTTTCTACATTTAACAAATGGTGTCAGATCTTAAAAATATTATAAAGCAACCGATTTATTGCTGAATAATGTTATGAAAATTTGCTGCATTTGTGTGAATAATTGTTCAATGTGAAATTTCGAATCCACTATAGTAAACTAAATCATAATATGAATTTATTTTAAAATTGCGGTTAATTTACATACTAAAACTCCGACAACGGTTTCCATTTCTTCATCTTAGTGGCCAACTTTTTAATTTCAGTTTCACCCACAACAGTTTTCAGGTATTACTCGGTCTGTTTCCAATCGGACCCCTCTTCCTCTTTGATTTAGGTGGGTATTGACTGCTGATTTCTGTGTGCCATAGAGAAAACCTAAAGGACTTGGTAAGTTTCACATATCCCAAATTTGTAACAATCTTAAAACATTGATAGATGATATCCTTTTGGCGGTTTGATTAACTTAAAACGAGGTTTTGTAATAAAACATTAAAAAGGTTTCTTACCACAAATGTTTTATACTTGGAATCCAATCACTGAATTCTAAGAAAGTGGCGTCTCAGCCAGATTGTTTTTCATTAAACTTGGTTGTTGATATTTTAATAACAGTTTTTCTCTTCACATTTATAAAGTATTCCTTAAATACATAATACATACTGGAGAATGCGTTTTGAATATGTTCTATACACAACTTATTTAATTGTTTCTGTGGATACTGCATACAATTGTTAATAATTCAGTATGTTATTAATCAAAAATAATGGTGAGGAATATATAAGTAATAACACAAAAAGCTTTGATTTTTAGACTTATTTATCTTCCGTTTGGATAAGCAACTAATGTGATATATAAATTTATACAGTATATAACATGGATAAGAACGTTGGTAGCATTCACAAACCGATGCACAATTGTTTCCGGCAGTCTAAGAAGAAAGTTGTAGCACTGATTACATCCTGTGATTGTCCAAAGCACTTCCGTAGAGAGGATTCCTTAATGATGTGATCCACTGCTTGGGAAAGAGCTCCGCAGTCACAAACAGGAGAATCCCGAAGTCTCGACTTATAGATCATTGCGTTGTATTTCACGTGGCCTGTTCTTAGGCGGTTTAGTTTAAACGACTGGTCTCGCTTCAGATGGAATCCCGAAAGTTCAGTTGCAGTATCTTGAATATCTTGGTGTTTCACAAGTGTAGAATTGCAGCTTCTCGCCATTTTTCCTTGAGACTGGCTAGATTTGGATTGCTAGATTTAAGACGATATTCCCACATTTAAAGACGTTTGGTTTAGTTGTGTTTTCGAGTTTGGGACAATCCGTGTTTTTTCAACTTATTAAATTGCTGTACAAATCCCTCGCCAGAACTGTTAGTCAGACCGCTACGCATCGGAAACTACCTTCGACATATGCTCTGACAAGTAAGCAAAGATTCAGTTACTGTTGGGTTCAGCACTCTGGCGCTGCACATGATATACTAGAAGTCTGTGCGAATAGACAGCTCCTTTCTGTGAAAGGAGAGTAAGAAATGTGTGGAACTAGAAATTGATTTGATACGCTACGGGTACCCTAGAGCGCAATCTATCCCACTAGATTCAACCACTCTGGAATTTAGTACTGACTTACGGACACATCCTTGGTGGAAGGAGTTCTTTAGAATACAGCGGAAACACGATAGTGTAAATGACTTTACGGGACTACGACTGCCTCAGATGTAGTAACACATATCCCTCGTAAAATTGCAATAGAGGGATATGACGGTTAACATTTTATCTCAGTACACCTCGTCAATTCATAATTTTATGAAATTTAACCATATAAAAGTTTAAGTGATCCCAAAAGCGAGGCAGGACCGGGTTCATCTCTGTTCATGAAATTATAAATAACGCAAAATTAGTTTATAACAGCAGAATAGCCGTAATACGAGTCATTGTCACATTTGTTCTTCCCACGCGTTCAACATGTCCCGGCTCAACCTATGTCTATGCGTCTTTCGTGGAACATGGGCTAATGCGTTTGCTGGGTGGTATGCTATGCTTCGCACACTCAGCGTCCACATGTGAAGAGAAATATTTTTACTATATCGTTACATATTTATTATAATTATCATAATTTATTAAGATATGAAATATATCAGACAGGCTGTTTCAGTAACATAACATTTACTCATGATGAAATATTGATTTTTTTCCCCATAATTTGTGTCTTTTGTGACAAAATGTTTTAATGAAATTTCAATTGTATCGTTTGCTAAAGATTGGTTAAAAGACAAAATTTGTGGTATCCCGAAGATTTATGACATAACTTCATTCTAATGCCCAACAGATGGCTAATAATGGAGAAAAATGAGTCGTGAGACCTTGTCAGGACAATACAGAACTTTCCTAATGGTCGAACCAGGCTCCGTTCCTCCTCACTGGCTATACATTTCATCTGTAATTGATATCTCAAGAAAAAAAGAATACTACATCACTATGTAGAAAATCTCTGCATCCATACCTAAGCGGAATAAATCGTGGAAAGTTAAAGAAGACTAAATATGACGCTACAAAGACCTGAAACTTGATTTCTGAATCGCAGTTGCTGCATTTTCACCAGACACCGAATCCTTATCACAACCAATATGAAAATATTCCCACATATCTGTCCAGTTATGCTTCGTGTTAAATTCCCTGGCTTAATTACTAACAAAAAACTGAAATGGTATACCAAAAACATTTAATGTAAATCATCCTATAATGTAATAAGAGCAAAAACAAGTTTATGGTGGGGAACAGGTCCCATGGTAACAATTCATCTTTAATAGGGACCGCTGTAACGACCTTTTCTTGGCTGCGGAAGTATTTGCTTTGGATCGGCGACGCATAGCTTTCTCACCAGACCAATTGGCACACAATATAAAATTCTTCGATCCTGTCTTAGGATCATGGGTTCAGCTCCAATTCTTTTCTGGTGAAGACCATACAGGCCTCTTTACATCTTAGAAGGCAACATCTGGCAACAAATGCAGTACTGAAGTGGTCGTAATAAATATAAAATTAATTGTCCTAGAATATTTCCCACTGGGTAACCAACAGATCTTGGATTAAAATGCCCATGTCGTTTGAGGCAGCGTTCATCGATGTCCAACCTCTACAAATGAAAATCATTAATTAATTGCACGTAGGATGCTACGTCACAGACTAAAACAATCTTATGAAAGAAGCATATATTAATACAGATCTTATGTGTTTTATTAAAAAGTACAGTTGGAGACAGGACTTCCAAAACTTCTCGCCTTTCGTTTATGCTTCGATCTAGACACGACTACAGTACCTCATGGACAGTATAACTGCTAGGAGATATACTAAATTCATGATTTTATGGGAATGGTATCGATTTTTTTATAGCTGTCATGTTTTTATTATTATTATTAACAGCGGACACTTCATTTCAGTAGCAAATACAGTTAAATGACGAATTCTGTCAACAAATTTTCCTGTGTTGCGCAAGGAAACAAATTTGTAGAACCAAGAGAATTTCAGTTGTCTAAGTCATACATAGAGCGGTCTTGTAGCTCAGTGGTTTTGGATGAATGGCTGTACAACGATATCGGTCTTAAGGAGGAGACAGTTTATGGTATACAAATCGACTTTCTTGCGAATGTGCTGTATGTCAAATTGAAGAATGAAGAACAATGCCTCCGAATTTTGGAGGAGACAGGAGGAGAAAAAAAAATTTGTTCGTACCAACGGCGAGATGAGTACAGCAGGCCTCGGTATACGACTTGTGAAAGTATATAACCTACCCTTTGAAGCCTCCACCGAAAGTATACGCAAAGCATTCGGCATTTTTGGCACCGTTATGAATGTAACGTCCAACAAATAGTCCGAGAGCTGTGAAAAATTTAGGGTAGGTATTTGAGACACCGTCAAAATTTGTATAATACTTCCTTTGTAATTTCTGAATACAAAATCGAAGACCTGGCTGAAGGGAATTGGGGCATAGTCCACCTTTGAATTTTTAAATTCGCAAATATTTATTTACAAAAAATGTCTTTTAGGCATTTTAAAATTTTGATATATTAAAATTTGGTATGTAAAAGAAAATAAATATAAATAGGCCAGATTATTTGGTCGGGCCTACAATATTGCCAAGCCGTTTCAAAATTGTATTTTTTAATTTTCTAATAATGGATTTGAGGCACTCTGAGATTTACACAGGATAATATTTACATCTAGAAATAAATAATTCTGAAAAGACAGGCGATTTGGGTGGGACTTTATACCTGCCAGGTGATCAGAAATATACGATAGCGCGAGTGCATTGTATATTGGGGGCCAGCTGATTTGAAACATGTTGCGGTGCGATTGGCTCCCGCCATACCATGTGACTCATACCAAGCGGGCAGTTGTTTAAAACGATTTCGCAGCACATTCGTAGTGAAACGTGTAGTTATAAAAGTGCTGTTTTGTTTATGTATATATGAATAAAATAGTAATATACACATTTTTCATGAAAGCTGAACATTTAGTTTGTGTTATTTGCCCCAAAAAATAAGGAAGAATTATTGTTTTTAGTGAAAAAAAGTCGTTAAGTTTGGAAATTAGGCAAAAGCATGGGTTAAAATACAAAGATTTTATTTTACCATTCAATGTTAACAAAAAAGAAGGCTATCACTCATATTGCTACGAAAATTTCCTTGCTATAATGAAGAAATATAATGTCGAAAACGCATCTCAAAAATCCGATTTGCCTTCTTTATTAGGTATGGAATAATTTTAATTTTTACTAAGCTTAATAATATACTGTAATAACAAATATCTTAAGACTTTAAGACTTATACCGACACACGTGTTTATATATATATATATATATATATATATTGTTTAATTTTTTGCTGTGTTATATATTTTTCTGTAATATCCAAAGAACATACTACCGGGCAGTAAAGTACTGGTGAAGCATCAGCATCTCGAAACAACGTTAGTGCTGGTATATAGAATGTATTGCTGAGGCACCAAGCATAAATTTAAAAGAAAACGAATTAGAAGAGTTTGAGAGTTCAACAAATCAAGATATTTGTAATTTTTATCCCAAGAGTTCCAAAAAAATACAAAGGATGACGTCTATCTCTTAATGCTCTCGATAAGAAGGTTCTGAAAAAATCTTTGAAGCCGTACAAAGTATTTATCAAGGATACTGAATATTATAAAAAAAAGTTTAAAACTGTGGATTCTATAAATAATCATCGAATCTGCCGAAAAGATTATTTCAGTAAATTGCGAGAGTATCCAGTAAAACCGGAAACGAGTTACCACAAAAATGTAAACCTACATCAAGAAGATTTCGAAGAAATTTGCTGTTTTATTAATGAAAATATTCTTCAAAATAAAACATTTTATTATTTCAGTTCATTATGTAATACTTATTTGGATATAATTACAAAAATTACTACAAAGAAGGATAACAAATACGATAGTGCATTCAGTAAAACTCATTTTGAATCAAAATTAATTTAAAAAATACAAAGAAAATCTACAAATTACATTTGGTCCGAAAGGTTATTGTGTTGATGATGAACTATTATCTTACATATAAAAATGAATTGCTGTTCGTTTGTCTCGCTAAAACTGGGGAATGGCTGGACCGATTTGGCTAATTTTGATCTTGAATTATTTTTGGAAGTTCAGGGAAGGTTTAAACGGTGAGAAAAAATAGAAAAATTGCGAGGAAAATACTGAAAACGACAATCTAATCTTATATATAAAAATCAATGTGAGTTTGTTTGTTCTCTATGCGCTCCTAAACCATTCATCCGATTATGGTGAAACTTTGGTGAGTTTTCAAGAGCGTTTTGGAGGTGGTACCTAAAAAATAAAATTTCCAAAAAACCACCCCCTCTTCCTCATAACACCGCACAATTTAAACAACCCAAAAGATTTTGTCCGATTTCCACCAAAATTTGCACACGTGTACTTAAAAAGAAATTAAAAAATATTGCCTATATATGGCTTCCAAAAACGCAACCCCTCATCCCATTTACATCCCCCTAATCCTCATCCCCTTTACATCCCCCTAATTTAGACAAACTCACAGATTTTATCCGATTTTGATGGAAATTTGCACATGCATACTATAAAATATACAGAAAAATATTGCCTAAATATTGTTTCCAAAAATGCAACCCCTAAATTTTTGCCAGTGTACCTGGAATCACCAGAAACATTGCATTTCCAAGACCATTGTAGAAACTGAATGAAACAGTAATTAAAATTTAAAAACAAACGACCGGATTAATTACACTACCCACGCATCTCTGTCACTTCACCGACTCAAAAGACGAGCTTATTCAGCATGTATTTACAGACATGGAACAACAGTTCAGTAACCATAATTGGCTGAGTGAACGAGCAATATTGGCAGTCCAAAATCAAAGATGTAGATGATCTCAATGCGGCCATTCAGAATTTTCTTCCAGGAGAGTTGTTTTCTTACAAATCAGTTGACACAGTTACAAACCAGGATGATGTATTCAACTGTCCCACAGAGTTTTTAAATTCACTGGTATTGCCTGGACTACCACCTAACAATTTACAAATTTACAATTAAAAGTAGGATCAGTCGTGATTATGCTGCGTAACATTAATCAACCTCGACTGTGCAATGGAGCAATGGAACAAGACTGGCTGTGAAAAAGCTAATGAATAACGTGATCGAGGACAAGATCATCAAGTGAAAATACAAAGGAGAGGATGTCTTGATCCCGCATATACTGATGATTCCAGCAGATTTGCCATTCGATTTTAAGCGTCTACAATTTCCCGTGCGTCTGGCCTTTGCGATGACCATAAATAAATCGCGTCGTGTGTTCGTGCATTGGAAAACCATCATCTTTATATATTTACGCACCACAAAAAAGACAAAAAATATAGTTTATCAGAAAGCTTTAAATTGATTAAGAGTATAACTGTGTTGTATTTAATGTAAATAAAAATTTTGTATTCATTTGATTTGTTAGCAAATTTCGTTTAATAACCGAACGAAATTAAAACAGTGTGAGATATAGTAAGCTGAATGTGTGTGAGGGTGTGCGTGTTGGTGTATGTGAAATATATATGTGGTGATGTTACTACAACATATCCGTTTGAAATAAAATTATTATTGTTTTACATTCGTCACAACGTAACAAAATGTTATAACAACTAGTACATGAACTTCGGTTGTCCTGCCGCTCGATCCACTTTTTGCGAAACGGGCAATTCATATTTTAAATTACAGACCGAAAAAAAATTGTAGGCACCTTATTTGTTGATATAAGTGTCTGTAGTAGAACAACTGCATAAACCGTGACGTGCACAAAAGAGACACTATTGTACAGTCATTACAATAAAGAGTTTTTGATCGGTATTGTCAAGTGTTGCCATCTCAATACGTTATACATATATGATATGGTGTAATTCACCGCGTCAGCTAGTCATTAATAAAAGAAAAAGACATTCTCCTAAAAGCTGCTTTTATTTTACGACGAACAATTTTTGATATGGAAAAGACACCATTACAGGAAAATTTGAAAACTTCTCATTTACGTGAATGTACACCACAAATAATAAAAGACTTTTATTCGGTAGCATTGTGTGGTTGTCACTATAGCAGTAAAACAAAAAATGAATGGGAAAAGAAAAGTTCTTCATTGGCTGAATATTTAATGTTTCACGTGGGAAAATCAAAACAACATATTACACTAGTTATGACACTAAAAAGTATAACGAGCTCTTGAAAAGTTGTTGAGATCGTAGATAGGTATGGTGATTGTTGGAGCTACCATAAGACTGAAAAATTGGAAACAGAAGATAAACAATGTGTCCTGACGGAATGAGATCCTTTCGACTGCTCCAAAATCTTTTTATAAACAACTGCCCGCTTGCTACGAGTCACGGGGTCTGGCGAGAGCCAATCGCACCGCAACATGTTTCAAATCAGCCGGCCCCCAATATACAGTACAATGCACTCGCGCTATCGTATATTTCCGATCACCTGGCAGGTGTAAAGTCCCACCCAAATCGCCTGTCTTTTCAGAATTATTTATTTCTAGATGTAAATATTATACTGTGTAAATCTCAGAGTGCCTCAAATACATTTTTTGAAAATTAAAAAATACAATTTGAAACAGCCTGGCAATATGTTAGGCCTGACAAAATAATCTGGCTTATTTATTTTTACTTTCTTTTACATACCAAATTTGAAGATATTAAATTTCAAAATACCTCAAGGTCATTTTTTGTAAATAAAAATTTGTAAAGTTAAGAATTCAGAGTTGGACTATGCCCCAATTCCCTTCAGCCAGGTCTTCGATTTTGTATTCAGAAATTACAAAGGAAGTATTATACAAATTTTGATGGTGCCTCAAATACCTACGCTAAATTTTCTACAGCTCTCAAACTGAAACGTGTAGGCAGTAAGAGATTTGTGGTCGACGGCGGTGTAAGAACTGTGAAAATCGATCTCAAATGCCACATTCCATCATACGTAAACATTTCAGGTATTAAAACTCATAATTTAAGATGGACAGCCACGAACATGTGTTGTAATTGATCACGTAGGCTTCCGCGGTCACTGTATGTATTATCTTGGTTCTCCGGGTGGAGCCGCGTCGATATATTTAAACCTAACGTTTCTGCCATCTTACTGTGGCTTTTTTGAGGGGGGGGGGCTTTAGCCTTAGGCTAATTTAGCCAGTTATATTGAGTAATGGTGCTCTTGTATTTATATCATGCCTTTAGTTTTAGCCACATATAAGTAAATTAAGTCAATTGCTTTCTTATTGGGCGCAGCGAGAGCTATCATCACATCTTCGATATCTTCTATATGTAGGGCATCTTTTAATATGGTTCTTCTGTATTCGCGGTGGCGCCTACATCTTAGCAGGATGTGGTAAATATCTTCCACTTCGTCACAGGATTCGCAGTTCGGAGAATCAGAGACCTTCAGTAGTTTTTTTTTTTTTTTTCATTTAGCCAGGTGTGTCCCGTTCTTAATCTACTAAACAGCGTGATTGCCTTCCTATGAAGATCCATTTCCTGGAACCATGATTTCAACGTAACTTTACTAGCGATGGCGCGGTACCATAGCCCTTTCCCTTGGGCCTTTTCGTTCCACTTTCTTTCCCGTGCGTTGAGAGCTCTTGCTGAGGCGATCGTTCTGAAGTCGGTATAAGGCACTGGTATGTTCTCAGTATCTGGAACCTGGGGCTGCCGTCGAGCTATTTTGTCCACTAGCTCGTTCCCTGTCACTCTTACGTGACCCGGGATCCATTGTAGGCACACTTCTATACCTCTGTGCATGGATTCCTAAGTTCTCTGCCAACTTCATATGTCAGGTAGTATCTGCACTGGCCTTTAGGAATGCCTATGATAGCCTGTAAGGCACTTTGGGAATCCGAACATATCGCTGCTTTGGTCCGTACTGACCGTTTTATATATTGTATGGCTGTCAGGATTGTGTACATCTCGGATGAGAAGATTGAGAATTCTGCCGGCAATCTACCAGCTTCATAAACGCCACCGTCTGCATCGACCCAAGCAGACACGCTGGTGGATTGCCTTACCCTTGATCCATCGGTAAATACTTTCCGCTATTCCTTCCATCGTGTATTCAAGGTTTCTAATGCCCACTGCTTCAATTATATATGAAGGGTAGTTTTTTTGTCTACCGAGCCATTGTTCAAGTACAGGTGGATTCGCGACGAGATCTCCGCCCTTTGCCACGTATTTTCTTCGCTGAACATCTCGTTGATCTCTTGTCTGTGTATATTCCCCCAGGGCCGTTGTCTGAAAATACTGTACCAGGCTGGGTTTTTTCTGTTGTTGACGTGATTTGGCTGAACTTTCATGGGCAAGGAGCTGCACCTTCCTCTGTAGGGGATATGAATTCATGAACCACACCTTCAGTCAGAAGTTCAACCCCAATTTACTTCTTCTTGTACTCAACGGTGGAATGGCTAATTCTGCCTCCATCACAGAGATGGGGGTGGATTTCACAAAGCCTCCGATTACTCGCAGAGCTGCTGATTGAATGCAGTCCAATTTTGTTAGGAGAGACTTGGCGGCAGTTTGATACAGGATTCCATTCGGCTCCGCAGTAGACAGCAGAATACATGCCGGAGTAGTCGAGGGTCCGCACCCCAGGTCGGGACGGCGAGGGCTTTGAAACAGTTCAGGCGTTGCATACATGACTGCTGCAGTTCCATGCTATGCTTTCTCCATGTTAGCTTCGAGTCTAACCACATTCCCAGGAATTTGACCTATTTAACTAACTCCACTGTGTGTCCATTTAGTGTAATTGCACAGTCTTTTCCTTGTAGCTGTCTTTGCGTGAACACACAAATTTTGCTTTTTTTCGATTGATATTTCTAGCCCCTTGTCCAGCAATCTCTTTTGTATCAGATTCAATTGCTCTTCTAGTATTCTGCGGGCCGTTTCTATGTCCGGGTGAGATATATATATACAACAAAATCCGCATTTTTGAGGAAGGATACTAGGCCCTTTAGGATGTTACATAGGTCTGCCATGTGGATATTGAATAGTAAGGGGTTCATTGGATCGCCCTGCGGTAAACCTTGGAAGACTAGCCTACTGATTCTGTCTCCCTCCGCTGTAAACACTGAATTCACTCTTCGGGCGAGGTATCTGTCACACCATGAGCATAACTTGCTAGGTATACCCATCTTTTCCATAATGCCCACAAGTATATCTATCTGCACATTGTTATAAGCATCCTTAATATCCAGAAAAGCAGCCACTAGATAGTTTCTTCTTTCAAATGACAGCTGAATATCTGTCACCAGCGTGCTGATATTGTCTAAGGTGCTGAAGAGTTTTCGAAAGCCCATAATTCTTGTATCAAGTAACCTATGATGCTACGGGTGACACTCGATCCTGTTTTTGACCATTGCACTCATCAGTTTTGTTGGGAACGGCAGGAGAGAAATGGGGCGATATGACGACATGGTGTTCTTCTTCCTGTGGGGTTTACGCACGGGAATAACGATTACCTCCCGCCACTGGTAAGGAACATAGGAGAGGTCAATCATAGTATTGTAGATATCCAGCATGGCTTGCTTCGCTTTAAGAGCAAGTTTGTCGATCATTGTGTAGGTAATGGCGTCCATCCCCGGAGCAGTATCTTTCTTCCGTAGGGCGTGCAATAGTTCTGATAGGTGAAAACAAGGTTCCGCCGATCCTGTTGGGACGTCGTCTACTTCCCCACTCTTGTGATATTCCGCCTGTTTTGGTACATATTTAAGAGTGAACGAGGCTAGGAACTCCTCTGGTGCTTGTCTGTCTGACGATATCCAACTGGTAGCCGGCCTCTCACCCTTAAACCACTTCAGTTTCCGCCAAGTCTCTTGGGTCATCACACCATATTTTAAATTGGAGCAAAAACTCTTCCAGCCTCCTCGTTTGGCTTTTCTAATGGTATCTCGTGCTTCAGCAGTTCTTTTCTTGAGTTCTACCAAATTCTCCTGAGTGGCGGCGTGCAAATATGTTCTGGTAGCCAAGCGCCGCCTGGCGACAGCTCGTGAGCAGTCACTGTTCCTCCAAGGTTTACTAGTGAGCTCTCTTCTAGTGTGAGTTTTAACCTCTGGTATAGCCTCTTCTGCAGCAGCCTCCACTATTCTTTGAAATTCGTTGTACCGACCTTGGATATCGTCGGTTGCACCTTCCCACTGCTCCAACAGCGTGCTGATCTTTCCTTCGTAGCGAACCCAGTTAGGCCTGTTACACAACCACCGTCTGCTTGAGTGCCGCCGGACAGATGGGAGATTCCAATCTAATGATAATTTGAGGACGCAGTGATCACTTCCGACAGTCTCTGTTAGCAGATCCCATTTCACTCTGTGCATTAGGTTCATCGATTTGAGAGTAATATCTGGAGAAGAATTTCTCTGACTAGGAGCACCAAGTCTAGTTCCATGTTTGTTGTTAAGAACGGCAAATTAAGAGGCTGATATGGCTTGGGCGAGCTCGATTCCCTGCATGTCTACATAACTGTATTGCCATAAAGAATGGTGAGCGTTGAAGTCGCCTCAAACCACACTATTTGTCGGCAGCTGATGGAATATAGCCGACCAATCTTCTTCCTTTAGGTTGAATTGAGGTGGTTTATATATAACGGTGGCCGCTTTGATAGGTCCATCGTAAGAGAGGTCTACAGAGAGCATTTCTACATTGGCAATTGGTGCCGCTAATCAACGCACGCAGCTGTCAATGTGGCTTCTCATCAAGATGGCAACGCCCCCGTGCCCATCATCTCTGTCTTGCCGAAACACACTAAAATTCTTAATGTTTATGTTAAATGAGTTGCGCAGCCTTGTTTCCGATATAAGGACTAGGTCGGCCTTATGCTCTGTTATGGTTCTTTGAAATTCGTCCCATTTTAGTAATAAGCTACGTGCGTTCCACTGTAACACTGTAAATTTATTCCTCCTACCCATTTTTAATTAACAGATTTGCAGCCTCCGATGTGGTTCCACTTGGCCCCATTTCTTTAATTTCTTGAAGCACTTGTCGAAATGCTTCGTCCTGAATTTTCTTCACTGTGGTGGCTGCCAGCTTGCCTTTCAGCTACTGTGCTATCTGTTTTACAACTATTTTGACTATTATATTAACAATGTCTTCTCCTGCCTCTCTGCTAGTTTGTTCTTTGCTGGTTACTTCTTCCGTTTGGGTTGCAATAGATTCCTTGGGAGTACTGACGGTACTTTTGCAGTGCTCCCTGACTTGCTTCATTCCCTGTGGCATCGTCACAGCGCTGTACCTTTTACTCTGTATAGGTGGGAATTCCGCTGCCTTGTGTTGATAACTTTGCAGTATACTCCTCTTGTTATCCGTCGCCATTTTTGCTTTGTCCTCTTCTTGTCGCTTCCGTTCGGGGCATTTCCTATCGTTGGCAGTTTACGCATTTTTGGAACCCATTTGAGCAGCTGGATATATTGTGTTCTTCACCACACTTCATACATCTTTCTTTTCATTTACAGAATTTGGCCGTATGACCAAGTTTATAGCATTTGAAGCACTGCGTTACTGGAAATATGTAGGGATCCACCTTGAATCTCAGGTAGAAAATCTCGATTTCCTCTGGCAGGAGTTGGCTATCAAAGGTTATGAGCACAGTTTGCAGGGGAACTGTTTCCACCTTGCCTTCATTGAATACTTTCTTGGTAAATCGCCGAACATCGATAATCGGTGCCGACGAAAAAGCGTTAATCCTTAATTCTTCTTCTGCTAGGTGCGTAGGCACAAACTTGATAATCCCTTTCCGTTCTACTCGGTTAGCCGGTATATAAGCCTGCAGACCCAAAGATTGAAGAAACATCTTGTTTTCAACGAAGCCGTTAGCAGTGCTGGCATTCAAAAATTCCATAGACATTCCGTTTTCCCCCAGTTGATTGAGTCGTTTGAGCCCAGTGACCTTGTGATAAAAAATTTCCCCATTTGAATTGGGTGTAGAGAAGCACTGTCTGATGCGTTCTCGATTATAACCATATATGGCCCCTCTGCATGGTCATTATAAAGCCTCTTCCGCATTGCCGGCGCGGGGGGGTTACGCTTGACTGCTACTTCTCTTACTTGGCTTGCTTGACTAGTTGTCAGATGGTTACCTAAGGTATTCAACTGATGGCCTCCATCTCCTGACGATCTACTGGGAGTTGTTTGAAGTGAGGTCGCTAGGCTCCACGCTACCTCCTTACCTCTGCTAGGAATCGACTCAGTGATCATCGGTTCTTCAATTTTCTCTTTCGTGACGATTCTCCTCTCTGCAACTTTTCGTTTCTTCCTCAGATTGTACTTTTCTTCTTCGTCGGTGTCGTTTTGATTTGCCTCCATTGTCTTCCTCGCTGTCTCCATCATCTCTTGGTCACTAGAAGCCTCTTCTTTTCTCGGGTTGATTCCATCACTTGCTTCTGCCATTTCCTTTCGCCCTCCGGCAGAAGGTTCCGACGAGATGAGCTCAGCCAAGGATGTATTAACACAGTTAGGTTGTCTTCTCTAGATATAAATTACTATAACTGTCCACTGATTCACCAAACGTTCTGTGAATATTACACGACCGCAGTTAACACTGTTGATAGTCGCTGCCACTAACACTCGCGCAGGTAAACACGTCTGACATCCTCACTCTATCACACCGCTTACTTCCTTACTCGTCGGCTGCAAGCAGCAAACTCTTACTGTGGCTTTCATCAGAGGACTGCTTGTGAGTTGCCGCTATCGCCGCTAGTGCTGACAGGCGCTATTCGTCCGCGGTGACGTCACCGTGCCCGGTGTAAGCGGGAGGATGGGGCCGTTCGTCTTGGGTTTTCCTGAGCAGGTATGACCAAATATGGTCAAGTTGCAAACCATTGTCGGCATTAATGTTGTTCGGCCGGTTTTGTATTTCTAACGCTTCTCTTATACGCCTACGCCACCATCTGCTTTCAATGGCTATAAGGCTGGTGTTATCGAATAAAATTGAATGGCAGTAGTGTGTATTTGCCGGTGTGAACTCAGTTTCAAGGTCGTCGATTCTATTGTTCTTGATCACGAACCCCGCCTCCCCTCCCCCTACCATCGCTCCCCTCCCTCCCCTCCATCCCCTCCATCCCCTCCATCCCCTTCCTCCCCTCCATCCCCTCCATCCCCTCCATCCCCTCCCACCCCTTCACTAACTTCAGTTTCGCACTCTTTGGGTGCACTCATCCGTCACTAATTAGGCCACTTAATCTGCCTATTGTTCTATTGTTCTCTTCCCCTACTATTGTTGTTTTGTCAGGCCACTTGAGCAGACACCTGCCTTCCCCACCCCACCCTAGCACCAGCTGCCCTCTGGGTCCTATTTTTCTCCTCCCCTACTATTGCTCTTTTGTCAGGCCACTGCGCCGACCACCTGTTTCCCCACCCCAGTTTCATCTCTCTCTTTGGGTGCACTCATGCGTCATTAATTTGGCCACTTAACCTATCCGTCACCTGCCTTCCCCAACCCACCAGGTGTGAAGCGACAGCTGCTTCGTTCATCAAAACGAAAGAAAAAAATCATTGTTTGACGGCTGTCTTTCATGCAAGTAGACATGCGACTCAATATACGGACGGAAATTAAACACAAAATAAAATATGCGTGTATAATACATTGAGCGCTTAATAAAATAAGATTCAAACCAAGCTCCAATCATGATTCCTTCATAAGGTATGAAGTAATGTCTTTAAACGCGTTACGAAATCTTAACGGCACCACGTCTATGTGTAAAGATGAATTTTTATTTAACGTAAAATAAAACGCGCAAATTATGCTCAACCGTACATCGTACAGAAATAAAAGTTACATTCCGTTAATTTAAAAAATATGAGCTTCCCAAATGTGCTATTATATATGTAAAAAAGTGTTAATACTGGTAGCTACCAAAAAAAAAATTGCCTCCAGTCAGGCTTTGTCTCACGCTCCATTCGGCTTGGGGCCTTTGTATCTGAAGTCTCTCAACGCTTGAGCGAGACGTTTTAATATTCAGTCTTTATAGAAAATTATACGAGTATCAATACTACCAGCCCTTCACACTAATGTTCACAGCTTCAATTGTTATTGCCGCAGCATCGTATTCACGAATAAAAACCTGCTTCAGGCGAGCGGGTGTTCTTCCACTTCATATAACACCATTATATATACAGCAGCTATTGCATGTATGTGTTCAACCAAATGTGATGCAGATGCTTGTTGGCCTTTATATACCGCATTTGGTCGGTACGCGTCTATAGAAATAAGCGATTGAATTTATACGCTTGCCTCAATCCACTCCACAAAGGCAGCCTTTTGTGGGTTCATTAAGGCACAATGGCTTTATACGGTTCGGCTGCTAACGCATATGGCGGTCATGTATGAATCCACGATGTCCCTCTGGGGAACCTACCGTTCTATTGTGAAGCCACCTGCTCCCTCTAACCGTCATCTACCTTTCCCACAGGTTCGAAGCAACAGCTGCCCCTTGTATTGTTCTATTGCTAGGCCAAATGCTCCCTCTAACCGTCACCTCACCCGCCTCACCAGATGTGATCAACAGCTATCTCCTTGTAGTGTTCAATTGTTAGACCAACTGATCCCTCTAACCGTCATCTGTCTTTCCCAAAGGTGCGAAGCAGCAGCTGAACCTTCTATTGTTCTATTGCTAGGCCTCTTAACCGTCACATGCGAACATGTGAATAACGTCACAAAGTTGTGATATTTCCAACAATTCTCTATCCCACATTTCCCAGCAGTTTTTCTTAAGGAAGTTCGTGATATCTAGACCTGGACACATTATATCTTCATCGCTACTTCTCATAGCACTCTTTGCAAGACAGCCTGCTTCTTCGTTTCATGGCTGGACTGCATGTGCTTTTATCCAATTAAATATAACTTTTTAGTTTAGGTTGGTGATTTCACTGCAAATCTGTATGAACTTTATTATCAAAGTGCATTATATTCGTCCTCATTTCAGAGGTATTTTTTATATGCCTGGTGGGTGAGTTTTCAACGTTCGGGACTGTCATGCGGGAGATGGCGCGTTCGATTCCCGGTCCGGCTGTTCATTAGTATCTGTTGTACTTTAGACACACAAATAGCCGTTTTATCGCCAAGAGTCACTGCAAACTCTCCGACAACGAAAAACATGTTTAGTGGTATTTGTACTGGTAGCAAGGGATGAGTTTTATTCGCAGCCAGTTGAGATAATTTTCTCGAATATAATTGTTCACATTTAAAAGTAACAAAGTTCCGATTTTCCACGCGCTCCGAACATTCATGCATTCGCCTGGAGTGATCTGAGGAAAACCGAAATGTGTTTGTTAATAAAACACGGGGCAACAACAAAAACTTCTTGCCGCATCGTCAAATTTCCTTCTTCCATGATGCATCATCATAAATTGCAATGCTCCATACATACAATTTACAAATATTGGTATGTTTACTAAGCCACAGGTGGATCGCATAACTCACTTGCACAGCCTGTCTGCGATCAGTTTGATATTGCCAATTGTATAATGTTTGAATACCTCGGTAGTTGTAAATTTCACAACTTAAGCTACGAAAATGACGTTGCGTACGTTCAATCTTCTATCTGAATATAAATGATGTATTTTGCAGAGGATTTATTTACTCATATCATTGTGTTTGCTGTGATGTCGGGGTTGTTCTTGTGTCTCTATGTGGCTGAATTACATCTCGTGCGTAGGCGAGATATAGACTGAATGTGATTCGGTGTGATATGCTGGCTCCACATATCAACATCGGTTCTTCTGGTTTTCACGATTCCCTTGGATTGAGCAGTTTCATAATGTTTGCTTGCACCTACAAAGATTCGGTCTACGAGATACTTATATAAAATTCTTTAACTCCAAGAATCCGTACAGTTTCAACGAGTATAGCAGGTTTAAAATGCGCTTCGAACAGTAGTAGTAGTAGTAGTAGTAGTAGAGAAGTCCGGGCGATATTTACGTATATGGAATTTCGGATTTCATCGTTATACATGAAGTCTAATGCCTGGTCGCTTGTTAAGATGTGGGAATGTGTATTGCTGATTACGGCCATGCATTTTTTTTTTTTTTTACTTTGGTGATAAGTATTAAACAGGACAACAAATCCAGACTTCTGGGTACTTTCAAATAAAATGTAATGGCGTGTAGTATGTATGTCTGGTGTCAGAGTTTCTCGGTCGTAACAGCCTTACCTAAAGACAGGACTCAACATGTTTACCCCCACGACCACGGACTAGACCTGATGTCTCCCCAAACGGACTGCTAGGGCCAGTGTACAGAGATGGCCAGCCCGGTACTGTTGTTCTCGTCTGTGTATCAGCTCAACGCTGGTGATTCTAAGCGTTTGACGATAGGTTTATCGTCCAAGCATGAATTTGAGCCAGTAGTGGTTTTCGAAAAAGTGGGGCACGGTAGCAAAGTTATACTAAAGTATGTTGATTGGAGAGTGCTGACTGAAGTATTGAATATAGTGTCAGATTTGTTCAACACATGCAGCTCCCAGACAAGCATTCCACTTGGTGAGCACGCCGTCTCCTTCCGTACGATTTCCAGGATGAAAACTGTATGTTTTTACCCAAATGCTGATCCCTCCAGCGGCGTCTTCTTCAGCGATTCGACTTGGAAGAACCTCAACGACGCGCAGCCTGCAGTGTCCAGCGCCTTAGCCGTCAAGAAGGGGTGCGGATACCTAGTAGCAAGATACTACACAGAATTTGTGGACATTTTATCTAGTAAAGTACTACGAGACTATCATATGGCTACAGTGCAAAAACTGGTTGATATGCATATTAGTGATGTTTATGTGGCTCAATTGACCCCCAGTTCGTCACTGGATTATAATCTACTAAAATATGAACTTATTGCATATAAAAATTTACTTGTGTTACCTGTTTTTAACAATGTACTAATTAAGAATTACAGGAGAAGTCCAATTATCCGAGGTAAACGGGACCGGGACCACCTCCGATAACAAAAAACTCGGATAACCGGAGGATTCAAAAAACGTATTGAAACTGAAATAATACAGTTTATTTATAGTGTAAAACAAATTTGTGAAGCAATAAAGTTGTATTTTTGTACATTAATTACGATCACTTCCCAAAAATATCTTTAATTGTCTTGTGTGTCATAATTTTGTTTCTCTTCTTAGCGGAAGTATAGCACCGAAGCATCATAATGTCGTCTGCTGTGCTTTCTACTCGACACAGCAACAGGCGATACACGCAAGAGCTACAGTACCACGCTTAATATCGTACACACTCTAGTTGGAAAAATATTTCATATCTTCGTAAAAGCTCCCTATCATATTTCAAAAATTTTCCTCGGTTAACCCGGCGGCTCGGATAATCGGAAATCGGATAACAGGACTTTTACGGTATAATCCCGGATACTACATGGATGTTAACAGTGTGAATAAAACACAAATAGTAAATTATTCAATTTGTTTTATTTTACCCATATTCCATTAATAAAGTCCTTTATCGAGTTATTTTTTATGAGTTCTTGTGGTGGCATGATGCTTCATCACTTACATACTATTCTTAAGACCGAATCGTAATAGACGCCAATACTCGAAAAGACATAAATTTGTTAGATATAAGTACTTATGCGGCTATTTCTATGAATATCATTAAAAACAGTGTAAAAATGTACAAAATCAAGAAATCTGGTCATATATAACAAAAATCGGTAAAAATGTAAATTTCGTGGATGAATGAAGTCAATGTTTGACATAAAAATTACACCTGCGTGTATCACAATATCGTTCATATAATGTGCGTGGATTACAGAAATGCGTGCCATATGGACAAAAAAAGAAGTGTCTGCTGTAATGACAGTCTTCGGATAAACCAAAACGTGTTAATTTTACCCAGTAATAAATATTTTCTGCTAAATAACAAAACTTGGTAGAGATCTGTAGAGTCAACACACACTTCATGTAACCATCACGATTGACGGGTAAGCAGAAGTGCATCGGATGAAGCATTCATATTATTATTATTATTATTACTACGCGATTCACTAAAAGTGTGTGGCCGAGGGTACATTGCACCTAACGAAAAGGGTGATGGTTTGGAAGGGTTATAAGGGATATGGCAGGAGGCGCCCATGGGCTATTGTGAGTAACCATCCCAGCATTCGCGTGGAGTGATCCGGGAAAACCATGGAAAACCCAGATCAGGATGGCCGGAGTGCTTTATCGAAAGCTACTCCTGTCGGATTTTAAGTTTACTCGCACGGTAAATCCTTTCTATTCCATTCCCTAATTGCTCGTGGGAGAAATGAATCAATTCCGGCCCTGATTTCTCTTATCTTATTTTCGCGGTCATTCCGAGATATGAATGTTGTTGGCAGCAATATTTGCTGGCTGTCATTCCGAAATACGTCTGTCGTGAATTTTTCAATTAGCTTCCGTCGAGAGCAACGCCTTCGGTGTTTCAGGTCTTCCCAACCTAACTCCTTCAACATCGCACTTACGCTTTGCATCCAACTATATATACCTGTCACGAATCGGACGGCTCTTCTTTGGACCTTCTCTAATGCCTCCATTAACCCCTTTTGATGGGGACCCCATACAGAACAACATATTCTAAGTGAGGACGTACTATTGACTTGTATACAATCTATTTATCTTCCGGAGTGTTTGCCGGCCTCGGTAGCGTAGGGGCTAGAGCACTAGCTCCACGTGCCGAAGGTCGCCGGTTCGAATCCGGCCGCGGGCATGGATGTTTAAGTGTTGTGTGTCTTTGTGGATGTCCTGTCCGTCCTGTGGTGTCTATACATAGGATGCATAAACACACTGGAGAAACTAAAAAATTCACATGAAGAGATATAAACACATTGAGCTGGCTGAATGGCTTAGTCGCCGAAAGCCATTTTTTAGAAAAAAAAAAAAAAAAAACTTCCGGAGTGCATTGATTTAAATTATGACCTAGAAATTGGAGCATATGATTTGCTTTCCCCATTACATTCTCGATATGCTCATTCCACGACAAATTATTACGAATTGTTACCCTTAGGTATTTAGCGGAATCTACCGTTCTAAGGACAGTGCCATTAATTGTATATTCATAGTTAAATGGTGTCACCTTTTTACTTACACGCATGACTTGGCGCTTTTTAGTTTTAACTCCAACTTCCAATCTTTACACCACGCAATTATTTTCATAATATCGTCTTGTAACAAGGCACAGTCATCCTGGGTTTTGATTTCATGATAAATAATAGCATCATCGCAAATAAACTTTTCTCCCCCCTATTTTGTTGTGCACAACGTTTTCCGAATGCCGATAGCTGTGGGGATGTGGGAGATATGATGATTAAAGTTGGTCAGTGCAGAGCGTTTTCATATTTCGACCAAACATTTGTGTCTCCTTATACTTCACTTTCTGGTCCATAACGCATTCATATACGTATTCGAGTACCATGGAAATACTTTTTTGATCGAATAAAAGTTGATAGCCAGTATATGATTCCAAATTTTATCCTAAGCCATTCAGCCTTTTCGACATGAAATAGTATCAAACATCCAAGCAAACTTCTACATTTATGATATTAGTAGGATTTAAAAAAATGTATGTTATCTTAAGTCTGTTTATATGGACACCTTAATCACAAATAAGCGATTGCACATTTGGGGCGCCACAATGAGATCTCGCACCACCTGAAAAACCTGCTACGGCCCGCATCTGGATGGAAGGTAGGAGGCAGTGGAGGAGAGTGTCTGAAATGTGAAAGACTTGCAATCGTAATGACCTATGGACGAATTTTGGTAGAAGGATTAGGAGTAATACGTGGAAGAGAAGAGATGGCAATAAACTGGTATTTGATTTCAAGCTTAAGGGAGTGTAAAATATTTTTTAGTGGACGAGGGAGTGGAATGGAATTATTTACCAAGGAAAATTATTGACAATTTAACAAATGAATTGAAAGAGTTTAGGCTTAAAGTATGTAACGGGCAAACGTATGTGGATGGTGAAAAATCATGACATTGGAAAGTGCAGGTCTAGTGATGTTACCACCGGGACGTGTTCTCCTATACAACTGAAATTAAATTATAACGGCCAGTAAGGTTTTTCTAACGTTGTTTTATGCATACACTTTTGCTATTATTCGCAATATGTAACATTACAAATTTATATTTAGAAAAATGCATCTAAATAGAAATTTACTTTTCGTCAAATAATTCACAGATTTTTGGGTGACATAGGTCGCTTCTACATGCAGATCATTTAATGAACATATTATAAGATTGTTGGTGGTTTAATTAATAAGATAAATAATCAGTCCACCATGCAGTTCAATTTAACCTTGCGTTTATTTTCAAAAAACTAGACGTCAACGATACTGTTTATATACATTTATACAATCCAAAGATAGCATACAATACTTCTTTACAGACAATACATTTCCCGGCCGTCGCAAAATTCAGTCAGTGAAAAACTTTGCCGAAAAACTAACTAACTCACTGTTTCTCTGTCTTGGATGATCGCTTTATATAAACTCCACCGAAGTTTATAGAACACTGCAAAAGCTTCCGCCAGATATTTCTCGAACATTAACAATACTTAAACAATTGAGAAATATAAAAAAAACAATCAGTATTAATACATAATCATTTTCAATTAATACAAAATGGAAATTACAGATACTTAAACACAAAATTATTTACAGAAATCTTTTTAAACTGTAGCAAATTGTCCTTTAGACATCGTAACTTGCATTAATACTTGGAATTACCAACATTTAAGCAATTATCTCACATAATTCTGTTCTTAAACATATTAAATGGCCTATTTTCATAAAATAAAGTCCATATACACTGATTTACAGTTAATTGTGAAACAAACATACAGGATCATATTCAACCAAACTCTAGCTTACTACAATTGCTTCATAAAATACAATTCCATTTAATTTTAGGCTTGAGGGTTGTTACAATATATTTCATTTAAATTTTTTATTACCTGTTTACCCTCCGTTAATAATTTAAATTCATCCCCACAACTAGGACCATACGGCGAAGCTTACACATGCCGTGAGGCAACTCACCAGTGCCAGATAAATAAAAAAAAACGAGGAAATCCTCCATGAACTCACACGTTTGTTATATTAATATCTCTGCACAGCTTGTCACTCACTGGACAGCAACGATTTTGGTGTTTAGGAAATAAACACCATTTCTATGTGAAATTCGTCCTCAGATTCCAAATGTGACCTTTACTTTGACATATCATTTATAGATTTTAAGCTATATAACATCCCTCTGTTGTATTTTAGATGTTAGTCAAAGTGAATCATGTTAATAAGTACATATATGTGTGTGTGAGTGACAGTCGATACGACTATTTTCATTCTAACATTGAAAAATGGTACGTGTAGTATTCAATAGGAATCATATTTAATTTCGCTGCATGTTTGAAATTTATTTTTCGTAGTGATTTACAATAGATGCCAAGTTTAACCCGCTATTATCCAAAGCTACGAAGCTCACTCACTCACTCACAGTCCATATATTTTTAAGATTATAATGTATGTATGTGCCTCTACTGCGTTGATTTGTCACCTTGGTCTAATTTCTTACCACCCCTTCAGACGCCAATGTTGCAACTGGTAAATTTTCTCTTGAGATAGCATTCGAGTTATTACCAAATATCTATATTTACTTGTATGTGGGTAGTAGAGACCGTGAAAATCACTGTGTAATAAGAAATACTGGCCCCTCGAATAGATATGGCTCCTTGTAGAGCTGCCAATATATTAGAAGAACCATTAGTTGAACGAGAAAAAGTCATCTTACCCCTTTTCAACAATTGTAAAAACTTTGGACAAACATGGGGAATGCTTCAAGTAGATTTCAAAAAAGATTTCCAAAAAAGACATCTGAAAATTTTAAAGCGGGGGATTTTTGATGGAACAATAATCCGTAAGCTCATAAAGGACACAAATTTCCCGAAAACGATGTCCGAGAATGAAGCCTTAGCTTGAAGAGCCTATGTTGAAGAAGTACAAAATTTCCTTGGGAAACCAAAAGTAAACGCTATAAAAACCTTGATAGTAACATAGTGTCAACTTTTCGTAATACTGAATATGAGCATCAACATATATTTGCTTTTTAGTCATCTCGATCGCTTTCCTGAAGATTTACGAGATTTCAGCAATGAATAAGGTGAACGATTCCATCAGGACATCATAGAGATGGAAAACCCGTAGCAAGGAATACTGTGAGTTTACCAGATTATTGCTGGTATTTAAACGGAGATAAGCCTGCTGCTCAACATTTATGGCATTTATCTACCACATACGTTCCTAATCCTCACTTTACCAGTCTGCTGTCTTTCAAATGAATTCCCACAGACTGAGTTCCACAGTAATTTCCACAATAAAATCTAACTACCCTTCTTTGTACCTCTTCCAACACCTGAATTTGGTACCCAAAATGTGGGTCCGATACTATCCATTTTCAACCAATGATCTGACTGAGGTTTTGTGATCTACTTCCCTCACTTCTCTGGTAAATCAGGTAATTATCTCTTCGAATCAATTAATGACTTTAAAACCTCTCCATACTACCTTCCCAACTAAGTTTGTTGCAAAAGTTGTAAAAGATATTTACACCTAACGTATTCCACAAGCAATTCTTAATCCACACTATAAACATTTTTTAATTTTTTTTATTTTCTTAATTGTGTATCTAATCAGTTGACTCCTCTTGACATTTATCTACATTTCGTGTTGAGCTACCCAGCTATAAATCCTTTCTTAATTACCTTATAGCTGATCGCCGTAGTATACAGTTATAACAATATTGCATTACATTATATCACCATTCGAAACGAAAGTAACAAGAAATCGCGAGCGAAAAAAATAATAATAAATGTAATTGAAAACTTGGATAATAGGAACTCACTATTCACTACCGCAGAGCTAACTGACACGTGACGTCACCTAAACGACCACCAATTGTAGAGCGTTTTCTGTCACCTAAGGTAAGAAGTTAACGAATTTAATTTATGTTTGTATTAAAAATAATCAATTTCTTTCAAAATTATGAAAAATAGCTTCTTTAAGTAGCAATCCATGCACATAACAACAATTTGTAGTATACTTTCAGTGCAGTTAAATTTCCCTTTGAGTTGACTATATCAAATGTTATGTTCCAAAAAGTAATTCTGACCCCACCTTTGATTATAAAAACCGTCATGGTTTTATCTGATTACCTTATCAGTGGATGCTTATATTCATATTAATTTTATTCACCATTAGTCAATATAGTATTGAAATAGGCTTCGTTACATACTCATTATAATTATATATAAATGCTAAAACAATTAATGATATAAGTTTAATAATGTTAAAAATTTAGATTATATTAAATAATTCCTCAGTTTTATACAGATATATAGGAGTGATAAATTCCTTAGTGCCAATTTTGAATTTATTTAGAGGCATTATTCTGAGATTCTTTGGTAGATGGTTGACGAATCTGATTCCCACCGACAAAAAAACTATTTTTAATTATGAAATGTGAGTAATATTTAATTCTTATATTGTGCTTATCTGTAGTGTTATAATCATGTACATCAATATGGCTTTTAGATAAATGTGGATTTTTCTTAACTAAAAGTAAACATTGATTTGTCTATACAGCTTGGCAGAAAACCGTTGTTTAACGAAGTTAACAAAATTGCAAAAATTTAAATTTTAAGTTAACCTAAAAAGATCATTAACGCTCTTCTTAACTTCCGTTAAAATGAACTTGTGTCAACTTTATTCCGTTACATTGGTTATTGAAGTGCGCGTCACGGTACGCTGGTATGTTCGGCGAGTAGAACGAATTAAGTAATGTGAAGTGCAAGTGCGTGTGGATGTATATGTAACTGTTATGCTATGCATGTTTTTTTTTAACTTATGGCTTTACGCCTCCTCGACGTCGAGGTCATTAGAGGCGGGATGGGACTGGGGACACAGAACAGGCAGGAATCTGGCCATGGCCTTTTTGAAATAAGCATCCCGGCATTCGTCTGGAGTGTGCTAGGCATGGCGTTGGTGGGACTAGGAACAGGAACCTAGAGTTATCGAGTGTATGTATTTTACGTCTGCAAACGGGTTACACGTTTCAAATACAATCAGTGATTGATTTAAATATTGTTATAACTTAACGGTTTTACTAATACATCGCCCCTTTTTAGTTTGTGTTGCGTTGGAGTTTGTTAATGAAATAAATTAAATTGATATTCGTTACATGATTACATCATGAAAACTGAATATCTGGAAACTGGTAGTGAAAGCAGCAAAGTTAGCAATAGCAACGAGAAGAACAACTACTTGAGTATATTTATGCGGTTATATTGCATTTAAATCAAGATTGGGAGAACAGTTGATTTATGAATTCAAACAATGTTACCTAGATTTTTTGCAATCAAGGCTCACGTTTCTAACCTTAACTTCCCTAAACAATACATGAGTAGGAAGCAAACATCCAAATATTTACAGTTTGAAAAAAAAGTGAAAGTAGGGTCAACTCGTGGGAAAAGCAAAAACAATTCAAAGCCTTCTTCAAGTACTGTAGGTTCTTCTGATGTAGATAGCAGCAGAAGTCAGTTCTAGCACCGCCTGCTAACAAAAGGTTATGTCAACAAAGCATTGGTAATTTTTTTGGCATCGTAGTTACCGACAGCGGCCTATCTCAAGCTGGTGAAGACCATTGAGTTGTAAATGTTTTCGTTGCCGACATGATTCCCCTACATGTTGTATAATCCGATATTTTTGAGAATCTGATCGAAACATTTAATCTCAGTTTTCAAAGTGACAATGGGTAAACGTGTTGTTGATGGTTAACTTTTAACAGATAACTAAAATTATCCTTAAATCTGCAAACGATTATTGAAGTAGCGGATTAACGATTAACGAAGTTAACTTTCGGATTAACTATGCCCACCTAGGTGTATATATATATATATATATGGTGTTACAAAAAGGTACGGCCAAACTTTCAGGAAACATTCCTCACACACAAACAAAGAAAATATGTTATGTGGACAAGTGTCCGGAAACGCTTACTTTCCATGTTAGAACTCATTTTATTACTTCTCTTCAAATCACATTAAACATGGAATGGAAACAGACAGCAACAAAACTTACCAGCGTGACTTCAAACACTTTGTTACAGGAAATGTTCAAAATGTCTCCGTTAGCGAGGATTCATGCATCCACCCTCCGTCGCATGGAATCCCTGATGCGCTGATGCAGCCCTGGAGAATGGCGTATTATATCACAGCCGTCCACAATACGAGCACGAAGTAAGCGTTTCCAGACACATGTCCACATAACATATTTTCTTTGTTTGTGTGTGAGGAATGTTTCCTGAAAGTTTGGCCGTACCTTTTTTTTAACACCCTGTATACAGCTTATTTTTTTGTAAGAGAAAGAGAGACTACGAGTATGAACTACTTTACCAAAGGATAGTTCCGTAAGATAGGTAGGAGTGGATGTAACCATAATAAATAGAGAGTAGCACATCAGTAGTCAATGTACCTATAATTTTCCTAATAGTGAAAATTCCTTTAGCGACTTTACTTGATATAAGTTCAATATGCCTATGCCTTTTTAAATTTGACTATATAATTATTCCCAAGAATTTCACAGAATTCATAGAAGAGTTACTTCTTAAGGTGGTGTGTTTTCTCCAAGTTAAGAGACAGGTTGCTGATATTACACCAATCTATAAGCAAATTTATCTTTGATGAGAATATCTACTCATTCGAAGTTATAATATTTAATTAGAATTTCAATGGAGCGCACAATCCGATGGTAATTTCTCTACGCACCCATCTTCCCCCTTTCCTGCTCCCACCTACATTTGCCCTATACAAATTTCACCTTTAAATTCTTTCAGCGATTTTGTTAAATTATTCATCACTTCTCTTGTTAATTTATACCAATCCCTGACACCCTTAGGTAAAAAAGAAAATCTTCCTAAACCCTTGTGCCTGAAATCGAATGCCAGCGAGTGGTCATGGTCATCTTTTCCCTTCGATGCATTACTTTAAATTCTTACACCAATATGTTTCCATGTCTCATCACCAATATACGCCTTGTACACTCCCATGACCCTCTTCAACCTCCTGTCTTCCAATGAATCCCATTCCAGCTTCTTTATCACATCTGTTACTGACTGCATTCTGCGATAATTGCCAAAAACAAATCTAGCAGCCCTTTTTTGCACCCTGTCCAACTGCTGTGTTTGATACGCAAAATGTGAGTCCCATACTACACTACCATATTCAAGCAATAGAACGACAAAAGTTTTGTAACCCAACTCCTTTACTCCCCTCGTACATCCCCTCATCACTCTCTCCAACAAGTATAGAATTTTGAAACCATTTCCTACTACCTGTCCAATGTGTCCTGACCAGTTAAGTTTGTTATCAAATTTAATGCCAAGATATTTACATTTCAAGTCTTCAACAAGCAATTCTTTCCCCACCAAATACACATAATCAACCTTTAGTTTTTTATTTGTTTATCTAATAAGCTGACTCTTCCTTCAATTTATCTTCATTCTATGTTTACCAACCAAACTAGATATCCTGTCCAGATTAACCTTCAGCTTTTTACAGTCCTCTACCGTTGTTATCCTTTTGTATATCATTATGTCATCTGCAAACAATCTAAATTCTGATAGAAAACAATCAACACAATTATTGATTACAATAATGAATAGCAATGACCCCAATACGCTACCCTGTGGCACTACCATGGAGGAAGGAATAATATGGAGACGACGCAAGAGACCTTTGCCACGCATGGAAGTGAAGCAGGCCGGCGGAGGAGTGGGGGGGGCATGGCCGGAGTGGTGGGGACTTGACCGCTTCCCAACAAACACGGGGAGTATGGTTAAACACCTCAAGGGGACTCTAGGATAAACGTGACGCCGCAATCTGGTGATGGATTATTATGTAACTCGATGAGACAAATAAAAAATGAAGAATAAAATTTTTTGATATCCTGCTTAGTTTTCGAGATATTCTGTCTCAAATGTGAAATGGTTTTGGTTGAAATTCAGAAGAAAAAATTATTCAAAGTCAAATTTTATGATGAATTTTTATTTAAAAAGACGAGACAAATAAAAAATAAAGAGTAAAATTTTTCGATATTTCACCTAGTTCTCGAGATATACTGTCTCAAAAGTGAGGTGTCTGGAGTTGAAATGCAGAAGAAAAATTTCGCAAAAGTCAAATTTAATGATGGATTCTTATGTAACACGACGAAAAAACTCGATAATAAGGAATAAATGTTTTCGATATCTTGCTTAGTTTGGGGGATATACAACAACCAAATTGAGGGGTTTAGGTTTGGATGCAGGCTGGACCAAAAATTAATTCTGTCAAAGCCACAATGATTACATGGTTGACATGCAGAATGGATATTTCAGTTTTATTACTACCACTTGTGGTTAGTCTGAAATGTGTCCTAGACCAGAAAAAAGTAAGAGGACCCACTCTAGGGATGAGCAACCCAGACATTTTGTAGGCTGGTACCAGAAATAAAATGTTTCTGCATAATTTATAGTTAGTATAAAGTGTATCAACAAAAAGTAAAGAGTGATATTTTACTATAATGTATGGTTGGCATCATGCGGTGTTCTTTTAAGTAACTTCAAGCAAGTGTGCTCCAATCATAAATGCGATGATGAGTCACTGTCTGAACAAGCGTATACTTTTTTCAACAAAATAACTTATCACGCTAGAAGAACTCTACTTCAACTTCTGTTTAAAAGGGCAGAGGCTTTATTATTACCTTTAAAAATAAAAGAGCCGTTTCACAATTGTTGCTATTACAGGAATGTACAAGTAACTTTATGACACAGAATTTGATTCATTATTTTCCTTTACTTCACATTATTAATAATGAATTAACATGTGGTTAAAGGTAGGGACCGTGCACAAACTACACGGCCTGGTCCGGGGGGGGGGGGGGGGTACTGGAAGGCTACGTTGAGCTATGTAGGGAGAGGGGGGGGATTCCAAGCCAGGCCACGTAGCTATCCTTTCATAAAATTTGTCACAGTTAAAATGAGGAATGGAATTCACAACAGCATGTGAATATTTATTGGTTTAATTCTAGATGGCGATACCGCTATAGCACCTTTCTGCCGCACGCAGCTATCAAAGAATTATCCGTACCACTTTTATGACATTTTTCTTCTGGTCCAGGCTGTATTTCAACCTAACCTCAACTGCTAGGAATAATTAAAAAAAAAGCTAGATCCCTGTACTGGTAGTAGGCCTAAAGTAGTTGTAGCAGTATCATGATCTAGAATTAAACCTATTTATTTCCCTCAGCTAATTATCTCCTTATGTAATTTATAATAGTCTGACAAGAGAAAACAGTGCAAAATGTCTTCTGGAATCAAAAGGGGAAAAAAAACCTACTTGCTAGGTGAGGGGGGGGGGAAGGGGGGTGGAGGCAAAAGCCAAGTTGGTCTACATGGGGAGGGATAGTGGTTCACAGGAGGCCAAATTGGAGCTATGTGGTTTATGCACACTCTCTTATGTATGTATCTCAATTGATGCTATCTATAAACATTAGAAATTAAGGAAAAAAAGTCTGTTAAAAATTATTTTAATAGAATTTTATTTGCCAAAACATCTACAGCCACAAAAAAAAACTAAGGGTATTATTATTTTATTTAATTTCAATGGAGCACACGCTCCATAATATCCAAGTGTAATTAGGAAACAGTGATACAAGATTGATTGAAACAGAAAGTTATATATGTAATTTGAAAGTGTCACCATATGGCAAGATAATACTTGACAGCAGTAGGAGCACTGGATTCTTAGGTTTTCTGATTCATGTTTGAAGTATTTCTTTAATTCCTTAGTTATTGATCAAAAAATCTTAAAATATATATTAGCATATAAATTTAGTCAGGATCACTTTGAAATATTTTTACAATGTATCAGATCTTTGGGGGGTGGAGGGGGGGGGGGAGGAATTCAAACAATCCCACTGCCCATACACTTTAAAGCAGCTTATAAAAAAAAAACTACTCTTGAAATGTGAAGTGAAATATACAAACACTGGTAATTGTATACTCCTGGAAAAATTGTTAATCATGCTCCAGAACATATTATAAATTTTACATCAAGACATCATCGAATTATTGAAGAGGAAAAAGAATTACAGTTTCCTCCCAAGTCCGACCACGAATGTGACGAAAGAAATCGTAATAGTAAATTCACTGAATCACGAAGTAAAACACGCCCCTTTAAATATCATTTTAAACACTCGTTAAAAAATAATGCTAGTCTATTATGTGCAAAATAGCAAGGTTTGCTGATTTTCTACACTACACCAAGAAAAATTTGAGAACAAAGTCATCCCATTGAGAGCTATGACTAAATATTTATAGACGTGCTGCAAAGTTTGCGGTGTCTACCGCTCACTTCAACAACGATAATTACAATTCAACTTACTTATGAAATGATATTCCAGGTTCATTCCTGTCTGGCCTATTTGTGCAACCGTACGCAACACAAGCTGGCATTTTTAAACACTTATACACAATACTAAATGAAATAATCACTGCCTCTACCACAATGTGAACACCTTAATTGTTGGGAAGCGCCATATGGTCGCTGCCGGTGCTGCCACCATGCGGGAGAGTTTAGTGCTTGCTTCACCGATTTAAGCTCACTTCTCCTCCATATAATTCCTTCCTCCATGGGCACTACCAGTTATATCTGAGATTACTTTTACTCATAGATCATTAGCATACTTATAACATTTGGATTTCCCATTTTCAATACTAGGTGATAGGTCAATGAGATACAGAATAAACAGCAGGGGGCCAAGAATAGATCCCTGAAAAACATCATGTCCTACTTCCCTAAGTTTAGATGAATCGTTGTTGAATGGTACCACTTGTGACCTATTACTTAAAAATGATTTAATTAACTTAACTTCCTTATCATCATAGCCTAATTTCCTAAATTTCAATAAATTCCATTCAATGCATTTCTACTGTGCATAATGGGGCAACAGGGGTAGATTTTTTCAATTAAACACAGTATTATTTGCCCCAAAGCAGATGTTATTTCACCACTAATGAAACAAACGAAATAATCTCTTATTTAGCAAATAATTACTTAATTGATTTGAAGTGTACCTAATAAGACCATAATTTCTAAATTATTTATAATCATTTTAAGTCTTCTTTTATTTCACAAGTATGTGAAATTGAAGTACTGATATTTAATTCCTATCCGTATACTTGGTCCTATTGCATATTATGCATACAAAACAAAAATGTATCAAAATGAAACATTTCACATAGGGTTTAAGCTTTTCAATAAATACCCCATAATATAAAAGCGACATCCAAAAGTGGACATTTTGAGAAATTCTTGATGTCATATCTTCAATTCCAATTTTTTTACTCTGCAGAAGAATATTCGAAATATAGTAACTGGAATAATTTAATGTTAATATTTTAATTTATAACTGACGTGTCTGATATCATTATGTATAATGTACATGTATATGATTTAAAGGACAAATAAAATACTAATATTAAGGCTCCTGTTTCTGATTTAACATTGTTTTAATTTGTTTCTTTTGAACCTGTAAAGTGCGTCAGAAGATATCACTTTAAAGCATTATGTACTACATTTAAAATAATTTTATTATGACTTGTCTATTGTCATCTAAACAATGGACGACTGTGCGATCTACGATTGAAGCACTGACTAGTGAACGCTTAACGTCTTTGACAAGAGCTAAACTTTGCAAGATGAGTTTGCCGAATGTAAATGAAAGCAAGCAGTAACATCTTTGAAGGTAGAACGTTTTGCATTTGTTTTCTTTACTTGTGCAGTTCTGGATGTTTCGTTTCCTGTGAAAAGTAGAAGACGCGTTTTGCCGGTATAATGGAAAAGGTTTGTTTATTATTGTGTAATGGTAGTTTTGAGTATTTTGCGCCTAATGATTGCAGATAGGAAACATATTTGTGAATTCTGATCGGCGATTTGTATTGCTTTCACCTCGTCCTTTGAATCTTTTGTTAATTGATATTACTTGATATAAAAATACCGAAAACCTTTCTTTTCAGTTACATAAATTGATTAATTTTCAGGTAACTGCGCTGAAAGATAAGGGGAATGTAGCTCTTCAAGCTGGAAAGTTTGATGAAGCTATTAAATATTACACCGAGGCGATAGAGCTGGACAAGAATAATCATGTTCTGTATAGCAATCGCTCAGCGGCGTACGCAAAGGCTGGTAAATACAGTTTATCGTATGAGGACGCCGAGAGAACCGTGCAGTTGAAACCGGATTGGGCCAAGGTAAAGTATATTTTATAGCCTACTTAATGTTTTGTAGAGTTATTGGTTGGAACGGCTTACTTGCTAAGAATTTCAGTGAATCTTCCAGAGTTTCTGAAAACCTTAGCGTTGCAGTGATTATCTTTACTGTGGTAATCTAATAGTTCTTTCTAAAAGTAGATTCACCATAAACATCATATAAAACGAAACATAGATTTATGTTGTTTGCAGATTCATCAGATTACAGCATCGTTACCGATTAAAAATTCATGTACTCTATCAGAAAAATAAATGATCTAGCTATTTTCTTGTTCATTGGAATTCGTTACATGTTGTTAAACCAAGAACTCGTTTATCAGAGAGAGAGAGAGAGAGCGTGCTAATGACATCACAATACTTTGGCACTCAATCACAGGCTGTATTATCTTTAAATGTTGCAATACATACTGGACTGCTAGAATAATGCAGGATGGTTTACAGTCTAATTACTGCCTGGAAACAATGCACCTTGAAAACCTTAAATTCAGCCTGAACCCGAAACAATTAGATAATACTAATATTCTCTTTGCAGTAGTTCGGTGAAGTAGGCCTATTTAATCCATTATAGGTATGCCCCTGATCTATTAGTTATCTGATATATGAATTATACTTTTTTGTAGATTATTTTATCTACAAGATAGGCAGACATGTGACATGACAAATAATATTATGTGTTTATTCTAAAAATGTTCTGTTATGGAATCTTCTACATTGTTCTGTCTTGTTCTATATTTTTACAGAACTTTATAAGTAAATGTTAGCGGATTGGAGGGAATATTCTCCACCTGCCCGAAACTGGTACTAACCTGTTGAAATTTGTTTGAACTGCTTCCTTATAATGTCTTCTTCACGTTTTCCGCAAAGGTCACCAGGAATTAAACACAAACGATGGTTGGCTTTCTCATTATTACTCTAAAACAATCCAATCAAGCTATTGTCTAATGATATTTGTATTGATTGGCAAACACCAAACCATGACATAAATATTAGAAAGTGTACAATTTGTGACATCCAAAAAAGTGATGCCTAATTTACAACTTTGTAATGGTATAGAAATTTGTACAGAATCAGTAGATGTGTTATTTTGAGCAAACAATCTCAAGTTTGATGCACGTTGTACATCAGTACACCATTCCGTCACCAGGAGTTCCAGCATCGTGCACAGTTAAAATGGCTATTTTTACTGGTGTGGAGTGCACTCGCTATGTGTTTTGGTTTCATGAAATGAACTCTGCAACAACTGTTTGGCTTAAATTTCTCACCGAATATGCTAATGAACCTCCAAGCCGGCCTACAATTTACTCTTGGCACAAGAACTTTGTTGAAACGGGTTGTTCACTGTGACGTGGTACTAAATCACCATATCACCTGTGTGTTGTCGAACAGGTTAGTGAGAGCTTTGCCCGCAATCCACAAAAAATTAATGCACCGTGCATCTCGCGAGACTGGCATTCCTCAAAAGACTGTTTGGCTAGTATTGCGTAGACGTTTATAGTTGAAACCATACAGATTCACAATGGCACAGCACATTAGTGATGCAGATAAGGTTGTTCTTGGTGAATTCTGTGCAGAAATGTTGCATTGGATAGAGGACAATGAGACATTCATGTACACATTAATCTTCAACGATGAGTCAACTTTCATAAGAGTGCCACCCACAAATGCAGAATATGGGGCAGTGAAAATCCACACGCAACTCTGGAACACCTTTGTAACAGCAGTTAATGTGTTTTGTGCCCTTAGGAATTTGAAAGTGTACAGCCCTTTAAGAAAACTATCACTGGTATTGTGTAACCAGATATGTTTGAAAACTTTTTAATTCCACAGATCAATGAAGTTGATCAAGATGGAATGATTTATTACCAGCAAGATGGTGCACCATCTCATTTCCTTTATGGAAGTTCGAGGTTTCCACAATAATCGCTTCCCAGGTTGGTGGATTGGCCGTGAAGGGTCATTCGCTATCTCACTCCCCAGAATTGACACCACTGGATTTCTTTATCTGGGGTTTTATTAAAGTTCATGTGTATGTTCCTTCCCTACCAAACAATTTGGCCGACCGTTGCACAAGTTACGTCCGATTTGCTGCAACGAGTGTGGGAAAAAATTGACTACCAGTGGGATGTTTGCCACATGACAAATGGTAGTCACTTCGTTCCAAAATGATACTTGACACTTTTATGTGAAACTTGAGGTTGTAACATTTGCTACAAAATTACACATTTACTGAGCCTGTAAGATATCTCAATAAATATCTAAATCATCCTTTTTGACACAACCTGTATTATCATCCACTTTTGAGATGTTAATTCTGTTTTTCTCAAATACTTATAAAAAATCTGTCCCACGTATTGTTTTTTTATATATTCTGCTCTCTGGTGTGTCAATATTCTTCAAAGTCACTTGACATTTTCATTCATCTGGCTTGTCACCATATTAGATAATGTGCATTCTTTATGCGCAGTCTTTTAGTTACTTGATGTTACCTGATAGTGATGGCTTTAACATTTTTTGTTGCCTTGTTTTCATTTCTACTTTTTCCAATTTTAATTTTCTCCTATTTGGTTTAAATGTCAATTCTTGTGAGGTCTGATAATTTTACTTCATAAAAAAAGTGCCCTTTGGTATGTACATGGCAATTAGAATAAGGGTAGGTAAAGTAAATACATCACTTGTCATAGGGACCGTGCACAAACTACATGGCTCGGTCCAGGGGGAGGGAGGGGATCTGTTTTTATTGTTTTCTCACACTTAGTTTTTGTTTTATAAATTACAAGAAAAGGGAAAATGACTTGTAATTTATATTGCCTAAAGCCGTTTCCTTTTTCCTTTGTTTAATTAGTTTGTGTTTTATATTTTCAGGGCTACTCAAGGAAAGGTAGTGCATTAGCTTACTTGGGCCGCTTCTCAGAGTCTATTAAGGCATATGAAGAGGGTCTGAGAATAGAACCAGATAATGCCCAGTTAAAGAAAGACTTAGAAGATGTGAAAGCGCAGCAGATGGCTGAGAAAGGAATGGCAAATCCATTTCGAATGCCAGATCTCTTTATTAAACTTCGATCTGATCCACGCACTAGAGCATATCTTGATGATCCTGAATATGTAAAACTGATTCAGGAACTTCAGAACAATCCCAACAGCCTAGGGTGAGTTTTTATTTGCTGATTTTCAAGTGGTCAAGTGTGGAACTGGAAACCAGTAAAGATTGCTGACATTGCATGCATGTTGTGTGTAAAACATACAACTAAAATTAAAATTTTTGTTTTAGAACTCATTTAAATGATACCAGAGTACTTACTACATTAAGTGTATTGTTGGGTTTGAACATTGATCCACATGGTGAAGAAGAAATGGAAACAGAGCCTATACCACCCAAGACTGAACAACCAAAATACCAACCAAAGTCAGATCCTAAACCAAAGGAGGAAAAAATGGATGTAAATCTTACACCTGAGCAGATGAAGGTATTGTCTCTGTTATTAAATAAAACATTTATATATTATGGAGGAGGGCATTTCTAACAACTAGATTATACCAAAAACAGTATTGTGGTTCCTTTAACATTTTTTTAAGAAAAATTATTTCTTACAGGCTAGAAAGGAAAAGGAGTTGGGTAATGAAGCTTATAAGAAGAAAAACTTTGAAGAGGCTTTGCGACATTACAATAAAGCTGTAGAATTTGATCCAACTGATATAACATTCTTAAATAATATTGCAGGTAAGTGTTAAACTTTGCAAGAAAAGTTTGGTGCAGAAAGCTGATTATTTATCCCCTTCACCGATGCTGCATGCCTTGCATATCGTCAACTTTCAGAATGTTATTTTATTTTTAGCAAACATTGAAACCGTTTTGTGGTTTCTAAATTGTAGGGGATCCGAGAGTATATTATGTTAATATGTGGCCTTTTTTAGTAGCAGTTTAATTTCTTTTCCCCCAAAATGAATGCTGTAACATTTTATTTGTGTTAGCTGCCACTGAAGAAAGGTAATTAAATGAAAAGTTGTCATGTGACAAACTCAAAAAGTATATCCTTTTGCCAAATTCTTCTTGAATTTCAATAATGTTTGTAAATGCATTCTTTCACTCTTACAAACACAAACTAGTTTTGCTTCATTACATCTATATTAAGTTGTCACAAGTGTGTGGTGTAGGGGCTAGTAGTAACAATGTTTTTTACATTTTTATCTTGTTAGATTTCTTCTCCCCATGACCTGCTCCCCTGTTGTGAATTTTATTTCAGTTTCACAGTTGTCATCAGATATTATTTTTAAAAAATCTGGTAAACATAGGGCCAAGTCCCGTGATTGTTTGGTGTCGGAAAGTTGTAAGATCTTGTTCTGATTCTTATCTACACTATTGTGTGTATTCACTTCACTTTCTCTCTGTTTTATAGATCATTGACTTAAAATTAATGTAAAAAATCGGTGACTTGGCAATTATGCGTGTCATAATTTTTGCTGAAATGAAATGCATAATGTGTATGATTTATTCTGGAAATTGTCATCCAAAAGAGATGAGAGGAAAAAAAATAGCTCCCATAATATGTTTAGATAATATTTCCCTTACTTTTCAACAAAGCTAACAATTATTTTTAATGCTGAAAAAATGTCAGAATAATGCAACAAAAGTTTAATATCAAGTGTTGTTCATTAAAAGTATGACAATAAATGCAATTAACCACAGTTTTGGCAAAAACCTAACTTACATAAAATTAATTAGCAAACTGTGTTACTAAAGGTTGAGAAAGCCACACCTCGATATGACACGAGATTTTTACTGCACTGATGAGCATTTCCTATCAATTTAACTGATGATGAACTTCAAAATAGACGATGCTCCTAATATGAGGTGAAGTTGCCTAATTAAGTTAACATATAGAAAATTGTACAACACATATTAAATGAGGCAACTGAACATTTTGGGACTATCAAGATAGTCTGCAAGCAGTTAGAATAACAATCTTTCCACTATGGCTGAAGGTGTTTTAACTGTGCAGAAGCAATTTCACAGTGTGCCTTTGATGCCGCCATGATGTAAATAACCAATCATGAACGACTAAGTCGCATAACATTAACCTACTCTGTAGTCATTGGTTGATTATATGTTAGAGTATTTGCAGACTATGATGGAAAATTCCTGGGACATTCTTGGATGTTTGCAACTGGTTGAAATCCTGAGCCAGTATTCCACATGTGTGCTAAAATATGAACTCCATTAGTATATACTGGTATTGATATGGCTTTAGCCAATTTCTGACTATGCTCAGATGAAAAAACAATCATCACAATTTCTTAATAAATAAATGTAACCCTTACAATGTGTAGAAATATAACTGCTTAAAGTTATAAACGTATTCAGTTTTATAACTAAAGTTTGAGCTGAAAGAACTTCACTGATTTAGGAAGAACCGCATTAACCTGCTGTATGACTATTGCATTAAAATCATCTGACATATTTTCATATTCATTTTTACTGAGGGATATCTGCAGAACAAGTTCTTTTTCAATAATAATTGTTGTGGTACAAATTTTGAACATGCACCGACAGTTTGAGTCATTGGCTAGGCAAGGTTATGTAACACCTAAGCTTTGTTCTATGTGTTTACAATATCAAAGAATATTAAGATGCCCACCTCATGTGAAATTAGACTGATTGATTTCTTTCATATAAAGTTTCTAGATGAGAACGAGTTACTTACACCGTGTCAACACGGATTTCGGAAGAAGAGATCGTGTGAAACACAATTGACCCCATTTTCCCATGACGTAATGAAAGTTATCGATGCAGGTTCACAAGTTGATACAGTTTTCTTGGATTTTCAGAAAGCTTTTGATTCAGACTTTTAGCGAAGATTCGAGCTTACGGTATTTTGGCTCAGATTTGCGAGTGGATATGTGATTTTCTAACTGGTGGATCACAGTATGTCATTGTTGACGGGGAAGCCTCTTCTAAGATAAATGTTATTTCGGGCATTTCTCAAGGGAGTGTAATAGGACCACTTCTTTTCTTAATATTTATGAACGATCTATGTGATGTCAAATGCTGGTTGTGATTGTTTGCCGATGATGCAGTTATCTATAGGGAAATGAGCTGCTCCGACGATTGCTTAGAAATTCAGCGCGATTTGGATGCTATTTTCGATTGGTGCCGTAAATGGCAGCTTACACTTAATTGCAAATAGTGCAAGGCTATGTGGAAAAGTAACAAAGAATCAGTTTGTTCACGAGTATAAAATAAACAATTCAGTTGTTGACATGGTTGATTCCGTGAAGTATCTGGGGTGATAGTACAAGCAACATGAAATGGGACATGCACATAACTTCCGTTGTAGGCAAGGCTAATTCTAAATTACGATTCATAGGTCGTATTTTGAGGAATTTTAATGCTCATACAAAGGAGATAGCTTATAAAACACTAGTACGTCCACATCTAGATTACTGTTGTGGAGTTTGGGATCCGTATTGCAAGGTTCTGATTGACTCAGTGGAGAGGGTGCAGAGGAGAGCCGCTCGATTCGTGACTTGTTGTTACAGCCCTTATGAAAGTGTCACAGAATTGATACATAGATTGGTCTGGGATAGTTTGGAAGACAGACGACGTAGCTTGCGTTCGAATTTATTGGAGAATATGCGAAAAAATTTAAATTTTGAGTGCAATGAAATACATCTTCCGCCAACCTATTTAGGTAGCAATCACCAGAGGGATAGATTAGAGAAATAAGATGCTGTACTGATGCTTTTATGTATTCCTTCTTTCCTCGCACTATTCGGGATTGGAATGTGCGGGTTTAGGATTGGTACTTAGCACCCTCTGCTACCCACACTGTTTGTGATTTGCAGAGAATGGATGTAGATGTAAATAAAGGACACTAAAACAGTTGAAATTCACTGTCAAATTTACAGCATTTGTGGAGGAGCAGCATTGTGCGATTTGGTGGTATAAACGAGTGTGTACGATGGAAAAATGTATATTATGTTCAACAGAGCCAGCTACTATTGAAAGTAAATGACCGTGTGCTGCACACAGTTGCAGAGAAGAGAGGCCAGAATATCCACTATGGTGCCGCGTTTGCTGTAGTATCTGGAAATTTTGTGTTCACTTCATGAAAAAGTGTCTGATAAATAAAACTATTGGAAATTTGTACACGTTGATTTTTAAAGATATATACGTAACCATACAAAATGAAGCTGTGGGACAGTGCATCAATTTTTACGCATTTGAGATGAAGACTTACTGATTAGACAAATCAATAGATACGAGACTTGGGATGGAAGAACTATTCATCTCAAAATAATAAGGAAAACTATGTTCATAGTCTTTTGGGTCAAAAAAGACTTCTGTTATTGGGTTCTTTGCTCAAGACTCTACAATCAACTTAAATGGCTGTTGCAGAATGTATTGTATACCATTCTATCATCTTCAAAATACCTAGATTCTGATCGTAACCCATCAACGCAGTCGTTCATTAGAATAATGAACAGCAACAGTCACAATATACTACCCTGTGGCACTCCCATGTTTACTATCACGTCTTTTGATAATGTATTTCCTATACTAACACTTTGCTTTCTGGCTTTTAGGATTTCCTCTACCCAGCAAGTAACTTTTTCATCCAATCCAATTGAGTTCAGTTTATTTAAAACCATTTTATGGCTGGCTCTGTCAAATGCCTAGAACGATCTAGTGTCACACTATCAACTTGGCCTCCCCCTTGTCCAATTCATATATATCGTGCATATAGCCCATCATCTGAGATTCACATGAATATCCTTGCCTAAAGCCATGTTGTCGATCTGAAAACCAGTTTCTTTTTTCACAGGCATTTCTGATATAGTTGTATATCAATCTCTCCATCATTTTGCCTATCACTGATGTCAAACTAATTGCCTGTAATTTTCAACCCTACTCCTCCTTTATGAACCGGTAACTATCACTCTTTTCCAATCCTCTGGTAAGCAGCAAAACTCCAAGCTCATTTTAAATAAAAGTTCATGGTAAGGTACAATATCGTATCCCACAATCTTTAATAAATCTGTAGTAATATTATCTACACCAGCCTCTTTGTGTTTTTTAGCTTTCTGTGTTCCTCCATAATTTCCTGAGAATTATTTCAAATTTTGTAGTTTCCTTATTTATACTTTTAGGTACACTCTCTTCTGATTCATTCCCTCCTATCACAGGATGATCGTCCCTAGTTGTCTCTCAGTATCTCTGCAATTTTAAAATCCTCAGTGACTTCAACTCCATGTCGCATTTCTGTGCTTTTTATTCTTCTTAATAATTAATATTCGTGGTTTAACTGCTTTCATCACTATTTATTTTATTTCACTGATCATGCTGTTACACTAAGTAAATGATAGTCATATACTTTGTACGGTCTTAACACTTTTAATGAACTCCAACACAACACCACGTTAATTACAAATCGAACTTCCTTTATACTAGTTCTCCTTACAGTGCTTGTTAAAAGGTATTTTGCCTTTATATTCAATTTGTGTGTTTATAAATGTTTCTTGTTATCTGCATCATCACGAGACAAATATATGACTGATCTCTCCAGCTTCTATTAGCCAACCAACCTAGGCAACCCACTCGTAGTTAGTTATTGCTAAGGAACTTTCTGTTTCTCATAATAAACAAACTGGCCTTTGCCCATGGACCTCTAAAATTCAAAGATACTAAATATATTAAAATGTATAATATCACTCTAGGATAATATATCTCTTATCCTACATCCGTTCTTATCTGCAATAGTCTGAACACCTTCCTTTTCCCTCAGTTGCCTAATTTCTAGATGCATCGTTCAGTGGTCCTCCTGGACCAATAATATTCATAAACCCATCCTTTCCTCTCTTTGCTCTTATTAATTGCTTATTTAGTTTAAAGTATTCCCTACTGCCTTCCTGTCTCTTAACTCTGTTGTGTTCCCGTCTCACTAGCTTCTTTAACCTTTTCACCTGCCATTGTAGTATGTAGGTTCTATACTACTCCTTATTTTCTGTTTTGGAATAAACGTTTCCTCGCCCTTTTTTATCACCTCCTTAAACTCTTCCCATTTCACCTCCACTGTACTTGTGCCATCCTTACTTTTTGCTGAACCTTTACATGAAATATCAATTCAAAAGTCTGTGCCTTTTTATAATTATGCCTTCCCCCCCCCCCCTTGTATTTTGGCCACTGGTTAATGTTTCCTATAGTCTGAATGAGTTAATAACTCCATATTCATAAAATATACCATCAATATGAAACAAAAATGAAAAGCTAAGAAATGTATGTTAAATACAAAATAAAAATAGGTATTTTGCATTTGAAATACATATATTTCAAATAATGCATATCTCAGAAAGTTATACGTTTCATAACTAGATGGCAACACATTTGCTCCAATCAAAGTATGTCAGATCAAGCAAGTCAGTAGTAAATGGAACCATGCTTTCTAATAAGCATAACCTCTTAAATAGTATGTGCTGGATGACCTGTGAATATGAAACTGTTCAAAAGATAATTATTATTTACCATTCATTTTGTGAACACTTTCGGATAAAGACATACAAACTATGTTTAAGCAACAGTGTAAAATTACGTGAGGAGTTTTTCTGGATTTTGGGACCCCCCCCCCCCCCCACCCTAGACATCGCCCCCTAACTTTTTTAAAAAGTCTTACCCTTCCAAAGCCGGTTACACCCCAAAATTTGACACCATTCGTAGACTCCCCCTTTTTTTTTTTTTTTTTTTAAAAAAAAAAAAAAAGCTCTACAGTTCAACAAAAATTTCCAAAACTTCGTGTGAGATTTCCGTTAAACCCTGTCCCCTCCCCCTTGGTTGAGATTTTGCCGGACACCCCCCCCCTTCCATTTCACCTCACGTAATTTATGGATGCCTCCTTACCTTGTTACTTTTCACTTCAATATAAATCTACTCTTCTATCTGATTTCAGTTTGTGTAAATTTTGTTTGGTTCTTTTTGTAAACATAGTACAGTTCTGTCTGACAGCTATCCAGCTAGATATTTTGTTCTTTCATTGTTTGTTCTTGTTTTAGACACATTCTGGCCAAACTCTTTATATTTATTCATACAAGTTCCAATTCTATTCATATTTTGATCTAAGCATTATAGTATTTTAGTGAAATTGTGTAGGAGTCCTAATGACTAAGCTATCAACATGCCTTAAAACTATAAAAAAAGACAGCAGAATTTGTTATGTAAACCAGATTTTGTTTTGTAAACCAGATTTTGTTTTGAATTGGAAAAAAAAGGTACATTCAATCAGTTTGCTTAAGCAACTCTTATTATCAATAATTTTTCAATCTTCTTGCAGCTGTGTATTTCGAGCAAAAAGAATATAGGAAATGCATAGAGCAATGTGAAAAAGCTATTGAGATTGGAAGAGAAAATAGAGCTGATTTCAAACTGATTGCTAAAGCATTCACAAGAATTGGAAACGCTTACAAGAAATTGGGGGTAAGTTCTCATTTTCACCCTAAACAGGATATCTTGTTATTAAAGAGATGTTGCCTTTGTAATTAATTTTTTTCTCAAATTGAAGCCTAAATGTGTGAAAAAAATATTTGAATCTTGTCCAGTTGAACATGGAAACTTATTTCTGAGGTTTCAGGCCAAACTAAAGGCTTTCAGTTGAATTGATTACACAGTGATTTTTAGTTACCTCAATATTAAAAAATTCATTTTATATTTTTTGTTATAATTATAACAATACTCAAGTTGAAAATTACAATAACACAGAGTTAAAGGCAAGTGGTCCACTTTACAATATTTCAGAACATGGGGTGAGTCTTGGTGTGCCTTGCCATATTCTTCTCTAATCGTGATTAAGGGCCATGCCAAAATATTGTAAAGTGTGATTAAATGTTAATAAATAATGCCGGTGCAACTGTTCTTTGTTTAATGTGACTCGTGGATGTGTCGTCAGGGACGAATTATTTACACTGGTGATGTTAAGGTTGGTAGAAGAAAAAGTAGACATGCAGCAACAACCTTAACACTAATATAAATAATTTGTCACTGATGCCCCAATGAGGGCTGAAACACATACAACATTAAACAAATATAAAATAGTCATTATTTATTATGAAAATACTCTTATTAACTAAGCAACTGCAGTAAAAATGGTCTGCAACAATATTATATTGTAAAGAGCGTTTGTCTTGCCTTTCCTTACTTGATCTGTGGTGAGTGATAGGTTTGTTTTTCCTTCCTTATTTTTATCTAACAGCATTTTTATTCTCACTATTTTCAAACAATAAGTCTAATACACCACATGTGGAAGTAATTTATGTATATATGATGCAAGTTGTGATTTTTTTTTTTTTTTGATTGGTCACTTCAAAACATAACAATTTGGATAAAGTTGATCAAACTTAGATTTTTATTACAGTACTGGTCTTTTTTTAATGCACCGGCAGAGATGGAAAGTGTTACACCCAGATGGAGTTGTGACAAATGTATGAAATTTGACATCACCATATGAAGGGTAGCGAATGATTAAAGATTGAATGTTATACATGTAATAGTATGTGAATCAAGGAGCTATTTATTATGTTAAATTGCTATGATGTTCAGCTTTTAAGTGGTGAACATTATGGTGTAACATCGCACTTTGTTGTACACATTCGGTGAACAAGTATATAAAGGCAAGGAGTGTTCTGTACACCAAAATTTCTGAGTTTGAGAGAGCTCAGATAGTTAGCATGTTTGTAATGGGTGCATCATTGTGTGAAATCTCCTAAAGGACTGACCATACTGTAGTGTCAGTACAGACACTTGTTGACAACAGCACATGAAGACTGTTAAATTGTGTGGATGATTTTTGCTGACAGACATGTGACTGCGGCACAGATTTGGGAAGTTGCTCAGAGAGAGTCACCCCACTGACAATTGTAAACAGATTGATTGAAGCTGGGTTATTCTCCAACACCTATGCAGTGCATTCCAGCAATTTCTAACCTTGTATACTGCAAAAAAAAAAAAAAAAAACAGCTTGGCACGTGAATGGCATACAGTTGTGTTTAGTGATGAATCCCAGTTCTTTCTGCAGCAAAGAAATAATCGACAAGACAAAATATACGCAAGCATAATGGAGGAAGGGCCCACGCCTGATCTCTGGTGTATGGTATGGAGGGCAGTCGGTTACAACAGCCAGGTTGAATTGGTTTCCAGCCAGTATGTGCACAGGGTAGTACACACTATTTTTATACTTTTTATGCTCACCATCGAAAATGGTACCTTCAAACAGGATAATGTCCATCCCCATACTGTAGATATCATAAAACAAGCCTCGCAAGGAGTTATGACCATGGAGCGTTCTGGCCTCGCATTCGGGAGGACGGCGGTTCAAATCCTCGTCCGGGCATCCAGATTTGGATTTTCCATGGTTTCCCAAATCACTCCAGGCAAATGCTGGGATGCTTCCTTCAAAAGGCCATGGCCAAATTCCTTCCCATTCCTTGCCTCTTATCCTTTTCTGTCTCTAAAGACCTCGCTGTTAAGAGATGTTAAGCGTTTTTTTTTTTTTTTTTTTTTTTTTTTTTATTTTTTTTTTTTTTTTTTTTTTTTTTTAAACCTGGATTTACCCACAAGGTCCCCAGATGTATCCCCAATAGAGCATGTCTGAGATGCCATGTGTAGAAATATTAGGTCATGTGTTCACCCAGCTGTACCATAGCTGACTGTACAAGTCATGCAGGCATAGAGAGACATACCCCAAAAAGACATCCAAGCACTTATTGATTCAGTGCCGACAAGGATTTATGAATGTGTAGGTGCTCATGGTGGGCATATTTCTTACTGACACATGTGTCTAAAGAGAATAAGCTTTACCTGACCCATTTCCAATTTTATTTCATCGGTGTATGAACTTGTATAAATCTAAAGGTTCATAAAATTCCACTAATTCCATCTGGCTTTAACACACTACATTTCCGCCAGTGTAATTGTAAGTCCCAATTAATGTAAAGCAATTGAAATTACTATGCAAAATAAATAGTGTGGTACAGATAGTTACTCTATTTGTAGTAATATGATGGCAGCAAATGAATATTATAACAAAGTCTACAATATAAAAATTTATTTCACATATTGTTTCTATATTAAGTGTTACTTTTCATGGGGGGCAGAGAGATCATAGTTGTTTCTGACAGTTAAATTTGCTTTTACATTCCAGTTTTATCAGCTGTAGTGGAAAAGTAATAGCTGTGTGATATTTCAGGGCTGCTATGTAGGAATGAGTTTCTATATTAGTCAGAAATTCTTATCTGTAAATGAGTTAAATTATGCTGTTGATCACTTTTGTGTATACTGTAACAAGATTTATAATGGTGGATAATAGCATATTTTTTAACGATCTACTTCAGATGATGAAATTGGTAGTGCATTATTTTGAATTACACAAATTGGAGCTAAGTGAGCAGGTGATAGTACAGTAGAACTCAATTACCCGAATCAATTGGAACCTGACCCCATTCGGATCATCAAAAATTTGGATAGTTGGATTTTTTTCTGAAAAAGGGTCTATTTTAATTAATTACTGTATGTATGTTGAAAGTGGGAGAAAAAAAAACTATTTTTAAAGAAAAAGCTTTTAATTAATTAAATGAAAAGGCAACAGTTTTACATGTTAAGTGTACTTACAAGTGCTGTACATTAATACAGTATGTACGTACAATACTGTAAGTAAAAGTAATTGCTTGCTGAACATCTCGGCCAAAGTAAGCTGTTTGACTGTATTCATCCATCAGCCAAGTTGCGCAGCCGCTTGACAGCGAGAAGTTGCCTGTGGTCATCCATCCACTTCAACGTAGTTTCAAGGCTGGCAAATGCTCGACTAGCTGATGGTCCCGTGTCTGCTTCAGCTTCGACATTAGGGTCATCTTCCTCGACACTGGCTTCTCTCACACTTTAAATAAGTTCATCGTTTAGAATTTCATACCAAGGGTCTGATGAATCACACACCACCCACTCTTCTATATCTTCATCTCTAATTTCTTAACATTCTGGAATTTTCAAAATAATGTATTTTAATTCCTCAAGTATTCCCCTCTTCTCCTGCCCCTTAATTAAAAAAGCGATTAAGATATTCAGCGATTCGGATAGTCGGAGTTCGGATAATTGGAGTTCTACTGTATTTCAAAACATTTAAAAATTAAATTTACCTATTTGTTTCACACATTTTCTTCCCCTGGATGTTTTGTTTGAGAAATTCTTTCAGTTTACATCTGTGTTTTATTTTTTGCAGGATTTACAAAATGCAAAAACTGCTTATGAGAAGTCTATGTCGGAATTTAGGAATCCTGAAATTAAAGCATTATTGTCAGCGGTTGAAAAAGAAATTAAGGAACAGGAGAGGAAAGCTTATATTGACCCAGTTAAAGCTGAGGAAGAAAAAGAAAAAGGAAATGAACTTTTCAAGAATGGTTTGCAATTTTATTATTCTTTGTGTTCAGTCTCTTAAAACTTCATGTTTAATTTTTTTGTTTATTGTTGCATTAAATTCTGCATTATGTCAACACCATCTAGCCTTGCTTAGAAAATCGCTCTGCCAAACAGTTATCACGCTATATCTTTGCAATAAATCAGATAATATCGATTGCAAAGGAGCCAGAATTCATATTATTAAATGTCAAATACTTAAAAATAAAATGCCCAAAGAAGTTGAAACCCAGTTAATGTAAATTCCATTAAGTAAAATGAATTTGTTGGGTATCTCCTTGTGAATTTGATATGTCTTGGTCTGAAAACTGCTTTTCTTATTTATTTTATGGCCTGCTTTGGTTCTTTTGTGGTTGATTAGCTATACTAAAATTAATATTCTTTGTTATTATTATTATTACCTTATTACTCATTCTTCCATTTACATAATTTGTTGTATATTTAAACTAGTCGTTACCCATGATTTCATCTTGCTCAATCTTCCTATGGCAGCAGTAGTAATTCGTTGGAAGATGACTCAAACTATAAATATTTGAAGGAGTGGTGAAATCTAGTAAATAGTGTTGGGAACCAAGGGTAAACAGTGTTACCGCCAGTTTGAAATATCACGTGTTAAAATTTGTACTAAATGGTAATTCCATAATAGGCAACCCCAGCACTGTAGATATTTGAGGGGAATACAATATGGCGCAGGGTGTGAAGACTGTCTGCTTGGACTGATTTTTGCCGTGTCTCGTCTGGTTTGTTGCAATCCTCCATCACTTCATCTCACGACATACATCTTCAATTATTATCTGCTTTGTATTATCTTTGTGTATCTTTATACTGTTACCTCCACTAACAAATTAACCAATCCTGAATGTCTTAAAATGTGACCCACCATCCCGTCTCTTCTTTCTGTAAGACTATTCCACAAGCTGCTTTTCTAACCCATCATTTCCAAAACACATTTATTTCATATTTTATCTGTCCACTTAATTTTCACATCCTTCTATAGCACCATATTTCAAATACGTCAATTTTTTTGTATTTTTAAAGTTCATGTTCACTGCCATGAAGTGCTGTGTACACATATAGAGTTTTCTTAGTCTTAGATTAGTATTTAAAACTAAAAGATTTCTCTTTTTCCTGAAAGCTCTTTTCACTTTTTTCTATTGTTTTTAACATCATTCTTACTTCGGTCATCAGTTGTAATTTTACTTCCTAAATAGCAGAATTTATTTACTTCTTCTATCACATTCGATCCTATTTTTATATTTAATCCACTATTACTGCTATAATTTCTACTACATTTCATCACTTTTGTCTCTACTTTGATTTATATTTAGTCCAAAACTTTCCTTTAGTACCCAGTAACTTCTCGATATTCTCAGTCTGTTTCTGATAACAGGGCAATGCCATAAGCAAATTGTAGCATACTGATTTTTTTTCTCCATGAACACTTACAAGTATGCCACATTGAAATTTTCCTTTTACTTTGTTTCCTGTATATACAAATTGAATATTAATAAAGATAGACTGTCTCACACCATTTTTAACCGACTTCAAAAAAAGGAGGTGGTTCTCAATTCGTTTGTATTTTTTTTTTTTTGTATGTATGTTCAGCGATATCTTCGCCAATTTTGAACCGATTTAAATTAATTTTGTTAGTGGATAATGTATACCTCCAAAGTGGTCCTATATGAATTTCATTGAGAAACCACTCCTTCTACCCCCTTCCACCCCTTAATTTTTATACAAATCCACATTTTTTTCGATTTCGATGAAACTTTGCAGAAAAATACCGTAAACTTTTGGTTAAAAAAAACTGAACCCCTCCCCCCCTATCCACCCCCTTAATTTTTGCCAATTTTCTTTATTCAAAGCTGCAGTCGACACCATTTAACTGATCTCCATTAAAGTTGGCAATTACATGTAGTATTTCATGCAGAAGGTTTCTGACCAAAAAATAAAAAACCACCCCTCTCCCCTTTATGCCCCTTAATTTTTATACAAACACACATTTTTTATATGGTTTCGATGAAACTTTGGACATGTATAGTCAAAAATAAAGAGCGAAATACTGTGGACTTTTGGTTTGAAAAAAACTGAAGTCCTCTCCCCTTAAATTTTTGCCAATGTTCTTTATACAAAGCTACAGTTGACACCATTTAACTGGTCTCCATTAAAGTTGGCATATACATTTAATTTTTCATGGAGAAGATTTCTGAGGAAAAAAATTAATAAATAAAAAACCACCCCATGTCTCCCTTTACACACCTTAATTTTATAGAAATCTACATTTCTTATCTGATTTTTATTAAACTTTGCCCATGTATACTTTAAAACAGAGAGAAAAATCCTGTCAACATTTGGTTTTCCAAATCTCGACCCCTTTCCCTCCTTCAACCCCATTAACTTTTGTCAATGTTCTTTATAAAAAGCTACAGTCACGATCGTTTGCCCGATTACCATGAAAGTTTGTACTTATATGTATATTTTCACGAAGAAGGTGTCTGACAAAAAGATCTAAAAACCACCTCCTCTCCCCATTAAACTGCTTAATTTTTAAACACTACCACAGTATTTATCCGGTTTAGACAGAACTTTGCAAATTTTTACTATAAAACAAAGAGAGTTTGCAAAAACTGAACACCTCTCCCCCATTTCCACCTCCTTGATTTTTGTCAATTTCATTTTAGAAAGCTACAGTCAACACCATTTGACCGATCTTTATGAAAGTTGGCACATATATATGTAATTTTTTATGGATACGATTTCTGACCAAAAAATCAAAAAAACCTACTCTAGCTCCCCTCTCCTTAATATTTGGACAAAACCCACATTTTAATCTGATTTGGTGGAACTTCGCATGCGTATACTTAAAATAGAAAAAGAAAAATACTGTCCACATAACTTTCACAAAAACGCAAACCCTATCTCCCTTTCTACCCCTTTAATTACTGTCAATGTTCTTTATACAAAGTTACCATTTCTTTCTGATTTTGAAGGAAGTATGCACATGTATACTGCAAAACAAATAGAAAAATACTGTCTGCATTTGGTTTTAAGAGTCCAAACTCCGCTCCTTCCTTTCCATCCTTTTATCTACAGTTTCTATCCGATTCTGAAGTAAATTTGCACGCGTATACTTTAAAACATACAGAACAATTGTGTTTAAATTAGGTTACAGAAGCCCAACCCCTCTTCCCTTCTACCCCCACTCCTTCTAATTTCCAATGTTCTTTATAAATACCCACAGTTTTTGGTGGAACACTGCACATGTATAGTTGAATACAAAGAGAAACATTCTGTTTACAAAACCCAACTGCTCACTCCCATACCCCATTTAATTTTTGCAAATGTTCTTTAAACAAAGCTACAGTTTTTATCTGGTTTTAATGGAACTTTGCACATGTATACTTTAAAACAAAGAGAAAAATACTGTCCACACTAGCTTTACAAAAACCAAACTACTCTTCACCTTCCACACCCCTTAATTGTTTTTTTATACAGGGCGTTCGCCGGGAAACGCAACCCACTGTTAGCGCTACAAGGAAGAAACTGCTCCCGGCGAGTGAGCGGTCAGCTTCCGGCATTGTTCGACCGTCGGCCGCGGACTATTTCATAATAATTACGCTTCATAAACTTGTATGTGCTAAGCATTTAAATGTGACGTAATTCATTAGCTTACCTTATAAAAGATGCTGGAAGTGTTGACACTCTTGTGTAATGCACATTTCACATCTTCTGAACATATTTCGAGACACACGCTGCCCTAACTGACTTAATGATTTTTTGGGTGACTGTTCTAGTCGAAAAGCGATATCGTCAATTTTCTCCTCTGTGAGAATACGGTTGACCGACAGTCTCTTTTTGTTAAAAAATGAACCCATTTCTCTTACTTTTTTAACCAGACGCAGAATTGTTGATTTAGCTGGCAGTATAGCGCCAGGAAATTCGCGACGAAATTTACTGCGACACTTTTTAAACGACTTCTTCTTCACATATGTATCGTAGAGAAATATTCTTTGTTGCAAACTGTAACGTACCATAATTTTACTCACACTCAAACACGGTACAGATTAGTAAGATTATGAAGCCCCAAACCAGCCAAACCGCAAAGAAACGTTTATTCACAACACTGATTAATAACAGACTGAAGTCACAAACTAGCTACAATGCAAAGAAACCGTTCTTAACAATGTAAGGGTCCCATTTACTGCGTCACTGCACTTTTGGGGCAGCGGAGGTGTTAAACAGTGCGGTGATTCACGGTGCCGTGTGGCGGGAGCTGCTGGCTCCACTGCCCGAGCAAGTTGCCGACGGCAACAGACTGGGAGGGTAGCGTTTTCCGGCGAACGCCCTGTACATACCTACAATTTTTACACGATATCAATAGAAATTTACAAACGTATACTTTAAATCAATCAGAAAAGACAGTCTACATTTGGTATACAAAAGCCCAATCCCTCTTTCCCTTTACCCTCATCCCTTTTAATTTCCAATATTCTTTACAAAACTCCATAGTTTTAAATCCCGTCAAAATCAATTAAACGATTTTTAAGTCGTGGTATAATATTTATAAAATAAATGTGTCATTATGTCTCAACATGTACTTCAGATTTCAACTTTGATCCCAAGCTTTCACGTTGTGAAAACCAGTTAAAAATCTTTATTTTCTGTGTGGTGCCGGAGCAAACAGATATGTTCCAGAGACAGATTTTTGTATGTGGTATGTATTAATGCCCAGATGTTTCGGTTATCGACCAGCAGCTTTAACAGATGTGATGATATGATCGAAACGTAGCCTGGACCAAAATGTAATCTGACATTCCTTAGAACAAAACCCAATCCACCCTGTTCTGGAAGTTGTTGTGGTATATAAAGACAGAATTCTTATTTGAAAGCAAGCGCTTTAATCCCTGAGCTACCATGAAGTTCACAAAATGGGAACTGCTGCGGCATATTTAAAATACAAAACAAACTATAATACCACAAAAAATTTTAAAATAAAATAATTGTTTAAAAAAACATAAAAACCGCCTTAAAAAAAAAGCACTAAAAATTTTAAAATAACTTTATTCCTTGCTAAGGAGAAAGTAAATCTAAATGGACAATATTTTACATTAATTAGTTATTTTTGGAGTCGGTGCCAGCGAAAGCAAGCAAAACAAAAAGATTAAAACAATAATGAATAACAATAATACATAAAAAATCATGTTACTGCTTACCTACAATTAATGCTAGAAACATGTTTCAACAGAACTGAAACATACAGATGATACACCAATATTATACTAACTGTAAATCGTTTACTGAATGAAGCAGCCCACCCACTGACCCTGTAGCGCCAGAGATATGCCTGGATGACCAATAAGGCCAAGCCACAGATTAAAATACTGTTAATTTGTTTCCCTAAGCTGCCTCCCGCAATAACACTATCTGTCTCACGACATGCTGTAAAATATTAGGAGTTTTTGTTCGTACTCCCTGTTTCGCCTCTAACACCAAAAGAAGTTTTCAATCTTCGTGATATGACAGCTGGCACCGGCTCCAAAAATAAATAATTATTGTAAAAATTTCAATGACAGTTATCTAAAATATTGTTAATTTAGATTTACTTTTTCCTAAGCAAGGAATAAAGTTATTTTAAAATTTTTAGTGCTTTTTTTGAAGGTGGTTTTTATGTTGTTTAAACAATTATTTTATTAATTGATACATATCTCTCATGATTGTCTACTTTGTTATAGCTGCTTGATTCTTATATAAATTATGTAAATTATTTGTATTTTACACCTGACTTCTTTAAAATTTTGAACATCTTGTCCCTCTTAACATTTCCAAAAACTTTTTCTAAATTAACAAATGCCGTAAATCTTAGTTTTTCTTTTTCCACCCTTCAAGTATTAATCTAGTATTGCTTCTCTTGTACTGCAGTTTTTCCTAAACCAAAACTGATCATCAATTATCTCTTCTACTATCCTTTCTATTCTGTATGTTATTCTGGAGTCGGTGATTTTGGAGCATATGACATATGGTGCAATAATTCTAACGTTTGTTGGCTTGTATTTGCTTCAAAATTGTGAAGATAATACTAATTTGTTCGTACTGAGAATAGATAGGTGCCATATATCATACTGCATTTTACATGAATATTCCGTTACAATATACTCACCAAGGGTGATGCTGCAACACAAATGTACACTTCACCTTTTAGAGACTGTGACGTGGTACAGCAGTGGGTAGCTGTGTCCATGACATTATCTGGAAATGTCTCTGCCATTGAATTTTATAAGTAACTACTGTTGACCTACAACATGCAAGATGTTGGTTTTAGCAATTTCAGTACAGAACCTTAATTGCATGAGGCTCGACTCATATTTGGCCAGTTTTTGGATGGTTTCTGTAGGACCTTTGAAGCAACCTTACTGGTTGTGGGATACAACCAGGTCTAAACTGTATTTCACTCGTACAGGTCATCTTCCACCAAGTGTAGGGGCTGGATTTCTTATTCATCTGTGTATGCTTTTTTAAATGTTTCTTTTGCTGGTCCTTTACACATTTTCTACTCTTGTCAAGAACATTACACAGATCATTCTGCAAAACATCTAACGTCATGCTTATGTTTTATAGGAAATTATGCAGAAGCCCTGAAACACTACACAGAAGCTATAAAACGTAATCCAGATGATCCCAAGTTGTATAGCAACCGTGCAGCATGTTACACAAAACTTGCTGCTTTTGATTTGGGACTGAAAGATTGTGAAAAGTGCTTGGAGCTAGATCCAAAATTCAGTGAGTATCATTCATGACAAATCTATATTTCTTCTAATGACATTGTGCAGATATTTTTTTAAAAAAAGAAAATATTGTTACAGCCAGAGGATGGATAAGAAAAGGCAAAATTCTTCAGGGTATGCAGCAATCTGGCAAAGCAATTTCAGCTTATCAGAAGGCGCTTGAGTTAGACCCTTCAAATACTGTAAGTTGAATTGGAGTTTTATGTTTATTCAAGCCAAGAACCTTTAATTATATTATGCTCTAACTGCTTTTGGCTGGGGTCCAATTAGGCATTTTCAAAATAAGAAATGATAGGTAAAGTGAGCACATCACCTACCAGAGATGAAATCAGGTTTGCAGTGGCGAATACGAAAAACATTTTGCAATGAAATATTGTTGACTGTTTTCCTGCAATTTGTTGGTTAATAAATTGTAGGGCTGTAAAAGTAACGAGAAATTCTGTGCCCATATGTATTCGTTACTAAACCAATCAATACCTGTTACATTCGAATCGTTACTCGTTACTTACGGTTCAATTGAACAATAGCATGAAGCATTGTTTTGAGTCGTGCCACGTACCGCATAACTTCGTTACTATCGTATCGTTTCTTTACTCGTTACTTTCGGTACAATCGAACACTAGCATGAAGCATCGCATCGCATCGCTCGTTCGTACTTGGCAAAGCTTAAGTAAATTGTGTTTTTTTAATAAAATATGTTTAGGTAGGTTGTACATTTGGATAAAACTTAGTCAAGTAATTAGCACATGGATCTTACGGAAAACCTCTGTGTACACTTGGTTTACTGTAATGAAGATTATATACGAAAGAATAATCTAATTTCAAAACAAACACCTGTTTGCATACAAAAAAAAAAAGACCTGACCTTTCAACTGTCAGTAACATATCTAGTGACAATAACTAATGACAGTTATTTTTTTTTTAAAAGTAGCCTGCTTAAAACCCTGCATAGAAGCCTGATGTGATAATGGGACATGTATTTAACAAATATCATAATCTCATCAAAGTATTTTGTTTTTAAGTAGGAGGTTTCACCACTGTCTTCCTTTACAGTTTTCATTTATTTTTGTAAATTCTTCATCTTTTTGTGATAGGTTTGTTAAAATAAATGTGGACATACCATCAAATCGGGCCTGCAGGCAAAATACTATTGACTCCCGCGTTAATTGTTTCAATTTAAAACTATCAATATTCAAAACTATTAAATCAATAACAAAGATTCAGCACAAACATGCTATTAGATTAATTGTTGTTGTGCCGCAGTTACAACAAAAATTCAACATCAAAGCCAGAACCTCATTATGATTGATTACATGGATCCTGTGGTGATAATACAATAACTAACACCTGGCAAAAGTAATGAAGTCATTGTAACTTGTTCTTTGTTTATGGTATTCTGTAACTGCAAAAAAGGGCTGCTAGATTTGTTTCTGGAAATTATCACAGAATGCAATCAGTAACAGATATGATAAAAGAGCTGGAATGGGATTCATTGGAAGACAGGAGAAGGGTGAAGAGGGTCATGGGAGTTTACAAGGCGTATATTGGTGGTGAGGCATGGAAAGATATTGGTGTAAGAATTAAAAGTAATGCTTGGAAGGGAAAAGATGACCATGACCACAATCTTGCACTCGATTTCAGGCACAAGGATTTAGGAAGATTCTCTTTTTAGTTAAGAGTTTCAGGAATTGGAATAAGTTATCAAAAGAAATCGAGTAATTTATCAAAAACATTGAAAGAATTTAAAGCTAAAATTTGTAGATTGCAAATGTAGGTGGATGTAGGAAAGGGGGAAGATGAGTGTGTAGGGAAATTGCCACCAGAACGTGCACTGCATTGCAATTTTATTAAATATTATTAGATCGTAACAAGTGCAGGGATGTATATCAAAGACTATTAGACATCTCTTTTATGTGTTTAATCACACTATAAAATAAAATAGGAAGTATCAATTCTTAAAATAAACAAATTTCACAATTGTTTGAAATCTATAAACCTCACTAATGAACTATCAATGAAAAAACAGTAACTATCTTAAATTATCCATACAAATTTTCTATTTACAAATTATGCACTGTAAATTTTAATGTTAAACAAAGTAAAAAGTACAATATTAGTCTTTACGTTGGCAAAATTAGTTACCTGCGGGAGCTGGAACGTGTTCGTATCTATACGACAAAGCGAGTAACAAAACATGCGAGTAACAATGAATTTGTGAGTAACGATTCGGTACTTTGAGTCAGGCGACGAACCCGTTACTCAGTAACGAATACATCGTTACTTTTACAGCTCTAATAAATTGCTTATAAAGACTACTAATGCAACTGTTTTTTATTGTCGGATGCATTTCGCCTTTCATTGAGGCATCTTTAGTGATGAACCTCATTAAAATTTATTCTTGGTAAATACCAAATACCTTGGTAAGTGATGGATTTATTTTTTCATATTCTTTGTGTTTTTACTGCCTAAAAATAGTTTCATTGTCACTATTGCTGCCTTTCTAAATCACGCCTAGTGTTGTAAAAAAACGGTTTTTTTTCTGGCTTGAAAAAAAACTTTGAAAAAAAAACATGTTTTTTTTCTGGAACACGTTTTTTTTCACAACTACTAAATCTCAAATTTGTAAGGCAGTTATCGTTTAAAATGACTGTTTTAGAGTTTATTCTAAGTTCTTATCTTAGTTTAAAATCTACTATATTTTTCTGGTTCAGTAAGAAAAAAAAATTACGAAAATATTGGCAAAATTGACTGAAATTTTCTTTATGAACGGGGATTTCCCGAAAAGACTAGGTTGCGCGAAATGAATCCCCATTCCCCATTGTTTGGATTGATACTTGCTATTTGAAATAGTGCTGCCAGCCCTACAAAATTACCTACAGATCTTTTAAAAAAAATCAGGAATTTAAAATTTATCCACGGTTTTTTGCCTTATTGGGCTTTCCTTATATTCGTATACTTGTTAACTCTCAGAGTATAGTGGTACTGACTCATTAAATTGTCAGTAAGGGAGCGTGCATAAACCACATAGCTCCATTTTGGCCTCCTGTGAACCCCACGTAGCCCTACGTGGCTTTTGCCTCCCCCCCCCCCTCACTCCCCCTTCACAAAGCACGTAGCTTTCTTCCGTTTTGATTCCAGAAGACATTTTGTACTGTTTTCTCTTGTCAGACTATTGTAAATTACATACGGATATAATTAACTGAGGGAAATAAATACTCACATGCTGTTATGAGTTCAGTTCCTCATTTTAACTGTGAAAAATGTTACGAAAGGAAAGTTACGTGGCCTGGCTCGGAACCCCCCCCCCCCTCTCCCCACGTAGCCCAGCGTAGCCTTCCAGCTAACCCCTCCTCCCTCTGGACCGATTTACGTAGTTTGTGCACGGTCCCTAATTATGAATCGTTTCCTTGCAACCGTTGGTGTAAACAAACGATTGAAAAGAAATAAAGCTCCTATTTTGTATGATAATAAATTTTAATTCAAACTTAAAAGACCATAATACAGAACTATAGGTGCAGTCTTTATGCACAGTGTGTACTTTGCTCACAATTTAAAATTGCAATCTCAAAATCTTTAGCGCACAATACAAGAACAACCAGTAAAAGAAAATTTAACTATTTCTGAAGTGAGAGGAGACAGAAGAAGAGACAGAAAATTCCGACACCGACCGAACTAGTGTTGGTATTTCTGATACTAATGAATGTGGTACTGACATAGAGGATGAATAAAATTATGTTACCTATATAGATACACTTATGAATCATTATGTGAGACATTATATGATTCAGTAAGACTTAAAACACACTTGTAAAATGAAAGTTCCTTAAATAAAACTATAATTTATCAAATATATTGTTTTCTGAAAAAAAAAAACAAAATTTAGAAAAAAAACACGGGTGCTAGGTTTTTTTTCATGTTTTTTTTCAGTTTGCAACACTAATCACGCCCAATGTAATTTTAAATTTATTACATTTGTTGGTTGTTTATTACTTCCTATTTACATTAATATCATTATAGTTAGCTGCACATCTGTGTATTTTACACACAGCCGTCTGCCAAATTTGGCCAGCCTGATGTAATAGTTTGCCTTTTCGCAGCTTGTTTGTCTGCCGTAGCTTTTTTTCACCAGTGTTATGATTTTTATAGTTCTTACCTGATTATATGTGTTACTCTCTTCAACCCTTTACCTATTTCAGTTGTAAACCTTAATCATGTGTGCAGATGAGACACGTGATGAAGTAGTCAAATGTGTATCTCAGACACTCGCCACATGAATGGAGAGCCAGGGAGGAGTTCATTCTAGGGCCATTTTATCGACCTCCGGATTCTGTACTGGCTAATGCCAAATATTTAGAGAGTCGCTTAATAGTATTTCTAAAACATTTCAGGGACATTCATTGATTGTGGTTGGTGATTTTAATCTACCATCAGCTAAGTGGGACACATTTATGTTCAGGTCAGGTGGAAAAGATAAATTGATAACCAAAATGTTTCTAGAATTATTCACCGAAAATTCTCTTGAACAGATGGTCGAGGAGCCAACATGGAGTGACAAAGATACCTTGTCCATTCTGGATATTATCTTACAAGCAATCTGGATATTGTAGATATAGTTTGTGTAGAAGATGGAATAAGCAATCACAAGGCGGTTGTAGTAACTTTAAAATCTAGTCTGTCATTGAAACATGATAAAGATAAACTCGTTTATTGTTTCTGTAAGGTAAACGATGTGGGTATGGTTGATCACTTGTCAATTTTTTTTTTTGTAATATGCACCCTGATAACTGATACTAAACTTGGGTATAATTTGAAAGCAATAATATGGACTGGTATAAATAAATGTGTTGCTAAGAAATTTATTAAGGTTAGTAAGAACTTTCCGTGGTTCAATCTAGAAGTGAAACATTTGCTCGGGAAGCAAAGGTGTTTACATGTCACAGTGAGGAAATTGGAGGACTCATCTTTTCACATTAAATTAGCCAGGTACGAGCAAAAGTGCATAAGGCAGTGTGTGAAGCTTTAAAAGAATTCCAAGCTGGGAATTTATCTGTAGATCTGATTACTAATCCAAAAGAGTTCTGGTCGTATATCAAAGTAATAAGAGACTCTCCTAAGGTTATGCTGGCACCGATTAAGGAAAAGGGGGAATTATCAGAATCTAGCCAAGTGATAGCAGAAATTTTGAATAATATCTTTAACAAAGCTTTCACAACAGAAAACCTAGAGGATATCCTGATATTTAACAATTGTACTGAAAAAATTATGAGAGGTCTCGTTCTTGATGTTGAGGGAATAACAAAACTGCTTAGGAATTTAAAAATCAATAAAGCTCCTGGACCAGACTATATTCCTACTAGATTCTACTCAAGGTACGCAAAGGAAATTGTGGTGTATTTGATGAAATTTTATATGCCTCCTTGGATCAAGGAAACATACCAACTGAGTGGAAAACCACCATCATAAGTCGAGTATTTAAAAGTGGGAATGTTAATGATCCTCAAAATTGCAGACCGATATCACTAACTTAAATATTTTGTAGGATTTTAGGACATATCATTTATTCAAATGTCATGCAGTCATGTCTGATAGGAGTAGGTCTCAATAAACTGCTCTGACCATCCTGATCTGCCCCCCCCCCCCAATGGTTTTTTCAGATTGCTCCAGGCGAATGCCGCAATGGTACCACAATGTAGCCCATGGGTGTTTCCTGCAATATCCCATATACAGTAGAACTCCTATTATCCGAACTCCAACTATCCGAATCACTTTTTTAATTAAGATGGAAACGTACTGCAAAAAAGCTTCCCCTCTTTTATAAAAACCAGCCCAAGAGGGCTGCAGCATTGTTTACAGGCTGGTATGGCAAAAATTTTTATCCCTGAAGTGAAAGAGCACCAAAAATCTCTTGGAGAAGTAGGAAGCAAAGTGCTTTTGGTTGTTGAGAATGCACCAACTCCTGCCACTGAAGAAGTTTTGGAAAGAGGGAATGGCCAGTTTAAAACCTTCTTTTTACCGCCAAACGTCACAAGCTTGTTGCCACCAATGGACCAGTCTGTTATCGAAGCCATGAAATGCAATTGCAGAAGGCAATTTTAGGGAAACTTTTGGTGGAGGGCGAAGACGAAGAAGGTGTGTTGGCTAACCACAAAAAAAAAAAAAAAAAAAAAAAAAAAAATTGAAAGATTGCGCTTACATGGTGGTGGAAGCTTGGAGCTTGGTTGAGGCAGTCACATTAAGACGTGCATGGAACAAGCTGAAAGGCATACCAACTGAACAAGAGAAGGAAAAGAAGAAAAAGGAAAAAGAAGCTCAAGAAAAAAATAAAAAAAAGGGAAGAGAGAGGAGAAGATGTGGATGACGTGTCACTTGAAGAATTCAGAAACATTCTTTTGAAAATTCCTGGATGTTCAGAAGTTAGTGCTGAAGATTCGTCAGACTGTGGGTATGAAATTCTAAATGATGATGATCTTACTGAAAGTGTGAGAGAAGAAAGTGTCGAGGAAGAAGTTGACCTTAATATCAAAGTTGAAGCTGACACGGGACCATCAGCGTTGATGTGAATGGTGTGTCAGTTCGAGTGTGACCACATGCAACTTCTCACTGTCAAGCGTTTGCGCGACTAGGCTGCCCGAAAACGGATGAGTACAGTCAAACAGCTCACTTTGAGCGAGATGTTCAGCAAGCAATGATATATTTACAGTATGGTATGTACATACTGTACTAATGTAAAGCACTTGTAAGTATGCTTAACATGTAAAAGTGTTACCTTTTCATTTAATTAATTAAAAGCTGCTTTTCTCCTATTTTCAACATACATCCAATAATTAATTAAAATAGACCCTTTTTCGCAAAAAAATCCAATTATCCAAATTTCTGATTATCCGAATGGGGTCGGGTCCCAATTGATTCGGGTAATTGGAGTTCTACTGTACCCTTTTGTATGCAAACAGTTTCAGATTATAATAGGTGCAATGCACCCTCTGCCACCCACTTTTAGTGAATTGCAGAGTAATAGTAATATTAATAATAATAATAATAACAGGGCAAGAATGGCAGAGGGCGGTGGTAGAGGAGGGTAGGGAGCAAAATACAGAATTGATGTTTATGGGGAAATATTCTGGATGTGTGGGAACATGGCAAAAGTATTTATCATAAGATTCAGAATTACAAATTAATGTAGGAAAATAAACCTTTACTTAACTCAGATGATGGAAGGAACATGTAAGACAGCTACAGATTTGCAAAATATGCAGTTTTTGGATCTTACGGTGTGGCGGATTAGTTCTATGCATCAACCTCAATGGCAATTATGTCAAAAAATAGGAAAAAGTCTAAACTTTCCAAAAATGTATAATTCAAAGCAAATAAACATGTTTTTCATCATGAAAAAGCATTGGGAACCTTATTTTACAGACAACCCTTGTAGTTAGTCTCATGTGTCTCACTTGTCACAGCCTTCAACTTTGGTGAGTGATGAGATATTTTCCCTATCCTTTGTTATTTAAACGCATAAATATAAACGCACATTAATTCAGAAAAATATGAAGTTGTGCACCACCTCAGTGGTTTGAAATAGGTAGTAGGGGTAAAGGACAGAAGAGGAGAACATTATTTACATTTAAACACTTGTCACCCACCTTTGTATTCACCGGTAGAGTAAGCCCATTATAGCCCTCGTATGCCCACCCTATGTACTCCAACTCCTAACTAAACTACATGCCTCTAAGAGGCCAATGACTAGAGGGGGCACCCCTTCCCTTAGCCCTCTTGTTAGTGAGGCTTCCCTCCTCTTGTTTGCCATTAACATCAGATAGGTAATGGTGGCTTTTCAATGTCCATTAGCCACATAATGGCGTTGGGTAGACCAGCGGCAGTTTTAAAGATTAGCACTGTAGGATAGAAGAGGAGAGAGAGAAGGAAAAGTTAAAGTGATCAAAGGGTATTATCTCAAGTTGTGTCATATAGTGTAAAAGCTTTCCCCATTTAAGGGGATTGGTGAAAGCATAATGTATGTAACACATCTTGCAGCATAGTCTGTAACATGGGAAGGAGCCATGGGACTGTCAATTGGTTCGATGAAAACTGTGGACTATAATTTTGGGGAAGCATATTTTAAGGTAGCTGGGACATCAATTCAGGGCAAGCTTGAAGGAAATCATAGCCTTGTCATTCGATTGATGAATACAAAGTCACGAAGTACTGTGTGACCAAGGCTTGCCTATGGTTGGTTTTGGAAGATTTGAGGTGTTTGATGGGTTGTGATGTGGTCTGAGAAAATAGTTTGTGAACTAAACCTGGTGTATAATTGCAGGATATTAATGCTTGGTAGATGGACTGAGGAGCTAATGTAGCCACTGGGTAGGGAAACATTGACATACAGGAAAATGGCCTCAATTATGAGGTATTATGGGAACTATGTTCAGGAAGCTAAGAAGGTTATTTTCCATATGTGGATAGTAAAAGTATCATTCACAAATGGACTTTGCATAACCTCACATAACTTGGGTAATAGTCTTCATTTAAATACACAGCCCTATCATGGAAACTTGTGATACAACTCTTAAATTTTGATCTTTATACTGATTTACAGGTTTTTTTCCAGTCACCAAGTTGAATTGTACTTTCATCAAAGTACTTTTACATGAAACGTAGCATCAAAAAACTAAAACGCCAATAAATTTTACTTTATTTCATAGAAACACACAGAAAAACACACTTGAACTTTGTATCAGATTTCTTTTCTAATGGTTGAAGCACATTGCAATAAACTGACATAGTGTTCCTTTTAGCAAGGTTTTCAGCAGGTTTAACCATTTGCAATTATCAAGAGCTTATATAGGCATTATAGGAACCGTAATGGGGCCGACAGACTGTTCTGTAGCACTAACAATGAATCAAAGAATAAATAAATTGTACAAAAACAACTAAAACTTATTCAAAATTACTAGAAATTATAAGAAAACACTCTTAAATGAAAGATAGCTTACAGGCATTTGAACATCAAACAGTCAAAATATTGAATAAAGTGACTTGACAATGGCGGCAGAGATTGTGACCGCCGAAACGTCGTGGTCAAACGATGGACTAACTCGGCTAGTTACCCGAGAAAATTTTATTCATTTACAACGCCGAGAAAATCTCCAGTCTTACATAGTCAAAATATTGCTTAAACATTATAGCTTGCACAGTATTCCTAATTATAGCTTCTTAATTAATATTCCAAGCACTATACAGTTTTTAATATGTTTACAACAGTTCATTTACAGCATTTTCACCCATCAAAATATCACACACTCTTGGGGAGATATACACATTTACAATCCAACACTTCACTTCTCTCTCAAAGGCAACTAGTTAATTACAGGGATTGTAATTAGTGGGAACTGGTCATAAGGACATAACAATTTGATCGAAAAATGAATGTTCCCAGTGAATAAGCCATTTGGGCTCATTGCGGAGGTTCATCGCAATATTACTTTAATAAAGAGTTGCAAAAAAAAACAACTTTTTCACACTTAACATACAAATAAAATAACTCTTTTATTTTCTTGATACAATAATTAAAGGAAAAATAATTGTAAGGAAAGGGAAAATGACTTATCACTCACCAAAGTTGAAGGCAGCTACGAGAGAACAACATATATAACGAACACATAAATAAACTCAATATTTCGGTTATAAAACCATATTCATGGCGGAGAAAATGAGTCATGAGGCTCGGGAGTTGTGCACACGCCGAGGGTTGCTACATGACTAGGTGGATTATCAATATGGCGGTGGGACTGAGATATTGTATAAAAATATGTAAATCGCAGATGGTGGTATAACTAATACTAGAGAAAAAAAAATGGGGGGGAATAAAGTAAATAAATATGGACGGCTAAATTTTGAAAAATAAAATGAGGTAATTAGTTAAATGACAATAATGCTACTTCTAATCCTACTAATATTGAATGATGTGTCAAGGAAAGGAATTTTATCTGTGGTTGAGGCCAGCTGGGTGTCTGGTATCTAGGATGTTTTGGTAAGCAAGTTCCCATCTGCGAAGTTCTGAGGTGGCAGTAGTTTCGGGGAAAACTCTGATTGCTCTCACAGTGAAACAGTCATTGAAGTTGTTGGAGTTGTGGTAATTAGCATGTTCTGGTATGGGAAGATATAAATTGCGGGTGTGAACTGTTTGTCTGTGGCTGTTCATTCTGGTCGAGAGTTGTTGTGTAGTCAGGCCTATGTAAGAACTCGTGCAATGGTGACAAGTTAGCTGGTATATGATGTGCGTAGTGGAGCATGTGGCATGTCCTGTGATGGGAAAGGTTTCCCCTGTGACAGGGTTGGAAAATGTAGTAGTGGGAGGATGCATGTTGCAGGTTTTGCAGTGGGGTCTATTACAGGGAAAAGATCCATAGCGTGTTTTTGGAGAGTCAGATGGAGGGTATTTGTGCACCAAGATGTTTTTGAGGTTAGGTGGTCTACTGAAGCAAGTGCGGGGGACAGAAATGTGCACTCTCTTGCCAACTTTTCTTATTGTTCATGAATGTTGATCATCTTTGAATCATATTTTGATAATAAAGTGAACCCAGTAAGTGATAAAATTTTTGCAAAACAGGTATTTACAATAAAATTTGTTGACTAAGTTGACAAAAGAAAATTGTGAACATATAAATTTAATGCAATGTTGTTGTAGACCATTTTTTCTGCAGTTGAAATGATAAAATAATGCCAGTGCAACTATTTTTGTATGGTTTAATGCCGTACGCATTTTGCCTCTCATTGAGGCATCATCAGCAACACGTTCTCCAGATTTGTAACTACACATCTCTGCTTTTTCTCCAAAGCATGTTTCCGCTAAAGCCATTTGTCTTGGCTGTTGCATACTTGATGTAAACATTGCGTCTCTCACTACTCACTTGTTTACAGTCGAGGTGGTGGTATGCTGACAGCACCAGTTTTGTTGAAAATGCATGGGAGAGTTATATTTTGTTTCCAATTTTATGTATAGTGTGCGAGTGCATGTATTTGTTAAGCTTATTTATTTATTCCTTGTTCTTATAGTACTTTACTTTCTGTAGGGTTAATGATGTTTACCAGTTTGAACAGCATTTGGTTATGGTCATTCAGTACATGCTTTTATTGTTTTTTGAATTTGAAAATCTTCTTTTAGTGAGGGTATTAGGCCCGTTTACACGCACGGTTTTTCCGACGGTTTTGGAGCGTATGTTCCAGGTGTGCGCATCAAATGCTCAGTGGTCAGAGGGGCCTGGTATGCGCTTCGAATGCACACATCTGGCGCGCAGACCTAACAGTGGCTCGTGTTTACACGTGCATTGTCTGTCTGCAGTCTTGATGCGTCAGTACTTGTTCGTTGTTGGTTCGAACCTCTGAGTGATTTTATTTAACTTAGGCCTGTTTTTAAAAGATAAAAATCTAAATCTTGAAAAGTGTGGTCAAGAGATAATTTGGAATGATTTATAAAACTTTATAAGAATTTTATATGTTTTTGGAAGGTTAAATCAAATAACTACAAAAATAAAAATTTTAAAAAATCGTAAATATGATTAGCTAGTAGAATTCAACAGGGTAAATGTATGCGATGGTGCAAACAAAGATTTCGTCATTGAAAGGAATCAAGGAACTCTGCGGGCATTTCGAAAAGAACTGAGAAAAATATTTGCAAGCAATTTCAAATCTTGGAGGGATATTCCAGTTGCCAAAAAACGAGGAGCAGGAGGCAAACATTCCTCTGCAGTTCTGCTCATCCTCATGACTGTGTCTTCTTTTGATATTTATGGAGATACCCGCTTCACCTTTATAGGTAAGGGTGTCAGGGATTGGAATAAGCTACCAAGGGAAATTAATAATTTACCAAAAACGATGAAAGAATTTAAAGTTAAAATTTGTAGAGGGCAATGTAGATGTGTGCAGGAAAGGTGTAAGATTACCACCGGAGTGTACGCTCCATTGAAATTTTATTAAATATTGTTATTATTATTAAAATGTAGTTATATGTGGAATTGTCCCTTAGTAGATAATTTTTTAAATCATCTGGCTCATTTTCCCATTGCTCTCTCAAAAGAGGCATGTGTCCATATAGATCTGTTTTGGCTCCATCTTTTACCCATATACACTTTATTTAATTCTTTCTGTACCGTAAAAAAAAATATGTAAAGCAGCTCATATTACTCGGTTTCTGTCATTTTTTTTTTTTTTTTTTTTTTTTTTTGAGGACATTTTAAATTCAATTATTAACACAAGCACAACTAACAAAAACGACCTGAAAACCGAATGTTGCAAGCTGGACCGTCTACAAAACTTTCCAAACTGGCAGAAAGTCCATACTTCACGCGATAACTGTCATTTTTACGCTACGCTCCAACCCACAGTCCTGGCGCGCACGACTGGAGTGTTGACCATTTTTCGTCACATGCTCCAGGATTGACACTCTGGCGCGGCAGTCCGGAGCTTCCAAACAGGCAGTTTGGCACGTACGTGTAAACGGGCCTATTGTGTCTGTGATTGTAAGGATTTGCATGTAATGTCTGTTGGTAAATGATGATTTTATATTTGATGTTCAGTGAATGTGGAGTGGTTACTTAAGTGTGCTCATGTGTTCTTTGTATCTGGTCTTCTTGACTGTCCTATGTATATTGCCTCACAATTTTAACATGTCAGTTGATAACTGCCCGAATTTTGATAGTTTAAGTAAGTTTTTATTTGTTTTTGAACCGAGTTGTCTGTTCGTAGAGCAATGTTTTTTGTGTGTGTGTGTGTGGTTTTTTTTAAATGTTTGTGATTCTGTGGGTTTATTTGTTGGAATATGTCATTGAGTACCATTTACATTTATTTTTGGTGTCTTTTTGTGGTTTGTAAGTTATTTTGCGTTATCTTGTGTTATGTGTGTTCTTATCTGCCTGAACTTTGGTTGTGTTAGTTATTGTCCGTTCTTTCTCCATCGGGTTTGATTTTTCTGTTTATTGTGTAGAGTGTCTGTGATTTATATCCTTTTTTTATTGTTATTTCCTTTATTGTGTTGAGTTCGGTTTGATAGTTTTTCTTTGTTAGTGGCATTTGTTTGGTATTAAACGTATCACAACTTATTTGTGGTTGGTTTAATGTGAAGTGTATTATTTGATCTGTAGCTGTAGGTTTCCTGTATATCTGAAATGAGTGTGTTTATGGTAAGATCCAAGAAATTCAGTTTTCTTTTTCTATTGAGAACGTGATGTTTTTGTGTATATATCTTGGTGCAGCCCAGTTGTTTGGTTATCTATTTTAGTGATGATACATATCAACAAATCTCCACAGATGTATGTATTTTTTTCTGTGGCATAAGATTTTTCCGTATCTCATTTTCTATATGGTCAATGAATAAATTGGCCAAAGTTCCAGAAATAGGTGATCCCATAGGAAGTCCTTCGTGTTTCCTTACAAGGTGCATACAGTTTTTGTTTTATTTTTCCTCTTTTTCAATTTGTGTAGCATGCATGAATTCTAATTATATTGAAATGTCTTTAAAATAAGAGCGCTAGTGATGGAAGGGTGCAAAAAATAATAATAATAATTGTGAAATGGCCTCAAAGGATACCACAGGATATGATTGAGGGAATGGAAGAGAATGCAAGAGAGAAGTACAAATTGGACTATAGTGGAAGGACAGGAGACAGTGGAAATGATTTTGTTGCTGGAAGTCCCAACCTGAGGCTTGAAACTGTCAGATATGATGATGATGAAATCTAAAATAATCTGACTTTGTTTCAGGAAGCCATTGATGGTTACAGAACTTGTACGATGGCTGTGAATTCCAATCCTGAAGAAGTTAGGAAGAGAGCCATGGCAGATCCTGAAATACAAGCTATAATGCGTGATCCTGCCATGAGAATAATTTTGGAACAAATGCAGAATGATCCTAAGGCTCTAGCAGAGTAAGTATATGTGAATAAATTAATGAGTGTAATGTATTTCACACAACTTAACAAATTGCTACTAATGTGCTTTTTCCATTCCAGTCATCTGCAAAATCCAGAAATTGCTTCAAAAATCCAAAAATTGTTAGAATCGGGATTGATTGCAATTCGTTGAAGTATTTTCAGAGGTGTGTGTATGCTTTTGTCGCATCGGTGATCGATACAGAATGTATCAACACAGCAGTTTCATCTCATTCACCCAGATTTGTGCATTTACTGCCTGAAGAATTTACTACAGCTGCAGTGTCTTATTAAGTTTCATTATATTTTTATATTAAAGAATTTGTCTGTATAGTTGAAACTGCTAATTAGAAAGCTAAATAGCCATCATGTTAACTGCCAGATTATTAAACACTTTTGTAAGGTGCAAATATTAGATATTAAAGTTGTGATGTCTTTGATCTGCACAGTGTAGGGTAAAAACAAAACTGGACCTTCAGCTTTCTTTACTACAGTGAACATGAGGGACATTCTTACATTATTGTGTCAATGTACTGTTCTTTTGACAAAAAAAATAAATAAATAAAACTTTTGTTGTAGAATCTTGTATCTTTCTTGAAAAATCTGTTCCTCTTAATATTTAACTTAATATGTTACCCTCAGAGTGGTAGAAACTACTTTTATTTACTGAAAAAATGGTGAGTTGTATTTTTAAAAATGCACTGCATTGTTGTAGTACTTTGCATTCTTATGACTTTCACAATAAAAGACAAAATGTCATTTATTGCTTTTAAGCTTTGGAGTTGCCACTTGTCACTAATAAAATGAATGTCTTTGAAGATTTTAAGCTGTAACTATTCTTCGTAACATACTGGATAAAGGTAATTACTTTATTCTTGTTGCAAACACAATCTTCCTGATGATGGTAATAGACTTCATTCAGATGGATGGGGGAGAGCCACCTAAGGAAATATGTGAAGAAGTTTATCAAGATTGAGGGCGAGGAAAGGGGAGTACTACGGTGACAGTTTTGTTCAAGTGAATAAGTTGGCGAGTGTTAACTGGAAGCAAAAAGTATTAAAAAATGAAATTTGTATAACATTATATACCACTGCTGGGCATATGACCAATTGGTGGGAATGTCTAAATAATTTTCCCGACATAGACTGACAAAGGAAAGACTTCAGCTGACTGATGTCATAGAGGTGTGTGGATAAAACACTAGAGTGGTACACTGCTTTCTTATTGGTTGCCTGTAATGCTGACATCCCGAATCTCCTTGAATGACCTGGTCCTACTGCAGAAGGAACAACAGGATATTTTATCCACAGCTAATGTCAATTACATGCATTTCTTCATCTTGAAAAATTAATTTTATACAACCATTGGTGTATTTTACTGCTGCACTACAATCTTAGTTACATATAAAACTTTTTACCAAGAGAATGATATTCCAAAAGATTCTATCCTAAGTTATACATTTGCAACTGATATAGTGCTGACACTAACTGATTTGCTTTATGACTTTGAAGTATTGTGCTATTCATCAATATTACAGATATGAAAAGCAATTTTAGCTTTAGCTTGATTAGTCAACAGAAACAGTTTTCCATATAATCAAACTATGTTCTATTTACTTGCAGCAGAAGCCCTATCTCAAAATCCTACAAAATGCAAATTAACACTGTTTGATTATTTGTCCTCATTTTTTATCTAAGGCATTTCCATTTAATTTAATTTTTATTGCAATGGAGCACAGGCTCCGGTGGCAATTTCCCTACACACCCATCTTCCCCCTATCCTGCACTTACCTACATTTGCCCTCTACAAATTATATCTTTAAATTCTTTCAAAGTTTTCGGTAAATTATTCATCATTTCTCTTGGTAACTCATTCCAATCCCTGACACCCTTACCTAAAAAAGAGAATCTTCCTACACCCTTGTGCCTGAAATCAAGTGCCAGCTTGTGGTCATGGTCATCTTTTCCCTTCCATGCACTACTTTTCATACCTATTGCAATATCTTTCCATGCCTCATCGCCAGTATATGCCCTGTACACTCCCATGACCCTCCTCAACCTCCTCCTGTCTTGCGGGAAGAACATTAAAACACAGACATTAAAGGAATACATATGCGTGTAGTTCCTATCTCCCACAGAGAATTTGTGAAGTCAAGGATTGATTGTAAATACTTCATCCAAAGGAACAGTAATTTAAATGCTGGACATCAGTGCAGAAAGAAAGTTAGCAATGTAAAAGAACCAATGCTAGTTATCAGACAACAGTACCTTTTGGCACACTTATCTCACATGCAAAAATCGTGAACATCATAGTATACAAATAAGCTTAGAAGCCATAAGCTGTTCCCTGTGTGACAGTTGTGAAGGAATATGATGTAAAACTGCTTTGTTATAAATCAGTATTACAGCAAGTTCCTGCTATAATTAAAAAAAAAAAGAAAAAAAAAAGACTTTGCCCATGTTAGCATATGGGTAACTTGGTTTAATTTATGTAGTTTAAATGATCAACACAAATATGTTGCTCTGCATTCTAATCTTTTAGTAACTTAATAGTGCTGTATAGTTAATTCTTCAAATAACATATAACTGCAGGCTTGATGTGCATTAAAAACATTACAGCTTTTGAAAGTGTTACTAGGGACTCCACAAACACCATTGAAGTTGTGGAAAATGAAAGATCTAAAATGTCCATTACACCTTCATTTCCCACTAATTCCATGGTAAGGCAGATGTAATCTGCTGTACTAGTCATGGGAGTTGGGAGAGGGGGAAATTTAACTTTGAACAGAGTCTAACTAGTCCTAGTAACTATCCCAAAATATGACCCCAGCTTGGTCACAAGGAGTAAATTTATGAAATTTGACAAAGTTGATGGCCAGAAGTTCAAAATATTATGGTTAGTCAAGCCAGCTTGGAGCAGCTCTTCCAGTCAATGAGGGTAACCTGTATCTGCACTGGAGTCTACTCTCACACTTACACCATCTTCCGTGAAAGGAACACACTGTCTCATACATGTGACGTATTATTAGCAACAACTGTTGGGTGCATCTATTACAAGAGTTTTTTTTTTTTTCGGAACTCTGGACCACTGCCTGTGGTGATATCTAGTGGGATCCTTCCATGGTGAGGTGAGACTTTGAGGGGACTCCTTCATAAGTTGTGGATATTTTATTCTTAAATTCTCCTGTCTTCAAGGGCAGTTATACTCACCCTAACCTTGGGATCTATGTTTGTACACTTAAAAAAAGAAAAGATGAGATTTATCACCCCCCCCCCCCCCCTCACTCTTTTGGTGAAATGTTTCCAGAAACTCTCCCCTCCGTTTTACCTCGTGTAATTAATGGACACCCCCTGACAATTTTGGTTATGTACTTACAATCAGAGCAGCTCATAGTTAATCATTGGTCACTGTTAAATTTATTTAAAAGTAAACATTGATAGTTTTATATCCTTGTGTTATGGAAGACCAATTGTTATATAGATAGTCAGCCTATTTGGATATTATAGCAGATATGCCAAACTAATTTTTACTGTTCCTTAACTTTTGTTTGCATTTTTCCTGGTCTTAACAATTGAGCAAAATCTAGTCGAGAGTTGTCTGAAAGTAATCACTTACCAGGAGTTCAAGTTTTACACTTTTGTTTCATGCAGTGTATAAATAAAAGTTTTATGTTATCTTTAAAAGCCCTAACTTGGAGTCAAAATGTCTACACTAACTGATTTAATGCAGAAGTGTAGAAATTTTACACTACTAACATACAATTTCTCTAAAGAGAGAGAAAAATCCAGGTCAATGAAGACTGGGTTTAATAATATGGACACCTACTCAGTTTTCTGCTCTGTCATACACCAGCGTTTAGTCACCATTCTATGGGGGTCCACTCCTACTATGCAATTGCCATCAGTCTGTGAAAGATTTTCACTAAATGTGAAATGTATACTTATGTGGAGGATGGCAACTGTCCTAGTATTTCAATGTAGTCTTTACAAGATTCCAGCTGGATGGCATTATAAAAAACAATGGTTCTATGTCGTGTTCCGCTAATTTCCTTCAGGTATATATCTGTTGTTCAAAAAGTCCAATCACTGGGGCAGATATTATACCATCACTGGGTAGCTGCATATGGAGCCCGCTGAGCAATGGGTATCGTGGCTCTGTACAAGGTCCGCACCACGGTTAGGTGCAGCTCTGTTAATGTTCGCTCAGTTGGCCTTAAAATTGCTTTGCTCCCATCTGAGGATGTAAAGGGCCAGTTTTCATGCATCATTATTATCGATGTAACTCTTTTAGTGGTGTTGAAGTAAAGTTGTATTTCAACAGCTTTACATTTTATTGCTGCAGTCAGAGACATGTTCTGCAACTGTAGACTGCTCTAGCTGTAGCAGACGAAGGGTGCACTTAACTTCAGCAGAGTGCGTCTGCTCACTGTAGAATTTTCTACATTCACAGGGTATGCAACAAGCCCTTGGTATTGTTAAATCTAAGTCGTCTTCCACCGTATGAAGTTACTCAATCCTGTGATTACAGACCAACATTTCACATTTGGGACAAAAGTACAAGCCTTTGGTGGGTCTTCCTACTCCGTTGGTTGTTTTCTCGCCTTTGTACCAGTACGAAGTGCCCTCTCTAATTTGTGTTCGAAGTAGCTATTATGCTTAAATAAGATGGTGCAGTTCAGCCTGCAGGTTTTCTGCACGTGCACCAAAGTAGTAGCTCTGCATTCTCCTGGTAACAGCTAGCAATCTGTGGTTTGACACACACTAACACTAATAGTACAGCCTTTCTGTTGAGGAAAGGAAGGCAGCCTTTTAACTCTATACTCCATATTTGTGGGCGAATTCCATTAAGATGCTCTAGAAATTCATTCAGTGCTCTACTACTATGGGGGCCACATTGACATGCTGGGAAATTCTCTATTCATTTGTTATAGGATTTGCCTACAGAAAAATATGGACAACCAGTATGCCAAACCGGAGCTTTGAACCTGGGCCCATTGTTTAACCTTGAGCAATCCAAGTGTTTCTGGATTTCCTTTATAACAGATGGATACAATTTAATAGGTGCTGAATCATCCTAACTGTATACTAAATGTCATTGTGGTAATTTGTATCACATCACCATAACTTTAGATGTTGTATATCTTATTGAATGTATTTTCCCCCAATAGAATAGTATTTTCTGAACATTTCTGATGTGGTTAATCTGATCATAAAATTAACTTTTGTGTCTTTACTCAGCTTTCTTTAGTTGCATATATTTTGAAATGATGAAAGGAGATAGTAGCATTAAATAACCAGGACAGTATCACTATTTTTAATGTAACAGCTAATTTTTCTTCAAATCTGGAAGAAAAATCTATTTCAGAATTTGCCTCATTCTAACAGCAATATTATGTGTTACTGTAATCTGCTCTGACAAAATGTTACCCGAGCCTCTTCAGCCCCAAGGTATCATATATGATACCTCCAGAAATTATTATTTTTTCTCGGGTCTCTGCACAGCTGGACCTTTTCTGGCCTGTCGTATCATCTACAATACACACCGTGCTTCTCACAGCTCATTTGTTCGATCTTCTGCTGAGCGTCACAAGGTGGCAGCACTGATTGGAAACTTGGGATTCTGCATCTGTACAGCATGTCTCATCAAAATAAAGGTAAAGGCATATCTTTTTTCCATTTACAAGTATTTTCACGTGTTTTAATAACTTATTAAATCTGTACAGACATTTCTCAATTAAAATCAAACTATAAATTAATCTTATAACGAATTTAAAAAGTTTATACTTTTAAGTATCATATATGATACCTTGGGACTCAATGCCGACTTTTTTTTACATCAGTGGAAGTGTGATTATATATTCTATTCACTTGATTTCCAGGCTTGACTGATGAAGAGATCACTGAGCTGGTCAATAGAATTAATCAAGATTATTCTGACATGGAGTTTGATGAATCTGATGATGCAAACAGATCAAAGTGCCTCTTGTTCAAAATCGACAAACAAATGAGTTCTGGAGGCATACAGATGAGTAAGAATAAGTATGTTACCAAAGTAATAATTTTTTTTCCCACTAAATAGTTTATTTAGAATAATTATTTGTCAATTTTAGTTTTCAGATCTGTGACGCCTCCAGTGAACTCAAATCGAACATTCTTGGCAGCAGCTCAGTAGCCACAGGTGAACTCACTACTGACAGAGGAATTGCTTTAACAAATTTACAAAAAGTAAAATTAAATTAAACTGAGACAAATAATATTAACAGCGATCCATGTGCTAATATCAAGAAAAGAAAAACTACTTTGCATATTTTTTCTGTTGTAATTTTGTTTAAATATTTTGAATTGTTTACTTACATTTGTTGAAAATTTTTATATAACTTTTTATATTACATTTGTATGTTGGCCTATCTACAGACCTACAACAATGTGTGTATTGTTTATGACTTACTTATTTGTAATAAAACAACATTAAGCAGTAAAGTTTTGTGTATAATTTACCTGCTTGAGTCCCAAGGTATCATATATGATACCATCTATAAAAAAAATAATTATTGTTTCAAAAAAATTTTCATGGTCATTCATTGTTAACTAGCATTAACACAATAGTAGTTCACTTGCACTTTTATTACGAGCTCGGGACTGAAGAGGCTAGAAACAGTTGCTATTACAAACTGAAAATTGGCATAGAATTTCTGTCTGCATCATGACTTAAATGCATATATATGTGTTCTATATTAAATTTAAAAGTTGTCATGAAAAGATATATCTGGTACAAACTTGTAAAAGGTAAAACTTGAATTATAGCATCATTCAAGAGTTCATTGTATAATTGTGTTTGATATTGTAGAAAAAGTTGTCACAAAAAGGCACGTAATCCAGCAATGTACAGTGGCCATGTTGCTAATTAATGTGATTATATAATGGTGATGGAGCACATGCTCCATTGGTAATTTCATGTACTCGCCTACTTTTGCTCTCTACAAATTCAAACTTTAAATTCTTTCAACATTTTCGGTAAATTATTCTTCATTTATCTTGATAACGTAATTCTTGATCCCCTTACTAATGAAAAAATCTTCCCACACCCTTGTGCCTTAAATTAAGTGCCAGTTTCTGGTCATGGTCGTCTTTTTCCCTTCCATGTGTTACTCCTACTTCTTACAATATTTTTACACACCTCCACATCAATATACACCTTGTACACTCCCATGACTATCTTAAACCTCCTCCTGTCTTCCAATGAATCCCATTCCAGCTCTTTTATCATACCAGTTACCGATTGTGTTCTGCGATAATTTCCAGAGACAAATCTAGCAGACCTTTTTTGCATCCCTCCAACTCCTGTATTTGATGCCCAAAATTTGGGTCCATACTACACAACCATATTCCAGCAATGGTCTGACCAAAGTTTTCTAACCCAGATCCTTTACTTCTCTGGTACATCCCCTCATCACGGTCTCCAAGTGCAGGTTTTTGAAACTTTTTCCTACTACCTGTCCAATGTATCCTGCCCAGTTGAGCTTACCAAATGTTAATGATAATTACATTTCAAGTCTTCAACCAGCAGTTCTTTCCCCACCTTATAATCATAATTAACCCTTAGTTCTTTATCTGTGTACCTAATAAGATGACTTTTCTTTTCATTTATCTTCATTCCATGTTTATCAACCGAGCTAGATATCCTGTCCAGATCATCCTGCAGCTGTTTACAGTCCTCCACTCTTTTTATCCTATTATATAGCATTATGTCACATGCAAATAACTTCTGATAGTAAACCATGTTTAGTGACTACACAAGAAATAGAGAAATTATTGCAGTTTCATATGGCAGAATGTTTTGATTTACAGTCTCCAATACTATGAAAGATTATGGTCAGATTAAAATGCAGCTTGAAACAGAACAACTGCCAATGGAATTGTTTGATCTTCTAGTAGTAGTATTAGCAGATATTATAGTTAGGTTGGAAATAAATTATTGTTTATTTCCTTGTTACATAAGAAGCCAATGAATGAGTTAACAGCAAGCGTAAGCCAGTAAACTTCAATTACAGTCATTGTTATTGATGAACAGTGGATTCTAATAGCAGAGACGTTATAAAACTTACTGATAAATTGAAATTATCAAGCACAAATCGCAAAAACTCTTTGTATTCACTTTCAAACACATTAAAGGCATTCTCATTGACAAATAGCTCGCAGCAGTGACTCATGCTAATACAGGATTGGTTTCTGGATTTTATTTATTCCACAGTTCAAATTAATTAATGGCCCATCACTTATATAAATAAGTTCAACTATTATTCTACCCAGATCAAAAATCCCATTTGACTTTACAAATCCATACAAAATGTAAACGAATTTTTATACACAAACTGAAAAGAGAAATTTATTTACTTAATTTCAGAATGATACAAAAGGATCAAACAATATAATAAAAATGTTTGCATATATGTGAAGGTTTTTGATACAAAAAGATGTTTAAAATGCTAAGTAGATCAAGAGCTGAAATACTGAGAATGAGGTATTTACATGTGACAATCAGATGGCTACACTAAAAGTAGAAAATGAAAAGTGGTGAGAAAATGTTGTAAAAGTTAATGAATACTGTAACAAAAATATCTGGAAAGAATTGGAAACTACAAATAATAATAATAAAAAAAATTGTCAAGATTATGTCATGGCATGTAACATCAATAACGTGATACAGTGACTGTATTAATGCGCATAAGATTGAAACTCTGATTTTATGGCAGCAATATTAGCACAGACTGTGGTTAGACTGAAATGCAGCCTGGACCAGGATGATAACTGAAACCTCTTATTACAGTATAGGCCTACTGCACAAAATAAATGTAGCTATTATTAGTAATTAACAAGACACTTTCATTATTGCCATGTTGGTGATGTCATGTATCTTGGTATAAGCTACTCCCAACAAATCTTAAGGTGAAGTAGAAATAACAATCGACTGAAGGACAATACCGGACCACTTGCTATTGTTTTTAGATGAAAGAGCACTCAACTTTTTTAACACGAGTAAATTTTGGGCTTCTAAGAGAAGATGGAGGTAAAGAGTTTGAAAATGGTACTGTAAATGGATGTTGTTATTAACTGTTAACCAGTTGTGCTGTTGATAACTTGCCAACACGTTTACTTATGCTTCATGCACATGTTTCTAAAACTTTTCACTGTTTGAAGAATATTTTTCAGCACCTCCATCCAGGATTTAACAACCATAAGTCTTTATTCTTTTAATGTAATCAACTGTACAACTTGTAAAAAGTGGAACATATATCAATTTGCCAATTCTAATTTCAAAGGAAGTAATGCATTATAAATACTCTAACAAAAATTGTTGTGCTGACATATTTTCAATCTTTCATTAATAACTAGTTTATTGAGCTTGCAAGTAGAAATTAGTCTATGGTTCCCACTTCGTGAAAGTCAGCATACTGTTAAATTTACTACAGTCAGAGCATCACAGAAACGAATCAACCGGTTTAATCCTAGATGGGGATACCACTGCCTCGCGACTGTTAACGTGACGTCACGTACAGTCATCTGCGTAAAATACGTGTTATTTATTACTTGTCGAAGTTAACAGCAGATAATTTATTATTGAAATGCGAGCTTCGGCCTGAAACATTGAACATCCGGTCGTGTTATCGGACATCTGCGGCCGCTTACCAGCGGCCGCCTGCCTCTGATCTACCTTCGGGATATCAGTCTATGTTGATATAGTATAGCTTTAAATACAATAATAAATGATGACTGTACATGAACGTGACGTCGCGATGACGTCACGTTAACAGTCGCGAGGCAGCGGTATCCCCATCTAGAATTAAACCAATCAACCTTAGTAACAGGCATTGTCTCTGGTAACAGGCATTATGATGGTGATGGGGACTTGAAGGGATGTTGGTCAAAGAATTAGGAATAGTGCTTGTAAGGGGAAAGATGACCATGACCACAAACTGGCACTCGATTTCATCCATTCAGGAGTGGGAAATTTTTCTTTTGTTGGCAAGGGTGTCAGGGTTTGAAATAAATTACCAAGTTAGGTGATGAATAATTGACCAAAAACGCTTAAGGAATTTTAAATCGCAAAAGTAGCTAAATGGGGGAGGAAAGATAATAAAAAATGGGTAATTAGGTGACTAGGAAAATTGCCATCGGAATGATAGCTCCATCGCAATTAAAAATTAATAATAATAAAAAAACACATCCTGCTATTTTAACTAACAACAATACATTCATTTTCCATAGATCCCAATGTAAGAGACTGGCTCTGTGCGATGTGGAAAGTTGTTAGAGTTCTAAATTTTGTACAAAAGTATTTTTTTAACGATTCAGTAACAAACCATTTACACGGGTAAAGATTTATAATTAGCATAATCCCAGATTGAGGTGACAGAACACACAAAGTAACAACGAAGTACAAAATGTTCTCTTTTTTCAGCAATCATGTATTTCAACCTTCCTTGAACTATTGCTCATAAGTAGTAACAAGAAAATAGTGTGAAGATTCGAGCTAGGCAGTAATCTTCCTTCCAAGCCTCATTTAGCAAATTTCCTCTTACTGACAATTACTCGACTCTTGACTTAGTTCTAGTTCCATGGACACGTGTGTTTGCTTCAATGACGTCACTTTGCGACATTTTATTCTCTACCTTACACCAAATCTGATTGGCTGAAGGAAAAGCTAGTGTCCAATGAAAGAACGTGTTGGAGTAACGTGTGGCAACACACTTACCGCCATCTTGTTGTTATTTTCGAAATTCTTTAAGGTTGAGATGAAATCACAGGACTTCTAGAATTAAAACGTAGTGATTTTGAAAACACTTGTTATGGCTTAGTAATTTGTTAACGCAATACGAATCCAGCCTCATTCCAAAAGGAGTAGTCAGAAACATGCAGCGTTAGCAGTGGTTTGTTAAAATCTTCAGAGATTACCGTCAAGATCCTTGTTTAGTGCATCAGGTGAGGGCTGTGATTTGCGAATTTTGTGACTAGTCAATGATACATGTGGTCCTTCGCTGGTTAACAAACATATACTTGTGTTAGATTATTTCCAGCGATCAGTACCAAATACGGAAGTCGCCATTTTTGTTTGTGATTGCCTCGTGCATTAGCGATGATGGTAGTATTTACCGCGCGGGAAGATGGGAATTGTGGTATCAACCGTTGTGTGAAATGATGATGTTCTTTATAGTGCGTGAAAGTTAAAACCGTTTTTACACTTATGCCTCCTTAGTTTCATATTGTACTCTGTTGTGATATAAGTGTACGAATTTGAGTATCTGTGTGAAAAATCGAAAAAAGTTCCAGGATTTAGTTACGAAGATATTTGGCCAGGGTGTGGATCATAATTTTGACGTAAAGTATAAACATCTTTTGGAACTTTTTTCAATCTATTGATGTATTGATTTTAAATATTGTTTTAACATAGGTTACAGGTTTTGGGCCCCGGTGAATAAACTGTCAGGTTAGGTTACGTGACTATTTAGTAATGCTGATGGAAGCTTTATAATATTTTTTATTAGATTGATATATATATTGAAACCTTAAAGATTAGGCTATGTAAGGTTACCTGAAACAATGAATCGACCTAGCCTAATATTTATTGGGTTGAAATGGAAATGTTTCTAACAACTTTGGTATTTTTTGTCGTTACTGCCCTTAACCTAGGTTGTTAATCGCCAGTTAGTAAGGTGTTCAATTTGTGTATAGAGCATAGTACCTTATTTACTACGAAAATGATTTTTTGCGATGAAATAGGTATCGAAAACCAGTAAAGTTGTAAGTCCACTCTTCTTTGGATGGCTGCAGTATTGTCATCAGTAATACAAGCTATTAATAAATCCCCCTCCCCATATTCTTTGGGTTTATTTAGTATAGAAATATCTATATAAATAACTGAAATATGTTGGTATTTCATAGTTAAATAGTATGTTATTCTAGTCCATAGAAGTGAAGATACCATAATTGTTTTTGTGATCTGTTTGTTATGAAATGGTTTATTTTCTGAGATAGCTTTGACTATGATACTATGAGAAACTACTTATATTTAATGACATCATATTATGCAGCCTACAACATAACTCGTATTAGGCTGTGTACTATTTCCTGAAATATCTTCTGTTTTTCTGGTACATATTGTATGACAACCTAACCGCAACCTCCAGTAATATTGGTGCATGAAAATAAGATCTCTACCCCATGAAACCCAATAACCAACAGGAATGGCCAACATTTCTCACATTGTGTGGCAGTATCACACAGTTGTATTCATATGTTTGTTAACATATTAAGACAGTTTACAAGATTGTGTTGTGATTCAGTAGCCTATTTTTTTTTATGTATTGCTGTATTTATGTAACTACAAAATACCTTTGAACGAAAGTCTTGAATTTTTCTCTTTTGTTGTGTTTCGAATATCTGCAGATCTTTCTTTTGCCCAGTATTTGAAGTAATAGATTTTAAAGGAATGGTTTTGTATTCTGTTAGTTCTTCATGCAAAGTGAAGGTAACACGTCAATACGTCGGAACCTACAAAAATTGTCATATCGGTCTGAAATTTGGTACACACATTCCTTAGGAGATAATATTTGATTAAAAGTGTATAACGTAAGCTTGCAGTGTGTGGAAATAAGGTAAAATCACTTGAAATGTGGGTAGATGCATATATGTTATTACGCAAGAAATACACGTTATTACATGTCGATATTTATTCTGTGTATTGTTACTCTTAATTCTTGGTCCAGGCTGCATTTCAACCTAACAACAACTGGTATTAGCAAAGATTAAACCAACTTAAATGCTGTGTATCAATCATTCGTTACGGTAGACGCCATGTTTTTCCCTGTAAGGTAGGCTGCCATGCAATGTATCTTAGCACTGAAAAACAATATGTCAGCCCGCACAGATAAATTGTAAATATTACATGATTTTCTACTTATTACTTATCTGCAATTGGCATGTGGAAAGCAGTTTTTATTCAATAATGAAGACTTAAAAACACGTGGAATTAATGTCAACAGCTAGTAACGTGAATTACTTGCGTAATAACATGTAGGCATCTACCCACATTTCGAGTGATTTTTCCTCATTTCAACATATTCGAAGCTTACGATATACACTTTAAATCAAATATTATCGCCTAAGGAATGTGTGTGCAAATTTCATACCGATAGGACAATATTTGTAGGTTCCGACGTATTGACGTGGAGCCAAAGTGAAAATATTATAATATGTAAATCTTATTCTATATAGTTAACCAAGATATTTTGAGTTTACCAGAGATAGCGATTCAGTTACAACATTGTACCCTGCTGACAGTCATAATACTGTCGTGGTCAACTGTAATACAAGCTGTAATTAGTATTGATCAGCATGGCATTGCCGAAACTACTTCAAAAAGTATTTCTTGTGTTTCTTCTTCTGGTCCCTATTCGTTGCGGATGTCAGCAACCATCTTGGCTGTCTCGTCTCTGCTGGTTGATGCTCGGATTAACTCCGTAGTTTTTTTTGGGGGGGGGGTCCATATTCTTAGATTTTTTTAACCAAGAAGTTTTTATTTTACCAGCATTTGACTAGTGCATTATTATGTCAGTTCCTCGTGGAATCGCTATCTCCAGTAATCCCAACAGTTTGTTCTAAGCATGATTCAGCAGTATTGTCATAGTAATCAATAGGTGCAGCAATGTCGCATTTGCCATATCCTTTCACTAACAGTTATGTGGAATTACTATTATCTTGGTCTAAAAGAAGTGGCATGGATAGGGTAAAGATCTATCACGTCAAGGACTTAACGAGGGGTCATGTTGTTGGTCTGAAATTTGGTATGTGTTCCTTAACGCATGTTATGTAACATAGTATTTAAAATTAACACTTTCAAATATATATATAGATGAATCAACTCGTTTGAAATGTGGGTAGATCAATACAAATTATTTAAAAATTGTTATCTGTTTATAGTTGAAGAAAAGTGAAAACTGACACTAATTGGTTCAACATAAAACTAAGGGTATTCCACAGTAGTTTCACTGGTTAGGTAATTACATTATTGAGTAATGTAGTGCTCTTTGTCACAGTGGAATCGATTACAAGTGGAAGTCATGTTGAACTAACATACACTAATGGGTTATTTTCGAGTTGGCGATACCGCTGCCTCGCGACTGTTAACGTGTCGTCATCGTGACGTCACGTTCACGTACAGTCATTTTTTGTGGCTATTGTGCCCTCGCTACGCTCGGTCACAATAATTTAAAGCTATACAATATCAACATAAACTGATATCCCGAAGGTGCATCAGATGCAGGCGGCCGCTGGTAAGCGGCCGCAGATGTCCGATAGCACAACCAGATGATCAATGTTTGAGGTGAAGCTCGCATTTCATCATAGAAATATTACAAAATATAGTTGAACATCTGGTTGTGTTATCGGACATCTGCGGCCGCTTACCAGCGGCCGCCTGCATCTGATGCACCTTCGGGATATCAGTTTATGTTTATATTGTACAGCTTTAAATTATTGTGACCGAGCGTAGCGAGGGCACAATAGCCACAAAAAATGACTGTACGTGAACGTGACGTCACGATGACGACACGTTAACAGTCGCGAGGCAGCGGTATCGCCAACTTGAAAATAACCCACTAATGATACCACAACATGGCTACTGGTGAACAGTTTACACAGTTTAGTTCAATGGTAGCTTTTTTGTCGATTTATTCCTGCTGTACAGGATCCTTCATTTTTGTGTCAACATTTCCTTACATAATACTGGTGAATGTGTGTAACAAAATTTCAGGTTTAATTGTAGATGGGGATACCGCTGACTCGCGACTGTTAACGTGATGTCATCGTGACATTACGTTCACGTACAGTCATCCGCGTAAAAACATACATAATTTAAAGCTGTACAATATCAACCTAAACTGATATCCTGAAGGTGGATCAGATGCAGGCGGCCGTTGGTAAGCGGCCGCAGATGTCCGATAACACAATAAGATGTTCAATGTTTCAGGTGAAGCTCGCATTTCATCATCATCCGGCAGTGAACCCGCGAAGATTAGCAATATTTCTAATATTTCTCTGATGAAATGTGAGCTTCACCTCAAACTTTGAACATTTGGTTGTGTTATCGGACATCTGATGCCGCTTACCAGCGGCCGCCTGCATCTGATCCACCTTCAGGATATCAGTTTATGTTGATATTGTACAGCTCTAAATTATTGTGACCTGGCTATGCTCGGACACAATATATGTTTTTATGCGGATGACTGTACGTGAACGCGACGTCACGTTAACAGTCGCGAGGCAGCGGTATCCCCATCTAGAATTAAACCAAATTTCAGACCAATAGCACTATTCCTTGTCAGATCCTGATGATTGGTCGACCTCAAGATGATCTTAGTTTTATCTTTTAAATCAGAAATGCCAGTTCTTTACGCTTAAAAGTGTGATGTGTCAAATTTATAATGACCACTGCCTGATACCCTACCTAGTACAGTAACATATCTTGTCCTTTTTGTTGAAGCAATCTTGTCATTAAATATTGTGGAATTAGGTTTTTTCCACACTTGTGGACATTTACAGTAACTTCATTTTTCAGCAGGATGGAGCAATACTGTGTTGATATCTGTAAGTTTGTAATTTTTTAATCAACAATGACTTAATGTGTGACAAATTAAACCAGAACACATTCTAGGGAATTGTCACACTCACATTTGGTTACTACCTACAATTAATCTTGCAGCAGGTAGAGGACATATCATTGCAGTTATTCATTAAGCTGCTCCTTGCATTCAGTGACATTGTAATATAGTTTCGTCTTGGAGGAAAAATAATACCCGTTATGGAACAATAAGGCTGAACAATCAAGGTATATTCAATCATTCTGAAATAACATGCTTACTTTCCTTAGGTGTGACCATTCAAAAAAAAGTACCTTAGTCACATATCCACAAGAAATTCAACATATGCACCAAAGTCTGGTTTGCCAGCAAACATTTATAAACACAATTTTGATGTCAGTGGTAACATCATTGAAATGAATGTTCACCAGTGAGTGTAAGATGGCTGGCAAGTTTTCGGGATACAGTGTGAACGTATTCTTATGCTGTAATTGTAGGCTTCTGCGGCCAGAGTCAGTTGATTCTTGGCTGTCCGGGTGGCGCCGCGTCATGTTTGTTGTAACCGACGTTTTGACCCTCATTCTGGGTCTTCTTCCAGTTCTTTCCTGGAAGAAGATCCCAGAATGAGGGTCGAAACGTCGGTTACAACAAACATGACGCGGCGCCACCCGGACAGCCAAGAATCAAGTATTCTCATGCTATTATAGTGAATGTGCCATTCTGATGTGTGCCTCTTGAAACACACAAAAAATGTCTTATAGCAACCATGTTTCTTCGTAGAAGATTGGCTGCCGTGATGAATGTGTCATCATATTACTATCCCAGTAAATACAAAATGTCTGGTAAACACAGAACTTTCAGTATTCTATTATCTCTTCCATACCATGGATACAGAAAGCAGTTTTTCAAAGAATGAAGAGGCTTGTAGTAAACACCAACATGTAATAACAGTGTATTTCTTGCGTTATAACTAGTGTGCATCTTGGCCTATCCAAATTTCAAGTGAATTTATGTTATTAGTTCATGCTTTGTTAGCTTTGGTGTGCACTTTTCTCAAATAGTTCTGCCTAAGAAACTTACTTGAATTGGCAGAATATTTCATAAGCAAGTCAATCTGGGTATTTCTTGTAATTTGGACTTTGCATCACATTGATGCTGCAATGTGAATTGACCTGTTAGGCTGGTTTTGACATGCAACAGCAAACAAGGTAAATATTAAATTGCTACTTAAAGGAACAGTATTCTATTATGAGGTATTTTGTAATTAGGAAAGTTGGAATTTGGAAAGATGACAGAAGAAAGGTTTAGTGTATGGTGTAGGCCTAAGCTGCACAGAGTAAAATGTATTGATGACCACCATTTTAGCAAAGCATTGTGAGTCATTACCAGTGGAAACATTGTTTTCATAGCTGCATTTATTTGTAGTGTAGGAAAAATTTGTTTAAATTTTTTATATTTGTATCATTTGTAAGATACGAAAAATGTTGTCAACTTTTTAGTAATAACATAAATTATTTTATAATTGATTTCCATATTATGAATTACTGTTGGTCACCAAATATTTTGAATAAGCTACTGTTGGCTGTCAGAGTTGCGAATAAACCTGGTAGTACAAATAATTATACAAGTGAAATGATTATCTTCTGCTCCATGCTATTTTGACAAGCCAGCACGAAGTGTTAATCATATCGAAAATAAAGTAGCGCCTCTTTAGTTTGAAGGTGAACTGATTTGGTTTTTGGTATAGGTGCCTATAAATGATGCTGGTGGGAAAAGGAGGAGACATAATATCCTATACATAAAGTTAATTACGTTTTTAACTTTTTGAATCATTTTTTGTAGAGAAGTGCAACTCTATGAGTAAGCCCGTGGGCCTTGTAGGAGAGATGGCTTTTCTTTATTTACAGTATGTATTACAGATAAACACCTAATTTGAGGAATACTTACAGAAATATATTTTTGTGGCCAAAAAAATATTTGTGTGTTTTGGGAAACAGTTTTATGGATGAAGAAGAGTAAAAACATTGATTGATGACTAGTTCATGTTTGGTGCCTTTGACGTGCACCTCTCAAATAGTACTGCTTAAGAAAGTTAATTGAATTGGCAGAATATTTCATAAGGAAGCCAGTCTGGGTATTTGTTGTAATCATGTTGGTTGTCAGTATGTTCTTAGGAGTCCTGAAAATGGTTCAAGAAGGGCTGTTTGTCTGTTGTTTATAAAATAAATTGGTGTTAGGGAGCGTGCATGAACCACGTAACTCCATTTTGGCCTCCTGTGAACCGCCCCCTCCCCCCCACGTAGCCCTATGTGCCTTTTCCTTCTCCCCCCCCCCACTTAGCATGTATCTTTTTTCCCCATTTGATTCCAGAAGACATTTTGTACTGTTTTTCCTATCAGACTACATGCAGAGATAGTTTACTGAGGAAAATAAATATTCACATGCTGTTGTGTGTTTTGTTCCTCATTTTAACTGTAAAAAATGTTATGAAAGGAAAGCTACGTGGCCTGGCTCGGAAACCCCCCCTCCCCACATAGCTCAGCATAGCCTTCCAGTCAACTCCTCCCCCCCTGGACCAAGCCACATAGTTTGTGCACACTCCCTTATGAACATATTACCAATTTTGAGATAGAGAAAGTGTATTTAGAGCTTTAATATTCATTGTTACTGTTCTAAAAAAAATGCCAGCTAATACGTGAAAATGAGGAATAGTGTTACTTGAAACAATTTTGGATTGTATTAGGAACTTCATACATGTATGTTGGTATAGTTGCAGGAAAATAAGTAACTGTTTGCAGTAGTATGCCTTTCTCAAACACTATAATGTTCTCACCCTCACCAGTTTGAAAAAAAAATGGTGGTTGTGTGTGTTCTTGATCTCCAGCAGTTGAGTGTTAACTGCAGGTTTCATGTGTAAACATTTTTGAGACTTGCATTAAAGAGGGTGAAATTTTGATCCCTGCTCTGGCCATCCAGATTTCCAAGCATACCTATATTTACATGAAATTTTGTGTCCTTATTCTCAAAGTTTCACTGCTCTAGTGACCGTATCATTGATGGGCGAAAGCCCATTAATCATGTTAAACAAGGTTATCTGAAGAAAGGTGATGCACCACACATTGTACAATTTGGCATAAACATTACGTGGTTATTATTGTACACAGTTAATTTATTTTCAGATATTTTGCCACAAAAAGCTGAATCAATTTTTGCAGTCCAGCAACCAAAAGAAAGTAAGAGTTCAATTTTGTGTATAAGTTATCAACGTAACTTTTTTTTAATAAAAAAAACTTTGTGTTTCATTCTATTTTGAGTTGTTGGTAATACTGAATTTTATCTCCCTTAGCTTGTTTAGATTTTATAAGTTTCCGTTGCTTTTCCACATAATAATACAGTGTCCTGTGACACAGATGTTTTTTTCCTTCTGTTGGTAACTATTTTGCAGGAAATAAACATTTATTTATGCAATTCACTTCTTGCTATCATTTTATTAATCCTTTACACTACAGGTAAACTCGACAATTTTTAAAATAACATCTCGAGCTCCGAGATGAATATACACTGTTAACATAATCATAGACAACTGAACAACAAATAAAAAAAAAACATTTCAAAATGATAAATGCACATGACAACATAAGAATGTACTTTGAACTTAATTCTGCTTGACATTGTATTACTTGTTGAGCTTGTGATTCTGCCTCTTTATCACAGCTATGAAATTTGTGAAAAATTAGAGTGTTGGTGATTTAAGAGGGTTCATAATCTGATTTCAGAGAATTCTTTGCCATAACATGGGCCAAACTTATATAAAAAAAAATATATTGTTGAATCTAAGCATGTCATGTTTACTGCGAAACCCTAGCATCATTGCATTTTCACTCTACATAATATGTTCCCCTTGTTTCATATATACAGTATGTTATAGGGGCATTCCTTTTGGAATTTTGGGTTTTTAAGAATTGAGCAGCTAGCACTTATTTAGCCATATTTGGCGTGATGTCACATGCAATTTTCAGTGTTGATGCTATCTATAATCTTTCATGTTTAAAGTGTAGCAATTTATACAGAGTAATTTTTCTGACATGCTCCTACTGTTCAGTGTTCATTGTACCGGGTCATTCCATGTCAAATCAACACAGAGTTTAAAACTGACATTTTCAGATTGTAATGAAATTTAGTGTACTGAATGATGATGTAAGTATTGTGAAAATTCTCTAATATTGATTTGATATGTGTTCTGGTTTTGGAGTTACAGGGCTCTAAAGTTGCCAGATTTGACTAAAAAGTGGGTGATCGACATGTTTAAAAATTACATTTACCGTTTACCTAATTAAGGTAAGCCGTTGAACAAGATGTCATTTTAAAGCTCTTTTTATGGTCTTTCATATGATATGCAACAATACAAGATTTTCTTTTTAAAATTTTTTTTAATTAAAATTAAAAATTTTAAATTTAATTTTCTTAAAAAGCCAATTTTTTAAAATTTTGAAAAAAATCTCATAGTTTATTCATATTATTGTTAATAAATTCTGAAAGTTTCATTTTGGGATCATGATGGGTTAACATGATATAAGAACTTTCAATTTTGAGTGTTTGCGGAAAACATTCTTTATTAATGCAGTGCTGCTTTAATAAAGTTAGAAAAACTAGCACACATGATATAAAATTAAATATAATTCTTTCATACAGCTTTCCTTGGTCCAATCTATGCAAATATGAGAATTTTAGCTGTATAATTTCCCTAACATATTCAAGTTCTGGCTTGTAGATTCATGTTCTGACACGTTGATTGTTCTGACATGTTGAAACAGGCACAGGGGCGTAGCTACTATGGGGCTAGGCGGTGCAGTGCACCGGGGCCCTCACGCTCAGGGGGCCCCCAAGCATACCACAAGGGGCCCCTAAGCGCACCACCTCTAGGACTCTAGGAGCCCTCAAGCGCAGTTTAGAGGGCCCACAAGCCTTCACGGCAAACTGGCGACCTTTTTTTTTTTAGCTCTACCGTCGTCTAAGGGGCCCCTCTGAGAACACAGGAGCCCCTCACTAAGGGCCCTCGCTGCTCAGGGGGGCCCCCACCACTGCTCAGGGGCCCCTAAAGAACAATTCAAGGGCCCCCATCCTCAGTTCAGGGGGCCCCTACCAGCACACAAAGCAAAAAAAAAAGGTCGTCCGTCTGGCCTGAGGGCCCAAAATAAATTTATTTTTTGCACCGGGGCCCTTGTTGACCTAGCTACGCCACTGAACAGGCACAATACTTCTACTTCACCTTTCTCAGATCAGTATTGAAGATTATAGTAACAACAGTGGTTGGTTGTGTTCACAATTGTATACTGGTGTTTAGTCTTCAGTCTTTATGCTTTATATTCTTATTAATAATCTTGTTTATTTTGCAAAAAAAAAAATTCTTTAAAAGTTGAAAATAAGTAAAGATGGAAAAAGGGGGTAGATACCCTATGCTGCACTGTTTTAACCCATTTAAAAAGGTGAATCATGTTTATAATAAGAAAGGATTAAGAAGAGTTTCTGAATGGATGTGTAAATTATTTTCTGAAATGCCAAACATTGCTAAAGTATGCGATAGCTGCAGAAAACAGCTAGGAGTGCTTAAAAAAGAGCAAGAGGGCCAATGTTCATCCTCTCAAGATGTCACTAATGATACAGAGTCAAAATGCGAAATTGACCCTCCTTTTGTTTCAGAGTCAGAGGTTGTTCAGTCTCTCAACATCTCTCTTCAGGAGTTAGGGGAATCTGCTGTGGATATTAAAAAAAGTCAAAGTTAAAAAGTATTCAAAAAAAAAAAAAAAGATTCAAAAAATTAATTCTGCCATAAAACGTAAAATTTTTGATGACACAGAGTCTTCTGAAAGTGATGATCCTAGTGAATCAGTTGCAGTCTATTGCTTCCAGAAAAAGCTTATAAACTTTTTACAGACAACATTTGCAGAAAAAATAAAGAAAATAATTTACTTCTCTGATGGTTCAGCTGCCCAGTATAAAAATAAGAAAAACTTTGCTAATTTATGTTTCCATAGAGATGATTTTGATATAGAGGCAGAATGGCATTTTTGGGCAACTGCTCACGGTAAAGGACCTTGCGATGGAGTAAGTGGTACAGTAAAAAGGTTAGTAGCTCGATCCAGTTTGCAACGTCCCTATGATAAACAGATACTTACACCAGAAGATCTTTATGTATGGGCAAAAGAAAACCTCACAGGAATGAATTTTACATTCTCAACACAAGAAGAACATATTGAAAGGGCAATATTTTTAGATGAGCGCTTTAAAAATGCAGTGACAATTCCAGGGACTCAAAAATTTCATGCTTTTATACCTGCAGTATCCTCAACTAAAATGGTTGTAAAGACATTTTCCTTATCACAAAGTTCATTACAACAAACAGTTATATCATCACAAGAAAAGCTCTCATTTGCTGATATCAATGGATACATCACTGCTGTATATAGCAGCAATTGGTGGCTTGCTTACGTTTTAGAGAAAAATGAAAGCACCGATGAAATAAAAGTGACATTCCTCAAACCAGCTGGTCCTTCAGCATCGTTTTCCTATCCAAGAAATCCAGATGTATTGTGGCTTCCTTTATTATATATTCTGCATAAAGTAAATCCAACAACTCCAACAGGCCGAATGTACACTCTTTCTGAAGTGGAAACATTAAAAACTAATGAAAGTTTGTCAATTACATCCAAAGCAGCAATACTAAATGGCAAGGTTTTTTAAAGTTTCTGATAGTGTGTAAGTTTTCACAAACTTTAAATATTGTAAAATTAATGTGCTGTAAATATTAATACTTTTTAATATATGTTAAATTATTAGATTGAGATAAAATTATTAAAATTGCCTGAAATTTTTTTTTCATTTCTGTAATTTTTAACAAGCATTCCAAACCAAAAGCTCTTGTACCATGAGAACCCATCATGATCCCAAAATGAAACTTTCAGAATTTGTTAACAGTAATATGAATAAGTTCTGAGATTTTTTTCAAAATTTTAAAAAATTGGCTTTTTGAGAAAATAAAATTTAAATTTTAATTAAATTTTTTAAAAAAAATTAAAATCTTGTATTGTTGCATATCATATGAAAGCCCCAAGAAAGAGCTTTAAAATGACATCTTGTTCAACAATCTATCTTAATTAGGTGAACGGCAAATGCAATTTTTAAACATGCTGATCATGCACTTTTTGGACAAATCTGGCAACTTTAGAGCCCTGTAACTCCAAAACCAAAAGACATATCAATTTAATATTTTGGAATATTCTTTGTTTTTATGTCAATTTATCATATACTAAATTTCATCAAGATTGGAGATGGTAAGATAAAAAATGTTCAAAAATTGTGTTGATTTGACATGGAATGACCCTACCATAATCGTATTATGTACACACTTAATGGGTTTAAAAAAATGCTCTAATTTGACTTAACTGTTACTTGATTTCTTAAGTGGACAGTTTTAGTGTTAATGCTGGAAATTTGATTCTAGTGTCCTCGTTTTGTGCATTTAAGTGAATGTTATCTATCTGTAAAAAAAAATTAATGTCAAAGTAAACTGATTTGACTGTTCTGACATTTCCTCCCCCATTTTTTCTCCAAAGCAATAAAACCAAACAATAATATTTAGTTCTTTTATTTGGTGAAGACCCTCATCCCTACCTGACCCAACCAACCACATTTGGTTTTCCACAATTTCTCTGGTGAAAGACAGGACAATTCTTTCTTTATCATTAATGAGCTCTATATCGTTTTAGCCAAATTATTCATCATTTATCTTGGTAAATTATTCCAATCCCTGACACCCTTACCTAAAAAAGATAATCTTCCTACACCCTTGTGCCTGAAACCGAGTGCCAGCTTGTGGTCATGGTCATCTTTACCCTTCCATGCATTACTTTCAATTCTTACACCAATATCTTCCCATGTCTCATCACCAGTATATGCCTTGTACACTCCCATGACCCTCTGCACACTCCTTCTGTCTTCCAATGAGTCCCATTCCAGATCTTTTATCATATCTGTTACTGATTGCGTTCTGCGATAATTTCCAGAGACAAATCTGGCAGCCATTCTTTGCACCTACTCCAACTCCTGTATTTGATACTCAAAATGTTTATCCCATACTACCATGTTCAAGTAATGGCCTAACCAAAGTTTTGTAACCCAATTCCTTTACTTCTCTCGTTCATCCCCTCATCACCCTCTCCAACAAATGCAGAATTTTGAAACCTTTTCCTACTACCTGTCCAATGTGATCTGCCCAGTTAAGTTTGCTATCAAATGTAATGCCAAAATATTTACAATTCAAGTCTTCAATAAGCAATTCTTTCCCCATCTTATAATCTTAATAAACCTTTAGTTTTTTATTTGTGTATCTAATAAGCTGACTCTTCTTTGTATTTATCTTCATCCCATGTTTACCAACCCAACTAGATATTCTGTCCAGATCACCCTGCAACTGTTTACAAGCCTCAACCATTTTGATCCTTTTATATAGCATTATGTCATCTGCAAACAATATAATTTTTGATAGTAAACAATAAACACAAATATTCATCAGAATAATCAATAGCAATGACCCCAATACGCTACCCAGTGGCACTCCCATTTTTACTTCCACTTCTTTTGATACCGCATTTCCTACCATAACTTTCTGTTTTCTACCTTTCAAAAATTCTTCTATCCAGCAAATCACTTTCTGATCCACTCCAATAGTTTTTACCTTATTTACTACCATTTTATGGCTCACTCTGCCAAAAGCCTTTGAAAGATCTAGTGCTACACTATCAATTTGGCCTCCCTTGTCCATTTCATTCGAAATATCTTGCATATATCCCACCAACTGTGATTCACATGAATATCCTTGCCTAAAGCCATTTTGCCTACTTGAAAACCACTTACGTTCCTCACATATATTTCTTTTTTGGTTGCATATCAATCTCTCCATTAATTAACCTACCACTGACTTCAAGCTAATTGGCCTATAATTTTCAACTCTATTTCTTACCCCTCCTTTATGTACCGGCTCTACTATCACACTTTTCCAATCCAAGTATCAAGACTCAATTTAAATATTATTTCAAGATAAGGTACAATGTCACATCCTTCTATTTTTTAGACATCTGTAGTATTATTATCTACACCTTTGTTTTTTCAGCTTTCTTATTTCCTTCATGATATCCTGAGAATGAATTTCAAATTTTTTGGTCTGTTCATTTCTAATTGTGTTGTTAAGCTCATTCTCCTAGTTAAACCCTCCCGTTTCTGGTTCATTGTCCCTAATGTTCTCACTAAACCAGTTACTTAAAATCTCTGCCTTTTTGAAATCCTCAGTAACTTCTTCTCCATCCTTATTTATAAGCATTTCAACACCCTCCCTTCCCCTCAGTTTTCTAACATAGCCATAGAAATTTTTAGATGCATCAGTCAATAGTCTCCCTGCACTGACAGTACTCTTCATAAACCCTTAGTTGGCCATCTTCTTTGCTGTTATTAAGTCCTTGTTCAGTTGTTGTAAATATTCCCTACTACCCTGCTATCTCTTAACTCTGTTGTGTTCTCTTCCCACCAACCTCATCAACTTCCTCACCTCCCTATTATAGTACACAGGTTCTCTATTTCTCTTTATTTTCTGTTTTGGGATAATTTTTTCTTTCCCCTTTCTTGTTATCTGCTTTAACTCTTTCCACCTTTATTCTACTGTACTTGGGCCTTCCTTCAATTTGCTGAAACATTCTCTGAAATATTTCTTCTAATTTGAAATTTGTATCTTTTTGTAATTGTACGTATTTCCCCCTTCAATTTTGCCTGCTGGTTCACTGAATCCTGTAATATCCATCAGAACTGCTTCATGATCACTTAGACCCTTCTCACACGGCGCTACTGAAATGAAACCAGTTATGAACTAGGATCACAAGTCGGTTTCTTTCCAGTCACAGCACTAATATTTGTATGGAGGCCTCACACGGTGCGATCGGTTGGAAACCAGTCCGCAACGCATCCGCGATTAGCATGAAGCATGCCAGTTGCGGCGCTGCAAGTTTTCAACTAGTTTCTCAACAAAACTGGCGGATCAGATAATAAATTTAAACCTTGTTGCTGAAATCGAGATACATCCGTGTTTATGCAAAATGAATATTCACGGAAAGTTGACACAGAAAAAGCATGGACTGTTATCAGACAGAAAGCTAATTTATCAGCTATGTAAACATGTTTTTAACAAAGAGTAATGAATAATATTTTATATAAACTCTTCAGGTTTATTTTTCTTAAATTAAATTACATAATATAACTCCATTGCCACGGAAGTGCTCTTTGTAGAGTAATAAAGTAATTGGCTAAATAATTTTTGGTGTAATATGCCGATGAATGAAAACTAATTTTAAGTTGTGACAGCGGAATTATGTGTAGTGTGTAAGTTGCATTATTTAATCGGACTGTACAGGACTCCTTTCCCACTTCTGACAATTGTGCAAGCTGATTTTAGTATATTAATCACTTTTTGTTAGTCATTACATCGTATGTGACTAAAACACTTGAAATTTTTCCATCATGACAAATGTACATTCTGTAGTTGAACGGGAAATCGTTGGTATTTTCATCACTTCATAGCTTTCCAAGCAAAAGTTTATGTTTATAAAATACTTTTTTTTAAATCTCCTATTCCTTCTTTGAATAATATAACATCCTCATCTGAATTAGAAGAAATCTCACGAGTGACTGAAATTCCAGAGATTTGAGTAGCATCGTGTGCGAACATTGGTCACTAACTAGTTAGCAATTTCAGTCTGTTCAGTTCCGTTTCCATTGAGTAGCGTCGTGTGAGAAGGGCCTTATTCCTTCGGTTACTTGACACCCCACAAGGTTATCATTGGGATTTATTAGGAATATATCCAAAATATTTTTCCCCTAGTGTTCTGATCTACCACTTGTGTAAATCCTCCTTCCCTTATTAGAGTATTTATAAATCTGTTCCCTTGTGTTATTAATCTTATTTCCTACCCAGTATACACCTGGTGAATTTAAATCCCCACCAATAATGACCATTCTATTCTCACCTCTGAAATATGAATTTAATTTCCCCACAACAGCCTCATCTTCATCTGCCGTTCTTCTACTGCAGTAAGCAGCCAACACCCTGATTTTTTCTTTTTTATTACTCCAGAGTAACTCATGGTCATGATCTATGAACACCAGTAAACTGTGGTGCGTTTGGTTAACTAGTATGAAAACTCGTCCACCAATTGCTCTCCTATCTCTGTTATAAACTGTGTAACTACCAGAAAAAACCTCACTGTCTAGTACTTCTTCTTTTAACTAACTCTCTACCTCTGTTATTACTTGTGGCTCGTGTATTTCAATTAAGTTTGCAAATTTGATTACTTTGTTCATTATACTTCTTCATTACTGGCTTTATGTTTTCAGCATTTACCTCCTTCCCAGCTCTACCAAGTCAGTTGTTCCTTCAGCAACTTCATCTATTTCCTGAACATTGTGATTTTTCCGATTGTGGATCTACAATCAGTATCATTTTGATCATCTATTTCCATCCCTTTACCAGTAGCCCCTAACCTAAAAAAGGCACAGTCCTGACTCCATAATTACTGGAAATGGGCTCCCTTACTGCCTTTGCTAACAGCTCAGAAAGTAACCCTTGCCCCTTCTATTTAGGTGAAGGCCATGCCCAGTGAAAACCTCACCTACCAATGGTGTTCACAGGCACGACCCCCAAGACAGAACTAATTCCTTTCCCAAGTATTTATGCTATATGTAGTGTATTGACATAAGTAAATTAAATAGAACACCCAGTAACATAGCACAAAATTTGCCATTTAGTGTGATTAATTTGCATTGCCCCACTTGGACATCTGTGATATTTTTGAACCTAATATAATGGTTAGTATCACGCACATGAAAAGGTGCAATTTAATACTGTGTACTTGCTTTCTTTATTAGAAATTTCATTATTACTGCTTGTCATTCAGAAGAGTATGATGTGGCTTTTCTCTCTCTCTCTCTCTCTTTCAGTTCAGGCATTATTTCTACTTTCAAGAATTGCCACTATCATAGAGCATGAATTTCAACCTAACCAAACCAACTAAAACTAGACCACAGAAACATTTTATTTAAATTTTTTAATACTTTAATGCTTAAACAGTGCTGCTCCCCTAGTATAAACAGATGATGGTTGTACTAATTTTTTTAGTTACACTATTTTTCAGTATATTTCCATTTGCCATTTAATAACAAATATGCAAATAAATTCATTTTGTAAACTAAAAATCACCATTATAGAACAAAAAAATACATTTATACGATCGATGGGCCCGTAATAATTGGTAAAATACAAATAACACCCTGTTTTATAGAGTATTAACACCTGAGGTTGAATTCTGTTTATCTCAGTTTACAGCTTTCATTATGTAAATTGTGCAAGCAAATGTAGTTATGCGTAAAATTTCAGTTTCTGTTCAGTTAATATGAATTTACTGATAGTTACAAAAATGAAGTAGTATATCTTGTTATCATTTTAGGCAGGTACCATTAATTGCAGCTCACTTTGGTGACTGCACTTCATAAAATAGAATGGCATTTCCTGTAAAATAACTTTTTTAGTTAATTTCCAGATGTGTGCATTATATCTTGAAGAGTACACATAGTACTAAGGATCGTGCACTCCAAATATTAGCAGGTGAGGCCAAGTCTTTTTAGGATTAGGACGGTTGTCATTTTTTTAAAACAAAAGTTCACAATTTTTGTTGGATGACTTCATTTCTTGCAAATCTTTGTTGAATGCTTGAGACTTTGTACGTGATGTGTGTGTTTCTGCTGTTGTAGTGAAGCTGTTAAGGCGGATGTGTTGGGATGTTATTTTTCGGTGCGGAGCCAGTTGACATGGTTTTAAACAGGCTCTGAAAATAACTTTATTTGGTATGTGGTAATTGTTTTTAACCAGATATACGTTCGGAATAGGAGTCAGCAGTTAATAAATGTTCTTTCATGTTGGATGAGGAAACAGTATTAAATTTTTTTTACTATATTCAGTGTTGCAGTCAGAATAGCTCTTATGCTCTTGCACATTCATTTTTGCTTAAAAATGTCGATATTATTTATAGACTGCATTTTTCTAATTATGTTTTGTCGAAAGTAATAATTTTGATGTTTCCAGATTTAAATATAGGTATTCTTAAATACTTTCCTTCTAAATCATTTATTTTATTATTTCCTATTAATATACTTTTAAATTATTGTAAAATATTTTCTGTAGCATAGAGAGGGAATGTAATTTATGTATACTAAATTTGCTTTGTTATTATTTATTGCAGGCATTTTAGAACATAATGGCAACACTATCAGATCAAGCATCCAAGCTTCTGGACTTCAACCAGAAACTTGACATAAATCTCCTGGATAACATTGTTGGTTGTATGTACAGTGGATTTGGAGACCAGGTTTGTTATCCTAGTTATGAAGTAGGTGTTCTGTTACAATTATCATGATGTAAGAAAAGTAAAGTTTGTGTCACAAATTTGTAACAAAATTTTTATATTTATTTTTCAACACTTAAAAGATATGCTGCTGTTACACCACAATGGGAAGTAAACTAAGAACAACTTCATTTAAATCTTGTGTCAATAAAATAAGACATGCATTGGGTGAGAAGCTCATTTATTGAAGTTTCCATTTTTGTTATATCCTTTGACATTGTTGCACCTAAACAATTGTCTTTTGTTCTGTTTGTCCTTTTCACTAGGTGTCCATTTCATTTGTTCATTAACAGCAGTTTACATGCTAGGCTGTTCATATCCTCTGATCTTACCCAACCAGTTTTATCCTTTTAATACCCTCAAACTATTTTATTCTTGATTACCATCCCTAATTTTTTCACAATTTTTGTCATTATTCAGTTATTCATAATTATTATTTGTTACTAACAGTCTCCTACCTGTCGGAACATCATGTCACTGTTTTGATGGAAGGTTTGCATGCAGTTTCTCGAAGTTATTTTGAATCTTAGCTATCAATCTTTGTTCAGGAGTACATATAGATCCCTTGCTCTGTTTTTATTTGAACTGCTAATCTGCACATTTGTTTCCTATTTTACCAAAAAAATGTTTTTTATGCCATGAAAAGAAGCTTCATGCAAATCAAAAAAATATCGGTTATATGAGGGTTGTTTTCAGGTTCAAATGCTATATATTGGTACAAATTAATCCTTTAATATTAAAATAATTTGTTGTAATTAAATAACTGTTTATTGCCTTGAGAGATGCCACACAATATATACAAAATTTGATTTCAAGATAGTCGTGATGTAAATTAAAGCATATACTTTATTACCAAAAATATGTGGAATAGTATAAATAATTCAGTTATGAATTATTTTCCACTCAGCTTATTGCATAAAGTAAGAATAAACCTTGGGTTGAGCATTACGCAACAACCTATCTTAGTATATTTTAGTGTTTTTTAAGTGCTTAAACCAAAAACATTTAAATCTGATCACTTTCCTAAATACTGCTCACACTTGTTTCAAGAAATTTTGGTAATGTTAAGACCCGGTTTTTGGGATGTCATGGATTGAAATCCCCATCTGCCCACCCATATTTCAGTTTCCAATGGTATCCCAAAATCACTCCAGGCAAATGCCTATGTAGTTCCTTGAAAAAGGCCATGAACAAATTCCTTCCCATCCTTTGTCTCCAATACTCTCCCGGCTCTAATAGTGTCAAATCATAAAGCCATAGTGAAATAAAAATCAAGCAATTTCAAGAAGTGATTTTTATGTAGTATGGAAAGGATTAATACATCTAATGCTTTAAATTATCTTTGTGTAATAATTTTAAAAAATTGTTTCAGCAAAGAATAGCTCAAGAAGTTCTTACCACACTGAAGGAACATCCAGATGCATGGACCAGAGTTGATACCATTTTAGAATTCTCACAGAACCAGCAAACCAAGTACTATGCTTTGCAGATACTTGAACAAGTGATAAAAACAAGGTGGAAAGTATTGCCTCAAAATCAGTGTGAAGGTATGACATTTTAGTTATGACATAATTTTACTCAGCTTTTCATCTCGAATCTACAGAATACCCAAATATATTCATAAGCATTTTAAAGTTGCCACTGGGGTTACTTGTGTGATCTCTGCACCACACATTTAATGTGTACTGACAAGCATCCAATGCCAAATACTTGACATTTGCAGCTTGTCTATAGCTTTAAGCGTAGATGCCATGTGGTCTACCAGGAGCTAGTCTCAGATGCTAAAGCTACATGCAATCCAAACTTCCTTGCGCCTACCTGCTGGTTTCCAAAATAGCAACAATTTGTGTTTCCTATGCAAGATTTGCAGGTGAAATTGACAAAGGAGGCCAGGTTGATAGTGTAGCACTGAATTTCGCCAAAACATTTGACAGAGTGAGCCATAAAATTGTGGCAGATAAGGTAAAATACATTGAATTCGGTGAAAAGGTGACTTGGTGAGTGGTGGAATTGTTAAAAGATAGAAAGCAAAGAGTGTCAAAAGAGTTGGAAACTAATATGGGAGTGTCACAGTGTAGTGTATTGGGATCATTGCTATTTTTTTGTTTTGTTTTTTTGTTCTAATGAATGGTTGTGTTGATGGGTAGAAGTTGGATTGTAAATGGCATAATGTTATACAAAAGGATATAAGCAGGAGAGGACTGTGAGCAGATACAGGAAGATCTGTGTAGGATATCTAGCTGGGTACTAGAACATGGAATGAAAATAAATGCTTAGAAGTCAGCATATTAGATACACAGACAAAAAATTAAAGAATTTTTGCTTTGATTATAGGTTAGGGACGGAATTGCTTGTTAAAGATCTTAACTGTATTTTGGCATAACTTTCGGTATTAATCTCAATCAGGAAGTTGGTAGGAAGAGGTTTTAAAATCCTTCATTTAAAAGAGAGTGTGATGAGTGTATATTCGAGGGAAGTGAAGGAATTTGGTTACAAAAACTTTTTCAGGCCACTGCATGAATATGGTGGACTAGTGCCAAATCCACATATTTGGTATCAAATTCAGAAGTTGGAGGCAGTAGAAAGGAAATGAGTTAGAATTGTTTGTGGAAATTACAGCAGTCGCTGTCAGTAACTATAGCTGTGGCCAAATCTATTGGCGAGTGGACTCGAATGCACCGTTGCCAGACCGTGCGCTTAACAGTTGTATTCACCTCTTTACTTGAAATAAAAAGTTTGTACTGTGTTTTAAATAATTTATAATCACTATTTTGTGATCAAATATTAATGTATGTCATTTCGTTAAGAAAGTTATGCTAGTGCAGATGCATTTAATATAATTGGAGGTTTCAAAAGACCTGTTAACTTTCTCGATAGACTAAGGAAGCTTATTGAGATACTCTTCTTATTTTATTTGTGGCTAAAAATCCACAAGCGTGTTATATTTTCAGTTTGTATATATTATATTTTATCCCCACTTTGGCTTGAATTCTGCCAGATATTTTTTAAAGAATGATTCTGAGTTACCCAAGTTTCATCCAAGTAAAAAATGGGTCGCGTGTCACCGGAGCTACATTGGGAGCTCATTTTCCTCAAAAATTTGATTCTAGAGGCCACTACGTTGTTTCGCTCAAGCAAAAATCGCCTTCCATCATTCTGATGCCTGTATTTAAAACCTATATTGTTTAATATACGTCTTACAGATCGTGCAGATCCTGTAAAATTTATCTTCTCTATTAATCTTAATTTTTCTGAAATAGGGTACTCACCATGGTCATAAAATTCGTGCACTGTCCTGACAGTGTCCCTGTCAAAGACGCTAAGTTTTGTTAGAGTATTGTATTGTTTCATATTTTTCTTTGGCGAAACAAACGTAGGTGATTTTCCCTCACCACACACGTGCTGGACAATTCTCAAACTGACACCACAAGCTGCAGTGCAAATAGCCTGTACATTCCATAATTTTTTTCACAATATGGTAGTTTTTTTGCAGTAACAAATCACTACGGAGAGTTTTTTTATTTCATCACTATCAAGTACGTCCATATTTTTCAAGTCTTTTCTTGTACATGTAGATGACAAGAAGTTTGAAAGATTTATACACATTGTGGATGGTAGATTTACTCTGCCGGCGATACTCTGTTGTCTTCTTCAGCTGCGGTGGTTCTGCTATTGACGACGTGCATTTTGTTGGAGTCGTTAGACCCGAAATACCTGGAGTAGGAGAATAAGTCTCTTCCTGAGTATCCATTTTTAGTAGCACGATTCTCTTGTTAAATTACTCTAATTATAAACTACTGCACATTTTGTTCAGTAAAATTATCACACTAAATTACTATAATGATGCAACTAAGGAAAATGGAAGCGGCTTCTAGGCGAATGGGAATTTTCCCTTTCTTTTCTTATTTAAATTACTATAATTAATAAATAACTAAAACGAATTATTTAAATCACACGTAAAAATTGCAAATCACTAAAAATCATAATATCCTGTCTCGAGCACGCTCAACCTCACACTGACACTTTCTAATTTCCATTCACAGGTTCACAAATTTTTTGTGTGTTGAAAGGAAGGTGGAAGAGCGCATCGGGATTGTTCCCAATTGCGGCAAAAGCGCGTTCACACCGACCCGCCAATACATTTGGCCACAGCTATAATATGATAAAAGAGATGGATTGGGAGTCATTGGAAGGCAGAAAGTTTGTTGAAGAGTATGTTTGGATTGTAAAAGGGTTATAACCGTGATGATGCATCGATGGATGTTGCTTGAAGGTTGAGTGAAGTACAGGGAAGGGAAGCTATGCTGGCACTTGATTTCAGACAAAAGGTTGTGGGAAAACTTTATTTTTTGGTAATTTATTCAGGGACTGCAATAAATTACCAGTGGAAATAACGAACAACGTGCCATTTAAGGAGTTTAAAGTTGTAATTCATAAAAAGCAGGTGTAGTTGGGAGGTAAAATTATGACATAAAAACATTGCCAGTGGAATGTGTGTGCTCTATTGAAATTAAATTAGATCTTTTTCTTCTCTAAGTGTTTGTCACCTTATATATAGATTTTTGTTCATTTTATAGATCATATACTACATCTATTAGAAATTTGTTCCAGCTTTCGTAGTATGCTTCCTATGATACTTTTTTCTGTATTTCTTTTAATTTGATCATTGTTCATGTTTTTTTATGTCATGAAACCACTTTAGGTATATTTCTTCTTTCTTTGATCAGTTCATCATTCCATATTTTTAAATAATTCAGTTTGGTTTAGTCTTTTATTTAGCGCCTCATCTGCACCTTGCCTCTTCACTACTTTCTCTCTCTCAGTATTTAATTTATTTGTAATAAATATCATGGTAAAGTTTTCTTTTATATTTTAGCATCCATTTTATTTGTATATTCCTTTTTTTTTAGTTTTTTTTTTAATTTATAGCTAATCTATGCTACTGTTATGAATGCGAAAGTAACTCTGTCTCTGTTTATTATATTTTCACGACTGAATGGCTAAAACTGATCCTTGATGAAATGTGGTAAAGGAGTGTCCATAAACTACATGGCTCGGTCTAAAAAAGGGGGGGGGGTGCCTGGAAAGCTACATGGGGGAGGGGGGGGTTCTGAGCCAGGCCACGTAGTTTTTCATTCATATTATTTGTCACAATTAAAATGAAATACAGAACACACAAACAGCATGTAAATATTTATTTCCGCCGGTTAATTATCTCAGTATGTAATTTACAATTATCTGGCAAGAGAAAACACTACAAAATGCTTTCTAAAATCAATAGGGGAAAAAATCTGGGGGGGGGGGGGGTTTGAGAGAAATGGCACGTCAGGCTACTTGATGGGGAGGGTGGATTCACAGGTGTGGTTTGTGGACAATCCCTAAGGAACTATTGTATATCATTGGGAAGGGTATATGATACCCTTTTTTCCAGGTAAATGGCATATTTTGTCATGAAATTTTGAAAACTAAGCGAACGATGACAGTAGGATAGTGTGTATAAGTCTCTGTAATGTTATATGGGGCGCCTTGGGGTTCAATATTGGTTCCACTATTGTTTTTAGTATATATACAGGACAGCGAAATGAACCACCACTTACCTTAGATGATGGTTTCATGGGGTGAACACACAAAAAAAGCACAAAGATGGGAAAAACAATGAATATTTCGGGACTTGGTCCTTTATCAACAGGAGAATATTATGGAGAGAAGGTGGGGTAGGAGACCGTCTCACAGGTCCATTGATGTTACAAATTATACTCTGTTTGAAACAAATAGCAAAAAATAATAATAATTATGGCACTAGAAGTAAAAATGATCTTCACAAGGATTACAAGCCATTGTCATTTGTTCAAAAAGGGATCCGATATTCAGGGAAACACATCTTCAATAAGCTCCCAACACACCTTAAATGTCTAGCAAATAATATTAAATTCAGGAAAAAAAATTAAAGTTTTTAATTGACAACTCCTACTATCTCGATGAATTTATTTCTAAGATATCTACAAAATAATTGCCAGTGGATTATGTAAATATAGTTGACATAATTAATGTACCATGTATACTATGACCACATCTTCTGGAGTATGTATTATTTTGTTATGCAATTGTTTAACTGTAAATTGACAACATCCCACAGAGCCACTCTGTTATATTGGGATCTATGGAAAATGAATGTAATGTGTTGTATATCGGTCACTTGGGCCAACTGTATGACTGCATATGCTTCGGAGAACAGGGTAGGGGTGGAGAGGATTGAACAGAAAGTGATTATGAAGAAGAAGAAGAAAAACTATATCGCTGGTGGAGACAGAACGTATGTACAGATGGAAATGGATAGAGTTAAATTATGATGATAAATAAAGATAGATTTATTGATAGGATCTTATCACAAGTTGAGACCTGGGTTGATGCCTGGTGTTCAGGATATAGTGGTAAGCTAGTTCCCATTTAAGGAGCTTAGAAGTGGTGGTAATTTCTGGGAAAACTGACAGCTCTTGACTCTAAAAGAGTTGTTGAAGATCTGAGAGTTGTGGGAACTAGCATGAGCTAGATGGTCTATGACGAAAGTATAGACTGTTATTAATCATTGTTAATTAACTTCATCTCCAGCAGTAATATTGTTTTTCCATAGTTATGGACAGTTAACTGTTTATTCATCTCCTACCTCTCCCACCCCATTCTCTGTCTCATACATCTACATGAACAAAATGTTGAACCAAAACATTGTACAAGAATGTTTGCCACAGCCCTCCTGAAATTAGCTGTTGCCTACTTTTGAAAAGGGGAGTGAATTAAATACTACTTTTTATGACTTTGTATTTAGTAGTTCACTTGGTTAAGGCAGGTGACTAGGTTACAGAACCCTGGTCTCAACTGAAATTTTCATCATCATCATCCTTAACAGTTTCCAGCCTTTGGCCGGGTCTGCTTTAAGGACAAGCCTCTCCATTTGTTTCTTTCATCCCACCACCTCTCTGCCACCACTTTGTTCCAGTCCTCTCCTCTCTTCTGTACACCCTCCTCTGCTCCTTTCAGCCATCCATCTCTTGGTCTTAAGTGAAAGGGGAAGACAAGCAGAGGCGTTCCTAGGGAGCATTAGAAGCCTAATATGGAATAAAGAGGTGCCACAGAGAAGCAAGAGAATAATCTATCATACATACTATGTGCCTATCATGACTTGTGCTGCTGAAACGTGGACAATGAAAAGTAGGACATCAGCAAAGTACAAGCAAGTGAAATGAAGTTTTTAAGAGGTAGAATGGGAGTTACTAAAATGGAAAGAATAAGGAATGAAGTGATTAGATGCACCATAAAAGAGGAACTTCTACAGGAAAGGATAGAGAGGACCAGACTGAGATGGTATGAACATGTAAAGAGAATGGAGGCTCAGAGAATCCCATGAAATTTAGATGCATGGCATACTGAAATTTTAAGGACCTTAAAACTAACCATCACTACTGGCAAAGCTTTGCTTTGTTAAAGTTGCTAGGACACTCAATGGTTGAAATTCTTTAGATACCCTCTACTTTGTAGGATTACTAGGACTTTAAGACACAAAATTATTATAACTTAGTCTGCTACCTTATTGTTTACAATAGTACATTTAAGTATTGCATTATAAACTACGTTTTCTGTATTGGATGCTGTCATGTCACAGGGTTCAGTTTCTAGTCAAATTTGCTAGAACTGTTTGGAGGACAGCGGTTGGAATCCCTGTCCAGGCGTCCAGATTTGGGTTTTCAATGGTTTCCCCAAGTCACACCAGGCAAGTACCGGGATGCTTCCTACAAAAGGTCAAGACCGAATTCCTCCCTGTTCCTTGTACCCAGTACCATCTTGCCTCTAAATGACATCAATGTTGATGATGTGTAAAGCCAAAGAATAAAAAATTGGCTGAACTGTACAATTGTATCAGAGGCTGTCATTCAAATTCCTGAGTTGTTTAATCTTAACATTGCATAGTTTTCAAATTGGACTGAAGGTTAACATTTGATAATTAATAAAGGTATTAAGATCATTTTCAAAGCAAACAAGAATAAAGAAGGTAAACTCATTACTTGGCAAAGTTGAGGCTGGAGGGCTGTAAAGACACGTAACACGCACAAAAATACAAGTACACAATATTTCATGTTATCCGTACAATGAAACATATGGCAAGGTCAAAAGGTGCACTTTCCCTATCCATGATCGTATTTCCATAGCTTTAATTAAACTGTTTACAAATCATTTTTCAGATTGATGTGTAAATGAGACACATCTGATAAAATAATGAAAGAATTTTAACAATTTAGTCAATATATGAATGACAAAAATTCCAGTGCCAAAATGTATCGCATATTTTTTTTTAATGAGTAGAACATTCTGTGCTGTTATAGCATATCACGGAATTTTAATCAATTATGAATTCAGTGGCATCAAGCTACACCAAAATTCTTTTCCCTGCTGCTTTTTTTAAAATATTTTGCTTATTGTAGGGATTATTGTTAGTTTTTTAATGCTTGTCTAATTGGTGTACAATTTTTAAGAAAATTTTAATGCTTTTAAATGAAAACCTTTGAAATAGGCTATTTAACAGTATTGAAAATATGTTACAAATTGTAGTCATTCGCGTAGATTAATGCTTAAGGAAGCTATTTTTGTTAAATTTGAAAAGAAAGGTGGTTTGTTTTTAAGTTTTAAAAAAAAGCGAAATAAAAATCAGATTTTTCTTGCCTCTTGTCACGTGACAGAAAACAATCTGCGATTGGAGATCGCTTTAGTGACATCACCTGCCTGTGGGCGCTCCGGCCGCATATGGAGTGGTTCCCGCAATCCAAGTTTACAACTATTTGTTGCTAGCTATCTCTTGTTACTATTGAGATTTTGTGTTGAATAAAAAATGAAGAACAATTTGTAGAAGTCTACAGCGGAAAAATACCGAAAATTATTTGTCGGGCTAGCTATAGAAACAACCACTGACTTTTATTCTATGGAGCTTGAGAATGTAATAACTTCAATTCGAGAATCACTTACATTTAAACTGGAAGTTAGAGATTAACAAAAAAACTTCATAAGAATGACTAACGTTTTAAATTAAGTTAGTTGTTTTAGGAGATATTTACGAGAAAAATGCAAGTGTAGTATAAGGAATGCAGAACACTTAAATAACTGGATATTATGGACAATTTTTCTTAACTGCAGATAAATAATTATAGATAAATGAAACTGAATTAAATGTTTATTTAGTTACCGACTGCGTTCACTTCACCGCACATAGAAACTGTGATGTTTAAGTGTTCACTATTAACGAGAAGATAAGTAATGATGCCATTTTGTCCAGGTAGCTGCATGGTAAAAGAGTGCTATAGGAATTTGATGATCCTATATTCGAACCTTGATTAGGATATTATTTTTTTCGTGTGTACATTTTTATTATTATTATTAATTTTTTATCCCCCCCCCCTTCCCCCCCCCGTTTCTGTTTGTTGCTTTACAAAATCATGTTTTTATTCGAAGAAGTCATAAAACGTCATGCAAAAGTTTGAAACATAAATTGCTGTCAAACGAGAAAACTTTTATAAAAAGATAACCTCCCGCTTTTAATTTTGAAACATACCAGAGACAGACACATTATCGCTCCAAAATATCCAAGTGCTCAGCGGTGAATAATAGAATTTATTTTAACAGTGACATTTCACGCTAATCTCGTAACAATTCTGGAACGCTTTGAATACCTTTTGTTGGAATTTTTACGTGACAATACAACCGCATAATGCATCTATTTAAGTGGTATTTAGTTTTAATCCGCTATTAATTTTCATTTTTAAAAAACTTTTTATCGGTATACAAGTCCAGTTTCAGTTTTGAAGTCTTTTTGGTTTTGTTTGAAATGTTTATAATATGCTTGCTATCCAAAAATTTGTGAAACATTCGGAAAAAAATAATGTTTTGGTGGATTTTAGAAAAAGAATATGCGGCACTACCAACAGCAACTAGTATCTAAAGAAAACGCTCACAGAAAACATTCCAAAGTGAGGATCGAACCAAAGAACACTAACTTTACTGATACTACATTATCTCAAAGAAATTATGGTGCAAATTATATTTACAGTACATGATATGCGACTTGCCACAATGTCGTTTGGGTTTTTATGAACAAGTTGCAGCGACATTTTTTTTTTTTTTTTTTTTTTTTTTTCCTGTTTTAGCTAATGCGGGAACACATTTATTTGGAGAGTTTTTACTGTTGTGGTTGTAGATTGATGTACTACACTCTATTTATAAACCATATTTCCAACAATGTATCCACAAATTCAGAGAAACAAACCAGACGTTACCTTCGTAGAGTCAGAGCTTGCAGGCATGTGGCGTCAGGAGTGTTGTTGACCTGTGCCAGGCAGCAAAGGAGCGTTTTTCCGGGCTTTTAAATACTCTAAATTTTAACGTTGAATTTTACGTAAAATAAGCACTTTCGTCAAAAAATAAGTAGTACCCGGTAAATAACGTGTATCAATATACTATTTAAAACCATTTTCATAAAATAGTCAAATAGCCTATTATATTATGGTGTGATTGGCCAGTTTGTGGTGAGCTTTGTAGAGTTGATTTATTTTGCCATTTGCTTCATAAGTTAGTCAAATTTTTCACTTTTGGATTCTTACATTTTGCTACCCCAACAGTTTTTTTAAGCAACCTTTTTTGTTCTTCTGCACAAAATATTTACTTCTGTGCAGTATTGCAAAATAGTTTTAACTGTGGGGTTTTTTCGCCAACAGGAATAAAGAAGTATGTTGTTGGATTGATAATAAAAATATCTTCCGATCCAGATACTATGGAGCGAGAGAAAGTTTACTTGAATAAGCTGAATATGATCCTAGTACAGGTAAGTCCATTTCAGAGTAACTTCTGTTTACCCACCACTTGCTGTGGTGCATTTTGATTGTGATCAGAACAGAATAAATTCTGTCAGTTTCATTTAATCACATGCTTAACATTGTTGAACAATATTGCTCATTGTTTACAGATTCTGAAACGCGAGTGGCCGAAGAATTGGGAATCATTTATCCCAGATATAGTTGGTGCCAGTAAGACTAATGAAAGTCTATGCCAAAACAACATGGCCATTCTTAAGCTTCTGAGTGAAGAAGTTTTTGATTTTTTCAAGTGGACAGATAACTCAGAACAAAGCAAAACACTTGAAGGATTCGATGTGTTCAGAATTTTCACAAATATTCCATTTATGTCAATTTGTAATGGTAGGTATTCTATTTGTTTTATATAAACATGTTCATTTGTAAATTGTTGAAATTAATGTCAAACTTTTTTTGTAGGACACTTCGCAAAATGCACCGCTGGTAGGGGCAACTCTGGAAACATTATTAAGGTTTCTCAACTGGATTCCTTTAGGATATATATTTGAAACAAAACTTATAAGCACTCTTATTTTTAAGGTGATGTAAACAGTTGTCTTATAAGTCCAAATAAGTTATATGCTTTTTAAAGAAATAGGATTGATTTTTTTAATGTTTATTTCCTTTACAGTTTCTGAATGTCCCAATGTTTCGCAATGTAACACTGAAGTGTCTTACAGAAATTGCTGGTGTTACAGTGACGAATTATGATGATGTCTTTGTCTTATTATTCACACAGACCATGTCACAACTAGAACAGGTAAAGATGATGAAATTAGTAAAATCATAATGCTAAATATTGTAATCATATTAGCATGAATGAATTTTATTCTAGTATTACCTGATTCTTCCTTTGCGGGGGTGTATTAAATAGAATGCAGTATATATCTACGTACGACATGCCACATATGTCAAACAATAAATCTAAGATTTTTATTATTATTATCAAAAGATTTACTGTTGCTACAATGGTTTTACTGTAGCATAACAATAAAACTTGGAACACAGAACTCAGTTTTATCTTTCCAGAATATTTATCCATATTCCTTTTTTTTTTTTCTTCAATGTTTTCAAAATAACTTAGCATATGTTTATCAGATATTGTAAAGTGTCTGAGGATCTGTTCTTTCTAGTCATGGTGTGTGAACTACTATTATACAGTCGCCATGTAAACTCTTTACATGCCATGTAATGAGTTTTGTATCCCTGTCTCCTATTCCTCTGCCACCCTTTTTTTTGAGGAAAGCAGTGATTCCTCCTCTTGCATCTTCATAACTTTGAAAACATGTTCTAACTCAAAACGTACGTGAAGATTTTTTACTGCTTTCATCCAGTTTGATACGCTGATTGATTTTTTTTGATTTTTTTTTGTATGGATTCACCTACTGAATTTAGCTAATTGTCTGTAATGATTAATAAGCTCTCTTCCAAAATTAAAATTTTGGCACTGTTGCTGAAAGGATGATTCTCCTTAAACCATTTTTGATTTCATGGTGAATATCACATTCACACATTTCTTATTTTAAGGAATCGAATAAAAGATCTCACTTGAAATGTTTACCTTCCAGGGCTTGAAACTACTTTACAATTATTAAAAAAATGTGCCTTTATGAAAGGTGGTGGATATCAGATCAAGGTGTGCAAGTTTCTTCTACAAGTTTAGATTTATTTGTGACAGTTTCGAATGGCAATCCTCTAAGTTGCATGCCAGTGAATTAATTTTATATGATAATCAGTTAACATTGATAAATTAATATAAATAGCATACAAATGATCCACCTTGAGTGTGATTGGTGAGTAGTAATGCTCTGGCCTCGCATTCTGGAGGATGTGGGTTTGAATCCCCACCCAGCCACCCAGATTTTTATTTTCCATGGTTTCCCCAGATCACTCTAGGCGAATGCAGGGATGGTTCCTTCAAAAGGCCATGGCCAAATCCCTTACCGTTCTTTCCCCTTCCCCCCAGTCCTTTCCTGCCTCTAATGATCTAGACATCGACAAGACGTAAAACCAAAAACAAAAATGAGCCACCAAGACGATAAAAGTGATACCATCAGACGTGAACCTTAGTTATAATCAAAGATGCATAAGTTATTTATTTACAGATTGCATTTGAAAATTTGAAATCGACATTTATTTATTTAACATTTCAGAAAATAAGTCATCTACAAATATTGCAAAGGTAAAATATTAACTTTGGAATCCGCAAACAGGCCAACACATTGGAGAGCATGATATCCTGGATGTGTTGTGAAACACAGTAGGTCATTGCAGGGCTTAACTTTCCTTGATGAACTGTACCCTAAGTTTGTTTTGTTTACCTTGCGTTGGCGAATGTGGCACAGTGGGTCTCGTTGTTTTGGGTAGTTGTCTGTATGGGGCTAATGTTCCAAGCAGCAACAGCTGCTTTGGCAGTATGACCAGCCTTCAGGTAGCAATCCAAGAACCAAGGGTCTCCGCAGCCTAATGTGTCCTTCGAGTGTACCTGGGCTCAACAGAATTCCGAAATCAGCCATCAGTTTACACATATGGGCCAAACATGGTAAACCATCCACTGTAGCGGTGGTCGGGGGGGGGGGGAGGATTATCCAAATATTAGCTAGGCTATCCACTGACTAGCTAAAATTGTTCTCTTATATTCTCATCAGTGGTGCATACACATAATTGGCAGCCACGACTCAACTCTCTGCAAAAGTTTGTTGAATTTACAAAACTTCAAGTTACCATTCAATCCATTCCAATGCTGTCTGTCCTTCATCAGGTCACGGGGGACTAATGCCTTTGCATTAAATGACAGCACAGTGAGACAGACAGGCTACCTGTTTGTCTGTATTGCCATACTGGTCACTTGTTTCCATACCTGAAGTATTAAGATTCTCATATCTGTAGTTTTCGTATCATGAAATTATTTCTTCATAATTTTGATTAAATTATGTGACTGGTTACTAATTGTCCTTATCATTCATATAACACCACACAATTTACAATTAGTGGTGGTATCTCTTTTATCTGCAACAGTCTAACAGCAAAATAGAAGCGTTAATGGCAGAATACAGTGCACAGTAAGCAGACAGTCGACTGAAACTAGTTGACTCCTTTCTAGCCAGCCCCTGTATTATCTAGTGTGGTTAAAACTTCAAATCGAGTGTAGTCGGTGAGCAGTAACGATTTGCCCTCCCATTCAGTACACAGGCTCGAATCCCTGTCCAACCATCCAGATTAGGATTTTCCATGGTTTCCTTGAGTCATTCCAGGCGAATGCTGGGATGGTACCTTCAAATAGGCCATGGCTGAATCCTCCTTGTTCCTTGCCCACAATCTCATCCCACTTTTAATGATGTTGATGCTGTGTAAATAAAAAAATCATTCCATGACAATCAGTTACCTTTTTTTCCTTTGCTTGATAACAGCAATCTGTCTGCTATACCCCACATGTTTGAAATGTCATAATATCAGACTTGAGAAATATCCTAGTATATTACCTGTATCATCTGCGTCAATCAAAGATCTTCTCAAACTACCTTCTTCAAATCGAAGGCTTTTTTGTATTTTGGAGTTGTTTCTTTAATTCCATAATTTGATTGGTATTAGTTTTATACAGCTACTATTTTTAATATTGATTTTCCTTTTGTTTTATCTTTTTTACAAACTTTAGATGCTTCCAGTGAATACGAACATTCGTGAAGCATATGCTTGTGGTCAAGATGCAGAACAGAATTTTATTCAAAATTTGGCAATGTTTTTATGTACTTACCTAAAAGAACATGGAGTTCTAATTGAACAGAAGCAGTTAAATGAAGAACTTTTAAAGGTAAATTTCATACATTTATAATAATATTATAAATGTGAAAGTAGCTCTGTCTGTCTGTTACATTTTTAGGGCTAAACAGCTTATCCGATCATGATGAAATTTGACAAGGAGATGCTATTTTCCCTTAGGTAGGACATAGGATACTATTTTCTGTATAGATAATACATATTCTCACGGAATTTTGAAAAACTAACTGAACTGTGAAAGACGTACACATAGCATGTGTATGTCTCTGTAATACTTACAAACAGTGGGCTGGTAGCATAGTGGATAAGGTGTTTGCCTCTCATTGTGATCTTCAGTTCAAATCCCACTGGGAGCAAAAAATTTTTAAGAATTCTTTTTTATCACATGAGTGAAGCCTGGAAGTTCTGTCATAAGGATTCCATGTTAAAATATGGGCCCATAAATTCCGGGGTAGAATGCATGGCACATCGTAGGTGTCCAATCAGTGCCGTAAATGTTTTCTATATTTACGCTATACTGGTCTCTCAGGCTTTGTTTAAAATGCGAAAGTAAGTCTCTAACTTTTTGTTACGTTTTGACGACTAAATGGCTATACCGATATTGATGGAATTTGACAAGGAAATACTTTGTATCTTTAGAAAGGATACAGGATACATTTTTCTGGTATGAATAACAGTTTTAGTTGTGGAGTTTTGATAACTTATCAAATGGTGCAGGCAGACAACGTGTGTGTAAGTCTGTAATGTTAAATCGGTTGCTCAGACTGTGCTCTCTGTCAGTTAGTCTATGATATGTTAATTTCATTTACAGACAAAACTTATTATTTAGTTTAGATGTCGTTTTGTGTTGCACTATACTATTACTTTGTCTAAAAGTTTCTGGCATCAGTTTGTCTTTTTTTTTTAATTGCCTTGCAGGCATAAACCAGACTTAAGGTGTAGCTCTAGCAGAGCACGAGCAGCTAAATTTATTAGAACCCAAGATTCTGATACTCGTACTGAAGAAAGAATATAAGACAAAGCTGAAATTGAAACTGCCCTCAGTTAACCATCCCCCCAAACTCCCCATACCTTTGTTTTTTCTGTTTTTAAACATGTTGGACATTTATTATGAAACAGCTTTGACGGTAGAATGGTATAGTGATAGTTTTCCCATCATATTGCTGACTGAGTGTTGTTTGGGATGAATCTTACGTAACTTACAGCTTCTAGCAATAAAATTCCAAGTTCACACGTACGAAGTCGCGGGTTACAGCTAATATTATATAAACAATGAGATAAAAGACTCTAAGTAGTGAAGAGGAATTATAAATTGGGATAGAAAAATGCGCCACCACTACTTACCTTTAGATGATGGATGTGGGGCGTGAATACACATAATAGACAAAAACACACATGATTCAGGAATTTTTGGGTCTTGCCCTTCATCAACAGGAGAACACTATGGGGGTTGAATTGTGGGAGACTGCATCACAAAAAGACTGTTCACTTTTTCTGAGGCAGTAAGGATCAATTTTACTGTGAGGCAGTCTCCCACAACTCCTTCCTCCCCCCCCCCCCCCCCCCACCACCACCACCACCACCACCATAATGTTCTCCTGTTGATAAAGGACCCAAAACTTCCTATACCATGTGTGTTCAAGCGCCACATCTATCTAAATGTAATTGGTGGCACATTTCTCAACACCAGCAGCCACCTCACTTTATTTCTGAAGACTGGCTACAAGCCTCAAAATTTCGTGTGTACGTGTCTTGACGCCGCAGGACTCTTCCTCTATGGTAAGCGGTGGTTTTTCTCTTATCCAAATATGTAATATATATATATATATATATGTGTGTGTGTGTGTGTGTTTCACTATAAATCTCTCTCCTTTTTTATCAGATATGATATATTGAAAGGAAAATTTATTATTATTGTTTAGAATTATATTTGACAGGATATTGGGGATATCACTCTTTATAATGTCCATTTTCTTTTTCCTTTCTATTGATTTCAGCTAGTGAAAAATAATGGTATTTTAGAGATATCATACACTGATTTTATTTGAAATATATTAACAATTTAAATTGTGACATTTTTACCCATCCTCAATCTCATTAGAACTATCATCCTGGCTGCAGTACATTTATAAAAATCTTCAAATTAAATACAGTTAAAAAGGTAACCTGAGATGCACTATAATCTTCTCGGTTTTCCAGCCAGATGGTGTCTCAGAAAAAGTTTCAACAGCTGTTTCTGTTGCCTTCATCAGTTGTCAAGTAGCTTCATGATGTTACAAACTTGCTGTAATAGCCTAGAGCCTCTTCTTTCTGGGACTAGGTCTTAAGCAAGTCATTGAAAATCTGGTTGAATTGAAACATCAATAGGAACAGTGGGCTCTACCTGAATACCAGTCCTTACAGATCTGCAACAGGAACACGGCAGAGCTTCATGGCTGGACAGAAATGGAATAAATGATGCCATCAGAGCATCACAGTGAGCGGCAGATTAAGGGGACACAGTCGCGAAGGACCTCCCATAAGAAATCAATGTTAAAACAAGCAAACTTCAGGTACACTTTCTGAAGAAACTAATGGAGATACACATCTGAAACTTTTGCAGTATATAGATAAAACATCATCTGCAAATCACATAAAGATTTGTTACTGTATTTTATGTAGTTTGAGTAATTATTTTTTTGTTCTCATATACAAAAAAATATAACATTTTTAAAATACCTTGGAGCTTGTTAGTTTGTTCTTGTTGTTACTACAGGTCCCATTTTTTATCTGATTAATCATCGTTTTATTAACAAGAGATGCTGAAAGTCTTTATCAATCTTAGTTTTTGAGAAAAGTGTACCAGAAAATCAAAAAATGTAGTTTTGAGGAAAACTGTCTTAAAGTTTTACATACAAGAAACTAATGTACATTACAATACAGACACACTATTAAAACATTCCAGGACTATTCTGTGGTTCAGTTTCTTCCTCTTTATCCTCTTTTCTGCTTTTTTATATATTCTGCCTATCCTGGCCTCCTTGGTAGCATGTCCTGCAGAAATTTCAGCATAACGGATACAGTCCATGTCCACACTTTTCAGTCCCTTTGCAGTATTGATGCCATCCTGTGCTCCCAAGAGTCTTAACACATCAGTCTTCTTTGACACCCCAGCATTGAAACACATCACTGCATCATGAACACAAAATTTTTAGTGTTTCTTTTCTAACAAAAACTGTTTTTGATAGCCTTGTCCAAATAACAGAATTCAAACTTTCATTCGAGTTCTGAGTTGTACCATGGGGACACTTCTTTTTTTTTTTTTTTAAGAGATCTTGTTGGCTAAGGTCTCTGAAAAATGGTTTTGCAGCAAGTAGGATATTTTCTGGAAGTGAATGTTTGTGCTTATAACTGGAAGCTGTAGATGGGTTATTGAATTACCAGCAGCTGCCAGGCTCCTGTGGGCAAAGGTGATGATGTGGCTTTTCATCTTTTTAAATTTTGTGAAAGAATATAGCCCTTCTCATTTATTCTACATTGTTGCAGTTATTCCTAATTGCCATACCATAATAATTCTGAATCCTATCTATTTCTGTCAGTCCACCTTTACCACCTAACTTTTTTTTCCTTACGTATCTTAGAAGTCGTGATCCAATTCTTTTCTGTACATGCCCAATACACTCTAGTTTATTAATTTTGACTGTAGGCCCATAAGGTTTATCTACAACTTTCTGATAAGCCTTACTGTCCCCATCCCCAAGATTATCTACAGGATACCTCGTGACTGCATAGAACTTTTGAAAATGTTAGCAACACCAGCCACTTCCATGCATCCACTAGAACCATCGTAGTCCTTTTTGCACACATGTTGTGTGATGGGATTCTTGCTACAGGTGTCACAGAACTTGCTAATTATTTCAATATCTAAAACCGTTCCAGTTTATTTTTACATATTTATTTCCATGAAACTTGGGCTTATACCCAAACTTCCTGATTCTACCAATTTTCCTATTACTTTTCACAAAAGCATTACATTTGTATCGCCAAAACGTAAACAACAAAGATGAAAGGATAGTCGACAATGCAGATAGGCTGACAAACATCAAAACAACAACTCTCTGTTGCAACCGAAATAAGAATATCTGTGGAACACACACTCAATGCTCCGCATATCAGAGCAAAAGTGGGAGTGGCACTATTTACCACGCATTACGAAAAAAATTAATATCTCCGAATATAATCGTCAAATTTGCATGAAACAAATGGCATTTCATAGCTAAATAATTAGAGCATTAAACCAGACTAAAAAAAAGATTTTTTTATATCTTTTTTGAGCCTGTTCATGACTTTCCCCCCTTAAGACAGTGCTTGCGATAGTCGGAGCGGGACTGTCAGTGTCGCGGATCACATATTCGGCCAGTGAGCAAGAGCCGAGTGGCGGGGAAGCAGGCGTTGTTAGAAGCCAAGTGTTTGCTTACCTTTTCGAAGAATAAGAAAGGAAGCTTGGCAGTCGCGGCAAGTTTGTAAAATCCGGAAGTTACTTGAAACCTGAAGAAGGCAGCAGAGCTAACTGTTAAAACCTTGTGATCAACCACTCCATCCAGCTGGTCATCTGGTAAGATTATATTGCATCACATTGCCTGGAAAGTTTCCATTCACGCATTACTTAATGTATTTAGCATGTGGGCAGTAATAATTTATTGGTTTTTACTTTAATTTCGGTTCTCTTGCTAAAGCTCAGTCAAGCTTAAATATTTCTCTACAAATAGAATTATAATTTGTCTATCTTCAAATTAATTTACTAATACAAATGTTTTTAAAAATTGCAGGCTCTTCACTACCTGGTTTTAATTTCTGAAGTTGATGAAGTGGAGATATTTAAAATATGCCTTGAATATTGGAATGCTCTTGCAGCTGAATTGTACCGTGAAAGTCCTTTCACAACCACTTCTCCTCTCTTTATGGCTAAGACTAATGCTACAGTTCCTCCAAGGCGTCAATTTTATAGTGAAGTTCTGACAAAGGTAAGGGTTTATATAATATTCAAACAGCGTTTCAGAAGCATTAATATCTCGCAACTACCGTCCAGCTTTGGTGAACAAACCGCTTTCACGTGCAACATCACAACTGAATCAGCCTATCAACCATCCCAAACCCGCAAAAACCAACCACAATCCTGTCTTGGTCATGCAGTACTACCCAGGCCTCGAATCCATCAGCAGAATCCTTCGGCAGGGCTATGATTTCTTACAAACATGCCCTGAAATGAGATCCATACTTCCTAAAATCCTCCCTGCCCCTCCTAGAACTTGTTTTAGCAGACCTCCTAACCTCAGTGAACTTCAAGTCCACACAGTCTTCCTCTTGCTAACAGTCAACCACAAGGCTCTTTCCCATGTAATAGACCCCGCTGCAAGATGTGCGACATACACCATGCTTCCACACTTTCATCAACCCTGCCACAGGAGAAAGCTTCCCTATCACAGGACACGCCACTTGTGAAACCACCCATGTACTTCACCAGTTAACATGCAACCACTGCCTGGCTTCATATATAGGTTTGACCACAAATCCACTCTCCAAAAGAAATAATGACCACCGACAGACGGTGTTCACACAGAACCCAAAGCACCCAGTTGCTGCCCATGCCGTAACCCATGACTTGAATAATTTCAATTCTTCGTTCCTATATATTTCAATTCTTGTTTCACAATCCGTGCTATCAGAGTTCTCCCTAATAGCAGCAGTTTCTCTGAACTCAGAAAGTGGGAACTTGCCTACCAGTACAAACTTGGCACAAGGCAACCACCTGGTCTCAACTTGAGATAATACCCGGTCATTATTATTACTACATATGTTTAACCTTTTTTAATCCTCTTTTATATTACCTACAGTAGAACTCCAATTATCCGAATCAATTGGGACCGGACCCCATTCGGATAATCAAAAATTCAGATAATTGAATTTTTTCCGAAAAAGGGTATATTTTAATTAATTATTGTATGTATGTTGAAAATGTCTTCTATTCCAAGAGATTTTTGGTGCTTTTTTACTTCATGGATGAAACTTTCGCCTTACCACTCGGTAAACAAAGCTGCAGTCATCTGAACTTTGGGTTAGTTTTTATAAAAGAGGGAAAGCCTTTTCGCAATACGTTTCCGTAAAGTTAAAAAAGCGATTCGGATAATCAGCGATTCGGATGATCGGAGTCCGGATAATTGGAGTTCTACTGCGTGAGCCACAATTTCGGTGGCTCATGGTGGGGGAAATACATCATGGCAGGAAGTGAGGGAGGGGGTAGAAGAGTACAGGCCGGAAAACGGAGATGAATGGCAAGTATAAAGCAAAACTGTACAAGGTCCTGACGCGGAAGGGTAGTATACCTCAGTTAATCAAGTAATGGACACAAGTGGGGGGGGGAAAAAAATTAAAATTTTTAGTTGAAACTAAAACTAAAATTCGAAATCACAATCTATAAAGATAGGCTCTGGTGAGCGGTGGTTCTGTGAGGGAAGGTGGAAGTGAGGGGGATGGGTGGGAGGAAAATTGGTGCTATCTTAAATTTAGACCTGGAGATTGTCTGGTCCCCAGTTGGTACTGATAGGCCAGTTCCCACCTTCTAAGTTCTGAAATACTGCTTTTATCTGGGAGGACTCTGATGGCGCGGACCGAGAAACAGTTTAATAAAAGCAGTATTTCAGAACTTAGAAGGTGGGAACTGGCCTATCAGTACCAACTGGGGACCAGACAATCTCCAGGTCTAAATTTAAGATAGCACCAATTTTCCTCCCACCCATCCCCCTCACTTCCACCTTCCCTCACAGAACCACCGCTCACCAGAGCCTATCTTTATAGATTGTGATTTCGAATTTTAGTTTTAGTTTCAACTAAAAATTTTAATTTTTTTCCCCCCCACTTGTGTCCATTACTTGATTAACTGAGGTATACTACCCTTCCGCGTCAGGACCTTGTACAGTTTTGCTTTATACTTGCCATTCATCTCCGTTTTCCGGCCTGTACTCTTCTACCCCCTCCCTCACTTCCTGCCATGATGTATTTCCCCCACCATGAGCCACCGAAATTGCGGCTCACGCAGTTGGCTGCCAGCAGCGCTTGCGTGCAGCCATCTCACTTCTACTGAGGAAGAGCCATGCTCGAAAATTTTATTCTTTGTGTGTTCGTGTTTTTTTCGTGTACCAACGCCGCTGGAATCCCCTTCTTTGGTAAGCGGTGGTTTTTTATCCTATCCAATGTTCAATAAATATATATATATATATATATATACCAAGAAATAATAGGAGCTAATTAGCGTATGGATTTACAAAAAAAAGGGATAGCGAAATGAACCACCACTTACCTTAGATGATGGTATAATGGGGTGAACACATAAATAAGCACAAAACACAGAAAAAACAATTAATATTTTGGGACTTAGCCCTTCGTCAAAGGGGGAAAATCAAGGAGGGGGGTTGGTGTAGGAGACTGTTTCACAGTAAAAATATATATATAAATATAACTGAGATTGGATAGGGAAATATCACACAACACTTGCCAAAGATGAAGGCGGCTGGGACGACGAACACAAAAAAGCGCAATACGAGGCGTATTCCAAAAGTAAGGTCCGGGGTACAAGATGTCACAGATGATAGGCCTGAATGACGTTTCCCACCTGCAGCGCCATCTACCAACTCCTGGTAAATATGCAGTATTGTTGGCGTGCCGCAGTAGCCGTATATCTATTGTTGAGAGCAGTTCGAAATGGCCGCGACAATCGTAGCTCCCGCCAGTTGTGAAGTGCGCGGTGTGCTTAGATTTTTGTTGGCAAAAGGATCGTCAGCTGCGGACATCCATCGCGAATTGTGTGTAGTGTATGGACCAAACATAATGAGTGAGAAACAAGTTCGACACTGGTGTTGAGAATTTCAAAGTGGTCGCACAGATGTGCATGACGAACAGCGGAGTGGCAGGCCCAGTATTCGGACCGACGACATCGTCGAGCAAGTTAACCAAAAACTGCGAAGTGATCGGCGTTTGACGATTAGTGGTCTGGCTATGGAATTCCCAAATGTTGCTAGAACCTCAATTTACAGGAATGTCACTGAAGAGCTTGTGCGCGGTGGGTGCCAAAACTGCTCACCGGTCAGCACAAAGAGCAACGAATGCATAGCGCACGACAATTTTTGGAGCGCTATAGACAAGATGGAGACAGTTTGTTTTCCCAAATTGTTACGGGAGACGAGACGTGGATAGCGTACACCAAAGCAGAATCAAAACAACAATCAATGCAGTGGCGCCATTCCGGTTCACCCAAACCAAAAACGTGTAAGCAATCGCCGTACACGAATCGCAAAATGATGGCTTCCGTGTTTTGGGACGAAAATGGCGTCCTTTTGATCGAATTCATGGACCGTGGGACAACCATTACAGCTGACGTGTACTGTGCAACGCTCACCAAACTGAGACGTGTCATCCAAAATCGACGCCGCGGGAAACTGTCGTCTGGCATCATCCTCCTGCACGACAACGCACGCCCGCATACCGCTTCCAAAACCAAAGAGAAGATTCAAGAGTTTCGTTGGGAAATCCTAGACCACCCTGCTTACAGTCCAGATCTTGCACCAAGCGACTATTTTCTCTTCCTGCATTTGAAATGGTGGCTTGGTGGACAACGATTTCAAACCGATGAAGAACTCAAGACGAGCGTTACCAATTGGTTCAGGTCCCAGGCGGCAGACTTTTATGCCGAGGGGTTAAAGAAACTGGTACAGCGTTACAGAAAGTGTATAGATATGAACGGCGATTATGTGGAAAAGTGAACTAGATATGTAGTTACATACTGACGTTAATAAAAACCTTGTATCCTGAACGATGTTTTTATTATGATCAAACGGACCTTACTTTTGGAATACGCCTCCTATTTCGGCAATTCCTGCAGAAGTCTCTATCTGCTCCATGCTCACTGTCTATATTGAACCACCACATACCAGAGGTGATGATTATCTGCATAGTCTCTCTTTATTTATTATCTATTAGTATAATACGCTAGATGTAGCATGTCACGTCGCGACATCAATCTATGACGTTGCTCTATGCCGTCACACTTTACGATGATATTCTTGGGAATGCGCATTACTTAATTCCAAGCATTGGTGAATAAATTAACTCTCAGAACACTGAAATAAAAGTATGTATTGTGTTAAAATCGACATATCAATCATTAGATGCTTATATTTACATAATAGTCTTTTGATATATGGAAGTATTTCTTAAATTCTTTGTCCATAGATATTTAAGATAAAAGCTTTGTATTTCGAGGATCAGTGTTGAGAAAAGTTTGGTTAGAGTATTACTTAGGATGGATCGGAGTTACTACTGGCATTTGACGCTACGGCAGAGGACATGAATAATTTAGCTTTTTTTTTTTCAAAATAATTTAAACTGTGCCCTATTGTTGAAATTAGTAATTCGTTTGGACAGAAATAGTTTGCCCACTGATCTCAAATTGTGCAGCCTACACTACAATTAATAATATAAGTTTATCAGATTTATTTTAATCTTCTTTGCTTTCACTGAGTAATATTACTGAGGCTATTATTCACAATGTCAGCTATTCGAACGTTGCAATATCGGTCTGAAGCACGTTGGAGATTTTTGGTTTTTTACGGTTCTTTTTTGTTGAAGGTTTTTTACCAAATTTAGGTTGTTGCATAATCACTGTATCTCATCAATGAATTGTCGTGGTCAGAAAACTGTTGCACACGTTCGTTTTGTGATATTATTGGCTATAGTAAAATAATGAGGCCCAAAGAATTGTGCTATTCGTTTGAAATTTATCACATACGTTCCTATGGTCATACCTTTTAAGAAAAAGTGTACATGAAAGCAAAATGCAACTTTTTAGATGTGAAGCTACATGAAAATTACGAAATTAACACAACACAAAACCGCCAATTCACTTCAGATTGTCACGTCAAAGATAGCATCTGTTCAGCAACAATTGTAAACGTGCTGGCAACATTTTTTGTTAGGATATGAATATATTCTTGCGTTGTATAATTCAGTTCTTACAACAACTTATTTTATACTTACGTCACGATACATGACATCACCATCAATGCGCGTGCGATTGAAGCTTTGATTTTGTAGCGGCAGTATTAGCCGAGATTGTGGTTAGGTTGAAATTCAGCCTGGACAAAATAAATAATGAACCTTGTCACAGCAAAAGCATGTTGAATTTAGCTATTATCTGTTATGTAAGCAGGCTTCATAAGCACTATGTCACGTTTTGATGTCATTAATCACAATGTAAACTACTCCTGTATGTGGTTAGTTTTAAAATACAACCTGGACCAGGATAGCAACTGAAACCTTTTGTTATAGCACCAGGCAATAGGAATTGCATTTATTTTATAACAATTCAATTTATTTCAACAATTGCTAAGAAATGAATTGCTACAACACTGATAGAAAAGTGTGAATTTTGTTTAAATTGTCATATTGATCATTAGTTGCTTTTTTTAGTGATATCATTACTTAGTTTGAATGAAAGAAGTTCCAAATTGTTCGCGATCTATGCAACCTAAACCTCAATCGAAACTAATATTACGTGACATAATGTAAGGTGTTAAGATTTATTTTTAGCATCCTTCGTTTTCACTGGGGTCATTATTTCAGCTGGATGTAAGCTGTGCCAGGCGTTAAAACATCTATCTACATCATAGACAATAAGAAAGTTGTAAGAAACTGTGAAGATTTTGGATAAAGTTTGTGTCGCATAATGCATGATCTGTATCGATGCATGATGACATTGACATGCGATACAGGGAATCTATAAATTCGCGTGTGAATGAAGCTTTGATTTTCTACCGGTTATATTGGCGTAGATTATAGTTGCAACCTGAAACAAATTCACAACTGAAACTTTTTGCTACATACAAGTGAGGAGAAATTACAGTATATTGAGATTTATTTTATAAAAATTCTAATTAGGTAAGCAACTAAAAAGAAATCAGTTGCCAGAACAGTCTGTTAAACCCGTCATTTTTGACAGGCTTTGTGGCTAGTTACTTTTATATTTGTTAAATTTTTTTGACTATTCTGTTTTCTAATTTACTTTTATCCTGCACCACCCTCCCTCCGTGTTCTCCTGTTGACGAAGGGCCAAGTCCCGAAATATTCATTGTTTTTCTTGTTTTTGTGTTTTTTTGTGTGTGTGTGTGTTCACCCCACGAAACCATCATCTAAGGTAAGTGGTAGTTCATTTCGCTATCCTTTTTTGTATATCATTTATATCAATTGCTTACTTGTTTAGTTTAATAGGTACGTAACTAAAGTTGATGCCAGTGAAGCAGTTTATTAATATTTCTGTGATCTTTTCTGCTATCTAGTGACTTGGTTCTGAACTGTCTCATATGTGCAACTTCCACAATTATTACTTTTGTCCTTCAAGAGTCAGTTAAAAAAAAAAAATTGTTATTAAATTATAATGTTGCCTGAGTGGAGACAAGTCACATGATCATACATATTGCATTTATCGATTTTGGTTTGGTATCAGGGGAGATTAATGGCTTGTAACAAAAACAAAAAACACTGTGGAAATTAAAATGCTTTCCCCCTTTAAGGGTCAAATTCCAAAAATTTATTTTCTTAAAGTGCGATGTCACTAAAGCAAAGATCTTAATCTTTAAAATGATACTTCATTTATCGGTTTTGGTTAGCAATATAGGAAAATAAATGGTTTGTAGTACATAAAAAAATACTCATTTTAGAAGTATTAATACTTTTGCCCTTTAAGGGTCGAATTTGTATAAATTGCTTTCTTAAAATGTGTAACCAAAGCGGGTATCTTAATCTTTTAAATGATTTCGGTGAAGTATGAAGGGAGGTAATGACTTGTGACAAAAACCTTATAGAAATAATATATATGATTACCTTCTAAATAATTTTTATTTAATTTTACATTGTATTTCATAAATTCATTTTGTAATTACAGGTCCGTTACATAATGATTAGCCGCATGGCAAAACCAGAAGAAGTTCTTGTTGTTGAGAATGAAAATGGTGAAGTTGTCAGAGAATTTATGAAGGACACAGATTCCATAAACCTTTATAAAAATATGAGGGAAACTTTGGTGTATCTCACACATTTGGACTATGCTGATACTGAACGTGTCATGACTGAAAAATTACAGAAACAAGTGAATGGTGTTGAATGGTCTTGGAAGAATTTGAACACGGTACGTGTTTGCTTTTGTATAAGTTTGCATAGTATGAAGTTTGCATTTTTGTTTTGTTGCCTGTGAGAACTGTATTTGTGGTTTGGTTGCCTAACAAGTGACTGGGTGAGATTGTGTCAATTATCTTTGATATGAATCTTTTGAAGTGAAAATTAACCAAAAAAGCTTTAGCAATTTAAAATTAAAATTTTTAAATTGGAAAAGTAAATGGGGGAGGAACTTAATATTCCAGTTATAAAAGAAATTTAATATATCTATAAAACTAAGGAAGGACAGGGAAATATGACCCAACACTTACCACACATGAAGGCGGCTGGTAACGACGAACACAAAAAAGAAAAAGCACAAGAAAATTGCAATAGTTCGGCGTACAGCCTTACTCTTGCAGAATTGAGACACCAGGCGGAGTCAGACGTGTACACGAAGATGGCTGTCTGGTGATTGGCGTGGTCGGGTCAGATGGTAGTGTAGGGGGAGGGGGAAGCTCAAATATTGGATCGATAATTGATACTGTTGATGGTATATTATCATTGAAAGTAGTAGGGATACATATATAAATCAATTTAAAAAAAAAAAAAAAAAAAAAAAAAAAAACACAAACTAAAAGTTAAAAATAAAATATTAGAAATGTGAATAGTAGAGATAATAAGTGCTGTGTCTGGTGGGAGGAATTTATTGGAGATTGAAGCCTGGAGGATGTCTGGTGTCCAAGATATTCTGATAGGCCAGTTCCCATTTTTGTAGTTCAGAGCAGGTTGTGTTATCAGGGAATACTCGGATCGACCTGAGAAACATGTAAAAATTCAGTTTGTGGGAACTGGCATATTTTGTAACTGTCTGCCTGTGGCCATTCATTCAGAGAGCAAGTGGGTTAGTAGTGAGACATATATATGAGCTAGGACGATGGAGGCATGTAAGTTTATGTATGAGATGTGTTGTCATGCAAGTAGAGGGACCGATGATGGGGAGTGTTTCACCTGTGGTAGGATTGGAGTAAGTGGTAATAGCTGAATGCATGCTGCATGTTTTAGAGTGGGGTCTGTTCCATGGGAATGATCCCTGTGGTAGTTTGGGGGAAATACTGGGTGAGTACTTGTGAACCAAGTTATTGTTTTAGATTTGGTGGTCTGCTAAAACATGCGTGAGGCAGTGGGTATAATTTTATGGAGAATGGTACGCAGCCTGGGGAAGGAATGTAGGAAATCATGCCCACGGTGAAGGATTAGGTTAATATACTCGAGACCAGTGTGGAACTGGGTGAAGAAAGCGGGGCTGTGGTTAGTTTCAAGGGGTACACCTTGGAGTGGCTATAGCACAAGAGACTTGTTTGTGTACTTAGTCAGGGGGTAGCTGAGGGAGATGAGAGCTCCAGACAGGATTTGTGTGTTTCGGGAAAAAGATTCTTCATCAGATCAGATTCGCACTAGCCTAATAAGTAATATTTCAATCTCAACAAAATATGTACAGTAGAAGTCCAATTATCCGAGGTAAATGGGACCAGGACCACCTCAGATAACGAAAAACTCTGAGGTCAAGGAAAGAAGTTATAATGAATTAAAAAAACTTATTGAAACTGAAAATACAATTTATTTATAGTGTAAAACTAATTTGTTATGCAATACAGTTGTTTTTTGTACATTAATTACGATCACTTGCCAAAAGTCTTTAATTGTCTTGTGTCATAATTTTGTTTCTCTTCTTAGCGGAAGTATAGCGCCAAAGCTGTAGCACCATTATGTCGGCTGCTGTGCTTTTTTTCCTGTTGCTCAATATACTCAAGTGCTGCTTCTATTCCTTTTAAACCTTCAGCATGAGAAATTTTTGGAACAGTCTAATTTTTTTCTTCATCTTCTTCTCCTTATCTGCTGACAACCATATTAACAATTTCATCATTTGCCTTGGTTAACCCGGCAGCTTGGATAACCGGAATTTTACTGTACTTTCTTTCAGTGTTCTGACAATTAATTTATTCAGAGATGCATATCAAGTGCATAACCTTGAACATACATTCGTTTCTTGTGCAGCGGTGGCGGGAATCGTGACATCATGGCGTGACAGTTGACCAAAACTTGCGTTTTATAAGTATAGATACCTGTAAGGAGCATAAATGTTCGTGGGTTTAGGATAAACAGTTATCACCTCAACTATAACCGTGTTTTGTGCCGTGGATATTAGGTTGTTCTGAAGTTATCGGTCGCCACCATTCTGAAATCCTGAAAATGGAAAGGGAGATTCATTAAATAAAAATCACTGATTCTAATTTCAAAGTTCAAAATATCACTGTATTCTTGAGAAAAAATTTACAAGTTAAACAATCTTTTAGGCAGTCAGAAATCTTCACCAAATAATTTGACTGCAGGTTATGATAAGTAATCAGGCCAGATCAAACCCCATTACTGCATAATAGTCACTTGAAAATCTGAATTGTTCTGCAGCACTTAAGATGGCTGCCTACATTGTCTTACACTTACACTTCCACTTCCCTCCTTCCTGCGCTAAGCGAGCTCGGACCGCCACGTGTTCTGTTCCAGTGGATTCCAGCGACAGACAGCAACTAGTCCCCGTTGTTTGTATAAGTAACCTATGCCGGTCAGTCAATATTCTTCCGCTGCCGCCAGCCATGTGACCTCCCGAAGTGTGAAAAAAGATGTATCCCTGCACTTCTGATTACGCCATACTTTTAATTTAGTGACTAAAAAATTCCTATTGATCTGAAATTTTGGCAGTAGCTAGGTTGATTAAAAAGCTTAATTTTGATCCTATCGATTTTTGTAGCTTTAATAGTCTGGCCGTAAAAAATTATTTTCTGTTTAACTCAAAAAAAATGCATTTAACTTCCACAATTTTTGCAGCTACGGAGCTGACGTAACTTTCAGTTTACTTCTAATTTACTGCTTTTTCGTTTGGTATTAAGAATGCCGTGTTTACTATTTTCAAACCGGTTGAACGAAGGTTGACCCAGTGTTATGCAATGGTTAATTTCGAAACTAAATAACTACTTGACATCTGTGAAACATGTTTTAAATGGTTCTTTGTGTTCCTTATTTGCAAGTTGTGTAAATTTGAAGTTGCTACCAGATTTCTTCAATTTACTAAGAATTTCTAAAGTAGGCGCTGTCTCAGGATGATGCAACAGGAAATATTGGCTTGTTTCAACATTTTTTCAAGACTGTAAAATTCTGTACTTTGTCCCATCCTGATCAAAATACTACATATATGAGACTTACTGCAAACTATTTGTATTGTTATGTTCTTTATTTTGAATATAGTTTTCTCTACTGAATTTACGTCTTTTCACAACTCGTTATTTTTGCGCTTTCCCATGTGTTCAAAAGTTTTTACATATTGCTCAAAAATCAACCTTTATACTTTTGTCAACTTTTCAAAACTTAATAAGTTGTGTAAGCCAAAATTATGCTTCTTTCTTACCATAAATTGACTTTAAAACTGATGTGCCATGTTATTCAATTGAGCCCGCTGTTTTGTAAATAAATTTTGTTACGAAGTTTGCGAAATTTTAGTTTACATACCATGCTTTCAAATAGTGGCAATACACCAACGAAATTTGTTCAAAAGATTTTGCACAATTCCATTACTTACAGAATACAGCCTGCTTCACATTAAATTAATACTGTTGTTTCTGCTTTATGATTTTTGTTTTGCTTTGATTATAACTAATCAAAATTCTTCTCCCAATTCTGTATTTTGTGCTGACCCATAATTTCTCGTTACCCTTACTTTTTGCTACTAAAATGACTTCATATTGTTACATAGTAAAGAATAGTTACTTTTGTAAAGTATTAGGGTGCACACTCTTTTGGTCCAGGAAATAATAAAAACTTTTGGTCTTTAACAGAAAATGTTACCACCATGTTCAGGACGGGTTTAAATGTTTTGAAGCATTGGCAGAAATATTTGTTTAGAATAATATTGTAAAGGCATTTAACTTATTTCACATCATATATCTTTCAATGATACTAAGGAAACTGCTTTTAGGCCAAATAAATAACAAAGGATAGGGAAAATGATTCATCACTCACCAAAGTTAAAGTTTACCACATGACTGGTTCGGGAAATAATACCATGATAGGCAGTGATAAAATTAATATGAATAACAAAAGGGTATGGAGTATTTACATGGAAAAGAAAGGGAAAATACACCCAACACTCACCAAAGCTGAAGGGAGGAGGGCAGCAGCAACACAGCACAACACACAAACAAATAAAAAACAATATTTCGGGTGAAGACTCCCCTTTTTCAAGTTAACAGATAGGTGGCTGGTCTTGCACAAGAATTGCGTAGGACGCAGCCACTCATAGAACGCAACAGACTGTCGGAGGTGGTGGGGGCAGCAACGATAATATAACCGCGAGTATACGAAAGATTGAAATGATCAAAAGAAGAATATAAAAAATATATATATATATTAGTTATTAAAAATATATATAAAGAAGAAATATAATTGAAAATTTAAAAAAAAATTTTTTAATTTAAGAAACTATTGAACTATTGTACTGGCCAGTGGTGGGTGTATAGGGTGAGAATGGAAGATGTTAACGGAAATTAAGGCCTGGGGGATGTCTGGTTTGAAGGATGTATTGATATGCCAATTCCCACCTGCGGAGTTCAGATTGGGAGGTAGTGTCTGGAAGTACTCTAATGGCTCTTACTGTGAAGCAGTTATTAAGGTCACGGGTGTTGTGAGTACTGGCATGGTGAGCAACGGGGAGGTCCAGGTTTTGGGAGTAAACTGTCTGTCTGTGACCATTCATTCTGATGGATAATGAGTTTGAGGTCAGGCCAATGTAGGAACTTGGACAGTGGAGGCAGGTGAGCTGGTAAATGAGATGGGTGGTTGTACAGGTGGCATGACCTATTATGGGGTAGGTTTCACCAGTTGTAGGATTGCTATAGGTAGTGGTAGGCGGATGCATACCACAAGTTTTGCAACGGGGTCTCTTACAAGGGAAGGATCCAAATGGTGGTTTAGGAGCATCAGAGGCTTGATATTTATGTACAAGAATGTTTTTTAGATTAGGCGATCTGCTGAAGGTGACTCTGGGTGTGGTGGGAAGGATAGATGGAAGAATGCGGCGCATTTCAGGAAAGGATCTAAGAAAGTCATAGCCCAGACGAAGAATTTTGTTTAGGGATTCCAGGCCAGGGAAAAACTGGGTGAGAAAAACAGGGTTCTGATTGGCTTTAGGTTGTTTGTGTCGGTGTGGAGGACTGTCCCTGACCCTTGATACTTGTTTTTGAATTAGTTCTGGAGGATAATTGCGGTTTGTGAGTGCCTGGGTCAGATTGTTGGTGTAGAGGGTAAAGGACTCGTGATCAGAGCATATGCGTTTGCCCCGAATGGCTAGGCTGTATGGAATGGAACGTTTTGTGTGATATGGATGGCAGCTATCAAAATGGAGATATTGTTGTAGGTTAGTGGGTTTTATGTGGACAGAGGTGTGTAAGTGACCGTTCCGTACAGAGATGTCTACATCCAGAAAAGTGATGTCAGTCTGAGAGTAGCACCAGGTGAAATTTAAGGAGGAGAAGTTATTCAGTGAGTGCAAGAAGTCAAGAAGGAGGTTTTCACCGTGGGTCCAGATCATAAATATGTCATCTATATACCTGAACCACACGGTGGGTTGTAGGGTAACCTGTTGAAGAAAACGTTCCTCTAGTCTGCCCATGAAAAGGATGGCATATGAAGGTGCCATGCGAGTGCCCATAGCAGTGCCTCGAATCTGATGGTAAATCTGAGACTGGAAGGAAAAGAAATTTTTGGTCAGGATGAATTGAGCCAAAGAAGTGAGGAAATGAGTGGTAGGGAAGGTGTGCGGGGGGCGACTGTCGAGGTAATGTTCCATGGCACTTAGGCCCTGGCCATGAGGGATGTTGGTGTATAGCGATGATACATCAATAGTGACCAGGAAGCAATCTTTAGGTAGGGGTGTAGGGACTGTTGACAAACGCTCTAAAAAGTGGGGGGTATCTCTGACATAGGATGGAAGGGCCTGGAGGGTATGGAGTGTTAGACCAAACAATAAATAAATTTGGAAGAAATTTGTCTAAATTATTACTGGTTAAATGATAATACTAATAATAATGAGTGATGGGTCAAAAGATAGAACTGAGTGGTCAAGGCCAGGTGGGTGTTTTGTGGCCAGAATATTACGGGTTTGTCTGGCCATTCGTTCTGACTGAGAGAATGAATAATGAAGATAAAAGAAATATATTATTTGTCAAAAAATTATCATAAAAAACACAAAAATTCAATTAAAAAATAATACATAAATTTAAAAAATTTAAAGTAGTATCGTAATGAGAAAGTTTGTTTTTTTAATGCAAAGAATCTCCTCAAAAAAGAAAATAATCAGCAGACAATAGCAATTAACCATGGTTGAGCAGCCTCTCCACGGCAATTTTTAACATTTGTTTGGATCATTTCATCTTTACGAGCAGAATGAATATCTGACGAAACATGCAAACTGAAGATTAAGTTGTTCTCTTTAACACTGAGAAAATACTGAAAATAGATTACAAAGACACGTCCTCAAACTTGCAACCTGAAGATAATGAACAAAAAAGAATGTTTTTACCTTATTTACTATCATTTTATGAATGTCAAAAGCCTTTGAAAGATCTAGTGCTACATTATCAATTTGGCCACCCTTGTCCATTTTATCTGAAATGTCTTGCATATATCCAACCAACTGAGATTCACATGAATATCATTGCCTAAAGCCATGTTACCTACTTGAAAACCACTTACGCTCCTCACATAAAATCTCTGATGTGGTTGCATATCAATCTCCCCATTAATTTACCTACCACTGATATCAACCTGATCGGCCTGTAATTTTCGATTCTATTTCTCAACTTTCACACTTTTCCAGACCTGTCATAAGTTGCAAGTATCCAGACTCAATTTAAATAATATTTCAAGATACGGTAAAACGTTACATCTGGCTATCTTTAAGATATCTGTAGTAATATTATCTACACCAGCCCCTTTAAGTTTTTTCAGCTTTCTTATTTCCTTCATGATATCCTCAGGATGAATTTCAAATTTTTTTGGTCTGTTCATTTCTAATTGTGTTGTTAAGCTCATTCTCTGAGTTAGACCCTCCCATTTCTGATTCATTGTCCCTAATGTTCTCACTAAAACAGTTACTTAAAATCTATGCCTTTTTAAATCCTCAGTAACTTCTTCTCCATCCTTATTTATAAGCATTTCAACACCCTCCCTTCCCCTCAGTTTTCTAACATAGCCATAGAAATTTTTAGATGCATCAGTCAATGGTCTCCCTGCACTGACAGTACTCTTCATAAACCCTTAGTTGGCCATCTTCTTTGCTGTTATTAAGTCCTTGTTCAGTTGTTGTAAATATTCCCTACTACCCTGCTATCTCTTAACTCTGTTGTGTTCTCTTCCCACCAACTTCATCAACTTCCTCACCTCCCTATTATAGTACACAGGTCTCTACTTCTCTTTATTTTCTGTTTTTTTTATAATTTTTTCTTTCCCCTTCCTTTTTATCTGCTTTAACTCTTTCCACCTTTATTCTACTGTACTTGGGCCTTCCTTCAATTTGCTGAAACGTTCTCTGAAATATTTCTTCTAATTTGAAATTTGTGTCTTTTTGTAATTGTACGTATTTCTCCCTTCAATTTTGCCTGCTGGTTCACTGAATCCTGTAATATCCATCAGAACTGCTTCATGATCACTTATTCCTTCGGTTACTTGACACCCCACAAGGTTATCATTGGGATTTATTAGGAATATATCCAAAATATTTTTCCCCTAGTGTTCTGCTCAACCACTTGTGTAAATCCTCATTCCCTTATTAGGGTATTTGCAAATCTCTGTTCCCTTGTGTTATTGATCTTATTTCCTACCCAGTATACACCTGGTGAATTTAAATCCCCACCAATAATGACCATTCTATTCTCACCTCTGAGATTTGAATTTGATTTCTCCCCAAGAGCCTCATCTTCATCTTTCATTCTTCCACTGCGGTAAGCCGTCGACATCCTTACTTTTTCTGTAACATTAGGAAACAGGGATGTACTAAAGTAGGTAAAGTTATTTTAGGTGATGACAGTTCCTGTGCTTCTCTATGGAAGTGTGATGTGGATGATGAAGAGAAAAAGAAGCTGTATATAAGCAGTGGAGGTAAGGTTCCTAAGATCTATGAAAGGATGTACAAAACAAGAAATAACCTTTAAAAAAAAAAAAAAAAAAAAAAAAACACACACACACACACACACACACAGAGAGAGGAGTTGAAAAATGTGGTATAATCTTATTTCACTCTGCAGCCATTACTATCTAGTGCAGACTAATAGTGGTTGTGTGTTTTAGTAAATTGGAATTTCCCCATTGGCTAGATTCCATTAGCTGTAAGGGTGTGGGAGATCTGTGGCACTTTCATATTTCGACCAAAGTCGTGTGTCCCTATATTTCACTTTTAAACCACAACTACATAGTGCAGACCACTGGTGTTAGTGTGTGGTAGAAGCATATATCGTGTACAAAGTTGGCTAAATGTTGATAACTGTGGGGGTGTGCGAGATATGTGGTGGTTAAAAGTGGTCGATCGGGGATATTTTCGTATTTTGTCCAAATACGTGTGCCTGTATATTTCAATTTGCTGCCACAACTATATAGAACATACCACTAGTGTTTGTGTGTGGTATTGGCATCGAGTCTCCTATCGTGCACTAAGTGGTTGTTTGTTGGTAGCTATGGTGATTGAAATTGGTCAGAGGAGGGCGTCTTCATATTTTGACCAAGAATGTGTGTCCCTATATTTATATCTGCACTCAAAAATACCCAGCGCAGACAGACACGTGTCCCTATATTCCACTTTCCAGTCACAACTACCTAGTGCAGACCACTGGTATGTGTGTGTGGTAGTAGCCTCAAGTCTCCCATCGTGCATAATGGTGGTTGCATGTCAGTGGCTCAGGGAATGTGGGAGATTGGGTGGTTGAAAATGATTGATCAAGGGTATTTTGTTATTTCAACCAATGACGTTTGTCCTTCTATTTCACTTTGCGAACACAACTGCATAGTACAAATCACTGGTTTTTGTGTTTAGTAGTAGTAGTAGTCTTGAGTCTCCCATTGTACACTATAGTGGTTGCATGTTAGTAGTTGTGGGAAATATGAAGGTTGAAAGTTGTCGACCGAGAGCATTTTCATATTTTAACCAAAGACATGAGTACCTTTATCTAATTTTGCAGCCATAAATACCCTGCGCATATCACTTACCTTTGTGTGTGATATTTGTCTTGAGTCTCCCATCGTGCACTTAGGTGGTTGCATGTCTATAACTATCAATCAGAATTCTTTACAAACACAAATGAAGTCGCAGGCACCAGCTAGTTCACAAAATAGAGAAACAATAAGAACAAATGGTGATCGAAGTAGTTCCTGAGGCTGGATTGGGTCAGCAAGGCTAATTCTTATATGGGAAGAAGAAGATTATAATATCCAGATTCATTTGTTTCTCACATATTTCAGTTCCTTCGATATCGTTTTTGTCACTTCCCCTCTGAACATTACAGTCACAAACCACATTTCATCTGTTTGCTGCAGGCTCTTGGGCAAACTTAGCCATATGCGTTATCTTCTATTTTCGTATTTAAGGGCATGTTCTTGTCACTGCAATCCTCTTTACTATTTTTCCACATTAATTCGACCACCAACAGCGATATACATATTTATATAAAACATCTGTCTCTCCCGACATATCGATAATGCATCTAGTCATGCGTTACACTTCAGCGTGTGCACATCTTCCGAACTACATGACTCATTTCCTACGTCATGAACAAGCTTTAAAACCAAAATATTGTGTATTCCTGTGTTCGTCATGTATGTTCTTTACCCGTTGCAGCCTTCAAGTTTGGTGAGTGATGAGTCATTTTCCCTTTTCCTGTTATTTATATTAACAACAATTAAGAGTCTTTATGATAGATACTGTCATTTGTTAAGTGTAGTGTGTCTAGTTTTTACCAAATAATATATTCATTTTAATTTCTTTCTTGAGTGATGACATTTCTGCCTTTTTTTCCAGCTTTGCTGGGCAATTGGTAGCATATCAGGTGCTATGCATGAAGAAGATGAAAAAAGGTTCTTGGTTACTGTTATAAAGGATTTACTTGGGTTGTGTGAGCAAAAAAGAGGAAAAGACAATAAAGCTATAATTGCTTCAAATATAATGTACGTTGTTGGACAGTATCCAAGATTTCTCCGGGCACACTGGAAGTTCCTTAAGACTGTTGTTAACAAACTTTTTGAATTCATGCATGGTAAGAAATTATTTCTAAAATTCATCACTAATTGTTACTGAGTTGTGTAGGGATACTGACCTTAAAACTTTCATTTAAAAAAAATATAATAATAATAATAACAGACCGTATAAAGATGTTTTCTGTAGTGTAGAAGTCATTGGTTTGGTTCATTCAATTTAAAGCTGTGGATTATTTATGCTACTTTTTAAACATTCATCAATGCTAGTGTAAGGTAAATGCTCTTGGAAATATTACCTCACTTTATGTAGTGTCAGTGCTGTGACTACTTTTATATCCTACAAGCCCATTGATTATGGGTTTTGTTCGATATAAAGTGCACTGCATCTTTACATATTTGTTATTGCATTAATACCAGCTGAGGATATTTTGGTGCCATTTTATAAGATTCAGTTAAAGATTTCGTATAGAAATTTACTTCAAACATCAGCAGCAAGTCTGTGTACCATTTATTAGTTTAGTGCCATTGTAATAGCTGTTTATTACTGAAAATGTGCAGCATCACAATAGTTAATTCATTAAACGAAAGTCTGAAAATAATTATTTGAAATAATTTATCTTGGCAGTTTACGTTTTTATACTAAGCAGCATTTCAATAAAAAAACGTATGCTTATAATGAATTAAATTTCTTTTCGCTACTTAGCGCCTTTGATTTCATTGTTTACCTTATGCTTATAAGTTTTGTTTTGTTACAGAAACTCATGATGGTGTTCAGGATATGGCTTGTGACACATTTATAAAGATTGCTCTAAAATGCCGTAGACATTTTGTTACTGTCCAGGTTGGGGAAGTTGTGCCATTCATTGAAGAGATTCTTTCAACTATCAGCTCTATTATTTGTGACTTGCAAACACAGCAGGTGAGGATATTGCTGTGTTATGCTATAGTTAATTAATTTAATATAAGGGAATTTGATGGAAGAGAAAGAGGTTTGCAGATTTTTAATTGGCTAGACGGTTAAAAACTAAAAACATGTACTTTATGGTGATTCATTTTAAATTTATAACAAAAAGATCCTTTCCAGTTTAATGAAACTCTATTAGGACGAAAACAAACCAGAGTATATCGAAAATACCACCATCAACATAATTAATATACATTTTAGAAAAAGGACATAACACTTACTCTGCAAGATCTTTCCTATTGTGCAACATATTCCAGTAGGTTGGGACTCCCCTTTCTATGTGACATAATTAAATTAATCCTAATCTGCAACCTGAAGTTTTGATTTAATACTTAGAAAGGAGACGTATTAAGCAAGTGTATTAAGGATCAGCACATATAATAAGAGTGTTCCAGTCCTCCAGGACCTTTAATTCAATTATTATAATGCACTGACCCAAACTGACAGGTCTCATCATTTCATTTACACAGTCCAGTCACATTAATGTGACCACCACCTACTTTCGACGTCAACGTGAAATAACCAATCACAGAAGGCAGGTGGCAGCACATTACAGCGGAGTATATATAAAGGATGTCCTAGGGCATCGGAAAGCATTTCAGTCGTTGGCGTAATGCAGAAATATAGCGATTTATCCGACATCCAAAAGGGCATGATTATTGGCTTTCAGCCCAAGGGTGGAAGCATCTCGGAAACGGCTAATTTTTTGAACTGTTCACGTGCCGCCGTGGTGAAAGTATACCATGCTTGGCAAAATGGCACTATTCAAAATTGGCGGCATGGAACATGTGGTGCACCATGGACCATAGATGACAGAGGCGAAAAAAGGGTACGGAGATTCATTCGGGCAAATAGATGTGCAACTGTTGAGCAACTGACCGCCCAGAAGAACCAAGGGGCTACCAAGAGTGTATCCTCAACAATGGTTCAGAGAATGTTGCTGCGCATGGGCCTCCGCAGCAGATGCCTATGCTGACTGCTGTTCATCGGCGACGAAGGCTGGAATTTGCACATCAATACTGCAACTGGACGTCCACAGAGTGGCGACAGGTAGCTTTTTCCGATGAATTACGTTTTATTCTCCATCGGACAGATGGATGTTGGCGCATACGTCGTGGAACGTCTGAAAGTAAACACCCTGCAACAATTACCGGAAGGATTCAGGGTGGAGGAGGGAGCGTTATGGTCTGGGGATTGTTTTCCTGGTATTCACTGGGTGAATTCATCATTGTGGAAGGCACGATGGATCAGCACGTATCTGTCCTTGCGGACCATGTCCACCCCTACATGCGAATAATTTTTCCTCAGAATGATAACAACTACCAGCAGTACAATGCGAGGTGTCATACAGCTCGCAGTTTATGTGCGTGGTTCGAAGAGCACCAGGATGAGTTTACCTTACTCCCCTGGCCAGCAAACTCACCGGATTTAAACTCAATTGAGAATCTGTGGGACCATCTCGATCGGGTTTTTCGCGCCATGGATCCTCAACCGCGTAATCTAGCGCAACTGGCCACGGCGCTGGAATCGACTTGGCTCAACATCCCAGTGAACACCTTCAGAAACCTAATTGACTCTCTTCCTGCATGCCCTGCAGCGGTCGACTCTGCCAAAGGTGGTTATTATGTTTTTTTTTAGAGGTGGTCACATTAATGTGACTGGACTGTGTAATTTCAAAGGGGCGCAAGCTCCAGTGGCAATATCCCTACACACCCTTTTTCTCGCCTTTCTGTACCCACCTACATTTGCCCTCTACAAATTTCAACTTTAAATTGTTTCACCGTTTTTGGTAAATTATTCATCAATTCTCTTCGTAACTTACTCCAATCCCTAGCTCCCTTATCTACGAAAGATAATTTCCCCCACATCCTTGTGCCTGGAACCGAGTTCCAGGTGGGGTCATGGTCATCTCTTCCCTTCCATGTATTACTTATAATTCTTACATCAATATCTTTTCATGCCTCATCACCAATATACACCTTGTACACTCCTATGACTCTCTTTACCCTCTTCCTGTCTTCCAATGAATCCCATTCCAGATCTTTTATCATTATTCTTTATTACTTTATCTTCATATTCCAAACTGTACTTTGCTATAATTTTTTTCACCATTCAATTTCCTTTGACATACATCTTAAATGTAATTTTTCCCCCAAAAATCATAACTCTCCAAAAGCCAGTATCATGAAAAAATTCCCTTTTATTCGTAGTTTATTTTATTAAAATCTGAACTAAAATGTTATTCATTTTCTACATGTATCTTAGAGATCAAAATCTTTGTGTCTAAAAACCCTTAATTTCATTCTTTTTTTACCATTCAGCTATTGAATTTCTTCTTATTTTCCCCTTTATAAGATAAAACTTCACTTATCTTTAATTAACTGAAATCATTTAATTTCCCAAAATGTGATGTGATTCATTTGTTTGAAAACGTAACATTGTTGTTTTTACTAACAGCAATAACTAAAGAATTTTTTTTTTTTAAATGTGACATTTACCAAAATGTTCCCATACTTTCTAGGGATCTCTGATATTGTTAGAACATGGAGGTTAATGTCTTTGGCTTTAGTTAAAAATGCAATACCATCATCATTTTCTTGCAATTTACTGTGCTACACGTTTGCAATGTGCCAACTCTTAATGCTGGAATTTTGTGTTTCGATCATAATCAAAAAGCTACAATCCATCATCTGTGATCATATGAAAAGATTTATAACTCCCTAAATAGACATTACAGAATATCAAGACACATTCCTCCAATTAGCTTTTGCTCAATTATGAGATTCCCTGGAATTGTCAAGGCATGCTCTTTAATCTTGTTTAAGTTCTATGTTAAACTTTGAAAGATAATAAACTGGTTCAAATTTAACTCGTGCTCAATTTCAACATCAGTCTGACTGCAGAAGGGTTCCCTATCTTTCTACCGAGCATGGTGGTGTAACAGTTAGCGTTCAGGCCTTGCATTCGGGAGGACGGCGGTTCGAATCCCCGCCCGGGCATCCAGATTTGGGTTTTCCATGGTTTCCCCAAATCGCACCAGGTGAATGCCAGGATGTTTCCTTCAAAAGGCCATGGCCGAATTCCTTCTCATTCCTTGCCCCCCATCCTTTCCCGTCTCTAAAGACCTCGCTGTTAAGAGACGTTAAGCAGTTAAAAACAATCTTTCCATGTTTTTTGTCTGTTGATGGTCTCACTGCAGGATGTCTTACTTTCACTTCTTCTAGACGTGCTTTTTATTTTTTGCTTTGTCATCGTAACACTTGTGTACTCTGTAAGTAATGTTATTCATGAGCCCTTTCCAACTTTTTAAAAGTCAGTTTATTGAATGTATCGGGATTTATACCAAATTCGTTAGCACTGTTTTGCACAAATATTCTGCCAGTCCAGTTTTGAAATGCACTTTTCAAACAAAACTTCACTTTATACCAGTGACATGCTGTTAAGCAATAAAATAAGGGGATAGGGAAAGTAAATCCATCACTCACTACAGATGAAAGCAGGAGGATCACAAAACGACTAATACAGTTTATTTTATTTCAGTATAATCCATAATGGTGACTATAGGTCATATGGCAAGGGGATCGGATATATACACCCAGACTCTGGGCTTGGCTATGTGGTGAATCTCTGTGTTTACACATTCATTCCCCTTGACATAAATTCTATAGTAATGATTGAGGTATATACCTAGATGAAAAGGAAAGAAAATAAACTCACTCAAGTTGAAGGAGGGAGGATAAAAGAAACAAAATATTTTGAGCTATGCTCTTCGTCGTGAAAATAGAAGCATGTGACAGCTCTTGGGGGCCATCCACAAATTACTTCACACGAATTTCACGATTTTTTGGACCCCACGTCACATTTGTGGGAACCCCCCATTCCCTCCCCTGGTGTGACATCACATATTTTGCAATTTTAAATTTATAAATTACAACAGCACTTCCAAAATGATTTATGTATTTCTAGTTAAAAAATCATATCAACAATAAATCAAACATTTAAGAAAATATTTAAAAAAAAACATAAACATCTAATTAATGATACAAAATTGAGTCATCATGTGTCCATGGATTTTGAACCCATTCGTTGATACTGTTTATGTTGGCATAATAGTCACTTCATTCTTGATTTCGATGGTGTTGGGAACATTTGATGTGTCAACATCATCTTCATCTTCCGCCATGAGCCAAAAAGTAATACAAATTATGCATGTGATGTCACAAAGTTTATGACACGTCCCCCCCCCCCCCTTGTCACACTTTGTTGACCCCCCCCCTCTTTCAAGGTGTAATGTAATTTATGGATGGCCCCTTGCAGGCACACATGTTCAGCACAGCCACAGGAATGGTGGTTTTGGCCATTGCAGTCTGAGTTGAGGTGGTGCGGGAGCAAAAACAATATCAGTGGAACTGTTTATTGCAGGGAAGATATTTATCAAAATAAAATTAAAAAGGGAGACATGTAAAAGAGCTAAAAAAAATATTAAAAATGTAAAAGATAAAAAGAATGAAATATAATTTTGAAATAAAATCTACACATTTAAATTAATTGTTATAATTTTCCTATCACTTCCTAATATAATTAGTTTATGCATATAGATCTTTTTTTTTTTTTTAATCATTCTTTTTTATTGTCTCTTACATTTAAAAAATAATGTTTTTAGATGTCATCCTTTTATTTTGTTTTGATTAATTTTCCCCATGTGATTAACATTTCCACTTATTGTTGTTGCTTCCCCCCCCCCCCCACCTCCACTCTGAACATCGAAACGACCACTCATGTGACTATATTGACTGTGGGTGTCTGTGCTTGTTAAATCACATATTCTATTATCATGAAGAAGGGCATAGCCTGAAATACCTTGCTCTCTCTCTCCAATAAGAAATGGATGGCTTCATTCCAACAGACCTGCCAACAGTACTAAGCACACTGCTTCTGCCTCCTCACCAATCCCACTACTGTAGAGAGGTTTCAGATCATAGGGTATGTAACTTGACTCTTCAACTTCACATTGAGATCCTGCTGTGAATCATGTATCCAACACAATAATGGGCCACACACAGTGTTAACCTTAAGCTGTTAGAGTCATTGCAAACAATATTTCGTTGTTCATGACATCTGAGTTATGTCTGTTAACTGCAGTTCTTACAGGGTAGTGGGAAGTAGCCTAACAGTATATACATGATTCCAGGAACCCACCATTTCTCAGTTTAAGATAGTAATCCCATTTTTTTTATCTCTCCTATTTGTTCCTACTTAAATAACCTACTTTCCACCAATATTTTATACTGCCTAAAATGAAGACTGATTGTTTTTTTATTTACATATAGTAAATTTGGTTAAGTTTTGTATACATTTGACACCAGCTTATTTCCTTTTTTATTGTTATATGGCTGACTTTAATTTTCATTTTCTGTTTAGTTTCCTGGAATTTCTTCAGGTACAATTCGTTCAAAAACAGTAATGCTCAGTCCGGGCATTTTATAGGCCCTGGGTTTCAAATACCTATTTTACTCTCCTGATATTGGTTTTCCATGGTTTCCTGAAGTCACTGCAGGCGAATGCTGGAGTCGTTCCTTCAAAATACCATGGCCAAAATCCTTCTATTTTGTTGTCAATCTTGTCTGGTCTCTAATGATTACTGTGTGAATGAGACATAAAACCCTAAACAAAAATTAATTCTTGATTGAAGCAATGGCCAATTTCATTCCCCTTCCTTCTCAAAAATCTCATTCCAGCTGTAATGACTTTGTTATCAAACTACAGAGTTAATTTCAGTTACATTCATTTTTAGCTTGCTCAGCTGCACCCAAACCAATAGTCAGTTGGTCTCCAATTCGTAAGTATTCTACATCTTGTTCTGCTTCAGTGGGTTTAAAACCAAACATCGTAGTTTGTTCTTATGAGGTTTCATGAGGGAATGTTGATATTTGTGGAGTATTTTGCAAAATGAAATGTCTCTGGTAATCATATACATGTGAGAGAGGACCAAAATATGTGCAGTATGAAGGGGACATAGTTCAGTATTTCAGCATACTTATCGTATGTGTGTAACTAATACTTAATACAGAGTAGTTGTACCAATTTTTACATTATATGTAATGTCTTCATGTAAAACACTGCTGTTCCTCTTAAATTTTGGTGATAAGTTTGTGTTGTTTGCTCATGAGGCCACATTGGAATCTACAATATATAGAACAATCACCTGTGGCTGACTATACAGTGGTATTTTCTAGGTCAGAAAGCTATTAGAAATGTTCAGCAATTTTTCAGCTGCAAATTTCCTGCTTAGTGAAATGGATGTAATTGTCCTGTTAAATGGCTAGGTTTCCAAGATCTCCAGACGTAAAACCATACAGACACACTACGACGATGGACATCAGACAAATACATTGAAGTGATAATTATTTAAGGAATATATTAACTGTTCTCACTACAAATGCATCCGTCTCTAAAAACCTCGCTGTTAAGAGACGTTAAGCAGTAAAAAACAACAAATGAATACAAATGCATGTTACTGTGTCTTTTTCTCAGAAACTGGGAATTGGGACATATATTTTGTATTAACTTCATTGGTGATCTATTTTTCATGTACAAAAAAATGATTTCTTTCCAAGAAGTCCTGTATATTCCCAAAAAGTGATTTCTTTTTCTTTGGGTGCCGTACCGTTAACAAAGGGGAATTTTAACCTTTCATGAGGATTTCCACGGGAGGAGATAATCTGAGGCTGTTTCCTAATGCTTTTTTACAGTATTTGTAAGTGTGTATGACTGTAATGGTGTATGTGTTCAGTCTAGTATGTTGTTTGTGTTCAGTCTAGTGTGTTGTGGATGAGAGAAGGGAGAGGGTGAAACCCAGTGCTGGTCCATTCGGGCATGCTCTTCCGGAAGACTGCCAAGGTCGATATCCCCACCTGACGGACCTGACAGACATATTACTGTCAACAAGTGTTGTATGCCATCACTTCTTACACACTGTGGATTTAACCCAGCACTTTGGTGCACAATCTGGTGATTAAAAATTGTGCACCACCATCTTTCCTACCCTGCCACTCAAGTCCTGATGATGAAAATTTCCTCCAGTACTAACTCCGTGTCAGTGTTGGATACTAATAGGGTTACATATCCAACTGAGCCAATGGTTCAGGCAATAAAAAGTGACTAATCAAACATTAATAAAAAATTAGACTCCTCTAAGGTGCTATAATAAGTGTTTTAATAAATTAATCATTGATATGTTAGATTAAACCTTTTACCTTTATAAACTGTCAAAACTTCTATACTAAAAGATGCAATGTTCACTTTTGTTTATTAGCTTCATATAAATATTTTTGCAGGTGCATACCTTTTACGAAGCTGTTGGACATATGATTAGTGCACAGGTTGACCAAGTTGTGCAAGAACATCTGATTGAAAAATACATGACTTTGCCAAACCAAGTATGGGATGATATAATCAGTCAAGCTTCCAAGGTAACGTAGTTTAAATTTGATTTTAAGATGATATGTTAAGTGTACTAAAATAATAATATCAGTAAAAATGAAAGGAAAGAACTGCCACGAGGCAATATTGGTATGGAAAGGACAGATAAAATACATCCAACTCTCACCAAAGTTGAAGGGAGGAGGGAAGCAGCAACACAAAACAAACAAACAAATAAAATAAAATATTTCGAGTAAAAACTCTTTGTCAAGTAAACAGAAGTAAGTGGCTGAGCTCGCGCAAGCCTCACGTTCGACGCAGCCACTCATAGAATGAAATTGACCGTGGGAGGAGCAACGATAATATAACCACAAGTATAAATCACAAGAAAGATTAAAATTGAAAATAATAATAATAATCATCATTGAAAAATAATGATAATAAAAAAATATAATAATTAAAAAATGAAAAATTTTGAAATGAGGTCTATAAATATATGAATCTATTGTGCTGGCCAGCGATGGGCGTACAGGGTGAGGATGGAAGATATCAGCAATTAAGGCCTGAACAAACTTCGGCGTGTGCACACCTCCCGAACCACATGACTCATTCTCTTTAACATGAAGAAGGTTTAAGACTGAAATATTGTGTATATTTGTGTGTTCGTGATATCATGTTCTTCTCCCGTCGCTGCCTTCAACTTTGGTGAGTGATGAGTCATTTTGCTTGTAGTTTATATTGCCAAAAGCTGTTTCCTCTTTCCTTTGTTTAACTATTATGGGGTAGGTTTCACCAGTAGTAGGGTTGCAATAGGTAGTGGGGGAAAGTATCTGAGAAAGTCAGCCTAAACGAAGAATTTGGTTTAGTGAATCCAGGCCAGGGAAAAACTGGGTGTGAAAAATGGTGTTCTGGTTGGTTTTGGGTTGTTTGTGTCAGTATGGTGGACAGTTACTGACTCTTGATGGCTGTTTTTCGATTAATTCCGGAGGATAATTGTGGTTTATGAGTGCCCAGGTCAGGTTGTTGGAGTAGAGATTAAGGTTCGTGATCAGAGCGGATGCGTTAGCCTTGAATGGCTATGCTGTATGGGATGAAACGTTTTGTATGATATGGATGGCAGCTATCAAATTGGAGATATTGTTGTAGGTTAGTGGGCTTTATGTGAACAAAAGTGTGTAAGGGATCATTCTCTACAGAGATGTCCGCATCCAGAAAAGTGATGTCAGTCTGAGAGTAGGACCAGGTGAAGTTTAAGGAGGAGATGTTATTCAGTGAGTTCAAGGAGGTGGTTTTCACTGTGAGTCCAGATCATATGTCATCTATATACCTGAACCTCACGGTCGGTCGTCGGGTAACCTTTTGAAGAAAACATTCCTCTTGTTTGCCCATGAAAAGGTTGGCATAGGAAGGTGCCATGCAAGTGTCCATAGCAGTGCCTTGTATCTGATGGTAAACCTGAGACAGGAAGGAAAATAAATTTTTGGTAGGGATGAATTGAGCCAAAGAAGGGAGGAAACAAGTGGTAGGGAAGGTGTGTGTGTGTGTGAGGGAGGGGTGGGGGGGGGGGGAGGGCTACTGTCGAGGTAATGATCATTGGCACTGAGGCCCTGGCCATGAGAGATGTTGGTATAGAGTGATGATACATCAATAGTGGCCAGGAAGCAACCTGCTGGTAGGGGTGTGGACACACGCTCTTAAAAAGTGTGTGGTGTTTCTGAAATAAGATGGAAGGGCCTGGACAAAAGGTTGTAGGTGCTGGTCAGCGAATGCAGAAAGGCATTCTGTGGAAGACCCAAAGGCAGCAACTATAGGACATCCAGGATTGCCCGCCTTATGTATCTTGGGCAGAAGATACAGGGTGGGGGTCTTAGGGGTCAGAAGGCAAATGGAATAGTGTGAAAGACCCTGTAAGGGACCTTGGAGGCTGAGGAAGGAGCGGATTTCTGTGCAGATCGAATTAGTGGGATCAGTGGTATGAGGTAGGTAAGTGGAGGTGTCGGAGAGCTGCCTGAGGGCTTCAGCTATGTAGTCGCTTCGATCCGCGATGACAGAGGTCAAACCCTTATCAGCTGGGAGAATTATGATGTTCTTATTTTTTGAAAGTTCACTCGTGGCCCGCATTTCAGTGCGGGTCAGGTTGATGGAGTGGGGGATTGAGATTAGGAAGGAGGGCAATAAGAGAGTTGACATGAGGATTTCCCGGAATAGGAGTAGGGGATGGTTTTGAGGGAGGGGAGGTGGTTCTGACTGGGATGGAGGTGGAAATTGTCGGAGGCTGGGTTCCAGGTTATCACATCGGCTGTCTCTCCTGCCCATAGTATATAAATAATTCCGCCAGTTGAGAGTGTGGCAGAATGAAAGGGAGGCCTTAGAGTTATCCGATCAAATTTGGGGTTGGGAGAGAAATTAAGACCGTTTGAAAAAACTGATAGTTCAAGTTCGGAGAGGGGGATGGAAGAAAGATTCAAGAGGAATTTTTGATTTCTCCAGTGGTGGGGAGTGGGTAGGCGTTGAGGGTGATGGAAGTGGTTGACAGAAGTGATGGGTGGGGAAAATTTATAATATGAGAAATACATGGCATTGTGGCAATAATTTGAGGGGTAACGTGTTGCCTGTAATGTGAGTTGGGGAGATGTAGGTCCAAAACAAAATTGCCCTTGCAGAGGGAAGAGAGCTTTGAATGATGATTAAAGATGTTATGTAAATAATGACTGCAACCAGGAAATGCAAGGAGAAGGAATTTGGGTAAGGAAATTAGGTGGGATGAGTGTTGTTGGGCTTTTATTATATACTATTGAAGAACTAGGTGAGGCAATGCCAGGGACTGTTGGAAGCGGAACAAGTGAAGTGTTGGATGAAGTTGTGGGGGGGGGGGGGAGGACATCCAGAAATATAAAGTTTTATTGTAAGGCCATTTGGTGGTATGTTATGAGAAAGGCAGGATTGGAGAAATAGAATGTGAAATCTCAGTATAGCAAGATGAGTAGCATGGTGCACATACAGGGAAAGGTAACTCTGAAATAGACACATGGTGTCAAAAATGTAAGCAAACAGTGGACTATGGGGCAGTCAGAACGGTGGGAAAAGGGGGGGGGGTGGAGAGATGTATATAAGAAGTGGATAATGAATGCTTTGAAATATAATGGATAAGAGGGGAACAATATATATATATATGTGTGTGTGTGTGTGTGTGTGTGTGTCTGTGTGTCATAAGTAGAATAAGAAAATAAAAAACAAATGAAGTACCAAAGCAGTGCTGAAAAACGGCCCAGAAAAATGTAACACTATTGGGCTGAATGACGGTCACAGGCAGACGAAAGAATTAAATACGTAATAAAAAGGGGGGAAAAAGTAAGAGGCAAAGAAGTGAATATGGCAGCACGGAAAATATTTTTGGTGCTCACCCAAAGCCGAGTAGTAAAAACGGCCGGAAGTGCAAGGTTATGTTAGGCCGGCTGTGGCTATCGACAACAAGTCAGTTGAGATATACAGGTTAAGAGGCAAACAATACATATCATATGTGGAACACAGAAAATAAAATAAGAAATTACATAATCAAATAAAATGCGAAAGTAGAGCTGTAAATCGGCACGGAAATATGTACAAGTATTGGATTGGATAATGGTCACAGTCAACGAAAAAATCGAAAACAACAAAGTCAGAGGCAAAGAAGCAGAAATGGTACCACCGACAATAGTTTTGGTGCTAATAACAGAGGTAAGTGGTAATACTGTCTATGACCAAAAAAAATTCAACAAAATTGTTTCTCTCAATAGAAAATAGCTTTGGAATTTAAATATTAAGTAGACTATCATAGTTAACTCAGTTGGATGAATTTTTCTATTATTGTGCTGCACATTTTTCTTTTCCTTCAGTCAAGACATTAAGACATGTTGAAAATAATTTTGAAAAATTTCTGATTTATTATTGTACATTCCTTCGCTTCAGGTGTCGGAAATATCCTCCCTGCACTTATTTTCTCTAGTTTTGACGAGAAATAAAATAAGTGTAAGACTTTTCCATATAATTATAACAACATAGAATAAATGTGCATTCGTTTTGGCGTTACTTTGACTATTTTTTTTTAATTTTATATGTTGGATAAGATAGAGAGAGTGTTTGTAATTTGATATGTCCTAACTGTCACATTAAGATTCACAGCTCTGGATTTATTTTAGTTCTTAAGCCCCTTAAAAAAAAAAACCTTTTGTCTGATAAAGCATAAACTGATTGATTAATCTGCTAAAGCCAAATAGGTAAGAAATAAAGCTGGATTACAAGATTTATGTATTTGTATTGAGATGCGCTCAGAAACATTTCATAGCTACGTATTGGTTCACTTGTAGATACAAAAAACTCTTTGCCATTGAACCATTTAGCAAATCTCATGTTAGAAGACTTCTGTCAATGTTCCAATTTTTCACCGAGCGGGGCGGTGTAACGGTTAGCGTTCTCGCCTCGCATTCGGGAGGACGGCGGTTCGAATCCCTGTCCAGGCATCCAGATTTGGGTTTTCCATGGTTTCCCAGATCACTCCAGGCAAATGCTGGGATGCTTCCTTCAAAAGGCCATGGCCGAATTCCTTCCCATACATTGCCCCCATCCTTGCCCCCCCCCCCCCCCATCCTTTCCCGTCTCTAAAGACCTCGCTGTTAAGAGACGAAAAGCAGTTAAAAAATAAAAATCCAATTTTTCTTTGTAAAACATGTGCTGATACCTTGTTGCCTCTTATTAGGCATTCTCTCTTGTCTTGCTTAAAATGTACTCTAGAAGCAATAATCTTGCTTTTGTTGTTATATATTCACTTGTTTTTTTTATGGGAAGTCTTATCACATATTCTGACATTACTATACCTTCCGTTATCTTCTGCTGATCTCTTCATTTCACCATTGTCGTTACATCATATAGCTATAGGATCTGCTTGCAACTCATTATTGTCTTATGCAAATATCTTCAACTTCACTATCTGTCCGCAGCTACATTAATTGTGTCATGGAAAATGAGATTTAAATTAGGAATGATAAGGAAAGTAAAACCATCATTAATCACAGATGAAGGCAGGAGGGCCACAACAAACACAAACATTTCTCCCTATTCCTATAACAGTGAATGAAGTCCAGTCTTTGCAATGTTCACTTTCCAAACAACTGACAGACATTCCTTTGGCTTCAAGGTGAGCAATTTAACCAAAATAGCGCTCTTTGTGGCCTTTCTACCTTCATCTGTGGTAAGTGACTTGTTTACTTTCCCTACCCCTTATTTACTGTTTGTCAGCAAGTACACGAGTTTTGTGTGTATGAGTAGGACAACTGATCCTGTTTTTCCTTTTATAAAACACGTTTTCCGCATATTCACACCTTTCTTTATACCTTACCAGTTCATTTAATTCACTTCATCTTTCTATGCCATCACATTTCAGTGGCTCATTTTTTATTACTGTTATTATTTTTCTTCTGGCCTTAATATTAAGCCTCATTTCTGTAAAATACTCAACCTTCTTGCATTTAGTTTTAGAAAGGTTTTTCAGAAACAACTAGGTGGTAGATAATAAATGTTTGAGCTTTAATGCTCGGGACTTGCTTTGGGAGACACAAGCTCAAATTTCAGTCTGATGATCCAGGTTTTAGGTTCCCATGGTTTACCAAAATCATTCCAGGTGAATGCCAAGATAGATCCTCTCCAGGCTCTAATCACCTCGACATTCATGAACCATAAAGCAAGAAGCAAAAGTAGGAAAAAGCTCCATTTTTAGAAAGCTGTCTTGCTAGTATTCTGCTTTTAATATCAGTGTTATGTTTTTTAGTTGCAGTGGACCAGTTTATATAGTATTGTAACAAATTTAGTTTATTTTTCCATAGGAGTTCCATTTACAGAAGCACATGACAACATGTGAAGTTGGTTACAGCAATACAGAAAAATTATGTCATCTTTTGAAGTGCGAACAGTATTGTTTCCATTCAACCTTTAAACCCATTTTCTGTGTCATTCAAACATAAATTGTAATTTACTCATTTGTAATTTTAAGTATTTTAACTTTTATTTTGGATTTTATAATAGTTTTGAAATTTAAATATGAACTGGAAAAGACCTCCAGTTATTGAGATGGTTACAGAAGGTACCATTTAATTTTGTTTAGATATAATTTAATGTGATGGTCAACACTGGTTTCTCATAAGTTCATAGTTGTGTGTTTGGTTTGTTTCAGAATGTTGATGTGCTAAAGGATCCTGACGCCGTGAAGCAGTTAGCAAGTATATTGAAAACAAACGTGCGTGCTTGCAAAGCTTTAGGACATCCATATGTTATACAAGTAAGCCTTTTAAGTTATAACATGGTTCAAATGAATAATAAATTCTAAATTGTTTCTGCAAATGAATTATATCTTTGGAATGCATAAGTGTTAATTAACAGTAGCAAATTTGTGGTGTTAAATCTGGAGTGCCAGTTGTAAACAAATCAATTTACTATGAATAATTAAGTGGCTGTTACCAAGATGTTGGCTTTTCATGGAATTAAGAGCATATTCCATCCTCCTGCCAAGATTTGTGACTGGCTCCGACCCAGGAAGGATGAATTGGGATTGATGATGCCAGGTGTCTACAGCATGCCAAGCCACTGTTGCAATCCCGATATCGGTCAGTCAATCTGGACCATCAAGGCTCGTGTGGCAGAGCATGAGCACAACATCCGCTGGTTCCAGATGGAGAAATCCGCAGCCGCCCATCATGTGATTGAAAATGGGCATAACATGAACTTTGTTAATGTGAAGGTGCTGGCCAAGTGTTCTTTCTACTGGGAGTCAGTTATCAAAGAAGCCCTAGAAATATAGCTGAATAATAACATGGTTAACAGGTGGCTTAGTGATGTGTGGAGACCGGCCCAGTCCCGTCTGAAACATCCACATTACAATCAGAGAGGTAGCGAGGTGCCACCGGCAAAGGAACTGTATGAGGGTGGTCTGAAAAGTTTCCAACCTCAACGTGAAGATGGCAGCACTCATAAATAAAAGCTAGTGAATTTCGTTGTTTATCTGTTGACAGTTACTCACCAAAGTTTCAGCCATTTTGGACAGGCAGTTGTTATGTAACAGTCGTTTGAGTGAGTTGATATGAGTGTTTTTGTGAAAATGGACAAAATGGAGTATTGAGCTGTCATTAAATATTTGTTTTTGAAAGGCAGTATGCCTATACAAATCAAAGATGAGTTGGATTCTGTGTATGGGGGGACTGCACCATCACTTACCACAGTGAAAATTTGGGCAGCTGAATTTAAACGTGGCCGTAATAGCTTGGGAGACGATGAATGTTCGGGACGTCAAAAAACTGCAACTACTGATGAAAACGTCGCCAAAGTTCACCAATTAGTGCTAGACGACCGCCGAATTAAAGTGAGGGAGATAGCAGAGGTTATGAACATTTCAAAAGAACATGTTACATATTAAATCAACATTTAGGTATGAGAAATCTGTCTGCCCGTTGGGTGCTGCGTTTGCTCACATTAGACCAAAAACTTGTTTGAATGAACATTTCCAACGCTCTGTTGGCGCAGTTTAGGCGCAATAAATCCGAGTTTTGACGCCGATTAATTACTGTAGATGAAACTTTGATTCACCATTATATGCCCAAAACAAAAATACAGTCCAAACAGTGGACTGCAAAGGGGGTATCGGCTCGAAAAAAAGCAAAAATGTTTTTTCGGCTGGGAAAATGCTGGCGACTGTTTTTTGAGATAGTCATGGAGTTATTTTAATCGATTACCTTCAAAAGGAAAAACCATTACAGGAGCATACTACGCATCATTGCTTGACAAGCTGAAGGCAGAACTTGCGGAAAAACGGCCACATTTGCAGAAAAAGAAAATCCTGTTTCACCAAGACAGGCCAAGACACCTCAGCGGTTGCCATGGCGAAAATTCACGAATTATGGTTTGAACTGCTTTACCATCTGCCTTACTCACCAGATCTAGCCTCAAGCAACTTCTTTTTGTTCCCTCATATAAAAATTGCACTCGGAGGGCAGAGATTTTCGTCAAATGAAGACGCAATCACCTTCGTGAACAATTATTTTGCAGAGAAAAATGCCGATTACTATTTGGACAGGTTACAGAGATGGGAGCATCGCTGGGAGAAGTGTGTAGAGTTACAAGGAGACAATGTTGAAAAATAAATAAAAAAATTCAGAAAAAATGTCTTGTATCTTTGTTAGGTCGGAAACTTTTCAGACCACCCTCGTAGTTTCCGGCACGTCATGATTGGCTGGCGGAGCAACTGTCAAAAGCCAATCAACGAGGGACACAATACAGAAGCCGCAGGACTGCCTGAATGGAGGGGAGAGGCCAAGCATCGCCAGTGCGGCTCTGGTTCTCCCTGCATAACATCAGATCTGAAGATGGTGGCAGAGCTAGCCGCCAAAAGCTCGTTGTTGTTTTTCTTCAACACCATACCGCGGAGAACCCACTAAGACTTCATATCATCGATACGCTGTGAAAGCCTCCGTTCTCACATCAAACTAGAATTTTGTCTGCTCATAAACTAATGTGAATTTGACATAAAAATAAAAATAAAAATGTTAGTTGGGATCATCAGTGTCACAGTTACCGTAATCTTGACAAAAAAATTTGCATGTTCCAAACATATCGGTGTGTTTCATCTTTTTACAAACATATCTAGTCTTTCTGTGTTGTATTCTGTCGGTATGGTAGATCTTTGCATTGTATTAGACCTTTTTCCAATGGTACTTGTAAGTTTTCACGGGATTGTTGAAAGTATTTTCCAGTTCTATTGTGCAGTTCTCTAGGAAGTCTTTGGTTCTGTTTTCTTTTGCGTAGGTGGTCTTTTACTAAAGAAAACCCTAATTCGCAAATAAATTTTCTTCTTGAATTAGCTTTCTTTTACACTAGGTACATGAATGATATTATTTTTGGCCCTGGTGCAAATTTTGATTTTTCTGACATTTTGTAACCCCATCTTGACGTATATAGAATTTTGTTTGACACAGCTGCTAGAGTAGTATGTTGTCGCTGTCCGAATCGGAAGATGGTATGTCAGCATCCACTTCACTGCCTATATCACTTTGGATGCTCGTATGATCTGATTCATTATCATACACCCATTCCACATTCATATATTGTGCGTCAAAATTGTTTTCACCCAAAAGCTCTCTTAATATATCAGATACTAAGCATGGTGGTGTAACGGTTAGCGTTCTCGCCTCGCATTCGGGAGGACGGCGGTTCGAATCCCCGTCCGGGCATCCAGATTTGGGTTTTCTATGGTTTCCCAAATCACTCCAGGCAAATGCCGGGATGCTTCCTTCAAAAAGGCCAAGCCCGAATTCCTTCCCGTTCCTTGCCTCCATCCTTTCCCATCTCTAAAGACCTCGCTGTTAAGAGATGTTAAGCAGTTTAAAAACAAAACTGTATCAGATTCCATTAACTAAGATAAGCTTTAGTGAAATTATTACCTGAAATAAAATATTTTTACGTTAAATACAAAAATAGTGAAACGTCTCTTTTGAGCTACGCGACATGCAAGGTGGGACGTGTGATACCCAAATTCACTTTCTGTGCATGCCACACTCTTGGAGACCGACAACAAACTGAATTAATAGCAATGATCGTAATGACAACATCGCATTTGCAGCTGTTGAGGAAACAAACTCTGTCTCCTTTTTTGTTTACATATTATTAAGATATTTCAGTGGCTGGGGAATGATATACCACACCTAGTACTCAGAAGGTTAAGGAAAAACAAATCATTACTAAACACGGATGACAGCAAGATTGCATGAATCAAAAAAGCATAAACATCTAGGTTTAAATCGTCAGCAATTGAATGTGATGTGTATTGTGTGGGACGTCAGAGTAACTAATTATTTACTAAACAATCTACAAAAAAAAATCATGTTTATTTTAATTGAGAAATAATGTTACATGAAAAATGTATTTAGATTGGGTGCATCCCCTCAAGAACATTAATATAAGCATCCTTTATTTCATATCGGCACATATAAGCATTGGCTAAGATTTACTTCAAAATACCTGCGACTGGAACTTGAATAATAGCCTTTAATGATTTGATGTTGATATTTTATGACTTGTAGCCTCACTCAGTTATGCTCCATACAAAATCATCTAGTGGATTTAAATCAGGATTATTAGGAAGCTGAAAGTTCTTGCTTCAGGACATGTTCAGGTTGCAGTCTTGTTGCCTCTCCTCAGAGTGACTGGTATGTTCATTTGCTCTGTCTTGCTTCTAGAACCACAATATTGATTCACAATTTATCAAATTCTTGAATGAACTTCTTCCGTGATTTTTTTCTCTTTAATGAAAGAAATGTGGTGGCATGTTGTTGCCCTCACTAATACCACCCTTAACTCTTGGATACTGGCTAGGAATTTTGTTCTACCCATAACTGGAATATCCATTAATCTATATAACGAAAACCGGTTATGTTAGTGACACAAAAACTACCGCGCAGATTTTGATGGGGTTTTCACCATTTGAAAGATTAGAATCTCAATTGATCTGTTTGGTATGTGTTATGTTTCAACGTTACATAATGGCGGAACATTAAATGAAATACTGAAGGTATGGTGAGTAATATCAAAGATGGAACCACTAGATGTTTCATACTTCTCACTAAACAAACCTTGAAATATTCTTTCCTTTAATTAGGGGGATTTAGTTTTTAATTGCCACTAATGGCCATATTGAATGTGAGATACTAATAACGAAAAAACAACAGAGATTTTCTTTGCTCACAATCTTTGGCAGCATGATTACAATGTCTCTGGCTATCATAGATTAATTCTATTCATTGTACTTATTGCATATACTGATGGTTTTTAATATCAATAGAACTTTTTATTAAGTCTTTATTGTTAAAAATAAGAACAGTTTAGGACAACCTAACGGTTTTTGGTAACACATTCTGCTGTATGCACGTGAGGTTCTGACGTAATCTAGGTCGCATTTCAACCTAACCCTCTCAGCTGTGAGTGACGATTTATTTTGACGTATGAAGTTACTTAAAAATACACGATATAATTTTGGCGTTTCAGTTGTCATAGAATCGTAATTATTTGCATGCGCACTTGAGCCTTTTTGCTCTTGACGGCGTAGATGATGCACTTATTGCTGAACGATTTTTCATAAAAGTTTATACACGTTTCTGGTTAGTAATAAATCAAGATGGAATTTAATTTCCTGAGAAAACTGAAATGTGTTCTTTAGATCTGTGAATGTAAATTTAAACAGTTTTAAGATATGGAAAATTAAAACTCAGTCAAATTAGATTCAGCAGTTTTCAGAAAATGCTAAAGCATTTGTAAAATAAATGTGTTATGTCTTAAGACATACGTCAAGTTTTAACTTTGACCCCAAGCTTTCAAATTTTGAAAAGCCATTTAAGATCTGTATTTTCTCCGTGATGCTTGAATGAACAGACACACACAAGATACATTTTTTTGTATGTTGTATGTATTGATGCATGTGCAGTTCATGTTTTGATTTTCGAGCAGCAACATTTGTAGATGTTGTAATTAGGTTGAAATCTAAAAATGGAATAAACATTCTGTATCCCATTTTTAGAACTGTGCAGCTAAATCACCATTTAGTTTAGTACAGGAAATGACTGGAACCAAATTATTGTAGCTTGAATCATTTTGGATGAATAAAAGTGGTGTATGGGTAAATCAACTTCAACCCACCCCTTTCTTGGTAGGGGACCTAGATTTTCTTTAATTCCGGAAATGGATGGTGTGAATTGTATGAAACGTGGCATACATGTTTCTCATTGCGTGTATAAAAATAGTGTAAAAGTAAATCTATGCCAACTGTACCGGGCAACACCAGTAACTCTGCTAGTATTTGTATTGATACAGTTGTGTTGTATCGTGTTTCTCTGGCAAAAAGGAAATAAAGAAAAATACTGTTCTGATTTTAAAGTGAGAAGCCAAGAAAAAAATTGTTATATTGAGCTATAATATCAAAGCATGAAATGTAGGAATAAAAGAGCATGGAACAATGCTGTAGGCAGTATGAATTGATAACCGAGAGAAATCAAACCATTGAATTAACAAAAAGTTAAAGAACGAGGCAGCCTGATTATCTCAGTTCACGGTGTCACATTTGAGGTCTGACAGATAAGCTTATGAGCATTAACGTACATGAAAGAAAAACAAAATGCAGGAGTAGTGAACTCGAGACTGTCATGCATTCATGATGCACCGAAAAACAACTGTTGTTTGCTCAACATGGTTACTGATCAACGTATATGTCCACAATTTTAGTCTGTAAAAATTATATCTAAGATAATTTGCTGCTCCTAAAATCTCTCACCATGAACAACTTCCCACGTGTTTCTCTTTGTTTCATTCATGTGGCAACGTATTTCTCCCTGCCATATATCTCGCCTCCTACGTGATTAAGGTTACTTACCGAAATATTGTTAAATTTGTTGGTTTCCTTTTTTACATGTTCATTTCACCCTCCTGCCTTCATTTGTGGTAAGTGATGGGTTATTTTCCTTATCCTATCTTTTCTTCACTGGTGATTTAAGAATAAAAAACCATAAGATTAATAAAATGCACAAAAAACTATTAATGCAATAGAAACATTGGTTTGTATCGGAACTGCAATTGAATTGGATTTGCTAAGAAGAATAGCAATATTTTTATATATATATATATATATGTATATGTAGCTTGAAATTTGATTCTGTATAGATAAAATTATTTTTTAAGCATCCAGTCTTCATTGCTGTAAAGTGTGATGATTGAGATGAATGTTCTTCCACCAGTTTATCTAATAATTATGAATTTTGTTTTCAGCTTGGCCGTATTTACTTGGATATGTTAAACGTCTACAAAGTAATGAGTGAGAATATAAGTGCAGCTATTGCTTTGAATGGGGAAGGAGTGACAAAACAACCTCTTATAAAGAGTATGAGAGTTGTAAAGAAAGAGACACTGAAGCTCATATCAGATTGGATCAGCAGATCAAATGACCATGCAATGGTAAGTGGCTTTGTTCTTTGAAGAATTATTATTGTTTTTTTAATTTGATAAACCAGTAGCACTTCTAAATCAAAATTTTTGCAAATAGTGTGATCATATCTGTGTTATGGTGGTCAGTATCTGAAATGTAACAAATGTTTGAAATTCATGCTTCCAGGTTCTTGAAAATTTTATTCCTCACCTACTTGATGCAGTGCTGATTGATTATCAGAGAACAAGTGTTCCCTGTGCCAGGGAACCTGAGGTGCTGAGTGCAATGGCAACTATCGTGAACAAACTGGAAGGTCACATTACGAGTGAAGTTCCCAAAATATTTGATGCCGTGTTTGAGTGTACTCTTGACATGATTAATAAAGACTTTGAGGAGTACCCAGAACACCGTACAAACTTTTTTCTTCTTTTGCAGGTTAATAAGAATAGTTCATGGTGCAATTTTTCATAACTGTCTTGGTTAATTTTGCATTTTTTTAAAATTGTTTTTGTAATTTTCAGGCAGTAAATAACCATTGTTTCCCAGCATTTTTGAGCATCCCTCCTGCTCAGTTCAAATTGGTTCTTGATTCCATCATTTGGGCTTTCAAACATACAATGAGAAATGTTGCTGATACTGGTTTACAGGTATGTCTTGATGTCAATGTTTAGTGCCACTTCTAGTTTTGTCCAAACATCTGATTTTTAATCTTCTGCAAATCTCTGCAGATTCTGTACCAGTTGCTTCAAAACGTTGAACATCATGATCAAGCTGCTCAGAGCTTCTATCAAACGTATTTTACGGACATTTTGCAGCATATATTTTCTGTAGTGACCGATACATCTCATGCGCCTGGTAAGTTCTTGCTTTATTGTGTCCATACGTTTTATAACATCATATACCATATTGTTCTATAAGTTTTGTAATTCAATAAGAAAACCACGATTTTATTGTTTGAAATAGATTTTATTATTAATATAATGTTCAATACACTTGTTCCATTTATCTTCTAATTTATGGACTCCATCCTTGAAGTGAGAATCTGGAAGACTGTTGAAGTAGGCTTCGTTAGCTGCTATTACCAATTCTTTCAATGAAAACCGTTTTCAACACATAATTTTTTTTTAGATGTGGGAACAGCCAGCAGTCTGAGGGAGCCAAATCTGGTGAATAGGGTGGATGTGGCAACAATTCGTACTTTAATTCACTGATTTTTGCAATGGTGTTTTGAGCGATATGAGAGGGTGCATTGTCTCGATGAAAATTATTTTTTTTCTGCTGTAAACCATGTCTTTTCTCAAGAATTTTTATGTCCAGTTGGCATGGGCGCCGGGAGGGGGGTGCAAGGGGGTGCACTTGCACCCCCCTGACATCCCGGGTCGCCCGGAAATTTGGGCCGATAGGGGGGTGGGGAGCACCAATTACAGCCCTGGTGCACCCCCCTACATCCCGGGTCGCCGTGTGGGCAGTAGTAAGTAGTAGAGCTAAAAAAAAAAAGTCGCCCAGCCCGGAAATTTTTGGGCCGATGGGGGGGGGGGACACCAATGTAGCCCTGGTGCACCCCCCCCTAGAAGCAATCCTGCCGGCGCCCATGCCAGTTGGTCCAAAAGTTTACAATATGAATCTGCGTTTTTATTGTTTCACCAGTTTGAAGGTAATCGATGAACAAAATTCCTTTTGCATTCCAAAAAAAACGTTTATGCTAACACCTTGGCCGATTTCTGCACCGTAACTCTCTTTGGAGCCGAAGTACCGGGTTCACAACACTCAGTCTCGTTTTGATTCAGGATCGTGGTGGTAGACCCAAGTCTCGTCCATAGTGATGAAGCAATCCACAGAATCCTTTTTATCCATTATAAAATGCTCCGGATGTTACTGAGAAAGTCTCAATCGAATGTGTTTTTATTCCATTGTTAGCAAATGCAGCACCCATTCTGCACACAGCTTTTTGAAACCCAAAACTTCAGCCAAAATATTACCCACATTGCCTAATGATATTCCTAGAGCTTGTACTAAATCTCTCTGTTAATCGATGATCTTCCAAAATCGTATCCTGTATTTTTGCTATGATTTCTGGTGTTGTTGAAGTTTTCAGGTGTCCTTCATTTGGATCATCAGGACCATGTTTAAATTCAGCAATCCGTCATTCTAATGTTCTAATTGAAGTTGAAGAGTCCTTATACACTTGTTCATGAACTTGTTTTGGTGCTACACCTTCCAAAAATAATTATTTTATTACTGCACGGTATTCAATTGTTTCCATTTTACCAGAATGCTGTGACTCAACTTTGAACAGCTGTAAATATACAAGTTATCAGATCTACATGAAACTTCACTTGTGTTATAAAAGAAAAAGTATTACCTACTTCAGAAATATAAAACAACAATCGTATGAATGCCATCTCTTATCGAACAAAAAAACTTGTTGAACAATCTTGTAAGCAAGTGATACACACACAATGAGCCTGGTCAGTGCACTTGGGCCTGACATTCAGGAGGACACAGGTTCAAATCTTCATCCAACTATCCTGATTCCCGTTTTCCGTGGTTTCCCGAAATAACTCCTGGTGAATGTTGGGATGTTCCTTTCAAAAAAGTCATTGCCAAATTCTTCTCTATCTTGCTCTTCCCATCCTTTTCTGGCTTTAATGATGTCCACAAGCCATACAGCCTGAAGTAAAAATGTATATGTAATAACAGTGAGCAGGAAAAGGCTTTAAGGCAGTAAAACTAAGGAAGTATAGGGAAATATGACCCAACACCACAGATGAAGGCAGCTGGGAATGATTAATATAAAAAAGAACAAATACAAGAAACGCGCAATATTTCGGCGGTTTTCTTTTCTCATTTATACCGTACCCTTACTACATATGTTCCTTTTACCATCGCCTGCAATATATTATCTCAGACATTGCATGCCGATATATCGATAGTCTATTCCTTAACCGTTATCCCTTCCTCCCCCACTACTCGGTTAGTAATTAGGTAACGTTCGTTGTGCACACACGTACAGAGCCTAATGGCTCGTTTTTCTACAAGTGAACAAGGCAGATGCCGAAATATTGTGTAGTTGTTTGTCTGCATAAGTGTTCCCTCTCATCGCATCCGTCCACTTTGGTATGTGGTGGGTTAATTTCCCTTTCTTTTCTTATTTATATCGCCTAGAAGCCGCTTCCATTTTCCTTAGTTCCATCATTGTTGCCTAACGGCCATCTTACGTGTTTGTCCCGCTTGTTCCTTTTTCGTGTTCTATTACTTTTTCTTCCTTCTTTCTCTTATTTGTATGTTTGTTTCACGTATTGAATTTGCTACGCTCAGTTCCTCCCAAAGTTCCCACCATTCTGTTTGTTTTCTCTGGCGTATGATCATTTCCCGACAATTGATCCATACTCCCATATTTATATTTTTAGCTCTGTTTAGCATCCTAAATGGGTATTTTTCCATTATTAGCTTACAAATAATTTTTCCAAATCACTTTTTAATCCCGTTTGTCTGTGGCCATTTAAATTTACTTTAGTTTATGCCGATTCTCTGTTTTTTCAATACAGTTCAACCCTATTGCCGTTTTTTTTTTTTTGGAGTAGCTGTTTACTTTCAGGACGAGAATGTCTGAATACTCCCGACTAGTCTTCCATTGAATGTTTCACTTTTTTTTTTCTTCCCCTGATTAGTGGTTATTTTCAATTTAACCTATAAACTATTGTGTTTTATTAGATCTTACCGGTGCTCATTTGTGGTCCAAGATGATATTAGCATCGCGACCTCAAGTAAAACATACTTCTGCCTTAGCCAGTGCAAATTTTCTGTTTGCTTTTACGAAGTTTTACTCGGCGTTTTTGACGTTGTACGAAGTTTTTTTTATTGGTTATTCTCAATTTAACCTATAAACAATTGTGTTTTATTTGACCTTACCGGTGCTCGTTTGTGGTTCAAGATATTACTAGCATCGTGACCTCAAGTATAACATACTTCCGCCTTAGCCAGTGCAGATTTTCTGTTTGTTTTTACAAAGTTTTACTCCTCGGCATTTTTGACGTAAGTAAAATTTTTTTTTTTTTTTTTTTTTTTTTTTTTTTTTTTTGGCAGTATATTATTAGTATCACGACTTTAAAAAAACCAACAAATATTTTTGTTTGGACGTTTATACTCGGCGTTTTGTATGTTGTAAGAATTCCCCCCCCCCCCCCCCCCAAAGTGATACATAGGCTACCAGTAGGAGTGTAATTTTACTTTTTCTTTTTGTGACTTATTACTGACCCGTATCTTTTTTAGCCCAATATGCTACTTTCATAAATCTATCTGTCCAGTTACCATTTCCACGCCTCACATTTGGCCAAACTAAATTCTCACATTCTGTTTCTTCAGTCTTGCCTCTCTCTAAATATTCCGCCAAATGGTTTAACTGGCTGCCATCCAAAAATTCACCCATCACTTCATGCTTTCCGTTTCACACAATCCCTTTCTCTCACACAGCTGGTTCTTCAACAGTATATTCACATGGCATATCAGCATGCCTCTCAGCTTGTCTCACTCCACAAAATCCTCTGCCTTTCATTCCCTCACCTCATTAATCATATGCAACAGATCCTGTCAGAGTGCAGACAGTTGCAGGCCCAACATGCACAAAAACATCTTCACAAGCTTTCAACTCTTGTTAGGAGATATTTATCTCTAGGCCTGTCCCTCCCCTATCAACATTTCACTGCTGTAAATCACACACCAACTCCACCCCTAGTTGCGAAGACTCCATGTTTGGCTCACCTCCTCAATCTACCCCATCCAAACCCTTTACCACCTGCTCGAAAACCCCCCGCCTCTCCTCCAGTTAAACCTAAACAGTCAGTGATTAATCTCTCCCCCACCCCCCTGACTCAACCTCAAATTTCGGTCCTATCCAAAGGACTTACTTTTTCTCCGACCCCCAAGTTCGACCATGCTGCTTTGGTCCGGGACTCATTGGCGTTCTGCTGCTCTCTTCTCTGGCGGTACCATTTTACCATCACAGGAGAACACACGGTCACCAGTCGACAGAGCGAGATTGAGCCCAGTCTACAACAGTTTAAACCTGCATCTTATCTGGATCCTCCCCGGCTCCCACAAAACCATCCCCTTATTCTATTCCAGGAATTCCTCACATTCTCTCTTTCCTCACCCTCTTTCCTAATCTCCATCCACACTCTAAAAACCTCAGCAATATGGAAACTCGAGCTATGAGAGAACTGTCCAAAAACCATAAAATCATCATCCTCCCTGCCGACACAGGCTCAACCACAGTAGTGATGGACCGCAATGACTATGTGGCTGAAACCCTAAGGCAACTGTCTGATACTAACACCTACCTTCCACAACCTACAGATCCCACTACCTCCATATGTCAGGAAATAAAAATCTTCTTGACCTACAAGGCCCCCTGCAAGGCCTCTCTCCTCAGTCCATCTCCCTCCTGACTCCCCAGAATCCCCGCACTCCCACACTGTATCTTCTTCCTAAGATCCACAAGACTGGTAATCCTGGGCGACCTATAGTTGTGGCATATGGGTCGTCCACTGAAAGAATTTCAGCTTTTGTGGATCTCCAACCCTTTGTTCAAATTCTTCCCTCCTAAGTGAAAGACACTCCACATTTCCTTGAACAAATATCCACAATCCACACACCTCTACCTCCAGACTCCTTCCTGGTCTCAAATGATGTAACTTCCCTCTATACCAACATTCCACATAGTCAGGGCCTCAGTGCCCTAGAATACTACCTAGACCTATGACCGCCACATAGCCTCCCTAGTACATACTTCCTTTCAACCTTGGCCCATATAGTTCTCTCCAAAAATTTCTTTACCTTTAATTCTATAGTATATCACCAAATCCGCGGTACTGCCATGGGCACCCGCATGGCCCCATCCTATGCAAACTTATTCCTTGGTCGTCTAGAGGAACGTTTCCTGAACAACACTCCCTTTAACAACACTCAGATACATAGATGACATATTTATGATCTGGACCCATAGCGAAAACCACCTTGAATTCCTCCACTCCCTTAACAATAGCAACAATTCCATCAATTTCACCTGGACTTACTCCTGCTCACACATCACTTTCCTTGATGTTAACATCATGCTCAGGCACGGTGTCCTTCATACTGCAGTCCACATCAAACCCACTAATTTACAGCAGTATCTACACTTTGATAGCTGCCATCCATTCTCTCCATCAATACTCGCAAAACCTATCCCAAGCCCTTATTTCCCGTTGTTACCCCAGGGATCTTGTAGATAAACAGATCTCCTGCGTGATCAACCACCCTCCACGTAACCACTCTCACTTGTCTCCTACAAAAACAATCATAGCCCTGCCTTTGTCACTCAGTTCTCTCCTGGCCTCGAGTCCATCAACCATATCTTGCGACGGGGGTGTGACTTTCTTTGCTCGTTTTCAGAAATGCGTACTCTCCTACCCAAAATTCTACCCAATGTCCCCCGTGCATGTTTTAGCAGACCACCCAATCTTAAGAACATCTTAGTCCACAAATACCCTCCGTTAGACTCTTCAAAAGCACCATATGGATCTTATCCTTGCAATAGGGCCCGCTGTAAAACCTGCAGCATGCTTCCACCCACCACTACATATTCCAATCCCACTACAGGGGAAACTTTCCCCTTTATTGGACATGCCCCCTGTTCAACAATGCATCTTATATACCAACTAACTTGCCGCTATTGCACTAGTTCCTAAATAGGCCTCGCCACACAGCAACTCTCAGTTAGAATGAATGGCTACAGACAAACAGTCCACACCCACAACTTGTACCTTCCAATACCAGAACATGCCAATAGCCATGATTCCAACAACCTCAACCACTGTTTTACTGTGAGAGCAGTCAGAGTTTTCCCTGACAGCACCACTGCAACAGAACTCCGGAGAGGGGAACTAGCGTATCAGAATATCCTGGATACAAGACACCCACCTGGACTTAACCACCGTTAAAATCCACTTAACCCATTAATTTTTTTTTTTTTTTAATATATTTTCGTATTTATACCGTAAGCTTACTACATATGTTCCCTTTACTATTGCCTGCAATATATTATCTCAGACATTGCATGCCGATATATCGATAGTTATTCCTTAACCGTTCCCCCTCCCTCCCCCACTACTCGGTTAGTCATTAGGTAACGTTCGTTGTGCACACACGTACCGAGCCTAACGGCCCGTTTTTCTACAAGTGAACAAGGCAGATGCCGAAATATTGTGTAGTTGTTTGTCAGCATAAGTGTTCCCTCTCATCGCATCCGTCCACTTTGGTATGTAGTGGTTTAATTTCCCTTTCTTTTCTTATTTACAACCTATTAAGAAACAGATAAGGAAAATTTATAACACACTGTATGTACGACAAACTCTCACTGACCTAAACAGAATACAACCAACCTGAACAAAATGCACACATTATTTCAACATCTTTGTGGTATGTGTTGCTGTATGAATAAAATGTTTACCATGGAATTGTATAGCAAAGGTTCGATAACTTGATCAACCACCCTCCACGTAACCACTCTCACTTGTCTCCTACAAAAACAATCATAGCCCTGCCTTTGTCACTCAGTTCTCTCCTGGCCTCGAGTCCATCAACCATATCTTGCGACGGGGGTGTGACTTTCTTTGCTCGTTTTCAGAAATGCGTACTCTCCTACCCAAAATTCTACCCAATGTCCCCCGTGCATGTTTTAGCAGACCACCCAATCTTAAGAACATCTTAGTCCACAAATACCCTCCGTTAGACTCTTCAAAAGCACCATATGGATCTTATCCTTGCAATAGGGCCCGCTGTAAAACCTGCAGCATGCTTCCACCCACCACTACATATTCCAATCCCACTACAGGGGAAACTTTCCCCTTTATTGGACATGCCCCCTGTTCAACAATGCATCTTATATACCAACTAACTTGCCGCTATTGCACTAGTTCCTAAATAGGCCTCGCCACACAGCAACTCTCAGTTAGAATGAATGGCTACAGACAAACAGTCCACACCCACAACTTGTACCTTCCAATACCAGAACATGCCAATAGCCATGATTCCAACAACCTCAACCACTGTTTTACTGTGAGAGCAGTCAGAGTTTTCCCTGACAGCACCACTGCAACAGAACTCCGGAGAGGGGAACTAGCGTATCAGAATATCCTGGATACAAGACACCCACCTGGACTTAACCACCGTTAAAATCCACTTAACCCATTAATTTTTTTTTTAATATATTTTCGTATTTATACCGTAAGCTTACTACATATGTTCCCTTTACTATTGCCTGCAATATATTATCTCAGACATTGCATGCCGATATATCGATAGTTATTCCTTAACCGTTCCCCCTCCCTCCCCCACTACTCGGTTAGTCATTAGGTAACGTTCGTTGTGCACACACGTACCGAGCCTAACGGCCCGTTTTTCTACAAGTGAACAAGGCAGATGCCGAAATATTGTGTAGTTGTTTGTCAGCATAAGTGTTCCCTCTCATCGCATCCGTCCACTTTGGTATGTAGTGGTTTAATTTCCCTTTCTTTTCTTATTTACAACCTATTAAGAAACAGATAAGGAAAATTTATAACACACTGTATGTACGACAAACTCTCACTGACCTAAACAGAATACAACCAACCTGAACAAAATGCACACATTATTTCAACATCTTTGTGGTATGTGTTGCTGTATGAATAAAATGTTTACCATGGAATTGTATAGCAAAGGTTCGATAACTTGATCAACCACCCTCCACGTAACCACTCTCACTTGTCTCCTACAAAAACAATCATAGCCCTGCCTTTGTCACTCAGTTCTCTCCTGGCCTCGAGTCCATCAACCATATCTTGCGACGGGGGTGTGACTTTCTTTGCTCGTTTTCAGAAATGCGTACTCTCCTACCCAAAATTCTACCCAATGTCCCCCGTGCATGTTTTAGCAGACCACCCAATCTTAAGAACATCTTAGTCCACAAATACCCTCCGTTAGACTCTTCAAAAGCACCATATGGATCTTATCCTTGCAATAGGGCCCGCTGTAAAACCTGCAGCATGCTTCCACCCACCACTACATATTCCAATCCCACTACAGGGGAAACTTTCCCCTTTATTGGACATGCCCCCTGTTCAACAATGCATCTTATATACCAACTAACTTGCCGCTATTGCACTAGTTCCTAAATAGGCCTCGCCACACAGCAACTCTCAGTTAGAATGAATGGCTACAGACAAACAGTCCACACCCACAACTTGTACCTTCCAATACCAGAACATGCCAATAGCCATGATTCCAACAACCTCAACCACTGTTTTACTGTGAGAGCAGTCAGAGTTTTCCCTGACAGCACCACTGCAACAGAACTCCGGAGAGGGGAACTAGCGTATCAGAATATCCTGGATACAAGACACCCACCTGGACTTAACCACCGTTAAAATCCACTTAACCCATTAATTTTTTTTTTAATATATTTTCGTATTTATACCGTAAGCTTACTACATATGTTCCCTTTACTATTGCCTGCAATATATTATCTCAGACATTGCATGCCGATATATCGATAGTTATTCCTTAACCGTTCCCCCTCCCTCCCCCACTACTCGGTTAGTCATTAGGTAACGTTCGTTGTGCACACACGTACCGAGCCTAACGGCCCGTTTTTCTACAAGTGAACAAGGCAGATGCCGAAATATTGTGTAGTTGTTTGTCAGCATAAGTGTTCCCTCTCATCGCATCCGTCCACTTTGGTATGTAGTGGTTTAATTTCCCTTTCTTTTCTTATTTACAACCTATTAAGAAACAGATAAGGAAAATTTATAACACACTGTATGTACGACAAACTCTCACTGACCTAAACAGAATACAACCAACCTGAACAAAATGCACACATTATTTCAACATCTTTGTGGTATGTGTTGCTGTATGAATAAAATGTTTACCATGGAATTGTATAGCAAAGGTTCGATAACTGAAAAAAAAATATCTGAAAAGCTACTTATTGTATTAAAAAAGTTAATTGACATCTCTGTGGTATTTGCTGCTGCAATCTAGGGACCTGGCTCTGAACTGTCTCATACACTCGCCCTCTTTAAGCATCAAATTCCGAAAAATGCTTTCTTAATTTATGGTTTTACCTAATTGGAGACCTTAATCTTTAAAACGATATATCATTTATCGATTTCGGTTAGGTATCAAAGGAGATAGATGACTTGTAATTTAAAAAAAAATGTTGTAGAAATAATATTGATACTTATGTCCTTTAAGGGTCGAATTCCAAAAAATTACTTTCATAAATTATGGTGTGAACAAAGCTGACACCTTGGTCTTTAAAATGATACCCCATTTATTGATTTCGGTTAGATATCAAGGGAGATAAATGGCTTATGACATAAAAATGCGTTGTAGAAGTGTTAATACTTTTGCCCTTTAAGAGACGAATTTTGAAAAATTCCTTTCTTAAAATATGGTGTAACGAAACCGAAGACCTCGGTCATTAGAATGATACCCCATTTGTCAATTTTGTTTAATGTAACGTGCTGTGAACGTAATAATATGTTCCACAAAGCCTCACAAAAAATGCGATGATCGTAATACTACGTTCCTTAACATGTCACGATTTTCTTTGGCTAAAAACGTAACGGTACAATTGTAGCATGACTCAGATGGCTTCTCTATGTATTTTAGTTCATTAGGCCACCACCAAAGTTCACCATCTTCCTGAAACCTTCGCACTAACCATGGACAAAAATCAATTATGTTCGATCAAACTGGTGTTTTGGTCTTTTTTAGCTTTGCTTGTTTCTAGTTACTTCAAACACGCAATTTCATTATGTCCTATAATGGATATGAAGAAATTCCCAAAGAAGGTGCACCGTGTGCAGTAATAAAGCAAAATATTCCATTGGCAAACCTACAAGAAAGCACTCTTCCTACCAGTGTGGTGGCGGCTGTGATGTGGGGCTTTGTATTGAACCATGTTTTAGACTCTACCATACAGCAGTATACTATGAGAAATAAATGTTTACTTATCATTGTAAGCAAAGCTCTTTAGAATACATCTGTGTTATATATCCAATAATAAATGGCATAATGCAAAAAATTAATCTATTTTACAATGTTTTTTATTTAATTTTTCCCTGTTAAATATGCCATATCATAAATCAACATAACCTTTTGAAAAGAAAGACAGCAACTCTCAAAACTGACATAAATATTGACTTTTCTCAGACAAATAAAATAGTTTTATTTGTTTGCCTTGCTTCCAACAATTTTATTTTTTGCTCAGATGAAACGTACTGTAAAATAGTGAAAATCAGTCAGCATACAAGGAAGGAATTTTGCCCATTGTGCCAGGTGTTAATTATCAAGGGAGATAAATGACTCGAGACAAAAGACGCATTTTATAAACACTGATATTTTTGCCCTTTTAGGGTTAAATTCAGAAAAATCCCTTTCTTAAAATGTGATGTGACCACAGCGGTGACCTTAATCTTTAGGATGATACCTCATTTATCTATTTTGGTTAGATATTAATGTAGATAAATAGCTTGTGACACACAAATTCGTTGAACCATTGATAATTTTCCCCTTTATGTGTTGAATTCAAAAAAAAATCTTTCTTATTGTATGTCACCAAAGTGGAGACATTACTCTTCATGATCCTATTTCATTTATCTATTTCAGTATTATCCAGCGAGATAAATGGGTGAAGACACAAAAAACGCATTTTAGAAATATTGTCACTTTTGCCTTATAAGAGTCGAATTACAAAAAATTCCTATCTTTAATTATAACGTGACGACGGTGGAGACCTTAATCTTTAAACTTATACTTCATTTATCTATAGTGGTTAGATATCGAGGGAGACAAATGACTCGTGACACAAAAACGCGTTGTAGAATCTGAAAATTGTACTTAAAACTGCCATGTTTTGTGAATCTGTTTCTACAAGCTGTCACCTTTAAATGATGGTTCCTTCTTCTGTCTCTATTTAAAAATTTTCAGCACATTTTATTTTCTGTATTGTATTAATAAAGAAGGATGGCAATAGCAAATACAAAAATTGAAGGCATGGGCTGGGAGATACATTATACATGTGACTCCTTAATTAAATGAGAGTAAATGGAGCAAATACACACACATTAGGTTTATTTTTTGCTAAATTAAGTTGCTTTAGTAATTTTACTTTTCCACTGTGTGCAAATATTAGTGTATTTTATAAAACTTGTAATTTTATTGTTTCAGGCCTTAATATGCATGCGACAATTCTTGCATACATGTTTACATTAGTTGAAATGGGCCGTATCACAGTACCTCTTGGACCTACTCCAGACAATGTCCTCTTTGTCCAAGAATTCATTGCTAGTCTCCTTCGAGCAGCATTTCCACATCTGACCGACAACCAAATTAAGATTACTGTTCAGGGTCTCTTCAATCTGGACCAAGATATCCCTGCATTCAAAGAACACTTGAGGGATTTCCTTGTACAAATTAGGGTAAGTAAATTTTGATAGGTGGAGAATAAATGATGATCAATATGTGACATAGCTTTGAATTTCTATGGTTGGTTTTTTTCACCCCTTTTATTTTTATTTTATTTTTGGCTAAGTGAGTATGAATTGGATTAATATTTTTGTTGTATGTTATCAATCGTATTTCTTGTTATATTCCTTCTGATAAGAATATTAATCTCAATGCTGACTTGAGGTTCTATCAAGCTAATTTACAACCTTCCTCAGTAGAGTATTTGAAGGTATTTCTTCAGGCAGTTTATGAAATGTTAATATAAATAATATGGGAGACAGTATAATTGTAACATTGCTTGTTTTAATCAGTTATGATGTCTGTCTGTCTTGCTATTCAACTTTTATCCTTGAGCTCTACTTAACTGAAAATTAGTGGTACTGTTATTTCAGAGAGTCAGTGTTTTATAGCAAACACATTGGCTGTAAATAAAATTTTAATTCATTGTAGGAACATATTGTAACCCTTTCGTGCCAGAATATTTTTTTTTTTTTGCAGGTTTTTTGCACTTTTAACATGTTAATAAGTTTAGAAAATATACAAAATTGTAAAAAAAAAAATTAATATAATAGATGCTACACATTTGTGTGGATTCGGCTAAATTGTAGTTAAAATTGTATTCACCTACACGTTTGTGCCAGTTCATTTTTTAACATATGATTAGAATACTTAAACGCATTTGTTTTACAATATTCTTTATTCCCAGAATTTAATTAACAATTGTGAAAACAAAAAATGAGAAAATTAAGATTAAGTTCTATTGAAATGAATACAGGTACTCCAGTTTTACATATGGAAAGTAAGAAAGCAATTTTTGTTTTTGGCAAGGCACAGATAAACATTGCATTTTGTACATCTTTCTCTGGAACGGGATTTACATTCTTTAAGTCGGCACTGGCAGTTGAAAGGTTGTCGATAACCGGAAAGTGCTGGAATCCATCATTTCTCCTTTGTTTCGACGGCATCTTCGCAGCAGTGTTTGCAAATTTTGAGCGATAAGGGGTTGGGCGTTCATTTTCAGTCTCTGTGTCTTCACTGTTGCTCAAAACGGTCATTATTTTAGGCACTGTGAGCATCAATTCGTCAGCCAGTTCTAATTTAAAATGTAGGAGGTCTTTTGGCTTTTCCCAATTTGCTATTGCGTCTCTTTTGTACAAGAATCGGGCGTTTACTGTTGCTAAATCAAAAAAATGTTCAGTTACCTTCCACGTCCATTTTTTTTGTCTTAAAAAATGATCGATAGGCTTCCATTTGCTGATTGCACACGTCTACGCCTCCCATGCATTCATTATAATTTTTTACTGTAGCTGGGCAAGGCACCTCCAAAAATTTCTTCTCCGTTTTGCTCCATCTTTTAACAATTCGGAGTGGATGAATACCGGAGCAGGTTGATGCTAGCGTTACTTTGCTATTATCTTTCCATTTGATGATCACCACTTTGATGTCACTTGAAACGTGTTCTTTACTTTCACCACATGCCATATCTTTCGGCTTCGAGTAGTTTAATACCTTTGACTCGACCTGGCATTATAGTTCCAGTGCCATGCAAATTTAATTCCCTCAGCTTTTGCATGAGAGGAAAGGTGGTGAAATAGCGGTCAAATTAAATGAAGCTCCCCTCGGGAAGAGTCTGAGCCAACTGAAGTATTACTGATGGCCCTAGTCTCAGTTCTGCGTGTGCTAAGTTGGTTGTATCGCCTTGGTATACTTCGAAATCTAAGACTAATCCTGAAGATGTGGTGAGGACAAAATTTTTTAACCCCACTGGCCTTGGCTTGTTTTTAACGTATTGTTTGAGGGGGGGATCTGCCGGTGAATGGAATCATTTGTTCATCCACTGAGTAGGTAATGGCATCACGAGGAATTTTAAGATATGTTTGCCTTACTTGATTAATAACTGGCTCAATTTTCCACAGCCGATTAACAAATGGGATTGTTGGTGGAAGAGTTGTATCAAACACATGGAAGTTTTGTCTTAGTTGCATGAAGCGATCTCATGACATGCAGTCAACAATGGCAGGAAATGCTTATCTTCGATTCCAGTACAATTTTAATCTGGGGTAATGTATGCAACCCATGAGTAAATTTGTTCCAACAAATTGCATTGATTCCGACTTAATGGTGTTCACAGACCTACCACTTTTCGCCACAGAGTACATGCTGGTAAATTTTGCTGCCATTTCAAAAAAGTTGTAAACAAAATAGTCTTGAAAATACTCCAGTACACCTCTCAAATTCTGTGGAGCTTCCGGGGTCCGACTTGGAATAGGTCGTCCCTCAAACCGCTTTTCGGTCCAAGAAACTTTTGGAATAGAAGTGAATTTTGTTTCCTTTGGAGGTTGCGGATCCGGATCTACTAGCTCTTTCTCACTTATCACTGGTTTCACGGTCTTCATGTTCTTCATCAAATAAAGAAAAATTAGGGTCTTGGACGTCATCGTCGTCGTCTTCAATGTCGCTAATTTCCAAAATTTCCTCCTCCAACAATTTTAAGATCTCACTATCAGTAAGGGGCCTTTGTGGCTTCATCTGCAATGAACAAAATACTAAGTTAACAACTGTTCAGAGGTTATTGTTCAAAGGCAGCGCGCGCAATTCAAACAGAATATATGATTTAATTTTATTGCGATGCTGTTTCGAATAATTCAATTTATCGTTGATTTTAAACAAGATATAAAGTACGTTTTCTAGGCTACACAATTGTGTAGGCCACAAAATGAGGACCACGTGGTGCCTTAGCAACACAAATGTGTAGGTGACAAGTTTAGGCCAAAGGAATAGTTGATTACATCATAACCAAAAACAAAACATACAAAGGCTAAGATAAACGTTTGAAGAAACATGTTTTATCCAAGCAATCAATAGTTTTATTGTAGGAACAAAAATACGACAGTACTTACTTTTGGTTTGCACAACAACGAACACAGCAACACAGCCACATGCTTCCACTCAACTGTAAACATGAAACATGAATGCAAACAATGAGCTCTAACGTCACCTACACAGTGAAGTGACTCCGTACTGTATGCAGTCATTTGAGTAATACGGTGTTTTGCATTACAGTGCTTACCTACACAAATGTGTAGGATCAGCACGAAAGGGCTAACCCTATGACAACTTATTCCAGTATTTTTGTTTTGTTCATTGTTAATGCTTTGTGTGTCTGTTGAAATTTGCTTGCAATAAGTTGGGCGGCTTTTTTGTGAATGCAATTTATTTCTTCTTCGCAGAAAACAAAACTTTTCTCTGTTGAGTAACATTTTAAAAATTGAAGGTGATAACCCCTTCTTGGGGCAGGTTTTTGATCATATGCTCATCTAGCTATAACATCTGATTTAGATTTTGTGTAGCATGTTGTGCAGAAATGTACTCTTCTGGTTATTCTTCTGTGCTCGTGTGTTTGCCTGGCATAAGTAATTCCTGTGAGATCAAAAATGAGAGCCACGGGTGAGCATTACAAAGCAGAAAATTAGCACATTTTGTGACATTATTGAGGGCCACTGACGATTCACGGTTTTCCAAAATTTCTTGTATGGTTGGAATAGGTTATGGCAGCACTCAAGCCATCATCACAAAGGATCTAAGGTTCTGTAAAGTGTCTGCCTGGTGAGTGCCTCATGTTTGCAGACCTGTGAACAGCTCACAGTTTATGGAAGGAGACACATTTTTAATTGCATTGTAACCTTTGATGAAAGTTGTGGTCCACCACTATACCCCAGAGTCTACTCAAGTCTTAAGAAGAAAGAAGGCAGCCCTATTAAAGGCTAAGACTCTGCAATCAGCTGGCAAGATGGTTGTAACTTTTTTTTTTTAGTGTCTTGGCATTTTGCACATTGGTTTTTTGCATTAACATTGCATCATCAATGCAGCATACTACTACAATCATGTTAAGCTTACTTATCACCAAAAAAGACTTGAACAACCTATAAGAGATGCGATTCTTCTCCATTACAATGCTTGACCCCACTCTGCACACTCAAACAAAATTGGAGAAATTGAAATAGACATCACTTGATCATCATTCTTACAGCCTTGACCTCTCACCCTGTGATTTTCATCTCTTTGGACCTCTGAAAGAAGCACTACAATTTTAAGATGACAACTCGATGAAGGGCTTTGTTCGCAATTGGCTACTGACACAACCTGCTTCCTGTTTATTATTATTAATTTTAATTGTGATTGAGCTAACACTCCAATTCCCCCAGTCATCCATTTACCCCTTTTTATATACATATTTTTTAAATTTATTTTTTAATTTGAAATGTTAAATTCCTCCCTGCCTCTCCCATTTACTATTCTGATTTACAAATTTTAAATACCTTAAGCGATTTTTGGAAAATCGGTAATTTGGTAAATTATTCCAATCCCTGACACCCTTACCAACAACAACAAAATTTCCCACTCCCTTATGCATGAAATCGAGCGCAAGCTTGTGGTCACGGTCACCTTTTCTCTTCTATGTACTAGTCCTAATTCTTTGACCAATATCCCTCCAAGCTCCATCACCAACATATGCCCTGTACATTGTCCTTCACCCTCCACCTTTCTTCCAATGAGTCCCAATCCTGAATAATACAGTCTTAAATGTGTAGAAATTATCAAGTTCCTTACAACCTACATCTTACATTATCTGCTTCACATATTCTAATCTTTGTCTACCTCTACAGTTCTTTATTTTGGTTTTTCCTGCCAGTAACCAATCCCACATGTCTTAAAATGTAATCCACCATTCTGTTTCTGTAACACAACCATCTCTCCTCACCCATCATCTCCAAAATATGTCCGTTATATACTTTATCTGTCCAGTTAATTTTCAGCATCGTTCCACAGCAATAAATAATTTAATAATCTCATTTCTAACTAGTGAAAAAATTTCATGCAATAAAGACAACAAATAAAAGTTCCAATAATCATATTTTTAATGGAAGCTCAGATATGATATCCTCAAAATATTGGAATATCAAATATATTGAACATCCTTATTTTCTGATGACTGCAGATTCTAGTTAGACCAAACACGTTAACAATATTCAAAGTTGCCCACTCTTCTTTACAACACTCGCGCTACACTGGCTGAAGGTTAGTCAGTTAATTTTGTTAACATAAAAGTCAAAATTATCTTTTTGACTTGGGATTAACTTCAAAATATGGTAAAGTTGCAAAACTGATAAATGCATTCCTAACTGAATTTGAATACTGTAGCCTGATGGACGACAGGTCATTCCTGTGTAAAACGGAATTTGTTGACTGTGGTAAGATGACTGGTGCCAGCAAGACCAAGAACGGCCAATACAGACCTGTGGGAATTCTCAAATCCTAAGTAGCTTATGAAAAGGGTCCTTATGTTTTTGGAATGGATATAACATTACGCTAACTAAAAAAAAAAACTCCTTTATCTTACAGAAAGGGCTGAATTAATTTAAATACTTCAACCTTAAGTATGCAGTGTAATGCAAATAAGTGTTCTACATCAAGATTCTCAGACACTGGATTTCAAGACTTCAAATTTTATTTTATGAAATCTTTGAGGAAACTTTTAACTGCAGGAAATTTAACTGCTCAGGCTGATACAGCAGGTTACACAACACAGGTTAATGATATTCAGACAGAGGTTTTATTACTATTGTTCCAAATCAAGATTACATAAAGGTTCAATGGTTAAGGTACACGAGTACTGTTGCAGAAATACTCTGTTTTAATTCTGATCAAGGACGAAATTTTATGGGTGCTTAAGCTGCAAGGGTTTGGTTCATTCGATATTTGATGGTTTGGATAGCATTTAAAGGCTAATAGGATTACCAGGTTATGTTAGGGTAACCATTACAGACAGATTGCACAACAAAGTAAAGCTCTCTCCGAGATGCCCTACCATTGTGCTGGGTCTTCCATCCAATAATGCCATACATTTATACTTTGTTGTTTGGCCATAGAAACACATGGGTACTAAATTTGGAAGGATTTATTCTTAAAGTTTGTTTACTGTTAGTCTGTACAAAGAGCACTTAAGCTTTCTAAAAAGTTAGTACATCTTGTAGATATGGCATAGTCAGATCGTGCACAGATTTCATCTTCTAGCAAACACACTCCAAATCGTTGTCACAGGTGAAAATTATGCTGTAAAGAGAACATGACATTTTCCATATGTGGTAAAATAATTTATTATCAGTGATACAGACCATATGTTTTGATGTCTGTAAAAGAAGACTTAGAAAACTATTAGGAGTATCTCATCAGTGGTAGTAAGTAGGCACGTTGTAGTACAGACGGTCATTTGTTAAGTGCAATAATGTTCCTATAGTTGATAATGTAATCTTTTGACATTGGGTTAAGGATAGGGATGAGCTATTACCTTGCTGGTGGCATAAAAATACACTAATGTGACACTAAAAGTATTCTTTTTACCAGACACACTGTTAATAAGAACAGACAATAATAGTTACAGAATGGCAGCAACTGAACGGTAGGCTTGAAGACTGAAGGGTGGCCAGAGACAAATTGGATGATAACTTTAGAAAAAGCTTTAATTCATCTGTTAGTAATATCAACTACACGTATGTCTTAATTGTTTCAATATTAAATGTTAGCAGTCATTGATTTTTTTTTTTCAACTTCTTTAGTGATATCTATTTTTAACATGTTTCTTCATAAAATTTTGAAATTTTATTTTTATATTGTATTTACACTAAATATCTCAACGTTCGATAAAATGGAGGGAAAGATTAAAATGCTTTTGTTTCAGAGATAGGAATTAGTATATTCAAACAATTTGTGTGTAACAGTTCCGCTTCTTTTGTTTACAATTTTTTAAATTTCTTATAGTCAGGATTTATAGTGATTACAGAATTAATTGAAGGTTACCTTTGGTAAAAGAATTAAAAAAATATATTGATCCCTGACAAATACATCTTTTTTAATATGTAATTTCACCCCCTTGTTTATATATTTTAATATAGTGCACATTCCTTCTTGCCAATGCTAATCACTGTTAATGAGAATATGTTTTGCAATGATCAAACTTTTTAAACTACTAACTTTAACATTTTCTGCAATTTCCTGTGAATGTTATAATTTTTCCATGTAGCTATTTGTCACCATAAATATCAATGTTATTAAGAAAAAATGTTATAGAATTGTTCGCAAAATGAATTATCAAGTATGGGAAGAAAGGTAACCAATTAGATATTTTAAGCAAAACTAATGTACAGTTTCAGATGTCTCTCTTCTGTTTTTATTGGTAGAGAGAGAGAGAGCAGTTTATTTTTTCCTTTAGATTTATCAAGTTTTTTTGTGCTATCTGAATTTAGTTTATTGTAGGCATTGTAACATAACATTTCATAATTGCCTTTAACTTTTTTATTTGTTAATTTTTTTTCTTCTTTTAGGAATACACTGGTGAAGATGACTCAGACTTGTTCCTAGAAGAGCGAGAAGCATCGCTGCGTCAGGCTCAGGAAGAGAAAAGACGACTGCAGATGTCTGTGCCGGGTATTATTAACCCCCATGAGATGCCTGAAGAAATGCAAGATTAAAATGGCTGCAGATTAAATTTTTTTGAAACCTGTTTCACGTTAACAAGAAAATTGAAGCCACATGATCTGTCAGATTTGTAGTTTTCCATAAATTTTGCTATCTATGGATGACAGTGGACAGTACAGAACAGAGAAACTGACACCAATGAGCAGTCGGCATCCTTATTTCCTTTGTTGTGGCATGCAATCTCTTTTTATATATATTTGAAAATGAAGTAAATCCAAGGCTTGTATATTTACTGTTGTGCAGGTCGTATGAATTTGTAAATATGATGAACATTGTGGTTTCTTTTTAGGGAACCACATTTTAAACGCATGCTGCTGCTTTTTTTATTTGTTTCCCATTGTAAATGTATTATTTTTTGCAACTGGAATGGATAATTGTGTAATTGTCAGTATGGTCCTATGAACTGATATGAAATCCTAATATCTTTTAATTATGATGATGTGTTTCAGGAAGCTTGGTCATTTATTTTGTTTTTGAATCACATGAAAACTTCTTACAGAGCATATAGATAATAACAATTGATTTTGAAATTGTCATATGTGAATCATTTTGTAGAAAAAAAGAAATTAGGAAAGAAATAAGGATAAAGGACTGGATAATTGTTTTATGTTTCTTGTTCTCGTTGTATAAATTGCCCTCTGTGAGGAGCAGTGTTGGTGTGGTGAAACAGATTCAACTGTGGCCTTCTTGTGAGTCTCAGTCATTGAATTAGATGTCTTTGTCAGAGTTTAATAACAGAGTTGTGTGCATGAGTGTGTGTATGTTTGTGTTGCACTATGAAAAATGTGATGTAGGCGTCTTTTGAGTTATATACGAGTGGTCTTTTTTATTTCATCAGTTTTCTATTCTTGTAATTATAATGATTAAGAATGTGTGTTGTCTGATGTAAGACCTTATTCCAAATGAATATAGGCTACACGAAAAACTGTTTTTTTATTATTATAACTATTGTGTCTGTTAATGATGTTTAGTTACCTTATAGTGAGAGGAGTGAATATTGCATTTCTGGAAGATACAAGCATTTCATTTTTAACAAATTTTTAGTGTTGAACAAGCTGTTTTTCATAGTTTAGTTATGATTTTCCAATTGGATGGCTAAACTGAAAAAAGAAACTATATTCTTCTATGTATATGTAAGTTTTCTGTACATTTATCTTTTTTTTTTTTTTTCTTTTTGCTTGCAGATTAACACTACAGGCATGTTAAAAAAAACTTTTTCTTTAAAGCTTTAATGAAGTTGAGTTGTACATTGCAGTTTGTAAATTTTACAACAAAGCAGTATTTGAGATGTCCTAAAGGAGAGAATTAATATATATCAATCACAAATTGTAAATAGGAGTGAGAAGAAAAATAATTCCTCTTTTCAGTGACAGTAAATTTCAACTTCCCTTCCTTAGAGAGGAAAAAGTAATGGGTTGAGTGGCTGAAAGCTGTAGGTTTTTGAGACATTCTGTTAGGGAGAAGGGTGATTCCCTTCTAACAGTCATTGTCTTTTATTGGTCTTATGTGAAGTTGCATAGTTGAAGCTTATTACGTGATGTTTAGCATGTATGCGTGTATGTTAATGTATGTAGATGGTTTCAGTGTGTAACTGTTGTAATTTCAAGAGGAAGAAAAATTCCTTTCTTACCATTCTTTCCTGTCATGTAAAGTGTGATTCATTGTTCAAAGACTCCAGCACATGGTTAAGCTGAATATTATGCAGATGTTTTTCATGAAAATGTTTTGTAATCGCTCAGATTCCTTTCTCTGTTCATTACTTTGGTACCAATCTCAGATTACATTTCATTATTAAGTAGTCAAGTTGTAACACTCCAGACTTTTTTTATGCAGCAGATCATTCTGTGAATGGTAAGTTGGTATGGATATTATTGGAATCATTGAATTAATGTTGTACCAGGATCATTCTGGTCATGTTGGTTTCTCTGTTATCTGTTGGAATTTTAAAAGGGGGGGGGGGGGCTGGCAATTCTAGGGATATCGTGACCTAACTTGTGCTGAAATCATCCAGTCATGTTCACCTTCCCAAGAATGATGTAAGAATGCATGAAAGCCAGTTGGCATCGAGGCAGCGTGTTGATACCTTATAGCTTCTGTTCTAAGAAGAAATGAGGTTCATCTGTTCAAATGTCAACGCTTTGTGGTTTGTAAGCTTGTTCAGGTAGGAAGCTCTTTGTGAGAACATAAGTTAATAAAATTATTTTACAAATATGTTTTGTTTTATTTCTAGCCCTTTTCCAATTCCTTGTTGCCGGCATGTGAGTCTAATCTTGTTTTAACAGCAGTTGGGCAGAATGGTTGTGTTGTCAGGTGGTACCTTTGAGGAACTGTAGTCAAAAAAATTGAAACCATGAACTATGCTCTGTTTTCTTTATTTTTCTGTAAATCGTTGAAAGCAGGCTTTGGTTGTTTTTTCCAGTGAAAAATGGTAATTACTTATATATATGGCAGGACACCGAAAATCCTTGAGAATCTTTGGAGTGATAAAAGTGTTCAACAGGTGTTAAAATTTTGACTTTTGTAATTTTTTCAGTGGAGGAGAACTGAATTTGGATCTAATGAGGAACAAGGGGGTGGAACTAGGAGCCTGATGTGTGAATAGAAGGGAGGGGAGGGATATAAATAAAGAGTTTAAAATGTGTCACAGAACAAACATTGGAATGGTGTATAAAATAGGAAGATCGAGTTGTTCACGTAAAAGTTGCATGCTATTTACATTCATAGTCTACGAATTAAGCTTAATTTGGGTGCCTAGATGTGTAAAATTTGGAATCTGCTTTCAGGAATTTGATTTTATGGTCTTACATACTTCCTGAGTAGACCAAACACTTGTTCCCACTTCAGTTTATTTAATGGTCTCTTTCTTGTCCATTACATTTAGTTCAAATTTCATTCCCTATTATTTCTTTCATGTTAATTGCACCCTACTACAGTAGTTTTCATTTCCTCAGTTGTATTGTTATATTTCTTTTGTATTCATTTCTTATATCTGCTGTAATCGTGTTTGATTTCAGAATTTTCATTCTTTGTCTTTTACTTTCAGTTATCACTTGCTTTCCCAACCTTATTGTTTCATACATCTCTCACTTGCACTACAGACTGTTATCAATTATATTTTGAAATTATTACTGTCGCCAACTACTCGTAATATTTCTTTTCTGCTACTTACATTTATCCACTGTTAACCTATCTTGGATTATATGGTAAATATGCTGCAGGATGCACTAAAGATATTTAAATCATTTTTGCTTTCTAATTCATGCTTTGTAGAGGCCTAGATAGTAATATCATTAGAATACATTCTGTACAGAATAGTGTGTCTAGGTATTTGTGACCCAGAAAGTATCCAACTGGTGGACATTTATGGTGATAGTAACATTACCCATCCCCTTTGAAGTATATAGACTCTTACATTATATCTATCGTGATAAGTACAAGGAGTATAAGTCATTATCACTGTATAACTTGACTTTTACTCCTTTTACAGACCAGATAAAATGCAAACTGATTTATACTAATAGGTTCAATGTTGAATTGTTAGGAAAAAATACTCAGCACTGACTTATACTGTTAATACATATTTTCATATGATAGACCTGAATTTATAGTAAGAAGAAATTGTGACTTATTCTCCTTGTAGTTATCATGCTAGATATAAGTTTTATAAATATAATTTATGTTTACTCATTATTAGTACATATAGTTAGCTGCAGAAAACAAATAGTATTAGTAAGAGGTTGCAAAATAATAGTGAGGTAACAAAAAAACAATTGTGGACATCTGCATCCATTCTATTTCTTATGAAGCAGTGGAATGCCAATTACAGTAACTATGCTGTTTATTCTACAGACAATGCTATCTTAGCTGTGACTGACTCATTAATGAACGATACAGTGAGAGTAACAGAGCCATTTAATATTTATATATGTTTGAATTTATGTGTGAATGTCAGAAATAGGATCATTTCTATATCTGCTGAGTGCATGTTACAAAGTTCCAGGGAAAAATTGAGATTTTTACGACTGCTATATTCCTATCAGCCCTCTGATACCATTTACAAGCCCCCCCCCCCCCCCTTTTCTCTCTGTCTCTCCACACACACACCCACACCTACTATTTAAATATCCACTCAGTAGTGTATCTTGCATACAACAGACCTTGTTTGCGAGTGTCCAATGGAGAAGAATCCTTTCCAAACAATTGATAACCTATTATTCCTATTGGCTAACTTTATCCCATCAGAATTTATTTTAATATGTTGGCATCTTTGGCCTATCTAGCTGCTATGATTTTTATTCCCCCCCCCCTTTCTTTTTGGTCTTGCAATTAAACAAAATGCATTTTGTAGTAAACACTTTTCATTTTTATTTTAGACATCAGTGCCCTAGGTAAGATATACACTTATATGTACAATAATATTCATTAATTTGTGTTTTGTACAATGGGTGACTTATATTACCACCTGCTTACAGTTTTTGTTTATGGATCATAATTGATTCTGCCAATGCCTTTTTGGCCAAATAAGCCGACAGCTGCATAAAGTGTGTGTTCAGCTTTGAAGAAAGCTGTGCTGGTTACCTATTACCAACTCATATACAAAGCAGAGGGGGTACAGGTCATCACTCATACTGAACACATGGATTTTTAAAATTATTATTTTATTATATTTTTTTACGATGTCTTTAATAATAAACTTGATTGCAAGTGAAACAACTTGTGATATTTATAGTGCACCATTTATAATAATATTTAAAACCATATTCTTCATTTATATCTTTGATTCCTTTTTAACGATTGGCAGTCTGCCCTTTTTTGTGAGGGTAGGAGGAAGTTGAATATGGGGCATCCTGTTTATATGAGCCACAATCTCCCTTGATCTTGGGGAGCTGTTTGAGAAAATACGTTATATGCAGCCCTGCTAATGGAGACCTGTTCCCATATGAACAAATGAATGGAAGTGGGGTTTAATAACTTGATAACCGGAAAATGGATTTGACTTAGGCGGCAATAGTGTTGCATGACGTAGCTAGTCTGAGGGCACCACTAGCGTCGCGATAGTGATGCCCTCAGACGAGCTTAGCGTGAACCTGTCGCAATGTTTTGAAGCCGCGAGAAAACTGCATTGGTACGTCTGAGCGCTTGGATATAACATGGCGCAAGATGTGTCTACACTCGTTTTCTTCGTTAATGGAAAGAAGGTAAGATAAAAAGAGGAAGAAGCAAGGAAGTTTTTATCACAAAAAATTCGCTTGTGTCGAGAACGGTAGTATCATTTGTCACAAGTCGAAAAACTAATGTTTCTTTGAACCTACCTTATAGCTGTCTTGTGGTACACTTGGGGAAACATTAAAGAGATTCTTAATACTACAGCTTAACACTATATTTGGATTGTTGTGAAGCTTGTGTGGGTGCATGTTAGAACTAAATTCAAAAACAATTTATTAGCTATGTTATTTCGGATGTTTATTAATCTTACGAAAAATATGGCATCAGTTTTTCTGCTTGCTGCTGCCTTCCGGTTTTTGAATAATATTTCTGTAACCGCGATAGTCAAATGTGGCAGATATTAGTCTAAATTTCCGGCGCACAGAGAGTATTTTTGCCATGCTATTCGATAGCAATACCCGTAATTGTGCATTTTACTAAAAGTTATTGTTTATTACTCTTAAATGATTTTACAACTTGTTCATGAGTGGTTAAATTTCTTTCATCAGATCTTACAAAATACTTTCTTTTTTTTTAAATCGATTAACTTTTTAATCTATTGCTATGTGCATTATGTAACGTAAGTTCCAGATAATGGCTCAATTTTTTTGCGTTGACTTAAGTGGGTGGTCTGGTAGTCTTTTATGCTTTAAGCAATTTACTGCCGCCTGAATATTGGTGTAAGCTTACAAACTGAAAAGATTTCTAAAAAAAAAAAACCGTCTGCTCAAGCCATCCACTAAAAAAAGTAAAGTTTGCCTTTCGCTGCTTAAAAGCAGTTTCCAGTATTGCATAAAAAAGTTCGATTGACGAGATTCTCTACTTGACATTAGTCCCGGTAGTCTGAAATCATTTTTGATTGATCAGAAAATCAGTGCATAAGGAAGATGTAACAGATTCTGATTGTCTTCGGCAACTAGGGATTGTGCAGGGAGTTGGTTTCCAGTTTGTGAGAAAAGCCCTCATTTTTGTTGCGTGTTGAATAATGTCGTCAAGGGCAGGCAAACAGAAGTTTTCAAAACGCTTTGTTATGTAATCATACCACCTTAAATGGTTTGAAGTGTATGTATTGTGGAAACTGCATATCAACTTTAAGCTTTGTAAAGTTTGTTCTTTCGATCAAAATCAGAAACGGTCAGAGGCAGTGGCGGACCCAGGGTTTTGGGTTGGGGGGGGGGGGGGAGCGCGCTTGACTCGGGAGAGGGTAGTAGGCTTTACAGAAATGTTTAAGCTTTGTAAACCTTTCTTGGAGTTGCTTTACTTGAAGAATCAAAGTGAGAAGAAAATAATTATCTTACTACTAACTTAATTTTCAAGTTTCAGAAGAGGCATATTTATTTTTTGCTATAGAAGACAGATTCCCCAGATAGGAGACCTCAATGTTTTATTTCGATAAATAGTTAGGCTCTCATCATATAGTAGTCTCAAGCAGAATCAAGTCTCCAACACGTATGCGTAATTTCGTCATAGTGTTTGTGCCGAGAAACGAATTTGAGGGAATCATGCTCGTGTATTTTATTTCTTAACAGTGCGGAACGATAAATTTCCGTTTTAAAGTAGATAAAAGTTCCTAGTAAACTCTCCAAATCATAAAGCAAAGGCGTATGGTATTGCTAGCTGCGAGATCCCCATGGCTAGTTCGGCCTGCGTTTGACAGTTTCTATGTCGTGCATTATTATTAATTTTAATTGCGATGAAGCGTGGAAATTCACCAATTTCCCCTTTTTATTATTATTTTTTAAATTATCTTTTATAATTGAAGTGTTAAATCTGTCGAATCAGGACGTAAGGTTTGAGTCCGAATCACGGAGTATTCACATCCTCACAGGTACCTACTTTTCAGAGCGGGTTCAAATAGTGAACTACCGGAATGCTTCGATTGGTAACTGCGCCTTATATGGACGAGGTCTAACTCGTTCAAATGCTTCCCGGTGTTATGAACAATTTCATAATGGACAATATTTAAGAAGGCTTCAAAAGAGACCTATATAACGACCACATCACTGATAACAGTTCACAATTTGTTTGGGGGTGCAAATGACCTCGCTGTAACAACAACAATAATTTTTTGTTTCGGTAGTTACATATTATAAAAGGACCATCCATAAATTACATCACATCCCGAGGGGGAGGATGTCATAAGTTTCATGACGTCAATCAAGATCTAAATCTAAAATAAGTGTGATGTCACAATGGTCGAGGTCAACAAAAAACATGAAAATTTTGAGACTTGGTTTACGGATGGCCTCAAGGGGGTAAAAAGAATTCAACAGTGGATACTGCGCATGTGTGAATCTGTTAAATGGTTCGTATTGGACAGCCTACCATTTTCAGTATTACTTTCCGTTTTACTGTGGATGGCCCAGAATTGGCATCTGCTGACTACTTTTTTTTCTGAACGTGAAAATCTTATCGTAGGGTCGTCTCTTTGATCCGATTTTGATCAATAAAACTGGGAAGAGTTCGTCGAACACTACTGGAAGACACTGACGTTATATGACAACAATTTTATGTGTACAGTTAAAAGGGATGCAAGTCGAAATAGCATTGTAAAGGAGGTCATCTTAGCGGATGCTGTTCAATGCTAGACATCTGTGGATGTGGAAAAATAAAGTTATATTTTTTTTATAACTACGCACGCATCAACAAAACAATATTTATCATATGAACTTTGAGGAGTTCGCGGCTTGATTAATTGAAGAGTGCCCGGTATCCGTCTTTCCACTGCTCTAGCGGCCCATTAACAGTCCAATTTTGTTGGACCTACGATGATCGGTCCCCCCCCCCCCCCCCGATGTACGACTCTTCTTGGACCATGAAAATGGTTACTGGATGTGGTTGGACCGTGCCGTCCAACAAGTTATGGCGTTGGAACTTGATTGGAGGAAATACCCTAACAGTGTGTGCGATAAGAGGGCGTCCATTAATTGCGTGGGGTGAAACAGGAGGGGGGACGGGTAGACAGAAATTTCAAGTCATCTTTTTAAGAATAGTAGATCTGAAAAAAAAAAAGCTGTGTACAAATTGCTCGTGGCAGCGTGAGAGGGTCTCACTTCCCTAAAAACACGGTCTCAGCAGAGGTCGTGGGTGGGGAGGGGGGGGGGATGTCCGGATTTCTGGGGAAAAAAAAACCCTTTTCCCCAGGACACTGGTGTGCCGCTAGAAAGTACGAGTGGAAAGGAGCGCATCGTACGGTAGTTCTACGCGGAGGTCGTACTAGTTGGACTGTGGCCTATGCAAGTTCAAACTTATAAATTCGTACGTAGGTAATAACACCGTTCAGTTAATTGTTACCTTTATTACAGAATCGTAAGAAATAAAACGACCACGATTTTACTATCTAAGGCTGGCTGTCCAGTGGAATCGTATTCTTGCGAAAAATGCTCGTGGGAATATGCCTGAATCCCCGCGAAGTTGACACCACGTCCACTGTGAGCAGATTCGCGGGACTTTTTTCGCCAGTTCTCTGTTGTATTCCGCAACCCATTCCATTTCTTCTTGATAACAAAAGAAAATATTACAGTAAATTCTATAATAAATATTTATCTACTTTTCAATTAAAAAAATAAACGTAAATTTATTTGTTTAGGCCCTAGATAGGCAAAATTTCCATTCACATATCCTATCATTGGCGACGCGGTCTACTCAGAAAAAACCGGTGTTAGTGACACGATTTTTTTTTTTTTTAAATGTAAACAATAGAAATTTTAATTAAATTGAGGAAATTATATGCACATAACTGCTATGGGACACATGTTGTCAAAAGCTGATAATTATTTTTATCAGTTCAAAACAGATATGTGTTCCTAATTTTTTCTGCTTTTTAGTTTATTTCAATATATATACTTTTATGTTAAAAGAAAAATAATTGTTGGAAATGGGACACAAAAAAGTAATTTGAAAGAGTGGCTGAAACAATTGACAGCTAAATTCGAGTAGTAAACTAGTGGCCTTACATAAACTAGGTGAAATGAACTACGCCGTAAATAAACTTTATTAATTGACCGTATTTTGTTCGTAATACTTTGCCATATGTAAGTAGTTTTGTTATTTTATCCAAACGACAACAAACATAAACTTAATGTATAATACTATACACACTGTTACGTACCAAAGATTAGTCGCCATTAATTACAATCCGCGTGTTATTGAATCTGCGTTTGAGAGAGAAGCGAAGAAATTGATTACAAATTTTTAGAGTTATTACATGAAAGTGTTGTGTTTTGATGGATTAAAATGGTTTAAATGAACTGAATAACTGTTGTGTATGTATTAAATGCAATAGAGTGCATGGAATATTAGAGGACGGTAATTAAAAATGTTATGTGGGCCATAATGTTTTGAATGAGATCTTTGTAAATATGCCGTTGTGGGCTTGTATGTAATTTATATTTTCATTTAAAAGCGCTTTATAATTATTTCAAGTAATTTTGTGTAAATAGGGCGGATTAAAAATTAAAAATTGTCTAAAATTGTTTGAATTGTCATACAAATTTGTATACAGGGTTTATGAGCTCGCTGATACAAATTCCAATGTTAACAATGCAAAAAAGAACAAATGGCGGATTCAATATGGCAGATTAAAAATTAAAATATGTTTGAATTTAAATAGGTTTCAAAAATTGAAAAATGGTTCAGTTATTATAAATTTTTGTGGATAAAAATGTGGTGTACTATACATTCCCTTTCGTATGAAGTCAACTTTATCGTCGCTCTCCGTGGTTGGACCATCAGATTCTGGAGCAATAAAATATAACTTGTATCAGTCTTTTATATGCAATAAAATCTATTTAAAACTAACCCCACACATACAGGTATTATTAAAGATTATTTAAAAAGAGGAAGTTAATTTCGTCTGGTCTTTTTTTTATCTGCTTAACGTCTCTCTAACAGCGAGGTCTTAAGAGACGGGAAAGGATGGGGGGGCAAGGAATGGGAAGGAATTCGGCCATGGCCTTTTGAAGTAAGCATCCCGGCATTTTCCTGGAGTGATTTGGGAAACCATGGAAAACCCAAATCTGGATGCCCGGACGAGGATTCGAACCGCCGCGGCCGTCCTCCCGAATGCGAGGCCAGAACGCTAGCCGTTTCTGGTCTTCTGGGTATATCGTATTAATGGATTTAATTTCGCCAATAACAGACTAAGTTATAACCAAAAATTTGTCACACCCATAGGTGTATCCAACTCTAGTGGAATTAGCTAAGCGAGATTTGGAAGAACAATGTTTAAGCTGCTAGATTTTGAAATGATGTGTTATTTCAGTTATGTAGATGATAGTTTTATAATACTACCAAAAAAAAATTGATTATACTTTAAATATTTTTAATAACTATGACAATAACTTAGAATTTACACATGAAATTGAAAAAGACCAGGTAAACTGCAGATAAATTTAGCTGAACGAATTATGTAATGGCAGTTTATAACAGCATTTTTTTGAGATTTCAGTAAATAAATAGTAGGGAATGAAGTTAAAATACGGTTCGTTGTGCAATTCCGTGGAACTTATAGCTGTTTTCAATTTTGAAAAAGAAAAATATAAATTAACTGTTTAAATTTGTTTAAAAATTATTTATTAAATAACTACCTTTAAAATGTTTTTTTATTTATTTGTAATACATGTAAACATTTTACTCACCATCACGATCTCCGTCCATTTTGAATGATGAAAATTGCTCAAAACTGAAAACTTTTACACCAGTTCAAAGTAACCGTTTATTTACTTCAACTGTATCTCGCAAAAGTTGCTCGCTCAACGGTCACGTTTCAAATGATGTACAGTGTCTGCGTCAAGCCTCGGACCTATTCTAGACACTTTGGGAGTCAGTCTACCCAACTGCATACTTAAAATTCCCTAAATAAAAACTTTTTTTTTTTCAACTTTTGGCCAGCTTTTTGAGATTTCGCCCCACTGTGCAATGGACGGAGTCACATATTTCCTGTGTTTGGATTGGAGCTATCTGTTCGCGCGTATACAGGCTAACTCGCGCAAATACGCGGCCACAGGACGGCCAGCCTGATTCGTACCGTTGAAACATCCATTGCTTCTCCATAACATCGCAAATTTGATGTTTAATTTTGGGTGGTTGTCTCTTGCATTCAAGAAACGAATCAGGAACTGAATTTTAAACATGGGGCAACTCGATTTTCTTCGATATTATGAACACCTTCACTGAAGATAACTATGTACGTTCTCGCGGCGGCAATGCTTTATAAAAACTTCTCGGGTTTCAAGCCGCGTCAAAATTGAGCCGTCTGGCGACGTTTCGGAAGCTTGCACTGCTTTCATTGTCAAGCCCCCGCTTAATAACCCGAGAAGTTTTTATAAAACCTTCACTGAAGCTTAGGCAGTGCACAACTGCTCGCATATGGCGTCCTTGCATTCTTAACGAAGCAATAAACTCACCACGCATATGCAAAATGGGACCGTAGACATATTGCGAAATTATATTTTTAAAACGGAGCTTAATTTTATTGCGATGGAGTGCATTATAACGAGCCTCAAACCTTTAATGAAATTGTATTTTTAAGAATTATTTGTAGCTATCTGGGAGTTGAGTGAAAATGGTTTTGTATATTTTTCTTGCAATTAATTGTGAATTTGTGTAAATGGACTTTGTTTTATGGAAAGAAACTATGTAAATACTATTTAATATGTTCAAGGACAGTACTATTCAAGAAACATTAGCTAAAAAGTTTGTAATTCTAAGTATTGAAGTGGGCTACGATGTTTAGAGGACAGTTTCGGCTGATTTATGTGGACAATTTTGTGTGTAAATATCTTTGTCATTTCTGTTCATTTCATAATGATTGTGATTGATTTTGTATTAATTCTGATTGTTTTAATATGATTTTAAGTATTGTTAGAATTCGAGAAACGTATGCCGGAAGTCTTTGAAATATTCTGGAATTTGCTGTAAAGCTGATATAATCGATGGGCAGAGATGAGTTTTCATTAGTAGTAGAAGTAGAAGTAGTATTCGAAGCATGGAGGAAGGAAATATATGGAGGAGAAGTGACATTAAATCTGTGAAGCAGGCTCTAAACTCTCGCGCATGCATGGTGGCGGCAGCGTCGATATTGCGATCCCAAACAGAGCCGATGTTCACATTGTGTTAGATGCTATTATTATTTCATTTTGTAATGTGTATAAGTGTTTTATAATGCCATCTTGTGTTGCATACGGTTGCACAAATAGGCAAGAGAGGAAAGAATCTGGAATATCATTTCATAAGTAAGTTGAGTTCTAATTATCGTTGTTGAAGTGAGCGGTAGGAATTACAAACTTCGATGCCTGTCTATAAACATTTAGTCATAGCTCTCAATGAGATGACTTTGTTCTCAAATTTTTGTTGGTGTAGTGTAGAAAATCAGCATACCTTGCTGTTTTGCACATAATATACTAGCATTACTTTTTAACGAGTGTTGAAAATGAGATTTAAAGGGGTGTGTCCAGGCCGCATATCAACCCAATACCAGTATATCCCGACAACTAAGCAAGATATCGAAAAATTCTATTCTTTATTTTCGATTTGTCTCGTCGTGTTACATAAGAATCGATCATTAAATTTGACTTTTGCGAAATTTTTCTTCTGCATTTCAACTCAAGACACCTCACGTTTGATACAGTATATCTCGAGAACTAGGTGAGATATCGAAAATTTTTATTCTTTATTTTTTATTTGTCTCATCTTTTTAAATAAGAATCCGTCATCAAATTTGACTTTGACCAATTTTTTTCTGCTGAATTTCAACTAAAAACATTTCACGTTTGAGACAGAACATCTCGAAAACTAAGCATGATATCAAAAAAATTTATTCTTTATTTTTTATTTGTGTCATCGAGTTACATAATAATCCATCACCAGATTGCGGCGTTACGTTTATCCTAGAGTCCCCTTGAGGTTTTTGTACATATACCCCGTGTCTCTATGGGATCGGCCTAGCCCCCCACTCCTCCTCCGCCCGGCTTCACTTCAATGCGCGGTGAAGGTCTCTTGCGTCGTCTCCATATATTTCCTTCCTCCATGATTCGAAGTAGTCTTTGAAAGTTAGTCGAGTTATAATCGTTGGAACACTTGTTTATGTTTGCACCTAGTATCTTTGGAGTCTGATGTCTTAAAAGAAAATAAACAAATTTGAATCTGAATCTTCTTGAGCTCGTTATTTCATTTTAAAACCAGATACCTATCAGCATGCTCCGATGGCAATTTCCGTATATATCTATGTTCGCCTTTGCTGAATCTAATTCTACATGTAATAGTAACCACGAATGTCCTGGCATTACTATTTTTAGACTTGGTATGATATACTTATTTCGTATTGTACCCTAATGGGTGGAATAGTTACTACCAATAACTAATTTGGAGCAGGACCGGATTAAGACAGCGCGGGGCCCGTAGCAAATGTGAAGAAAGAGCCCTTGGTTTTCGCCGTCTGGGGGAATTATAGAGCTTAAAAATAAAAATGCTCCAGAATTCCTAGGTGCGGGGCCCGTAACATTTGCTAACTCCTGCTACGTGACTAATCCGGTACTGATTTGGAGTCGAACCACAATATTCGCGGAAACGCGGAACGACGTGGAAAGGAGTCCAATACCTAACCTGAAAATATGTCTGAAATGTAGTTTCGCGACTGTGGTCTGACCCATGGAGGTAGGAATAGGAAAAGAGAGGAGACAAGGTGTCGCTAAAACTTCGAAGCCGCCTATAAACTCTGGAGCCGACTACGCAAGCGCGGCCGCCATATTCGTCGGTTCAAAACATTAGTCTGTTTTCATTACCTTTCCCTGCTGTGAACATTTCAGGTTCTGATATTTCACTGTGTTTTATAATGCCATCTTGTGTTGCCTATGGTTGCACAAACAGAACAAATAAGAAACAGCCTGGAATAACATTCCATAGGTAAGTCACGTTGTAATTATTGTTCTTGAAGTGTTTGTAATGCGGTGTCTGCAAGAGTAGGGTCTGTCATTACAGATTTACAATGCCTGTTGAAAAAGTTTATTCACAGCTCTCAATAGGACGACGGTGTTATCAAATATTTTTTGATTCAGAGAAGCATTGATTCTTACTATTTTTCTCGTAACAGATTAGCCTTATTGTAAACGAACGTTCAAAGTCTGTGTTAAGTGGATCAAGTTTACATCGCGATTCAGCGAATAATTATTCTACGTGCTTTAATTCAGTTGTAATTTACATTGAAACTAGCTGACCCGGTCACGCGTTGCTGTGACTTAGTAATTATAGTACGTTGGATTAATGTTATTCTATACTTCCTAAAGTAGTCAAATTAATATTCACTAATAAAGACAAAAACATTGTAATCGATTTGGAAATTCAAACGTAATTGGTAAAGAGTTACGGAGAGTTGAAATTAAGGACAAACGATCATAAAAAAAAAAAAAAAAATACATTTTATTACTTATTTGAAATTACATAAAAATTTATATTTATAAAATAAATAATTAAATCATTTTTGTTTATTTATATAAACTGAAATTTCAGTGTTATAAATGAGGCCTATGAAGTTGATTTTTAAACATTTTTAACAATTATTTTCATTATTTTAAATTATTACAATTTATAATTTTAATTTCTCTAAGCGCTAATTGGTGCACCATATTTTTAGTTAGCCTGTCCTTTGCTAATACAAATAAATTTAATGGTTTCCCTACACGTGAGAAGGTGACATATAGTTGCCCATGGGAGAAACACGTATTTTCCAAATCCAAGCCACAAACGGACATTGTTTGGCCTTGTGACTTATTTATTTTCATAGCGAAAGCCAGACAAATCGGAAATTGAAGCCCTTTAAATGGTATTGGATATTCTGACTTTATCATTGGAATACGTGGCAACAGGACGATTTCTCCTTTAAACATTCCAGTCAAAATAGTTGCTTCAAGAACATTTCCGGTGATCCTTTTGATCACTAAACGTGTACCTTTGCATAATCTAGGTGGATTAAAATTACGAAGAAGAATAATCGGTTAACCAATCTTTAACCGGAGATTGTGTGGCAGCATTCCTGTTATATCTAAGGAGTTTAAAAAATCATTTGGAAAATTTACAACTTCATTTTCATCTACAATAGTATCTATTGATTTAAAAGACATCAGATCACCTGGCAACATCTGTTGTATCTAGAAGTTAATTTCGTTGACATCAACATTTTTTGCTGCCAAAATAGCACGATAACTGATCCAATTATGATCTAAGTAATTATTTGATATATTGAGGAACACACGCTGAGTTAGTTCATTTTTGAGTGAACAACAGTGCAAAATTTGTCTGGCAATTTGATGTATTGTGTATTTCGATGCAGTTCTATTTCACCTTTTCCAATATCCAGCAATTGCTTACAAAATACTTGTGGCGCATGTTCATGGTCAATCAAAGTGTTTCGACATTCCGCCATAAAAACGATTGTTTTAAACATGCGTTAATCCCCTCGGCAAAAGTAGAGCGAGGAATCACTGGTAATGTCTGTCGGAAGCCACCAGACAGTAGTAGGACAGTACCACCGAAAAGTTTATCGTTACCTTTCAAATCTTGCACAGTTCTATGAAATGCATACCGAGCGTGGTGGTGTAACGGATAGCGTTCTGGCCTCGCATTCGGGAGGACGGCGGTTCGAATCCCCGTCCGGGCATCCAGATTTGGGTTTTCCATGGTTTCCCCAAATCACTCCAGGTGAATGCCGGGATGCTTCCTTCAAAAGGCCATGGCCGAATTCCTTCCCATTCCTTGCCCCCATCCTTTCCCGTCTCTACAGACCACGTTGTTAAAAAAGGGACGTTAAACTGTTACAAAAAAAAAAAAAAAAAAAAAAATGAAATGCATCGAGTGAATGTTTATGAGCCATAGTACACTCATCCCAAATTATAATTGAACTCTTTTGCAACACTGCAGCCATTCCACTTTTCTTTTTAATGTTTACACATTGCGTTTGGTTTGTTATGAATGTCTAGTGGCAGCTTAAATGCTGAAAGTGTGGTTCACCCACCATCTAAAAAAGTGGCAGTGATGCCTGACGATGCAATTCCAATGCAATTTTCTGTTGCGACCGTACCTTCGCAAGGATCAGCGATATTAAAAATGTCTTACCGGTTCCACCTGGCGCGTCCAAGAAAAAAATAAAAATAAAAAAAACCGCCTTGTTCAGCATTAACAGTCAGCATAATCCGATTATAAATATTTTTTTGTTCTGCTGTCAGTAATGGCTCATTATTCGCAATAATTGTCGGTCGATCAGGTGATGGCATACCATAATGATTAAGTGGCAAATCTGAAATTAAAATACATAAATCTTCGATTAACACTAATGTTTAATTAATCATTATACATCTCTAGTGTGAAATCTAGATTTGCACATTGTTTTTTTTTTTTTTTGTTTAACTCGGTGTAGTATATCTTCAGTCATACTGTTTTTATATTTTTCCCACAAACTCGAAGATTGTGTTGGATAACATGTTGTCAAAATAATTGCAAACAGTTTGACGAATACTATTCGGCGTGGCTGTCAACGCTGCATCAGCAAGTGTCAAGTCCCAATGATTGTCGTCTACCAGCAGCTGCAACTCGTGACATGTATCTTGACATGTATTGAACACTCGACATGTATTGAACACTCGACATGTATTGAACACTCGACATGTATTGAACACTCGACCATTAACTGTTCGTAAAAATTCGAAAGAAGCTGTTCCGGGAACATTCACCAATAACAAACGCTGAAAGAAACATTCACGTTGTTTTGGATGCACTGTGTAAAGTCGTCCTAACGTCTTGGCTTTGAATATGCCTGCGGTCGAAGGATGTGGTTCTCATTGTTTACGTGGCTACCATTTTTTTTACCTAATTTGTTCCATGAAAAATAGCTGGGGACATCGGTATATAATAATGTTTTTGCGAATTGGCGGAACACATCAGATTTTTGACACAATGTGAAAAATTCAGTTTGTGGTTTGTCGTTTTTCGTGGCTCAAGTACGGATTTTAGCTTCAAGCCAAATCAAAATGTGAGAATGAGGCAAACCTCGCCTTTGCCACTCAATCAAATACAGATAGCAACGTGTGTTACCGAAAACCGAATGTTTTACGATTAAATCAATCAATGATTTTAATTTTTGTTTGAACACACGTGCCGTGACATCATGACGATGCATTGATTGATGGCCTGGTAATAGCAAAGTTTGTATTTCCTCCCAATTCGCATTATATGTAAATGTAATAAACAAATCTGGACGACCATAATGACGTACGTAAGTCATCGCATCTTGTATATATTCCTGCATGTTCCACGGACTGCCGATGTAGCTTGAAGCTAAAATAAATGCATTACCGATATCATTGGCGTTTAAATTTTCATAAATATTGCCGATAACAGTATCTCGTAAGAGGATGTATTCCTCCGATCGTAATTTAGCCTGGTTGTATCGAATAAATCGCAAATCCTTGATTTCAACCTTGGCGTACATTTCAACGACGTATTGATGGCACAGTTGACAATATCGAAGGATATAGTTATCCTAATTACGTCTAACCATCAATCGGGGGGCGTAGTACTTCACTGAAGTAACTTTTTTATTTGTTTTATTGCCTGAAAAAATAATAAATTAAATAGTAAAAAAAAAAGAAAAGAATAAGATATCAATATAGTGGGCCCGCTATAATCCGGCCCCTGGTCGGAATACCGCGGGTCTACTGTACTAATAAAATAACGAATTAAATAGTTGAATATTAAATTTACCAGCAACTGGATCACGCTGTTTGATGTTGATGTGATATTCATCCTGCCCTTGCCAGAATATCAGTGGATACTGGAGTACGTCATACGAACGGTATAGATCCGAAATTATACCAACAGTTCTATCTTGACGTGTGACTTTCATCAACTGAGTCACCATCCATAAAAACTGCAACTTCATCTACGGTTGGCGCGTTGAACCTGCCAGCGTGTTCTCCTGATGATAATTTGCCAGCTTTGACGACAATTTGATAGTTGTAATTTTTAATTGTGGCGACACAATTGATTAAGTTGATTATTATTTTTCAAAAAATTTATCAACAATACCACAATTGCTCTCTCTTCTGCTTTTCGATGAAATTATACTGGCACCTAGTTTTCAAGCGTTCCTCACAATTTCCAATAAATTTGGAGAAACGTCGGGTCAACGTTTGGCATCGGTACCAACGACCCAATCGTATGGTACACCTGGCCTTGTATTTTGAATTTAGTTTCAAAATGACGTCCATCAGATGTGAGATCGCAAATTTTTGTTGCCCCAAAAGACGTCATCTGGAAGCAAGAATTGAATTTGCGTGTCTTGCGCAGAAACAATTTCGATACGTTTGATTCGCCAGCAAGAAGGATTGTAAATGTTCTGGCGGATTGGGTAGCGGTAATAATACAACTTATCCTGATGCACAACACATGCCAGCTGCTTCATTGCGGAATTTCAACGCCTGATAATATTGGCATATTTTGTTCATTGCACCGATGGTATTTTTAAATGTGCAGAGTAATCAATGGCTGGTGCATATTGGAACGCAAGACGAACAAATGATACACGTGTTAAAGCACGGCTGATTTGCTATCTCTCTCGTTCTCTCTCTCCAAATGTAGCTATGTGCTGTTCTCGTGCCGCTCTTGTTCTCGATATATTCTGTCACAGACTTTCATCACGCTGTTCTAGGTTTTTTTGTTTTTTAATGCGCGTTGATACACGCTGTTCTTGAGATTCTTGCATACGACGCTCAGCTGTCCTGATTCTTTGAACTTCCTTACTTGCCGCGATTTGTGTTGCTGATGGATGAGCTCTCTCGTCGTGCGTCGTGCCTCTCTGCTACACGCATTGTCGAGGTTAGATTTTTTGGCGACATTTCACTGAAAAATATTTGAATTACAACAAAAATTGCCCTTCTGAAAGCCTTAAAACCGGAATTTTTTGGTCCATTGAAAAATACAGTTAAATGGAAGTTAAGAACTAATGAGGAAATATATAATAACATTGAAAAAATAACAGAAAAAAAGAATATTTTTTTCAATGCATTTATAGCATGGATAACACCAGGCTTTCAAGAGGTTTAGAAAGATTTGAAACGAAATAATACCAGTGAACTGTATGGAAAGAAAATTTTTCGATAGCAGACTTTGAATATGGCAGGATTCAAAGTAGAGAGAAGTGCAATAATGAAGGAGTTCTGGGGAGGAAGAAAGAAAAAAACATCAGGAGAGGAATTTAAATTGACACGTGGTCTCTAGCTGACCATAACAAAAAGAAGAAGAAAAATGATAAGCTAGCGAAAAATATTTACACGATTCGAATTTATCGCAACGTTTTCTTCAATGTTATATTCATGTGAGTAATTATTTTTGTCTTTAGGTATAATGATACACAAACGATGAACAACAATACAGTTTAATTATAACACAATATACAGCACAATTAAAATTGAAGAAACTCACACATATGACGTGGAATTGACTGCAGCATAAATAAATCGAAATACAACGCCATCTACTGTATGGTTCGATAAATTAACACGCCGCCATCTGTTAGGAATAAACTGTAGCATAAATAAATTGAAACAGAACGTGATCTACTGGATGATTATCCAACCTAGCTAACCAAGTGTTGTATCGATAAGGTAACACATCGCCATCTGTTAGAAACTTATGGAACTATGATTATATTTTCGTGTGGTCGTAATGACCTGGTGTCATGGTTTCTACCTAGCCCGCCCATCCTGCCTGGTACAGGGGACCTACATTTTAACGTCGAATCCGAACCACAGTATCGTCCTGGCGTATTTCACCTTACACAGCATGCTGCGCCGGAGGTTAATACCAGGTTAAGTGTCTATAAAAATCGCCGCCGAGACAGGGACTCGAACCGGGGACCATTCCAGCTCCATTCAGACGCCCTAACCACTGAGCCAGCAAACCGCTTAGCCTTGGTGGCTTACAAATAATTACAAACCATTGTCCTATGACAAACATTTAATCAACATTTATTTCGCAAATAATAAATATTGAGGTCTATAATAAAGATAAAAACCATCCTATCTTTTAAGTTGGACTAAATTACACACAGTAAGCCAAATTTCATCTAAATAGATTATGTAGTTTCGGAGTTCATCCCGGACGAACATCGTGACACGAGATTTTTATATATATAAAGATTGTATGATGAAATTAATTGTGGTAATTTGTGCTATGCCAACTAGGAATCGTAATGAAGTCAGCTTTGTTGTTATCCGAAATGTTATTCGTTATACGTTTCATGCGTTTAGTTGCGTTTGCGTCGTTTTACTTTTTAGCGGCAATATTATATCAAATTGTGACTAGCTTGAAATGCAGCCTGTAGCAGAATATTCTTTTTATAGCATAAGGAACAAATTATTTGTTATTAATTACTAGTAATTTCTTGAACACAATGTTAGTGACACAAGGTGTATCGCGATGTAAACTACTCCCATTTAAGCTTACGACTTTTGATGTATGGCAGCAAGGTAATTGCACTGGGCAGTTCTATCATTACCGTGGCGCCACAATCTGATGATGTATTCTTATGTAACTTAACGAAACAAATTGAAAGTAGAGAACAAAATTGTTTGATATCACGCTTAGTTCTCTTTTCTTTTGGTCCAGACCGCATTTCTACCTAACCAACTCACTTTTGAGACAGTATATCTCCAGACCTAAGCGAAATATATATAATGCATTCTTTATTTTCGATTTGTCTCATGGAGTTCCATAAGAACTCATCGTCAGATTATGGCGCCATGGTATGATAGAATCCCCTTGCACTGATGCTGCTGGCGAATTTAAATAGATCTGTCCGCTACCAGCGCAATATCTTCAGAGTAAGCTGTGAATTCTTTTGAAGGTTTCAGTTGTAACAATTCACCTAGGCTATTTTTAAAATTTCATATTGGACTTGCTTCTGCTTGTAAATCGGTCTAGACCTATTTTTCTTGATTTTGTAATCTTTCCCATCAAAGATTTTGAAATGGAATGTGGCAATATCATCAATTTGAACATTTGAAAATTTTTTTTGTTTTTTGTTTGTTTGTTTTTTGTTTGTTTGTTTGTTGATAGATGCGTGTTCCGCTGCCTTCGCAGCTTAACTGCTAGGTGTCGGGATTATTGGTTTTGGGATCTCTTTATTTACACTTTAAGGGGATAAATGACTGTGGGTGTCTATGACACCCTTATATTAAAACCCCCTTCAAGTTTCAACTCATTTCCTGTTATCGCTTTGGATTAGCGGTTGGACTATATGCCCGAGCTGCTGGTACCGGCGTATTCGTGAAGTTTTCTTTTGGTTTGTGATTGTGCTTGGTTGCTTATCTGGCTTTTTACTCCATCTATTTTCTGTTGGGTGGCTGTGGCCGGTCTGAGATTTGCTTCTGTGGGCGGCAGCTTGCAGCTTCTTCCTCACAGGGCAACCCATGTAGCAAGCAGCTTGGTCAGCGCCACAGTTCGCACACGTTGGTGTGTTTCGACGAGGGCGTGTGCAAACCAGGGCGCTGTGGTTTCCACCGCAGCGTATGCACCACACGTGACTTCTGCAATCCTTTGCCTGATGCCAGAAGCCTTGGCAGCGAATTCTTCTGCTCCATATACATTCTCTTTGTTTCTTAGCTCGATCAATTTGGCGACCTCCCCACCCCACCGCTATCATATCAGCTTCACTTCGTTGTAGGAGAAGGTCCCTTACATGGTCTCCTCTCATTTCTTTGCTCCATGGTCTGACCTATCTCATCCATATCTGTGAAGGTCATTAAAGTACGGAATCGTAATTGCAACGATACCTTCAAATTTTAGCCTGTATAACCGCTATGGTGATCGCTGACGTTCGGGTTTTCCATACTTCAGAGGTATATTGCACCATCCTCTGGCATATTCGTATTGCTGACTTTCACCTCTTATTGGTAATGGGACTCTCACAAACGAAGATAGAGGAGGTTATAGGCTATTTGACTGTATCGAAAATGTATTACAAAACGTTGTTATGCGCATAGATTGCTGCTAAATGAAGTTGATTTTTATCATTTTTTGTAGAAAATATAAGTTTTCAAGCAATTATTCTCTCTGACCGATTGGAGTCTCATATTCTGTTATGAAGGAATTTATTCAGTCATCACATGCTCTTAAAATATACCTGTCTTAATAATTACTAGTTCCCAAACTAAATTATTATTCCTCTATAATCCGCCCCGATTATGAATTGTAATTTTACGCTCTACAGCATTATTAATGATAGTATGTAAACACGTTTGTCACTAACTTCTACGTTTAAGCCGCGGTTAGCCTAGTTGTGAATTATAGACGGTCATTTTATTCCATTCTCATCATACATTTATCAAATGAATGCTGAATCAAGATTACGCGTAGCAGCAGTAAGTGGATTCAGAACAATACTATCGTAACTGTTTTTCGGAAATGAATTTGTCTTTCTATAGAAAAACATCATGTTCAGTCAATGCAGTAACATCGTATCTCTACAGTTGCTGGTATAGGATGAGAACATGGTTGTCTAAACATTGTAACTACAAAATTGATCAACTTTATGTGGTGTATAATCGTAAGGAAGTAAAATTTAGCTATTTTTAGTGCCGATAGTATTGTTCTGAACCGTGAACATAGCCTTGTATGCAGGTGGCGCCGAGTCCTAGTATGAAATGCCGACTTTTCGGCAATATGCTTCGGCTGTCATCGATGGAAAAACTGCACAGCACCATGTTCCGCACGTTCAACTAAACAGAGGCGACATCTATTTATTTTCAAAACTTCTGATCCATAAATTCTTTCCTAAATTTACAGTTATATGCAGCCTTCTAACATTAAAAAAACTATAGCGATCGTTCTTGAGTTAATAGTTTCCGCAAAATAACTAAAGGATTAATTATAGCACATTTGATACTTTAGCATTTAAGTTTCATCGACAAAATATATGCATCATTCAGTAGAAAATTTCATGATCCAGATAATAAAGACAACGTGAAAATGCTTTTTTTAATTTGTATACAATCCATTATACATTTTTCCAATTGATTTTATGCTTTATTTGATAGACGATTTCGCAAATCAAATGAATTCTTTTAAAGGTCACTTCTTTCAGAATTTTGTTTACGTATGTAGTGAATACAATTAAATACACAACCAATGTATGGAATCCCGAATGAGCTTGGTGGGTGGGCGGAAACGATCTGGCCTCGCATGATAATGATTCGGGAGGACGCGAGTTTCAATCCCCGTCCGACCAACCAGAATTCGGTTTCCCGAAATCACTCCAGCCGGGTTGGTGCTTCAAAATGTCATGGCCTTTCCTTGCTCCCAGTCCTTCCCGTCTCTAATGACGTCGACGAGGCGTGAAACCACATTAAAAAAAAAAAAAAAACCAACTGAGCGAGCGAGATGGATTTTTCTGTGGAACTTTGTCTTATTAAGAGTTTCACAACTGCGTGCAGAAAAAGGTTCCATACGAGCTTAAGTCAAGTTCTTGATGATAATGGATGCTGATTAATTTATGTTTTCGATGCTTCGAACTCAGAATTTCAGATAGGGTCTGTCTCTCCTCTCCAGGTAGAGTGCTAACCTTATTAACAATTATTCATAATAAAAAAAATATCTTTATTGCTGACTTATTTCATGCCTCTTAAATACAATTGCCGTATGATTCACTTAACTATAAGTAGAAGGCCAGTTGTCGGATTACTGAACCGTATAAAAGTTTGATATTTTACGGTTTAGTCACACATTACGTTGACAACAAGTAAAAAAACAAATAGCGATAGAGGTGTTTGTCTCATTGGCAGCGCGCCCAAGTAACAGCGTAAATATTTTGTAACTTTTTATTTTTATTACGAAAGTAGACGTTTAACTCCATCGCGATATTTCGATACTTGGGGACGCTTAGCTCAAAATCTCAACCTCGGAATTTGAGACCAGCAAGCTAACGCTTTTGAGTCTAAAGACGTAATGGACAGCTGTCGCTGGCCTTTTAAACAGGTTCCCCCGCTCGAGTTCGCTCTGAGCGAGGGACTTTCTCAAGGCCACGAAGTATCCAGAATGAAACTGATCTTCTAGTTCCGAAAGGCGTACAGCCAGCGAAAAGATCTTAATTTTTCTGTATTTTTTGCAGGGTTCTGCCTTTTCTCCTCGACTGAGACGAATCGGAACGTAGCGCTTGTGACAATACAAGACACAAAAAATTTGAAAGAGGTCATTTCGACATAGGGGATTTAAGTCGTTTGAAGTATGTAGATTGGATACAGATAAAATCACCTACTGTTTGAACGATTGGAAACTTCATCAAAAAATATTACACAATTGCCTAGCAATTAAGGTTGGGCCACATTTGATCACACCGACCAAACACCACCTGTTAATGGTGACTGTGCGGTCTCGGCATGGGCGATGAGGAGAAGCTGATAGAAGTAGTTCGGAAATTTGCGTTCCTCTGCCACTTACCTTGGTGTTATTGATTGTCTCAAAAAAGTGTCTTTCATTTTTTCTTCAACTTCACTTCCAGCTTCACAAGAAGATAGTGAAATGAAGATTTCATCAGTCTAAAATATTTGTAAAATTTCATTTCATTATCTATCACAGGTTTTCTTTACCTGGGGGTACGCGGACTTGTCCTAAGGATCCGTAAACAAAGTAAAAATAAAATTAATCAAATGTGTAATAGAATGGGTTTAGAAATAATAGATGGAAAATATCTACATCTTTTACTATTTGCTGATGATCAAGTCGACATAGCACAAGATGGTGAGGATGCAAATTACATATGTAATCAACTGTCAAAAGAATATAAAAAATGGGGCTTGAAGATTAACTATAAAAAAAAACAGAATATCTTAATAATGATCTGGATGAATTGTACATTGATGGAATAAAAATAAAAAGGTAAATAATTTTTGCTATTTGGGTTCAATTTTAGAAATAGAAGGAAAATCGAATATGGAAATTATTGAAAGAATTACTAATGGTCGGAAAGTAATCGAGATGCTCAATTCACTTCTGTGGAGCAAGAATGTTATGAATAGACCAAAATAATTATATTTAAATCATTATTGTAAAGTAGTCTTATATGGATCAGAAACCTGGATAATCAACCAAAAACATATTAAAAAGTTGAAATCATTAGAAATGGATTTTTTAGGGATCAGCAAGAATATCAAGAAAAGAAAATGTAAGGAATACCGAAATAATAAGGCTAATGGAAGTGAAAGAAGAAATGTATGAAGTTATAGAACGAAAAAGATTGGAATGGAATGGCCTTGTAAGAAGGATACCAAAACTGGTACAGGAATAGCAAGTTAAAGGAAGGAGGAAAAGACGAAGGTCCATGTTTACCTGGCTCCAAAGTGTACAAACAGCAATGAGAAGATTTGGTGCAGTAGAGAAAGATATACAAGATCTAAATATCTGGAGAAATATTTTGAGAAGATGAAGTCAAGATCTGTGTTCCGAGTTTTTTTATTATTGTGTTGGAGTAAAACCTCTGTAGTGAGGAAAATCTCTCTCTTAATAATAATAAATTAATTAATCATTACGAAAACATAAATGTAGGTGTGGAAACACGTGAACTATGGCCATAATGTGTGAGATGCGATTCGCAAATGACAGTTCTAGAATAGCCAATTTCCAATTATTATTATTACTATTATTGGTCCTAATCTTAAGGGGTTCGCCACTGAAAAAGGTTGACCTAGCGTGGTGGGTGAGCGGCAGCGCTCTAATTCGGAAGGAAGTCGGTTCTGATCCCTGTCCGGCCATCCAGATTTGGGTTTTCCGTGGTTTCCCCAAATCACTCGAGGCGTATACCGGGATGGTGCCTTTAAAAACCTATGGTGGAATTCTTTCCCATTCCTTGTCCTCAATCCTTTCCTCGTTAGTGCGAAAAAAAAATTAATACTGCTTCAGTGAAAAAAACCACTTAAAAATCTTTAAGGGGTCTGAAGACTGTTTAGGAACATGTTCGTCACACAGACTTGTGTGGACACTCACCAGACTGACAGCTCGAACGTGGTGTGGTGATGTGTCGAGCGAAGTTTAGGAGACTTTTTATATAGGGTCTGGCGAATGCACGAAATTGTGTGTTTCACTCATGCAATTTTGGTTATTTTAATGTTAGTTTTGCTACTTAGATTTCTGCTCGATACCTATTTTCTCAAAATCGTTTGCGAATGTGGTCTCCTAATATATTCAGTAGATTACTTACTTCCTGTTTCTTTTAAATGTACGCTGTTAATTACCGCGCTCACGCGCTGTCGTTGAGCTGTGAGGAACTGAGTACTAAAAAAAGACAATCATCTATTTAAAATTTGATGCTTTTTCGCAGGTGCCATTCTTGTAAAATTGTTCTTACTTCGCGGGTTTAGCAATGCCTTAGGATTTTTGCTAACGTTTCCGCAACCAACTTGGGGCCTTCCTCAGGTCGTGTGCCGAAAAACTGCAATTTTACGGAAGAATCGTCTTACTGGATCCGGTTGAAGTAACTTAGAATAAGGCAAATGACGTTATAAAATTTACCTATGTACTCAGATTTCTGCCCCGCAAATAATCTGGTGGGTTATATTAATGAATACATAAACATGTTCACATTATACATACGTTATGTGTTCTTTCCAATCTCATGAAGCGTCCCCGGTTGGCTTCAGTCTTTGATCATGGATAGTTTTTATTCAATCTTATATTCGTCTCGTAATGCCCAATTGCAATAGAAATGATAATACGAAAAAAGCTTGAAAATATGCAAAATCTGTAGAGCAATAATACTATGGCTAAATGTGTAACACCAGGTGGAAATGTAGCAGTTGCATATCAATATTATAACAAGATTTTGATTATGAATTAAATTTTAAAAAATCCAAGCTTGTTATTCAACCCGAAGGTTGGTTGGACTCTACCGAAGGTGGTATACTTAATATGGTATTGTGGATAGGATGACCAGTTCTTTTCCTCCTAATGCAACACGGTAATGGGGACCTACAGTTTATAGTGGAATTAGAACCACGAAAGCTTCCTGGCGAACTTAACATTGTACAGCAAGCTAGGCCACAAGTGAAGGGCCTATGAAAATCCCGCCGAGAAAGGGATTTGATCTGTTTATCATGGTTTGGAGAGACATCGGGTACGACTTAAGGTCTCGGCTGGTAGTGATTGAGGGAGTTCTGATGACACAGCGGTATGTCGCGGACGTCTTGAGAAGTCATTTGTTACCGGTACCTATCATGCGACAGTATCGTGGTGCCTTTTTTTAAAAAAAAAAAAAAAAAAAAAAAAAAAAAAAAAAAAAACAGGACAATGCTCGTACACACATAGCACTTGTTTCTATCTACTGTCTGCATAATACTGAGGTACCTCCGTGACCAGCAAGAGCCCTAGATCTATTCCCGAGAGAACATGTGTGGGACCAGCTGGAACGTCAATTCCGTTCCAGTGCCAGTATCGAGAAAATCAAGGAACAGTTAACACAGTTGTGGGCCAGCTTGCCTCAGTAGAGAATACAACAGCTTTATCACACCCTTCTCAACCGAATCAGAAGTGCGTGCAACCAGAGCAAAGAGACTGATATGTGGTCTTATTATATTGCCAAGTTCTTTGTAAATTAGACTCGATTTTGTAATCACTCAAATAACATCACATGCCATGAAGTTTCATTTCGTTCTCCCCTCCCCTTTTGGTTGCTTAACCAGGAGGCAATCCTCTGATATTTTAAAAGATAACTGCACCAGAAAAAAATACGAAATTTTTATGCCGTACAAAATATCTAGAGTAAAAATGTTTTCAAAATGTCTCTAACATCATATAGCATTCAATACTTGTGTTTCTGTATTGCTAATATCACGAAGTAGGAGTAAAGCTGAACATCTTATGATCTGTATTTTACATTTGACAAAATATGTCTTTTTTCTGTATAGAACTGCGAATTAAGCATTGGTAATGGTAAATTACTTTGGCCTTTTATTTTTGCTTACATCACATTTTCAGTTAGTAGGTACCCACCGTTTAAACATCAGAACATTGTTTTAGTAAACATTGTTGCGGTAAATTATGTTTAGATAGCTGTGAATGTGCGCGAATTCAAAACAAAATTCAGCTGCTTGTGTATTTCAGTATTTATTCTTATTTGGTTGTGTAGATACACTTAGAACGTACAAGTAAAATTTGGCGACTTTTTTTTAAAAGTTATAGTCGGAATATTTTGAACAGATTCATGAAAAACTATTGTTAACATACATCCATCAGTGGCAAGATGTCGTAGGTTATCACACTTGTGTTACAAGAGAAACTACTGCGTCCAATTGTGGCGGAGGTCGGCAGTTATCAATTGCAACACAGCTGTTTATTTGGCCGATGAGTTGTTAACTTCTGAACTCTCGTAACAAACAAAAACTAGGAGTAGGTAGCGATTTTTGCAGTTGCCGTTTTAGTGGAAATGATGGAGAATCATATGTCAAATTCGGTTAACAATTTTCATGATCCTTGAAAAGGTCAACTCTTAACGTAGGGTTTACAGAGAAGAAAACTAACGCGACTTTCCACAAAGCCACAATGTGAAAACCCATTCCAGAAGGCTTTAAAAACCTACAAAGAATAAATTAATAAACATTCTTCTCGGGTATTCTGCCGCACAAGTTCTTCAGCCCACAACGTTTCGGCAGTGCTGTGTCGTCGCAGTGGTAGCTTCGCTATGACATCTCACCTGACCAAGGCAGCGGAGGTTGCTGCCGAAACGTTGTGGTCAGAAGAACTTATCCGGCAGAATATCCAAGAAGAATTTTTGTCAGCCATACGCCGGGAAAAACTTAACTCTCACAATAAATTAATAATTTGATAAATTGTTTCTTCAGGCATGATTATTGTTTCCAAAGATTGGAGTATCCTTCGTCTTATTTTCAAGCAACAATTGAGTCTCTTTGTATTGCTCCATCGCAATTAAATTAAATTAACAATATGCAAATCAAATTATGCCGCTGGAGATAACTACCTTTATTACAATCATCCATTCAACTAGAACATTATCAACAGCTTGAAGGAGTGTTTTCGATAGGTCCGTATTCATGAAAAACGTTGCCCAACCTCAGATTACTTATATATTTGTATACTTTTCATGTTGGCGAACTGTATATCAGAACGTTTTACGTGTTTGTCAAATCTCCTCGTTTTTGTTTCATTCAAGGAATAAATTTTCTCTATTTCTCCGAATTAATCATCTGGTGGTTGACTTGATGGACGACTTGCGGGTGATAATTCCAGTCATGAAACTTCTTCTTACGAGATAATTTAATCATATGTAATTTCCATCTAATTTCTCATCTTAATAACTCTCGCATTTTTCATGTTTAGAAAACGTGATGACTCTGAAAATGTTGCTTATTTTGAATTGTAAGAAAAAAATATCTAAATAGCGATTATTCCCTATGATAACTTTTATTGATTTAAGAGTTATTGGTAGCACAGTTCATAAACTAACAAATATATTCACTTTTTTTTATGATTCTCCTGATGGTACAAAGCCGCACGCAATATGTGAGGATTGTGAACAAACGGGAGCCGAGGGCGGAAAAGCTTATGAAATTACATTTTTCCTGTAAATCTGTTATATTAATCGATATGAAATGAAAAGCAGGGTAAGGATCTACCTGTTTCATGATGATATGGTTGCACAAGAATCCTGACTGCGAAGCTGGAATTTGTCTTGCGTAACAATATGACTTCAGCCGCTTTGAGCTAACTGTATAGCTTGGTCATAGGTCCTGAGGCCATTCTAATCGAGGACGCTGTCAGTTACTTGAGTTAGTGACGTGTGGTCGAAGCAATATTTGATACTGCGTGGTCCCTTTCCGTTAAACTATTTATTACAAGCGATTCCTGATCTACGTTCTCCATTTCTCTGATGTAACGTGGCCTGATGTTAGAATTATTGCGACGGTGAAACCCTAAACCAGACTGTGAAGTCACGCTCAGATTTTCTGTAACTAAGAAACAAATCAAATCGATGGAAGAAAGGACGTAAGACGTTGCAAAATACAAGTAGGTATTGTAACCAGTGTATTAATTTAATCTTGTTTATGCAAATATGTGAAAAATCTAAAACAAACGCTTGTTTTTTTATGGATAATCTGTTTGATAGCAATAGGAAGCTATCTGAAGATTTTAGTCGAAATTACTTACACAGCACATTATAAATAAATAAACACCTTCGCACCTCATCGATTTCGAAGTGATTAGAGGTCGCGGACAGAAGTAACGTTGAAATAGTTAAAACAGTTCCAATCCAAGAGAAACTCAAAATGTGCAGATATGTCACAATCTTCGAAATTCTGCAACCATCGAATATTTTCTTTATATTTTTGAGTAAAAAAGGATTCCGATTAGAAAACAGTAAAGAAACGAAACTATCTAAGGACAAAAGAGGCTTCCATGAAAATGGGCCAAATCAATAATGATTCTTAAAATGCAATAATGCTAGACATTTTTTTAAAATATCACACATTACACTCATGCAGGAAGGAAATACATGGAGGAAAAGTGACGTTCAATCTGTGAAGCCGGCTCTAAACTCTCGCGCATGCGCGGTAGCGGCAGCGGCGATATTGCTAACCCAAACAAATGCAAGGTTCACATTGTGTTTGATTCTGTGAGCATTTCATTTTGTAATGTGTATAAGTGTTTTCTAATGCCATCTTGTGTTGCATACGGTTGCACAAATAGGCAAGAGAGGAAAGAACCTGGAATATCATTTCATAAGTAATTTGCATTCTAATTATCGTTCTTGAAGTGGGCAGTAGGGATTGCAAACTTTGGCGCCTGTCTATAAATATTAAGTCATAGCTCTCAATGGTATGACTTTGTTCTCAAATTTTTGTTGGTATAGTGTAGAAAATCAGCATACCTTGCTATTTTGCACATAATAGACTAGCATTACTTTTTAACGAGTGTTGAAAATGAGATTTAAAGGGGTGTGTTTAACATCGCGATTCGGTGAATTTAGTATTGCGCTTTCTTTCGTCACGTTGCAGTTTATACTGACAGTGTATGATGAAATTAAATGTGTTAAATTATGCTATGCAATCAAGGAATCTTGATGAAGCAAACGATGTTGTTACCGCAAATACAGTTTGCGATTCAATGACGCGTGTGTGGGTGTATCTACATAGTTTGATTCTGTAGCGGCAATTTAATGGAGATAGTGGTTAGGTCTAAATGTAGTCTGAACCATGGAGGAAGGAAATATATGGAGACGACGCAAGAGACCTTCACCACGCATTGAAGTGAAGCCGGGCGGAGGAGGAATGGGGGGCTAGGCCGATCCCATACAGACACGGGGTATATGTACAAAAACCTCAAGGTAACTCTAGGATAAACGTAACGCCGTAATCTGGTGATGGATTATTGTGTAACTCGACGAGACAAATAAAAAATAAAGAATTAAATTTTTTGATATCGTGCTTAGTTTTCAAGATATTCTGTCTCAAACTTGAAATGTTTTTGGTTGAAATTCAGAAGAAAAAATTGGTCAAAGTCAAATTTCATGATCGATTCTTATGTAACACAACGAGACAAATCGAAAATAAAGAATAGCATTTTTCGAAATCTTGCTTAGTTTTCGGGATATACTGAGATTTGGTTGATATGCGGCCTGGATCAAAAATTAATTCTGCCAAAGCCACAATGGTGGACATGCAGAATGGATATTTCAGTTTTTTTACTACCACTTGTGGTTAGGTTGAAATGCGGCCTAGATCAGAATAAAAATAGTTATCATGTTACCATATATCGTAAGCTTAATTGGCAATACCTGGAAGCAGTTTATATCGCGATACACGTTTTATCACTAACTTGGTTCTCATGAAATTACTAACTTTAATAGATAAATTCTTTGTCCCTTATAGAACAACAAAACCATTCTGGTACAGACTGCATTTGGACCTAACCACTATCTCCATTAAATTGCCGCTACAGAATCAAACTATGTAGACACACCCACACACGCGTCATTGAATCGCAAACTGTATTTGTGGTAACAACATCGTTTGCTTCATCAAGATTCCTTGATTGAATAGCATAATTCAACACATTTAATTTCATCATACACTGTCAGTATAAACTGCAACGAGACGAAAGAAAGCGCAATACTAAATTCACTGAATCGCGATGTAAAACACAGCCCTTTAAATCTCATTTTTAACACTCGTTAAAAAGTAATGCTAGTCTATTATGTGCAAAATAGCAAGGTATGCTGATTTTCTACACTACACCAACAAAAATTTGAGAACAAAGTCATCCTATTGAGAGCTATGACTAAATATTTATAAACAGGCACCGAAGTTTGCAATTCCTACCGGCCACTTCAACAACGATAGTTAGAATTCAACTTACTTATGAAATGATATTCCAGGTTCTATCCTCTCTTGTCTATTTGTGCAACCGTATGCAACACAAGATGGCATTATAAAACACTTATACACATTACAAAATGAAATAATCACAGCATCTAATACAATGTGAACATTGCATTTGTTTGGGATCGCAATATCGCCGCTGCCACCACTGCGCATGCGCGAGATTTTAAAGCCTGCTTCACAGATTTAACGTCACTTGTCCTCCATATATTTCCTTCCTCCATGGTCTGTACCAGAATGGTTTTGTTGTTCCATAAGGGACAATGAATTTATCTATTACTGTTAGTAATTTCATGAGAACCAACTTAGTGACAAAACCTGTATCGCGTTGGAAACTACTTCCAGCTATTCCCAATTAAGCTTACGATGTATGGTAAAAAGATAACTATTTTTTATTCTGGTCTAGGCCGCATTTCAACCTAACCACAAGTGGTAGTAAAAAAATGAAATATCCATTCTGCATGTCCACCATGTAATTCATTGTAGCTTTTGGCAGAATTAATTTTTGGTCCAGGCTGCATATCAACCCAATCCCAGTATATCCCGAAAACTAAGCAAGATATCGACAAATTTTATTCTTTATTTTCGATTTATCTCGTCGTGTTACAAAAGAATCGATCATTAAATTTGACTTTTGCGAAATGTTTCTTCTGCATTTCAACTCAAGACACCTCACTTTTGATACAGTATATCTCGAGAACTAGGCGAGATATCGAAAAATTGTATTCTTTATTTTTTATTTGTCTCGTCGTTTTAAATAAGAATCCATGATCAAATTTGACTTTGACCATTTTTTTCTTCTGAATTTCAACCAAAAACATTTCACATTTGATACAGAATATCTCGAAAACTAAGCTGGATATTAAAAAATTTAATTCTTCATTTTTTATTTGTCTCATCGAGTTACATAATCGTCCATCACCAGATTGCTGCGTTATGTTTATCCTAGAGCCCCTTTGAGGTTTTTGTACATATACCCCGTGTCTGTATGGGTACGGCATAGGCTCCCCACTACTCCTCCACCCGGCGTCCCTTCAATGCGTGGTGATGGTCTCTTGCGTCGTCTCCATATATTTCTTTCCTCCATGATTACACAGTGCTTTTCAGAAGGATTAGCAAATACTTTATTTTTGAATGCAGTATAGCTGGCCACCTCCAGTATAAAACAAACATTTAAACACATAGTGACAGATTACTGAAATTAAATTAATAATTGGCTTCTGTTCTTTTTAAAATAACTAATCACGGTCTTTTATACACTTTTCACTGACGTTCTTTTCTCTTGAATGCATTACTTATTAGCAGTATCTTGTGTTATTTTTGCACTTAGAAATTTCTTCCGTCTTTACCCAAAAGACGTTGCGCCTTTGTCAAGCATTATGAACAATTGAAGGTGAAGTCGCAGATTATCGTTGTTCCAGAGAATGTTACGTTGTGGCCAATGTTTCCACCTTAGCAATTTTGTCGCTAGATTTAGTGAATTTTGAAGCTCGAAAGCGATATTCTTAAATATGTTATCGCTAAAAAAATATTTGGTGATTTTTAGTGATATTCAATCTTCAAGAGTTTCGAAAAACTTGATTGGAATTGGGGTAGGTAATGCCTCTGTCATGACTCGGATAAATAATTGCGTACATCATATATTGAAACCGGAATATGGCTTACCCAACTCAAGAATGCTGCTGGAATAAATACCTTTCTGAAGTTATCTGATTTAGGCGTATCCTATCATTCGAATGTTGCAGTAGAAAGGGCTTTCAGTACAATGAAAATTTTTAAAAACAATTTGAGAAATAGGATAGATGTAAACACTCTTGATAACATTCTTTTTATAAGGAATCAGTTAAAAATTGTGAAAAAAAACTCGTGTAGTTACGAGCTTCCGGCTGATGCGATTGCTGCAGTTCAGTTTCATGCTAAATACTTTTTCAAATCTAAGACTGGTGATTCATCTCATCCTTTTATATCTGCAAGTTCTGCAACTCCAACGATAGACAAAGATGATGAAGAAGAAATACCGATTGAAGATATTGGAAGTTGATTTTTAATTCAATTTTATGTTTAATTTAATTAAAATAATAACTATTAAAATATTTTTATATTACTTACCTTACCATTTTCCTTTATTTTATTTAGTGATTTCTAGCGACTCTTTTAGTTCTAAATATTCCGGAATCTAGTGAGTTTTGAGACCAGGTCTAGCGATTTTTGTTTTCATAAGTTGGCAACACTGGTTGTGGAAGTTGACAGTCAAAATGCACGACGGCTGTCTCTTGCTGGAAGATGGTGTGTATACTTGTAGACAAAGACACGTTTTAGGTATATGGCATTGCGAGTAACACTCGTTGTACCAAAAGACCCATGTTGTAAATGCAACCACATGATATTCACATTGCGGATTATTTTTATTGGACTCGGACTCCTGCGCGCAACAGACCCGTTAGACTCAATATCATGATTCATGATGTTATTTACTCGTACATTGCGAACTGCTTACCATTGGATTCAGTGTTGTGCATACATCAGACCCTTTAGCGACAGCAGCTATTTCTCAATGAAAACTGGACGCTGGTCAGGAAAATCTTCTTTCATTAGTTCTAACTGTGTTTAGTTTATATGCTGCCATATAACAGTTTAAGACAACAGTTGTGACTAAACACTGTTGTTCGATCATTTCCGTTAGAAAACACTGAAATCTTTATTGGTATGCTTATGTTACGTTATGTCGCGTTGTTATTAGCCGTACGAGAAAATACGTTCATTAGCTTCTGCTTGTGAGCGCATGGCATATTATAAATAAATTGTGACTAACGCAAAATTTCGTGAAACGGTACTACACGGCATCACTACAAAGTTATAATTGCTAACAAGTACGAAAAATCTTATTACAGTTGTATAGTAACTTGTCATTTCTTCGATGGTAAGATCAGAAAGCCGACTCCAGAGCGATCACATTATTGCTTCTGTGAAAGTAGAACTGAAAGCAATTCCGTGTAGCAAATAAGATTCCAATCGCGCGCTCTTGGTTTCAGATGTTCAAAACTGCTAAATGTTCTGTCCATGAGAAAATTTATCTTGTCGTCATTAAACACACAAAAACTCTCAAAATCATTAGAGGTACTCAATAGAGAGCCGTAAAAATGGTGGCCGTTCATCAGCTTCAGGATTTCAGACTTTGCACGTCGATCTCTCCAGACGCATTGCATTGTGGATTACCATATATCTCGAGCGTGGTACAGTTTGTAATAGCAAACTAAATCTATTATTTCCTGATCAATGCAGTCTTCTGATGCCAAGGAATAATTTCCTATAAGGAAGGGCTAAAGGTTTATGTGATGCTTCTAAAGACTAGGTTCTGCTTAGAGGTGAACCAGTCAGCCACTGTATCTGATGCTGAAGGACATCTGGCAACCTAGAGCTGGTTCCTTTGACCAACCTTGAAGAACAACTCCAAGATCTGTTTTTTTGTCTTGTGCATGTCTCGGGTAATCCTAACCTGTGTAGCCTGCAACGGCACAGGCAACACGAGTAATTCGAAATTTTCTTTGTGCTAATCGAAATGTTTCGCTACTTGTTTTTATCTCGCCTGAGTTGAAAATTCCAGAAAATATTTTTCTTCTTGTAATTTCAAGAATTAATGAAAGGAAAAAACTATCCTTGTTATAATAATTTTCTGTTTGCGGTAGTAGATCTAATATTTTAATTTTCTTTCGGCCTTTGCAATTTTACATGAATTTTCTAGATGAATTCCTAAGAACAGAAAAAAATAATAGTTTTCTACGCAGCCGTTGTTTTATAGTAAAACTAGTGGTCCCTTACTGAAATTCCGCATATCGGAGAAAGTGTGTACGTAAATGCAAATAACTTGAAATTATTTTGGTTCTGCGCTATCCTTGCAAATGAAATACGATGAAGAGTTAAATTTAATTTAATTTAATTGCAATGGAGCACAGGCTCCGGTGGCAATTTCCCTACACCCCCATCTTCCCCTATCATGCATCCACCCACGTTTGCCCCCTACAAATTTTATCTTTAAATTCTTTCAACGTTTTCGGTTTAATAGTAGGATTGGTTTAAGAACAAGGCTCCAGATTCGTGGAATATGACGAGAGGACGCTGATCCCAACAGGCGGGTTTGTCGAGTGGTACAGCGATTATCTATACTAATATTATAAATGCGAAAGTAACTCTGTCTCTCTATCTGTTACGTTTCTTGGGCTAAACGGCTAATCTGATCGTGATGAAATTTGACAAGGAGATGCGATTTGGCATTAAGTTAGACATAGGATACTTTTTCTGTAAAAATAGTACATATTGTCATTAAATTTCGAAAAATTACCGAAACGAACATAGACCGACGCTAAGGATGTGTAAAACTCTGTAGTATCGCTGGCTGGTAGCTCAGTGGTTAACGCGCTGGCTTACCCATGCTTGAACCGTAGTTTTCGGTTCAAATTCCGATGGAGGCAAGTATTTTTAAGAATTGTTTTTGATCGTATGAGCCATGCCTGGACGGTTAGTTTTTCAGATTCCATATTAAACTGCAGATATCACAACTTTAGGGGTGAAATGAATGGCAAATCGTACGTGGTCTAACAATGCTGTAGGTGTACACCTTTTTACGCTGTATTGATCACTCAGCCGTTGTTTCTCTTGCAGTCAGTGTGTGTGGTGTGTGTGTGTGTGTGATCTGCACTAATAATATTATATATGCGAAAGTAAGTATTTGTCTTTTTCTAAGGTTTGTCGTCTAAATGGCTGTACCGATATTGATGGAATTTGAAAAGGTTAAACTTCATATCTGTAGGAAGGACACACGACATGAATAACAGTTTTAGTCACAATGTTTTGAGAACTTGTCGAATGGTGACAGACGGACGGATGCGCGTGTTAATCTGTAATGTTACATCGGTTGCTCAGCTGTGTTTCTCGCACAGTGTATGATTTTTTTTTAGTAAATTTCGTTTTGAGACAAAACGTATTTTAGAATAGATGTCGATTTGCTCTGCACTTACTTTGTGTCTGCCTATATGTTTCTGGCAACAGTTTATTTTGTCTTCTTTTTTGACATGCCTTGCGCGCGTAAACCTGGCCTGGTTGCTCTAGCAGAGCACGAGCAGCTAAAGTAATTAGAAAATCCATGAATCGGATGTTCATGTTGAAGATGAAAAGACCAATCTGAAATAAAGCTGTCCTTAGTTAAAACCTCCCCCCTTTTTCCCCATCCCCGCACCTGTTTTAAATATGTTGGAAATTGATTCTTTTTATGAGACAGGTTCGACGATAGAATGGCTTTCCTGTCATATTATGCCAACTTGGTGTTGTTTGGGACTAATCATGAGTTACTAACGGCTTTCTATATTTAAATCTGGTAATGAAATTCTAAGTCCACGCGTATGAAGTCGCGGGTATCGGCTAGTAGCTTTTGAAAATAGCTGCGTTAGAGCCGTTTCACACGGGACACTCGGTGTACCGACACCGAATTTTTAGACGGTCACCGGAATCTGACGCGGCCACTTCAGAGGCACTCTGTGTCCCTTACGTCACAGACACAGCTCCAGCTTCCCTCACCGACAACGTGATTGTTGTAACAAGGCATTGTACGAGCGGCTAGAGGGGAAAGCCACCAACCAGCCACAGTAAGTACTAGCTAGTCGCGCTAGACACCCGCTCTGTGTGAACGCTTTCATTTTGTTCTATGTTCCTGCGGCGTCTAGAAATTCAGTGGCCGGACACCGAGTGTCCCGTGTGAAACGGGTATTACTGCCGTGAAATACGAAGAGCAAGTCGGGAAAATACAAAATGCTAAAAGCTAAAGCGGAAGGTAATTTAAAACGGAGACGGTGGAAGTTTCAATGTAGAGAATCGTGGGGCGGCCAAGAAAGATTAATTCTGTTCAGTCTTCAGAGAGCACGAATGTAATTCTGTTGACAAGTCTAGATAACTGACGGACGTGGTTCTGTTCAGATGATACCATTCTGGTCGAAGTATTGAGACTGCACGGACGTAATCGAGAGCGCTCCTGCATATAACAATAAGCACTGATGAAGAGATAATATTTTTGTGTTAAAGATCTCAGCTGTGTCAAGACTAGCTCCTGACATTAATAGACGGAGAGGGTAGTAACAGATCCATGAGTAAGATTTCGTGGAATTTGGGATGATTAAGTATTTACTCTCCTTGACTGGAGATGATTGTCGGGTACCGCTTTACCTGCGCGAGGCGACCTAGATGTTGACTTGCAGATCCCAATAATGTGATGATCTGATAACACCACGCAAGCTGTCCACATGTAATTATTTTCATCGTTTATACCGTGGAACCTGTCAACGCACTGACAGATATCATTGTCCTCGTATAGAAGCCATGACATAACGCCTGAGTAACTTTACCTGATATGACTAGCCGGGGCGAATACAAATTTTGAATGCTTGTCGTTGTCAATGGAATTTGTTATAACTGAATGGATGTAAGAATTTTGTACTTGTTCACAGATGGTTGATTTAAATGTGCCGTTATAAGTTTAATGTAACATATGAATTTTTTGGCATAATAAATATTTCACTTTGTAAGTGCAATGACCCACTGTTTAATGATATGTGCAAATGAGATAAACATAATTTTCATAAATGTAGTATGACTCATGTAATTGCCCTGCAATCGGATGAATATGTGTAAGAAAATCTTTCATTGCAGAATACCAGGTTACTTCTTAATATTTTATGCTTAGTTTAATAAATTCATATTTAATTACCAGTTTAATCAAACAGTATTAAGCTAAGTTAGTCCATCGTTTGACCACGACGTTTCGGCGGTCACAATCTCTGCCCGCCATTGTCAAGTGACTGCTGCCGGTCGGTTATTAAGGTGCTTATATATCACGCGAAGTCCGCGCTACGTCATCCTTTTTCCGGTCGGCCAATGGCTAGTGACGGGAAACGTTGGCCACTAGCGGAAGCGTTCCTATTGGCGGAAGCCATTAGCTGCTGGGTGGGTTCCGCTGATTGCTGGCGCGCAAGAGAGGTGCGTGTTTCCCAGTTGTCCTGCTGCACTCTCATTTTCTGGATTGCTGGCTCCAGGCTTTACTTAACTGAAATCCAGTATCTCTGTTAACGAGGTCCTTCGAGATACGAATTCGATAGCTTCCGAAAAAACACTGTCCCAATAACCTCTCGTACGCGCAAGAATTCTTGTTGCTTTGAAATTAAAGCCATGTCCCGTGTCAATACTGTGTTCAGCAACCGCTGACTTGTCGATCTGGCCCAGGCGGACGTTGCGCGCATGTTCGGCGCACCTTTGGTCAATACATCGTGTTGTTTGTCCGATGTAAGCCTTTCCGCATTCGCAAGGAATGCGATATACGCCAGGTGTTCGTAAGGCTATATCGTCCTTGGGTGACCGCAGTATATTCCTAATTTTGGCCGTTGGTCGGAAAATGGTTTTAATGCCACATTTAACTTAAAATTCTGCCAATCTTAGCGGTAGTCGTTCCGACATAAGGAAGGAAGGCGACCCGAGCCGCTTCGCCTTCCTTCCTTATGTCGGAACGACTACCGCTAAGATTGGCAGAATTTTAAGTAAATGTGGCATTAAAACCATTTTCCGACCAACGGCCAAAATTAGGAATATACTGCGGTCACCCAAGGACGATATAGCCTTACGAACACCTGGCGTATATCGCATTCCTTGCGAATGCGGAAAGGCTTACATCGGACAAACAACACGATGTATTGACCAAAGGTGCGCCGAACATGCGCGCAACGTCCGCCTGGGCCAGATCGACAAGTCAGCGGTTGCTGAACACAGTATTGACACGGGACATGGCTTTAATTTCAAAGCAACAAGAATTCTTGCGCGTACGAGAGGTTATTGGGACAGTGTTTTTTCGGAAGCTATCGAAATTCGTATCTCGAAGGACCTCGTTAACAGAGATACTGGATTTCAGTTAAGTAAAGCCTGGAGCCCAGCAATCCAGAAAATGAGAGTGCAGCAGGACAACTGGGAAACACGCACCTCTCTTGCGCGCCAGCAATCAGCGGAACCCACCAGCAGCTAATGGCTTCCGCCAATAGGAACGCTTCCCGCTAGTGGCCAACGTTTCCCGTCACTAGCCATTGGCCGACCGGAAAAAGGATGACGTAGCGCGGACTTCGCGTGATATATAAGCACCTTAATAACCGACCGGCAGCAGTCACTTGACAATGGCGGCAGAGATTGTGACCGCCGAAACGTCGTGGTCAAACGATGGACTAACTCGGCTAGTTACCCGAGAAAATTTTATTCATTTACAACGCCGAGAAAATCTCCAGTCTTACATAGTATTAAGCTAGTTATTTCAGTCTAGGAAGAATAGTTTTTACCAACTTTCGTATTAATGTAATTACTTTTTCAAAGTCTCATATCCTTACAACATAAGGTCGTTTTCTGTAGCATTGACATCCAGTAAATTAAAGTTTATTATCTTCGGGAATATTTGTATAAGCTTCATAATTCATATCCATCTTGATTGTACAAATAATTCCCGTGATATAAGCACCAGCTTTCATTACCAAGTTCGGGATGAATAAAAAAATATCCTTTAAGGATTTAAGCATTTTCCATCAACAAAGTTCCTTGCAAATCCTAAATGAATAGAGTGATTTAGTGAAACTGTAACATTTTAAATTCCAAGTCCTTTTATATAAGTCGTTCGATAGTTGTTACACAAGAGCAGTATTTTAATTTCTTGTGAGCTCTCCGAATTCCATGGAAAATATTGACATAATTTCTCTGCAGTAGTTTATATGTGATGATAAAGTTTGTTGATAGTGCGTTATATAATAGCTATATCATAGATTATAGCTTCTATTCAAGTCAGCTGCCGCTAAGCTTTTGTTGTTTCAGTCGATTAAAGAAGTGTCAATGTTTGGCGGATGTTTTTGTTTTGTATTCTAGAATAAGTGACAAATCTTATCATTATTATCTCTGCAAAGAATATTTGGTGATGCTGGAACTTTCCGGGGTCCTTATCTTTAAAATGCACATCTCTCTTGTAGCACGTCGGCCTGTACCAACTTTTTCATATCTGTAAAGTATTCGTACAAATGTGAATTTTATCTTGTGAGAGATATAAGATGGTCGGCGACCCCACAAGGTCTGTTGCGTAACGCAGCCGACCCTCTTGATAGCCGTCGTTGTCCTCAGCAACACATGGAGCCGGCTGGTAACAGGATGATTTCCTGTCACAACTTTAAATTCGCTGGTAAACTCCATCGATGAGGCAGAGCAACATCTCTTGTTCGGAGTGGATTAATATCAGTCCAGACGTTTGTTTGCAAGCCGATTCAATCGAATGCTGAAATGATTTTATGGTAAGGCTTGTGTGTTACATAACAACTTATTGCATGAAGTATTACTTACAACCGATTTGTGTGACCTTGAGGTAGCAGCCGTCGAAATTCTTCAGATAACTCCTCGGCAATGGCGGAAGGAATTTATGGTGATAAAACTACCGTGTAAATGCTGCAAATAAAATAAGACACTCTTTCGTATTATTTTGATTGCTGTCACCAAGAATAACTGATAGCGGATTGGCGAATAGATGAAAAATCTTTCCTTTTCTAGCCCCTCGTATTTTTTAAAAAAAACACTTGGTGAACAAAATGATTCTTTTTAAAGAATTCAAATTTTACGAATTTTCTCAACCTCTATCTTTGACGAAAATATGTCAGTTAATATAGTGTAACAGAATCGTATGTCGATCGTGTTTAATCTGGTCGTGGTTTTATTACTTGTGCCATCGAGTTTCAGTACTGGTTTCCCTTAATGCCAAGAGTTTATGGACAAGACGACCTTGTTCGTATAACTGAGTCGTCGACAGTAAAAATATAAAATAAAAATTCCTTCGACCACTTTTCACCTCATATGCATAAGAAGTTACATAATGTCTCCGGATGCGAGATAGAAACATGTAACAGTTTTCATTTTCTTTCATACTTTTCTTAGGTTTAAAATGGCTGTATCGTGTAGCTGCTGGATCCATTATGAAAACCATGTTCTGTTGGACGATTGCGGATTGGAGAGAGGTTGGCCTGGTTGAACCAAGTGGATTCGCTCGGTGCCCAACGCTACGAAACCAGTTTCCGTTATGTAAGGAACAGGATCAAATAGTTGTTTACAAGGATTCCGGAGCTCAGGCTCTTGGGACTCTCGGTGTGTGGTGAATCAAAGGAATGATATCTCTAGGAATGTAATAATTAAGCGTTTCTCTGTAAAACTCTAGGTTCAAAACAAAACAAAAAAATACAGTCAATAGTAAAGAAAAATCATATTTAGCACTTTTATAGGATTTTAAAGTTTTTTTTAAAATATCCCAAGCCTGCAACATGACGCGTGAGAACAATAACAAGTTAATCACGCCTCCACTTCTGATGTGATACTCGTTGAGCGTGTCTTGACTCAAGCTACGGAGGTAGATGGATAGATAGATTGAAAGGAACTTTCGTCATGTGGCACAGCTGGGCATGATAGCTCGTTGTGCAAGATTCATAATCAACAGATTTGCACAAAAATCTTGTATTAGTAGGCATGAATGGACCAACTCCAGGTTTCACACTCTCCCTTTTTTTTTTTATATCTCATCCATAACAGAAATAACACACTACACTGAACATACACCGCCACGCTCATACAAACTTACAGTAACACAAACACTCGGACTGTGAAAGGCAACGGCCAACGGGAAGCAACTCCCCTGGAAGTCTGTAACATGTTCCATGCTTGGAATTGTATGTTGCAAGGAATCAGTAGGTGCTTGTTTAACCGTTTTAGTTGATAGTAAATCAGTTTCTGTAAGTTATGATGTAATTTAATTTGGTTAGATCACTGACATTTCTGTCTTTTGGCACCAGTGCATGAAGTTAAAAATTTACTAGTTCAGTTAAGCGAAATGAAATTTATATTTACATTCCAGAGCTTCCTGTAACTTATCTGAATCAGCATTTAACATGCAAACATCACGATCATTGTTTTGTAGAGAAGCACAAACCACAAATGGTGATCAGGGTAGAGTCTTCTATTAAAGGGATCCGTGCTAGACAGTGAAGTTTCCTCCAACGGTTGTCAAATAAGAACTTGCAGATCAATGGTACATAAGGGAGCGTCCATAAACTACGTAGCTCCATTTTGGCCTCCTATGAACCTCCGTCCCCCCCCCACCCCGACGAACCCGACGTGACTTTTACGTCTACCCTCTCCCCCCCTCCCCCAATCGCTTAGCACGTAGCTTTCTTTTCTTATCGATTCCAGGATACATTTTATACTGTTTTCTTTTTTCAGACTATCGTAAATTACTTACGGAGATAATTAAATTACATAAATATTCACAGCCTGTTGTGTGTTCAGTACCTCATTTTAACTGTGACAAATAATATGAATGAAAAACTATGTAACCTGGCTTGGAACCCCGCCCCCCTTTCCACCCACGTAGCCCAGCGTATTTTTCCAGCAAACCCCTCCTCTCTCCCTCATCCCCTCCCCCAGACAGAGCCACGTAGTTTATGGACGCTCCCTAACCTGTCGCATGTTATGAAACCGCATTCTGATGAATGCATATAGCGATCTTGCCTCGCTATTGTAGCCGTAATCACTCAGCTATATCACTTATATGAATACAGTTCCATGCGTTATTGAAATTACGTTCGCTAAGTCTTGCAGACAGAGATGCTAGTATACAGGCAAGTCTGACGTTTCAAGCTCGGTCACACGGGGCGATATTTGTCGCTGCTACTAATTGCGGCGATCATTCGCCGCGATTAATAGCAGCTATTAGCCGGTCACACGGAGCGATTGATTTGAGCGATTAGGTAGGCTAAAGAAGTAATGTATCAACCTCATTCGTTGGTTATGATATCGTACAAACCGCGTCGTATAGTTCTGAGACGATTGATTCTTTTGGCTAATGCTGTGTTGAGTAAACATTTGTTAAATTAGATTTTAAAAAGAAAAGAAAATGGGTCCCCTACTGGATTAGACGAATAGAAAAAGCTGAGGCTTCTGCGTTTCTTCTGATAGAACTAGGATCCACAAGCCTACAGAAATATTCAACGATTAACTGAAGGAAATTTTGATAAAATACTTGAAGTAGTTGCTCCGCAACTTATGAAAAAGATACACTTACAAGAGGTGCGATTCTATGTAAGACCAAACTAGAAATTAACTAATGTTACATGACAAGTGGTGATAGCCTGAAGTCTGTAGAGTATTTATTCATAGCTAAATTATTTTCTGTGTGCATCCTTAATGTTCTTAATTTTTTCTGAGATTTTCGCCAGATGGAATGATCAGTCTAGTGTCATTCAATTCATTAAAAAACCTACTCAAAGGATTTTATTCGCGCATTACTGTTAATTTATTTATTGTTATTGGTGTGCAACACTCCTTCCGATAAACATAAAAGAACATAAAAATCAACCATTTGGTCACATTTCCTTCCCCGTTTTCCATAATGACAAAAAAATAATAATTTAAAAATGGAATCTATACTATTATAAATCTGTAAGCAAGCTGCGTTTGTAGTGAGGCTTGATCTCTAATAACGCAAAAACTACCGCATCAATTTGCATAGTGTTTCCAAATTTTTAAAGCTAATGTTGCTGATCAACATCTGCTAACGACTAATATGTACCATGGGAAGAAGAAAGTCAGTAAAAAACTTCAGAAATGTGAAACTGTAGACCACAGATAATTATACACATTCAGACGGTCACTCCTTTCATCAAGAGACCTGACACTTTTTTTACTTCTGCGATTCATTTTTCTGGACCGCAGTACTTCAAAATAAAAAGAATACGTGAATCAAGTATAATCAGCATTTACTTGAATCGTAACAGGTCTGTTGAATTACGAAGAAGTTGTATTACAAGTATTGAAGACGTATTGTCTCTGGTAGACTGTTATACAGTTTGTCTCTGGAACAAAATTGTTACGTTAATTCTGTACAATACAGCCACAATAAGCCAATACTTAATACGAAATTCAGTTTTTTATCGAAGAGCGATGTCTGAAAAACAGCTATTATAAATATCAGCAAGTAATAAAACATACTTCTTTCATAATGACTTGTGCGGAATTGCAAATATTTGGAAGTACTTTATTCGATTAATATGTCTCGTGGCTATAACGTGCAAATATAACTAGGCATCCGAAAATTCAGGTACATGCGACTCAAATAATTACGTAGAAAATACGGATATATTGAAAGAAAATCAAATAAAAAATTTTTCATATCCTAATGCTACACCGCGTAAATTATAAAGCTAAAAGCATCGTCCCTTTGGCCTATAACAAAGCATATCAGCTGTCATCACTGTCCAGGTTGCATTTCAATCGATTTACAACTTGCGATAATTTTGCCACTCAGAAATAATTGCTTGAGTTACATGCACATTAGTACATATACTGTACCGTGATCCATTTTGACATTTTTGAATTAATTATATCTGACTGAAATAATGACAATAATGATACGACGGTTTGAAACCAAGATTAACTCCAATTCACGTAAATTTCTATTTTAAAGCCGGAATAATTGATGGTGTATCAACATAAAATAAAACCAATATCCAAACAGAAAAAAACAAAAAATAAAAAAAACAATAAAACAAAAAATCAGAAAAATTGAGATGCTGTGATTATTGGTAACGAATTTTTATTTCAAATATAACTAGGCATCCTAAAATTCTATTCTACACCGCGTAAATTTTAAAACTAAACCCGTTATGTCTGATGCTAAACAAAACGAGTCAATTGTCATCTGGTCCAGGCGGTTGTTTCGCCAGGTACTTACATGCGACTGAAATAATTCCATAGAAAATACGGCTATATTGAAAGAAACTTAAATTAAAAATGTTTCATATCCTAATGCTACACCGCGTAGATTATAAAGCTGCAGGCATCGTCTCTTAGGCGTATAACAAAGCATCATATCAGCTGTCAGGTTGCATTTCAAGCGATTCACAACTTGCGATAATGTTGCCACTCAGAAATAATTGTTTCAGTTACATGCACGTTACTACATAAACTGTACCATGATCACATCTCGACGTTTTTGGATTAATTATATCTGACTGAAATAATGACAGTAATGATACGACGATTTGAAATCAAGAGTAGCTCCAATTCACGTAAATTTCTATTTTAAAGCAGGAATAATTGATGGTGTATCAACATAAAATAAAACCAATATCCAAACAACAAAAAATAAAAAACAACAAAAAATAAATAAATCAGAAAAATTGAGATGCTGTGATTATTGGTAACGAATTTTTATATTTCAGCACACTTCCAAGAGGACTAAGTCGTAGATTACTGCTATATTTACATAAATTTATGGCACTGCGGTTATGTTGCAATCCTCGGTATCCACATTTAAAAATAAACTTTTTTTAGTTAAGTATCATGGAAACAATATTTTTCATTAAATCCACAGATACATCCTTAACAAAGCTTATACCTAGCTATATAATCCCAGGCAAAGTTTACACATAAAATCGCAAAAAAAATTACACATAATGATTATAATATCAGCTTTTTTAACGTTACAACTGTTATATATCCATTTAAATTTTCGGTACCACGGTTAACGTGGAATCCTCCATATCAGCATTTAAAAATATTATGTTTAGCTGAGTTAAATATTGCTTTCAGAAATAATATTCGGCTAAATGAGAGTGAAATAGACCGATAACATCGTCTGCAACGTCAAAGAGAACTAGATGAAATACATAGCTAGAGCAAATGAAAGTAACCTGCACCGAGAAAAGCGATTGACCTATAACCGGGTTCTATACGCTAAATCCATAGCTTCTGAAAGCGCACAGAAGAAAGAACGTCGTTTGAACCGTGAAAGCCTTTCTAAACAATAAATGTTTATACTTCGCACAATAATTACAACCACGAATTACTGCTGTTAATTTTTCAGGAACCTTTTCTACTATTGAATCAATTGCATCATGTTAAAATATGAATAAAACAACTCTCTGACATCAGTATGAAAACCGAACCTAACGTATTAACCGAAATTAAACGAAACTATTCAGAATACATTAACAGTTCATGCCTTTCCACATTAATGTCTGATAAGAGAATAAAATCGGTAAATAATTTCTACACCTGCCAAGGCACGCGCGCGTGAAGCAGCGGGCAAATGCTAGTTAAATAAATAAAAAAAAAACGCTGAACGTTGGACAACAATGAAATGAGTAGCAATTGAGCTGTCAGACGAGGCGACAACAACGCTGTGTAGCGCACACTAGGGTCACGTGACCGCCACAATCGCGCGCTACTAGCGATGAGAATTGAACATGTTTAATTCTCATCGCTGCGATTTTTCATCGCTGCTAGAAGGGTCAATCGCAGTGATTACATTGTCACACGAAGCGATTAATCGCTGCTATTCTAGTCGCAGCGATAAAAATCGCCCCGTGTGACCGAGCCTTATAGCAGCAAATATCGTAGCCAGTATGTAAGTACCGAACAGTAGTTCGCAGTGGCGGATCCAGGAGGGGGGGGGGCTAAGGGGCTGGAGCCCCCTCCCCCAAAAGCACCAAGGTCACCCCTTTTCTACCGCCAGTGGATTCTTGTATATCCAATACTGACACCTTGGTGCGTCCTCGCCCTATGAGAGGCCGATAAAACAACAAAATATAAATTAATAATGATTTTCTTTCTAAACTTCCATTTACTACATGATTTTTCTCACTCCTTCCACACCTCATTATGTGAGTTCCGTGTGACTTGCGCCGGCTCTAATGCAATTTACTGTTGACAAATAATATTTGAGTTATTATTTCGCTCAGCAGTCTACTTCTTTTTTTTTCTGTGCAAATTTGCCCAGCTTTGGAAGGCCGTCTGGGAAGCGATCTGAGCCCTGAGGGTAGGTCGCGCGGTACTGGACTACTTGTCTGCACCGTCACCGCAACATTCTCCCTATTATTAACGCTCACTCGGTTGAAGTTAGTTTAAACGACACTAGCCAGACAAACGGCTCATGGCCTCCAAGAGCTACCGTTCACTTCTAGTGAGCAACAGCTCACTCGCTTTTTCAAAAGAATTAATCAAAAACACTGGTTCAATCGCGAACGACACATCTCTGCCATCGATTGTTTCGCGCGCTCTGTCTGTACTCTTATACTTTAATATTGATAAGTCCTATCACAATTTAATATTCATAAATGATTAAGAATGCATTTATTATTAAATGTGCCAGCGATCAGCTGTTAAGGCCTTCACACACGAGTAGTAGTGCTGGTACATAAAGGAGGGGTGAGAAATAGAGTCGAAAATTATAGGCCGATCAGTTTGACATCGGTGGTAGGTAAATTAATGGAAAGATTGACATGCAACCACATCAGAAATATATGTGAGGAGCGTAAGTGGTTTTCAAGTAGGTAACATGGCTTTAGGTAAGGATATTCATGCGAATCTCAGTTGGTGGGATACATGAAAGATATTTCAGATGAAATTTACAAGAGTGGCCAAACTGATAGTGTAGCACTAGAGGCTCTTGACAGAATGAGCCATAAAATGGTAGTAAATCAAGTAAAAACTATTGGAGTGGATGAGAAAGTGATTGTTGGGTAGAAGAATTTTTAAAGGTGGAAAACAGAAAGTTAGGATAGGAAATGCAGTATTAAAAGAAGTGGAAGTAACAATGGGAGTACCACAGGGTAGTGTATTGGGACCATTGCTATCTATTATTCTAATGAATAATTGTTTTGATTATTTACTATCAGAAATTAGATTGTTTGCAGGTGATATAATGCAATATAAAAGGATCAAAACGATGGAGTACTGTAAACAGCTGCAGGGTTATTTGGACAGAATATCTAGTAGGGTTGGTAAACATGGGATGAAGATAAATTCAAAGAAGAGTCAGCTTATTAGATACACAAATAAAAAACTAAAGGTTGATTACGATTATAAGGTGGGGAAAGAATTTCTTGTTGAAGACTTGAAATGTAAATATCTTGGCATTACATTTGATAACAAGCTTAACTGGGCAGGACAAACTGGTCAGGTAGTAAGAACAGGTTTCAAAATTCTTCATTTTTTGGAAAGAGTGATGAGAGGATGTACGAGAAAAGTCTTAAATAATCCAAATTATTAAGAACATATAAAGTACAATATACTGGAATATTCAGAAACATATGGAAGCGTTAAAAAACAGTGGTGTAGGTCACTTTTCCTTGTTGTCTAGAAATTAATATAATGAAAAAGATATTGTAATAAATTCTGGAACATTTTAGTGATGTCACGTGGAATCAAATTTAATATAGAGGCCTGAATTGAATAAAATTTGTACAATGATTACATTTTAATGCCTACAAAAATTACTTAAACATTTTTTTTTTTTTTGCTGTCGTCAGTCTTTAGACTGGTTCGATGCAATCCTCCATACCTTCCTATCCTGTGATAACCTCTTCATTTCTACATACCCCTTACAACCCACGTCCTCAATTATCTGCTTCATATATTCTAATCTCTGTCTACCTCTACAGTTCTTACCTTCAACTGTTCCCTCCACTAACAAATTAACCAATCCAGCATGTCTCAAAATATGACCTACCAGCCTGTCTCTTCTTCCTGTAAGCTTCTTCCATAAACTTCTTTTCTCACCCATCATTTCCAAAACTCGTTCATTTCTTACTTTGTCTGTCCACTTAATTTTCAGCATTCTTCTGTAGCACCACATTTCAAATGCTTCAAGTTTCTTTCTTTCCGGTATTCCTAAAGTCCATCTTTCGCTATCGTAAAGTGCTGTGCTCCACACATAGAGTTTTAAGAAATTCTTCCTAATTCCTAGATCAATATTTGAAACTAAAAGGTTTCTCTTTTTCATGAAGACTCTTTTTGCTAGTGCTATTCTGCTTTTAACATCATTCCTGCTTCGGCCATCAGTTGTAATTTTGCTACCCAAGTAACAGAACTCACTCACTTCTCCTATTGCATCAGATCCTATTTTTATATTTAATCTGCTAGTATTGGTGTCATTTCTGCTACATTTCATCACATTTGTTTTACTTTGATTTATATTCAGTCCAAAATCTTCCTTCAGTATTTTGTTCATGCCATTCAATAACTTCTCAATATCCTCAGCCCTCTCTGCTAATAAGACAATGTCGTCAGCAAATCGTAGCATATTGATTTTTTCTCCCTGAAAACTTATGCCACATGGAAATTTTTCTTTGACTTTCTTCATTGCTTCTTCTACATACAAGTTGAATATTAACGGGGATAGACTACAACCTTGTCTCACACCCTTTTTAACTGATGCATGTCTCTCGTGATTCTCTACTTTTATTACAGCCACTTGATTCTTATATAGTTTATAGAGTATTCTTCTATCTCGATACTTTAGGCCTGACTTCTTTAAAATTTTGAACATCTTGTCCCACCTAACATTATCAAAAGCTTTTTCTAAATCAACAAATGCCATAAAAGTATCTTTGTTTTTCTTGATCCGCCCTTCAAGTATTAATCTCAAAGACAGAATTGCTTCCCTTGTACCTCGATTTTTCCTAAACCCAAACTGATCTTCACCTACTATCTCTTCTACTACCCTTTCCATCCTTCTGTATATTATTCTGGTCAGTAATTTTGAAGCATGTGATGTTAGACTAATGGTGCGATAATTCTCACATTTGTCGGCTTGTGCTCTCTTTGGAAGTGTGAAGATGATATTTTTATTAAAATCAGTTGAAATTTCTTCTGTTTCATAACTTTTTGATATCAGCTTGAATAATCTTTCGATTCCTTCCTCTCCTAGAGATTTAAGAAGTTCTGCAGGGATCTCATCAATTCCAACTGCCTTATTTGCTTTCAAGTCATTCAGAGCTTTATTAAATTCTGTCCTCAAAACAGGATCTCCTAAGTCATCAATGTCGACATCGCCTTCCTTTTCCAATACACTATTGTTCAAGTCGTCCCCATCATACAGTTTCTCAATGTATTCCTTCCATCGGTTAGCTCTATCTTCTGAGCTTAAAAGAGGTTTCCCATCGGCAGTTTTAATGTTCATACCTCTTTTCTTCATTTCTCCAAAATTCTGTTTGATCTTTCTATATGCAACATCTACTTTTCCTATGACCATTTCCTTTTCTACTTCTTCACACTTTTCTTGTAGCCATTTTTCTTTTGCTATTTTGCATTTCCTATTTATTTTATTTCTAAATTGCCTGTACAGCTCTCTTCCTGCTTCATTCTGAGCATGTTTGTACCTTCTTCTCTGATCTATCAGCTGCAAAATTTCTTCTGTGATCCAAGGTTTTCGGGCAGCTTGTTCCCTAAAGCCTAAGGTTTCTTTGCCAGCTTTCATTATTTCGGTCTTTAATGCATTCCATTCGTCCTCGGTTGAGCTCCTTTCACAGTTAAATCTTAGACCTAAGTCTACCATTTCTGCAAATTTTTCTCTTGTGCTAGCTTGTTTCAGTTTATTCACTTCCAGTCTGTTCTGCTTATACTGCTTTCTTATTCGCTTGAATTTCAGCCTGCACTTCATTACTATCAAATTATGGTCCGAGTCTATGTCTGCTCCTGGGTACGCTTTACAGTCTACAACTTGATTCCTGAATCTCTGTTTGACCATGATATAATCTAGCTGATATCTGCCTGTATCCCCAGGACGTTTCCAGGTGTATATTCTTCTTGCATGGTTCTTAAACAGTGTGTTCGCCACTACTAGCTTATATCTTTCACAAAATTCTAGCAACCTGCTTCCTCGCTCATTTCTTTCTCCTAGACCAAAACTTCCTACAGTATTCCCTTCTTTTCCTTCTCCCACTATTGCATTCCAATCACCCATGATTATTAGATTTACTAGTGTTTATTAAAAATTGAGTGAATACGCCACTGTGTATTTGTAATCAAATCTGATATAATGTGAATTTTGAATTATTTCTTCAGAATTAATTATTTCTTTAGAAATCCTATGTGGAAGCGCGGAATCTGTCAGCACGGAGGATGCGTTTACAAACACAATTATATAAGTCTGACTTACACCACTTTGCTGACAAAAAAAAGGGAGGTGTTTCGTTGATCTTTAGAATTTCCAGTTGCTCCTGTTGGCAGTTGAATGAAGATATGACTTGCTTCATATTTTTTACCAAGAAATTGAGGTACTGATTTATTTACACATGGAATCAGTATCTATTTTTTTTTTTAAATGTGACTGACCTTCGCCACTGTGACTTTAACCTATCCAAATCGAATTTATCTGTATGAGATAAAAACTTCGTAATCTTTGTTTAATGTCCTAATCAAAGCTCATGTTTTCGAGCTTTGAGAATTGTTTTTGTCGTTACACCAACTCACTATTAAAACTCTGAGCACAAAAAGGAAAGGACTAGGGTGAAAACGAGGTACAAATGAATTGTAGGATAGCAGTGTTTGAATCGGTGCCAGTCTCAATTCATCTGCAGCATAAAGTGCTCTGGTGGCCGAAGGGTGTGTTTAGGTCCCAGTTTCGAATCTTCGTTTCTGTTGGGCAAAGACCTGCCCTTCATTTGGCGATATCACATTAAACTATAGGTCCACTTTACTAGTCAGGATTACCGGATGAAAGTTTGGTTTAATTGAATGGAACAGAGAACAGCTGATTTCAAAACTTCCATGTTACCAGTATATTTCAGTTAACGAGGAATCTAATGCGCAATTTTTTGTTTTTCCGGCGGTAAACTGTTGCGAAAATATTGAACTTGTCGTGTACATCTGCAATTTATCGAGTTATCACTCTTCAGAACTGTTTAATTGTTTCTTAAAATATGAAAACCGAAGTTCGATGAACAAACGGCAATTTTCAGACAATTTTATATACCGTATGAAATTTTTGAAACCAGTGGATTTTGTTTGCTCCCCGGTGTGTCACTGAAAGCAAGGAAGCAGTGATGTTTTCCTTTGCGTCGGCCATGCTGTAACTGAGTTTTAATTCGGACAAGAAAATTGTCCTAATTTTTTTTATTTTTCGTGATGCTCGGAAGCACATGGTTTTCAGTTAAACTCGTTTGTAAAACTGACGTTATGTAATTAAAATAATTCGTATGAAAATATAATAAGAATAATGCCTTGCTTTCCATATGATTGACACGCAATACTATCTATATGAGCAAAGATGGAATACAGACGGGGGAACTTTAAAATATGAAGAAGCGCTCATGTCATTTGCAGCAGTTTATATACTCTTTTCTCGCCACTCGTAACTCGCTCCAACGAGCAGGGCCGGCCTTAACCACCTAGGCGCCCCGGGCGAGTCATGCATCTGGCACCCTTTTATTTTTGATTATAATTTTTTAAAACTTATTTTGAATTTTTTACCATATTTTTACAGAATAATATAGTACTAAAAATGTATTTATTATTAATAATAATAACATTTTATACATTTATTCTCTGAACAATGTCATTTAGTCATGAAACATTAAATGAAAAACGAAAATTAAAACAATAAAACTAAAACCTTACTTTTCTAGCTTTTGTTTCAGCAAATTCTCTTATAAGACTGGCAAAATCTAGGTTTTCTGCAATTTGATTTTCAGTGGATAGCGAAGCTAAACTAGTTAATCTTGTTTGACACATTGTAGACCGCAAATACGTTTTTATCAGTTTTAGTTTAGAAAAACTGCGTTCGCCACTTGCAACAGTCACTGGTATTGTTAACAGAATACGCAGCGAAATCCAGGTGTTGGGGTATAACTCTGTAAGATTGTACTTTTTGATAAAGTTTAATGTTTTAATAGGTGTTGCCTGATTGTCTTCGAGATAGTGCTGGAGACCTAAAATTTCATCGCACAATAAATCTCCATCAATGTCAGATTTAAAGTTGATCGTTAACTTTTCTTGCAGTTCGGAACAATGTCGCATTAGTTTTTCTTTATTTTGATTTTTTTTTTTTTTTATGTTAAACCAGAAATTCCACGTTGCAGAGAAATCTTGCATCTGTTGAAATCTTTCCTTCGTAGATATAACCTTTTTTTTTTTTTGGATCAGTTATTGGTTCATTAACAGCCTCTTAACCCGGTCTACGTTTAATGCGTCTCAGTCGAGTTCGTGGTTTGAAATCTGGTTGCGTGTCAAGCTCCGATGCTAATTCAGTTGCTGTTACAATAGCCTGTTCAAGACCTGTTTGTCTATATGTTTTCAAATAAGAGCAACATTTATCAAGCATTTCAGTAAAGTCGACAAAGTTGATTTTAGAGGACTGACTGGCTTTGCTCACAACATTAATTTGAAAAAGAACATCATACCATATTATAAGAGAAACAATAAAGCTGAAATCTTTTATTTGTCCTGCCAGTGTGGTCGCTTCGTATGACGTCGAGGAATCGCTTTGTTTGGTAACATCGGCCAAGGAAACCAAAGCATCATGCGTATCACATAATTGATAACGAACCGCTTTGACGCTTTCAATTCCAGCTTACCAGCGCGTGTCACTTAAATTTTTCAGGGTGTATATTTTCAAATGATCGGTCCAATTTTCCATCTATTTACCGATCCTGCAAATAAATTAAACATTTTTTTTGTAAAATTCCGAACAGGGTAACGGATTTTACCGATGATTTTGCCGCATCGCAAAATATTAAATTGTAACTATGGCATCCACATGGTACAAAAAAAGCTAGCGTATTTATGTCCATAATTCTTTTCTGTACGCCTTTATTTTTTCCCTTCATGTTTGCGCCATTATCATAACCCTGTCCTCTGCAGTTATTAATGTCAAGACCATGATCACTCAATGTTTTTAAAATACTTTCTGTGAGACCTGCACCCGTTGTATCTACTATTTGCAAAAATGAAATAAAATATTCTTTTATGCTAACGGCATCCTCTGTTATGTCGGCGCATCTTAATATGATTGAAAGTTGCTCTTTATGACTTACATCAGGAGTACAATCAGCTATGATTGCGTAATACTTTGAATCCTTTATACGGGATACTATGGCAGAGATAACTTTTGATGCCATGATTTTCTGTTAATTCATTTTGTATATTTTTTCCGCAATAATGGTCAGCCAAATCACCGTTAACTGCCTTTCTAACATGCTCTTCCATGACGGGGTCAAATTTCGCCATTAATTGTACTCCGTTATTTGGAGTAAATAATTTTTCGGATGACCCTCTGAATGCCATGTTGTTTTCAGCCAAATACAAGGTTATGTGCATCAATCTTTGAAGCACATTGTTCCATCGTAATTTTTCTTTAGAAATTACCTGCTGTTCTCCCTTGTCAATAGTTGAACCAGCTTTGAAACTGATTTCAGCTTCAGTCCATTGAATAAATGCTTTTTTATGTGCAGGACTATTTTCATGGACTTTCAAAGCTTTACTTAAATGTTTCCATTTTTTGAAACTTTCAGTAGTGGTCAAATTTGCAGTTGACTTTAAATCAAACAGTCGACAACAAAAACAAAAGACACTATCGTTTGATATTGAATAAACTAACCACCGACGTCTGATAGTTTCTTCGTTTGGAAGCTTTTTTGAGTAATAAGTTGAAGAGAAATGACACCCATTTTGATCTTTCGGGAAATTATTTAAATGTACTTGGGAGGGCCCAATTTACACACTACATCCACCAATTTTTCATCTTTATCCGCTGTAAATAACACCTTTCCCTGTTAAAATATTTGAACTGTTTCACTAGCGGCTGAGTCTACACTGCTCTGGGACCGATAGAGTCGCGCGGCTCAAGCAGCCGTTTCCGAGAACGCGGGTCGCTTCATAGGAAGCGCTCTCGTTGCTTTCCATATAGCAGCCCATCATTAGCGGGGAAACGGGAAGTCCTGGAATGCGGTGAGCCGAGTCCATCGCAAATACTTCTAGTTTGAGGGCGACAACACGCCAGGGTTCTCACCCCACATTCCAAGCGTCAGCCCGTCAGACCGTCTTGGACTGACGCATATGCTGCAATGGACGCTCGTCTTCCTGGCAAAGATGTCTTAACTGACTTTATTAAACTGTACAAGACCTTCCCATGTTAATCCATTTATATTTATGTAGATATATACGAATATGTTTATATACATTTACCTTCATATGATCATTCCTGAGTTCCTCGTACAATATTTTGCAGATTTAAGACCTAACATGTCCCAAAGATTGGAAGACCATTCAAAGGGTCCGTAGGAACTTCGACCTAAAGGGGAAGTGAGCGGCTGTGTCTTTGAACATTCCCGCGTGTGTGTGGGCAACGAAGGACCAGGAGTGACCGGCGGACCCTACCACCTCTGGTCTCCTGGCCCCTTGCTTTTCTCGATAGTCTATGTAGCAGTGATAAACTGCATAGAAATCGTACCTTTATTAATGAGGGATACGACTAAGGATTGCAATCCCGCAGTGTTTTTAATCCCGCGGGATTTGCGCCTATCCCGCGGGATCCGTGCGGGATTGGTACAAACAGTTTTTTTAACGCATATATTTAATACATAGTTACTTAAAACGTTAATAAATTAAATAATAATTAAATTAATAAATAATTTTTAATGTTAAATGATATTAATCAACAGTTAACAATATTTTGATTGGCAAAATGACATTAAAACTTTTTAGCGTGTCTTAAGTGTATTTAGAGGTTTTACATTTCTGTTTTTTAATCTAAACTAATTTTTAAATATATAATAAAATGGAAAATATTGAGTCTTAGGTCATATTATGTGCCTTACATCACACAACTTTAAAAATATGGTTTGCTCAATGGCCAAGTTACCAGAGTTTTTTTTTTTTTTTTTTTTTTTTTTTAAATTCTAAATAAACGTTCCATAACACCGAGAAAAGGATTCCATTTCACAAAGTGAAGTGAATATAGTGTAGACTTGGCTCAGAACAAGATCTCATAACTTTTTGTCACTGCACAAGCACGAGACTTGGACTTTTTTGCGTGATTCATTATTACGTCTCCTGATTCCTTGATTGATATTACAGTTGATTCAATGTTATTAAAAGAAACTATTCACCAAAACGTAAACTGTCAAGTATTTCAGATTTATTTTGTGGCGTAACGACGTTTTTAGAGTGGTAATTATTATTTTTTTTAGTAAGAAAGGAGACTTTTTCGGCAAATGATTGCAGTGAAGTCCTCATAGGTTGTATCGCCGGATTTCATTGCAAACACACGAAATTACACACGTGAGGAAGACGTCGGAGGCAGCCGTCTAAGTATGGTGTTCCTACAACACAATTCGTCGATACACCCGTGAAAATTTCATTATAACTTTTTTTACGTTTAGTCGAAATAATAACAAGGAGAAGAGGGATTAATCGAAAGCTTGAGCGGCACATGTAAGCAGGTGGCTTTCGTCAAAGAAACGCATTGGGGCAGCGGCCAAAACAACAATAAGTCAAAGGATATACAATTTCCTTTTGATAGCTGTTAAATAAATAGGTACGCGATCGTTAAAATTACGATAACATTAGTTTCATATCAACGAATAATCAAATTTTCAACCGCAAATTAGGAAATTGTCACATTTACTTTATCTGCAAATACAGAAAAATGGGAATAATGAAACCGTGAATAAAAGCTGTTACCGTGTAGTTCAGATAACGTGTGCGACACTTAAAAAATAATTATATAGTTAGAAAATCGTACTAAATACGCACCATAACTCAAATTAAAGAAATGTGTACTCGAAATAAACGTAAGTTTTGATGAATACGTAAAAGTATATTTATTTACTTACGAATGACGAAGGTTGACAAAAACAAACGCTTGTTCACATGAGTCAAATGCCAACTGCTCTGGTACAGGCAAAGAGTGCAATGGCCGGCCTCGGTAGTGTAGGGGCTCGAGTGCTGGCTCTGAGTGCCGAAGGCCGCCGGTTCGAATCCGGCCGCGGGCATGGATGTTTAAGTGTTGTGTGTCTGTGTGAATGTCCTGTCCGTCCTGTGGCGTCCATACAATGGCTGTATGGCCTTCGTTGCCAAATGCCAGTATTAAAAAAAAAAAAAAAAAAAAAAAAAAAAGTGCAATGCATCCGAGTGAGGCACGGTGTCACGCAGACTGACCCGCGTTTCCGCCGGATTTTGCGGATTGCGGATCCGCTTAATTTTGTGCGGGATCCGCCAGACCGTCTAATGATGCGGGATCCCGCGGGATTGCGGTATCCCGCGGGATTGCGGGATCCCGCTTTGCTGGATTGCAATCCCTAGATACGACAAGCTGCGAGATGACAGGTCTTGTTACACATGCTAAATACCTACACCCACGATCCTTGTCTTCCTACTAACGCTAATACGCTGAATTTCTTTTTCTTTCGATCGACAGAAATAGGTAATTAAATTAAATGGTTAAGTTAAGCTGGCACGGGCGGCGCCCTCCAGACCCCGGCGCCCCGGGCGGTCGCCCGGGGCGCCCTCCCCCTAAAGTTGGCGCTGCCTACGAGTGTTGGGTTTGTTTACTCCAAAGGGTAAGCTAAGCAAAAAACAAATCACATTTTTAACCGATGACCTCCGAATAGGAGAATTGTTTTCAAACTGCTGCTTATCAATGATATCACTTGCGTCATATCGTATTGTGTGCGCAGTAACCAGATTTCTAGTTATTTTCGCGACCTCCAAAGCTCCTTGTTTGTAAGTAGCTGCTGTCGTCGGGGATACTTGCAAAATTTACTGTAATAATACATAATAGTATTGGCCTCAAGTTAACCCTGAATTTACAAACAAGGTCAGCACGCCCATGCTGATTGAGAATACGATATGCGTTGTCACAAACTAACTGAACATGTGTAAGTGCCTGCATTAATTTATATGACTAAATCGGTGATCGAGCAAGAAGTCAACAAAAACATGTCTACTCCTGATTTTTTTAAAAAGTTTTTAAGCCTATGTTATTCAATTAATGTTCGTAAGGAAAGGGTAATGAAGATAACAAATGACGAGGAAAATAAATCATCACTCGCTAAAGTTGAAGACTGCAGGGCTGCAACGAACACTCAAAACATGAGGCAAACACCATTATTCAACGTTTCGGTTTAAAAACTTATTCATGCACAGAGGAGAGGGCGGGAATGAAGGTGAGTACACACCAGAGCTTACTGCTTGACTTGATTGCGACTGTATGGCAGTTTAAATTTAGAAGAAGTGAAATGCAGTTTGCATAATGGACAAAAATAAACTATTTACCCTTTAACACAAGAGCAAGCTGTTCAATCCTTGAAAAGTTTGATTCCACTAAATATTTGGGTGTAACAGTAGTACAAAGCGACGAGTGGTATCAAAACTTAATCTTGGTTTCAGATAAAGCTAATTCTGGATTGCAATTAATTGGAGGAATTTCGAAGAAATGTAACTAATCCTGCAAAGAAAATAAGGTATAAAACTCTTGTACATTCACATTTGGAGTATTGTACTGTTTCGCAAGGGACTGATTAGTAGTATCAAGAATGTATAGAAAAGAGTCGTGCGTTTTAACCGATTTATACAATCATAGCAAAAGTTTCACAGATTGATGGGCTGAGTTTGTCTTGTAAACATAGATTTCGCATCAATTTTCCGATTAACATGTAAAAAAAAATTTATGCTCTAACTTTCTTTCATTACGCATACGCGGAAATACTTTTTCCGCCGACGTATTTTGTAGCAATTAAAGAGGTAATATCAGAGATCTAAGGAATCATACTGAATCTTATATGTTTTCTTCCTTCCCTTATGCCTTTGAATACAAAGCGTGGAGATTGATTTTGGTGCAAATGACCCTCTGTCAAACATAGTTTTGTTTGCAGATTTGATGTGAAGTAGTATGTAGGGGGGAAGTTATTGTCCAAGACATTTCATCCCTCCGTCATTTTGGAGTGACATAGCTTCCATTGACCTCTTGTGTGGGTCGCCGGCTGATTCGTGTCAGTCGAGACGATTGACCAGAGGGTTGGCGGAGGGATATGCAAAATCGTCTTAAGGGTGCCACACATGTGCAGGAAATCCTCAAGGCTTTGACTGAACAGTCCCACTTGAGATAATTCTGAACGTGAATGATTGTTACCTTGAGGCCGTTGGCGAGCTCTTGTGGCCTGCGCAGGCCACAAAATCCACACCGGAAAAAAAAAGAATCAATAAAAAAATCGGAGAACGAGCTTAACAATATGATTAGAAATGAAGATACTAAAAAATTTGAAATTCATCCTGAAGAAATCATGAAGGAAATAAGCAAGCTGAAAAAACATAAGGGGGCTCGTATAGATAATATTACTACAGATACCTTAAAGATAGCCGGATGTGATATTGTACCTTATCTTGAAATATTATTTAAATTGAGTCTGGATACTTGCTTACAGGATTGGAAAAGTGCGATAGTAGTACTGGTACATAAAGGAGGGGTGAGAAATAGAGTAGAAAATTACAGGCCAATCAGTTTGACTTCAGTGGTAGGTAAATCAATGAAAAGATTGATATGCGACCACATCATAAATGTATGTGAGGAATGTAAGTGGTTTTCAAGTAGGCAAAATGGGTTCAGGCAAGGATATTCATGCAAATCTCAGTTGGTGGGATATATGCAAGATATTTCAGATGAAATGGACAAGAGAGGCCAAATTGATAGTGTAGCTTTGGATCTTTCAAAGGTGTTTGATAGAGTAAACCATAAAATGGTAGTAAGTTGATGCTATTTGTGCACTGGCAGGGCAAGAACGAAATTTGATGTAGGGCAAGATAAGTTTTGTGCGGCCCTCTGGTAGTGCAAGAGGGCAGAATTTATAAAGATTTTTTTTTTTGAACCTGTCAAATGTTTATTCATAAAAATGCAATTGTCTTCACTGTTCTAACATTATATTAATAGATAATAGTAAGGAATTAAAGAAATGAAAATTTTCTGCTCTTACCCTTAGTGAATTCTATAATCCTTCCTAGATTCTATATCTGTTCAACTGATAAAAAAATTCCAAGGCTGAAAGCCTTTGTGACCCATTGTACATAGTATTTTTTTTATTATTAATTTTAATTTTGAATAGCTCCTTTCAGCAGAGGATGTACTTTTCTGGTATGGTTAACAAAATTTGAATGACAATATAAACATTTGCGTAAATTTCTTTGAAGTTACTTTATGCAGCGAAACAACTGTTTTCACATCTTTAATGTAATCTAATAAATTTGGGATCAATGTTTGTAACTCTCCATATAATTTGTAAGGTTGGAATCCTTTGCTATTACCCACTGGGGCAGGACTTTGTGTAAATCTTGGTAGTTTTTTTTTTTTTTTTTTTTTTTTTTTTTTTTTTTTTTTTTTTTTTTTTTAAATATATGCCATTTTGGAATATTTTTTAGCTTGCTTAGATCGTAAAGAAAAACGAAATTTTTAAGTGTTGTTTTAAAGACATAATTCTTGAATCCCTATTGCTCACTATGGAATCAATAATGGTGTTAAAAAAATTGTTTCGTGCTGGCTTTAAGGAGACCGTATTGGTTTATCGCTGCTTTCATAATCTAACATCCTTTTCTTTTTGGCTACCATTTTATTTTTAAATTTTGGCTTTTTTAGTAAACTGGCCAGTGTCATAGTCATACAAGCGTTCCAAGTCCAGTTTGTCGATATTCCATGTTCCAGTCACAAAATTTATGAAAATATTCAAGACCAATATTTAAATGAACTTGTACAGATTTCCATAATTTCCTTAGGATTAACACACAGTAATATATCATACCATAAGTGTAATATAAGATAAATTCTGAGCTAAGCATTTCATTCAAAACTGAATCACGATCACTAAGAGTGTCTGAGTAATCCGTGAGATTTTTAGGCATTTAGAGCATTCAACATAATGAAATTTAAATAATATGGCCTTCACTGCCTTCTTTTCTTAATTTTTATAAATGATCTTGGAGACAGTGAAAAGCCTTTTTAGATTGTTTGCTGATGATGTGGTTATTTATAGGGAAGTAAGGAATTTGGCCGATTGCTTAGAAATTCAGCATGATCTGGATATTATTTTGGCATGGTGCACTGAGTGGCAACTTACAGTAAATTGTAAAAAGTGCAAGACAATGAGCATAACTAACAAAAAGAATCCAATTGTTCAGAAATACGAGTTAAACAATTCAGTTATTGATATGGTCGATTCTATGAAATATTTGGGAGTAGCAAAGGAACATGAAATGGGACTTACACGTTACTTCGTTAGTAGGTAGAGCTAATTCTAGGCTGCGATTCATAGGTCGAATATTGAAAAATTGTAATGAACAAACAAAGGAGATAGCGTACAAATCTCTTGTGCGTCCACATTTGGACTATTGTTGTGCCATTTGGGATCCTTTTCGTAAGGGGTTGATCGAAAGTATAGAGAAAGTGCAGAGAAGAGCCGCTCGATTCGGGACCACTTGCTACAGTCCTTATGAAAGCGTCACAGAACTGATTAGTAGACTAGGCTGGGAGTCTCTGGTAGATAGACGACACACATTTCGTTTAAACTTATTGGTAAACATGTGTACTCCCACTTTCACTCAGGAGTGTAGTGAAATACTTCGTCCACCAACCTATTTGAGCCAGAATGACAGGAAAGATAAGATTAGAGAAATAAGGTGCCGCAATGATTCTTATATGAATTCTTTTTTCCCTCTTACCATTAGGGATTGGAATGCACAACAAAGAGATTAGCTTTGGTGCTGAGCACCTTCTGCCACCCACAATTTTGTGAATTGCAGAGTATATATGTAGATGTAGATTCTGTGAGAAGCAAACTGATTTGGAAAAAAGATCAATGGCCGGGGATTCCCAGTGACAGTCACTGTGATGCCAGCAAAAGTAGTTAGACTATTAGCATTGTCATATAATTTTATGATAAGTACAATTTTTTAGTCAGGGTCCTAATATATTTTATGAGTTAAATAAAGCTGTATAAACCTTTGGGGAGTGAGGCCCCTTTGACTGCGAGGCCGTAGGTGTTCGCTCACTTCTCCCACGCCTTACACCACTTCTGTATTTGTGCCACCTATTTTCTGAAAGAAAGGTGCCTTGAAAAATGGAAACCATTCCATATAGCATGTTTTTAATCTTGAAAATGTTGTTGACAAGATACCACTGATGCAAGATGGGATAACAGAAGTATATGTTAAATGGATCCACCTTCTAGGTATATCAGAATGTCACCACCTATGTCCAATGTGCTGCAAAAAATTCTAAAACTTTCCCCATCACACTTAGTGTTCATCACAAAATAGCATTGTTCCCATTCCTGTTTATCCTCTGTTTAAACACCGTTGCAGCGGAATTACTCACTCCATACCCCAGGACATTACTTTGACCATATCATTGTTGCCTGCAAGTCTCGTCAGGAATTGGAAGTGCAATGTTGGAAAGCTTCCCTGGACTTACACCACTTGTCACATTTCATAGAAAGACCATATACATGGAGTGTGGAGTTCCAAGTGATGGGTCTATTAACATGGTCTGTTAACATTAGTGGTATTGAACTATAGTAATGTAAGTTCAAATACCTGGGAATGCTAAGCTATTTGGGTGGTCAGACAATGAAACAGAGTCAACACCACCTGGATGAAGTGATGTCAGGTTACAGAGTCATTTTTGACCACATTTACTGAACCACCGTTTGATCAGCAACACTGTATGGAACTGAATGTGGGTCAGTTATGAAAAGACATGAACAACAGCAGTATGTCATGAAAATGAAGATTATTTGCTGGTCACAGGGACTTAGTAGATTAGATGGAATCACGAATGACAATGTTTGGGTAACATTTGGTGTGGCTTCAATCCCTGAAGAAATGCAAGAGGGTCATCTGCGATGGATGACTGTATATTATACAACAATAACTCTTCAGTGCAAGAACTGCACTTGATGTAAATCATGAGGGCTGAAGAACACAAAGGCGACCTAGGAAACACTGGCTGCATACCTTTCAGGAGGACATGCAGCTAGTGAATGCTTCACCTGTAGATGCACAAGATCAGCTTGAATGGAATGAGTCCACTAAAGCAGACCCTGCAAATGTGGGATTGATGTTAGGAAGAAAACTCCTGTTAGTAAATAGCCCATATAAAACAATAAACAAATGCAGTGTTCAGAACCATGGAACAAGAGATCAAGACAACTATTTCTTAGTTAGACTATACAAAAAAAAATAAAAAATTGCAGGACAAGATCCATCTAAGAAGGGTTAACATTTTAGAAAAGACTCCATAAAAAAGTTGTTAAGAGGCTCTAAATTTTAAAACAAAGTTAAAACATATCCAGCAAATAAAGTCTTATATTCCATTAGGAATTCTGATGTATTTTTAACTTATTATTTTTTTTAATGTATTGAAATAATTTTTAGAGAGCTCTTATATTTAAATTAATAGTAATAGAATTCAGATGTAATAACAATTTTTTGTTAAAATAATGTAAAATGTTTATGGCAATTATAAATGTATATACTTTGATGTGTCCAATTCTGTATACAGTTACTGGAAATAAACAAATCAATCAATCATGATCAGAGTATGAGGTGCTAATGGGCCCAGTGTCTGATATCACCAGTATGCACTCTCCAAGTTAACTTGTGATAGTGAGATAATGAGCCATTGGAGGCCATATGCATTAAGAAAATCGAATAGCATTTTCTTAAATGCGATCAAAAAATTATCAGAACAGTGGCTTCAGAGACCTGGTTGACATGTGCACCATTGGTCATTTCTATAAAAGCTGAAAACAGGAGGTTTAAGCACAGAAAAACAAACATCCCAGTATGACTTCTTTATCATAAACAAATCAGTTGCCCTCTTTTGGAATCCTTCCAAATTCTACATTTAACCCCACCATTCTTAAGTAAAATTTTTGTATCTCAATTCTCTTACATTCCTCATAACATACACCCATAATCTTGCTGGTTTAATAATAGACTTTGAAACCTCTCACTGTCAGTCTGTTCTTCCCAGCTGAGATTACTATAAAATAATCTGTCAGAAGATATTTACACCTTGTCCCTTCAACAAAAAATTCTTCCTCCACCTTATAATCACACAATACCTTTATATTTAGATTTGTGTGTTCAATTGGCTGACTATTTTTGGCATTTAACTTCATTCCATGTAGACCACCCCAACTAGGTATGTTGTCCGTAACCCTCTGTAGCACTTAATCCTCTCTCATTTTGTGTTATCATGCCATCTGCAAACAGTTAACTTCCGTCTGTAAACCACCTATATAATCATATGTTGGAATAATGAACAGCAAAATTCATAAAACCCTTATTTTAACTACCTGCAGACAACTATGAAATAGTTGGCACAGTTATAAATCTCCTTCAGGTTTCTTTGGATTGAAGTCACATTATCGCAGGAAAAAATAAAGGAAAATTAATCCAGAATTTAGTGACAAAAGTATTAATAATTGTAATACAAATAATACACTAATAATTGCTTATATGAAATATAATGTCTCATGAAGAAAAATAAACCTCCACAGAGATTTGAACTCCACATGTCAGCCAGTCACTCTAACCACAAGGCCTGCTACAACTGAATAATTATTGCTACATTACTATAAAGAATGAAAGAAAGAGAAATTAACTCACCACATACCACAGTAGACAGCTGCGATGAGAGGGAACACTTATGCTGTCTGGGAAAACTCTGACTGCTCTCACAGTAAAACAGGTGTTGAATTTGTTGGAATCATGGCTATTGGCATGTTCTGGTATTGGAAGGTACAAGTTGTGGGTGTGGACTGTTTGTCTGTGGCCATTCATTCTAACTGAGAGTTGCTGTGTGGTGAGGCCTATGTAGGAACTAGTGCAATAGCGGCAAGTTAGTTGGTACATAACGCCACCTGTTCTACAACTCACATGTCCAATGATGGGGAAAGTTTCCCCTGTAGTAGGATTGGAATATGTAGTGGTGGGTGGGAGCATGCTGCAGATTTTACTGCGGGGTCTATTACAAGGATAAGATCCATATAGTGCTTTTGGAGAGTCTGATGGATGATATTTATGGACTAAGATGTTCTTAATATTGGGTAGTCTGCTAAAACATACATGGGTGACACTGGGAAGAATTTTGGTAGGAGAGTACTCATTTTTGGAAAGGAGCGAAGTAAGTCATACTCCTGTTGCAAGTAATGGTTGATGAACTTGAGGCCCTGGGTGACAAAGGCAGGGATATGGTTGGTTTTTGTAGGAGACAAGTGAGAGTGGTTACATGGAAGGTGGGTGATTGTATGGGAGATCTGTTTATGTACAAGACCCGTGGGGTAACAAATGAAAAAATTATCGATAGACTGTTTTCGTGATTCATTCTGACACAGTTCTATCAAATAACCAACTTTTGTATAATTTTCCTCTGTTATTGAATAAAGTGTTTTATCCACACAGGTTAATATCAGTGTTTATGTTTCCATACTAATTAATATACAGTAAAATAATCTGTCACACAATTTGTTCATATGTATTTTCTAGTTTGTTAATTATTTCTTTTTATATTGTAGGTTGTGGATGATAATGTTGACCCTGAATGGACTTTATTATACTATCTCCGAAATAAATGTATCCTTACACAAATAAGCAAATAGTATAATTTATTATATAAAAGAATTTCAGCTTCATATACAATTTTAGTCTGAATATTTGATAATTTATTCCAATATGTGAAAGAATATTGATGAATATGTGAAATGAAGACTCTTTAATAGCTAATGTTTTCCCCCACAAGGTAATTTTGCGTTGGTATTTACTGTCATTTCATATAATTATTCAATATAAAAGCTGTATAAATTATGACTTAAACAAAAAGTTGAGAGGTTTATTGTTGCCTTATCAGATTAGTATGTATTAAATCATTCCACAAAAATAATATTAAATTTAACTGTTGTTTTAATGCAGTTATTCATGTACAAACGAGAAACATGAGTATAATTGATAAAATAAAATAAAATAGTCTTTCTTTCTCTCTCTCTCAAAATACTGGGTTCAACTGAACAACCAAGAAGGATCATAGTTACTTCATTGCATAATAACTTCACTTGTTGATAGCCTAACAATATTTTGTCAGAAATTTTCGATGTAAATACTACTGACAATTAGTCTAATGCATGTGAAATCATTTTAATGAAGCCACAAAAAAGTGCAAACATTAATTATAGTTGATATATAAATGAGATTTAATGTTTAAAAATCCAAATTGTTTTCTGGTTGTAAACTAGCTACTTTAAAAAGATAATGAACAAATAAGTCAATTTTTACTTAATTAATTAAAATGGCACTTTTATTATTTTGTCATGTTCACAAACACTGTTCATAGTATGAGGTACAGCAATCTGATAATTTAATGATGATATCATTACTTATTAAATTTGATGTGCTACTCACTATATTGTGAAGTTTGGAGAATAGATGTAGACTAGAATTTGCAAGTGCTTTCCTTAACAAGAAATAGTACGCCTCTGTGGAACCAAACTGGGTTGTGCAGAAGGTGGATGTGGTGCCTGTACTGTAATGATCTCCAAGTATGACCACCAGCTCAACAAGATAGTGTATCCTTTTTCAGTGTTATATGAAGTGAAATTCCTTTTTTATTACCATTAATATATTCACACTTGTTACGTATTTAAAGTAATTAACCAGATCATTTTATGTAAGAACGGAGACTTTCCCGGAGTATGCTTAAAGTCTTCACGGGTGTACCACCGGCGGTACGCCTGTGAAGACTTCATTTCAGATCATTTTAAATTGTTCAAAATTAGAAAAGATAGGGAAAATAACCCATCATTCACCAAAGTTGAAAGGAAGAGGGCTGAACAAACACAAGAAACACAAGACAAACACAATTATAAAGTTTTTTGGTTTAAAACCTTGTTCTTTCATTTGGTAATGAAGGTGTGTGCACTCTAAGGCTTACATATGAGTCGCTTGGGCTTGGAGAACATTATGTGGGTGTAAGGGTAAGATAATGTAAACTATGAATTACTCTTGGGGATGGAAAAAAATCACAGTTGGTCATGGAACACACAAGTAGAGATGTATATATATATAAAATATAATGGAGCAATTGTATTCATTTTCAAATTTTATATATCTATATATATATGCATATTGACTTGTGTATTCTTCTGTCATCTGTGTTATATTATTTTCCTCCACCTAGACTTTTGATAATTCACTTTTCATTATTTCATTGCTCCACTCCTATCACCTCTATCCTGTTCACAAAGGCCAAGCCAGTAATGTATTAAACCTTCGTACACACACAACTCCCTTGCCAACTGGTCGAAAATGTTTTAAATCAAAATATTGTACTTTGTGTTGGTCTCATATTTTAAGCGTACATCGAAGCCCTTTGGGTTATTTTTCTTATAAGCAGCAGTTCCACCACCAAAGATCTTCAACAATTTTTACTATCGAATTGATGATGATCTGTATTTGAAATTACTAAGATATCCTGGATTCATAACAAAACCTACAATTTTAAAAATGATGTAAACCTCGATGCTAAAAGAGCCTTTTGATCTGAATGGCTTACAACCTACCCATGGTCAGGGTTGAATCTAGGATATGAAGGCACCTGTGGTGCGGGCTCTTTAGGATCTGTAGGCCCCTAGGGTATAACTGTGGTATATATAGCAATATCGATTACTTATCATCAAATTAATAAACCTTTTAATGAAAAATATATGACTAAACTATTTTTAGGCAGCGCTCCACTAATCAGAGCCTTCCCATGCCACACCAAGCGATCGAGATTCCTGAATGCTGAAATAAAGTTTTAAAACAAATAAAAAGTGTCTTAAAAGCAGAAAATTAAATAAAACATTGAATTGTAAATACACTTATTTCAATTACAAATGGATGTAATTTTTTATAAATACTACTTTCAAACAAAACATTAAAACATGGACCTCTCACTGCTCACATCTTATACAAAATGGATTTATCTTACCTAAACTTCTGAAATGAAGGCTAGAGATTTTAGTTCATACTGCAGGTGTACGACAGTGACTTCAATCTACATTCATTTGCTCCAGCCACAGTGTACTGCAACCTTATGGTACAAGTCTTTGTCGTTGAGCCACAAAGTTACTTTCCAGTATAAGTAAACTGAATTGTAATTTTACATTACATCTGTACTTCAAAGGATTGAACTGCATGTGCACGAACATTATTTTCAGTTTCCATGAGAATTTTAGGACTTCGTCGCCAAAACTGTTTCGGAAATAATTTATTTTCTTTGCACATCTTTGGTTTTTTTTTATCTAATGCAGGTTCCTTTGTGGTGTAGACCACTTTGTGGTAAGGGTCCCTAGGCTATAGCATAGGTAGCCTATGCTTAAATGCAGTCCTGCCCATGGTTGGCCTACAAGGTATGGTCTACAAGGACAGTTTTTCATTTCTCCTTGCCTTAAACATTAAAAGTTTCATGAAGCTGCACAGTCTCATGTGACAAGTAAGTGACTTTGTGACGTGCTAGCTTCTTCAAAAAAATTTGAAATTGTCATGTTTAGCCTAGAAAGGGAAGTTGTAGGGAATTGTGTGAAACTTCAATCAACTGCATAAAAAAAAATTAATTTACAGACAGCATGATCTTCCACTTTGTGGGTAAGTCAATGTGGGTTCTGTTTTCATAAGTCTGCTACTTTTTTTAGTTGAATCTGGGGACAAGATTTTGAAAAATCTTTGGGAGCCAAAAACTCCTTGTACATATCACATCAAATAAAAAAATGAATTGATAGAGATTTGTTGTGATATTATGAAAAACAAAATAATTCATGAGGTGAAGCATGCATTGGTTTTTTTTGGTGTTAGTTGATAAGACTGTGGATATTAGTGGTACAGATCAGTTACTGTTTGCTGTTCGCTGTCTACAGTGTGATAATGATAATAAAAACCCAATAATTTGTGAAGAATTCGTTAGATAAGTTAGAGTTGTAGAGCCATTCTGGAAATTATTATTCACTTTCTAGAAGATTGCAATTTTGATTTAAATAAACTTGTTGGGCAAGAATATGACTGCTGTGCTGCAATGACTGGTTGCTTTGGTGGTGTTCAGAAAATTATTAATGACACGTAGCCCTACTCTTCCACTGTGCAAGCTGTATATTGAATCTTGTCTCAATTTTCTTCTATAAAATATAAAAAAATTGGACAAACATTCACTTTTAGTCATGGAAGAAAATATACACTAATACTTTATGGATGTTTTCTGCAGAATGTTACTGCCGAGGCTACCATGTGGTATGAGATATTCAAGATGAATTAGGTGAGAGATACAACCTTGAATGAATCCCTTATTGAATATGCAGATTTGATTGTTCAAGCCACCCAGTTTTCCCTAGCGGTATGAGAGGCAATCAAGATTATCCTAACTATTCCAGTAACAGCATGTAGCATTGAACGGTCATTTAGAACATTATGTTGTGTCAAGACGTGGAACCAGTCAATGATGGGAAATGTGAGGCTAAACAGCCTGTGCATGCTCAATGTTCATTGTCAGAGGGTAGATGAGGACACTGAATTTATTGATAAGGTGTTGAGAAGAAATTTGGGCAATCTTGATGCCTTATGTTATTGTTCTAATGTGAATTTAATAACAAGATTTTTATTTCTTAATCTTTTTCTGTGTATTTTCTTGTCATGGCAGTACACTCCCATGCACCCATTTACCAATGCCTATGGAGCAATATGATGGCCTGGAGCTAGTGAGCAAGTGGGAAACTGTCAAGTATTTGTTGAAATTATATAACTTTGGTGTTCAGGAAAGATCTGTCAAACCAGTGCAATGTTGGCCCTAAGCTCAGATAATCTGATTTCCCTCTGTCGCCTATTACTTTTGCTATTCCTCCATTCCCTTTCCCTCCTCCCTTCCCCCAGGCACACTCCCACACTATCCCATCCTTACATAATCACAAACCTAGTGTGAAACAGCAGTATGCATAACATAGCTGTGTATGCCAAATGTTAAACTTAGTTCAAAAGGTAAATATAGTATTCTACATGACCAATGCCTCAACCTTCAACCTCAAGATTATGTTTGGTGCTCATCTACATTTATTGTAAGACCTTCTTCCACCATTGAAAAACTTATATTTACCTTTTTAATTTTAAAATACTCATCTTTTTTAACTGTCATCATTGACCAGTGTATAATTTAATAGTATGATATAGAAATAATAATAACCATTGATATTGAAAGTCCAATAGACATAGGAAAACAATAAAATCTAAAGAATTTTACAAGATAGATAAAAATAATAATTGGATCTGTTGCTAATGGAATATAATGTTTTTTGTATATTTGCTGATAATCTGTTGTTGAAATGGACAGCTTTACTCCCATTGTAATAAAAATAATTTTTCTTAACAGTCAATAGTCACTTTTCAGCAAATGCCTGTCTCGCCCCAGTATGTGCCATGCATGGGTTGGCTGTTACCACAGTAGAAGGAATTGGTAGCACCAGGACAAAATTGCATCCTGTTCAAGAAAGAATCGCAAAAGCGCATGGGTCACAATGTGGCTTCTGTACTCCTGGTATTGTCATGTCCATGTACACTCTTTTGCGAAACAAAGCTTGTCCAACAATGGATGATCTTGAAGTTGCATTTCAAGGTAATTTGTATTTACTGAGAAATTATTAAATTTGGACCTATGCATTTTACATAAATATGCCAAAAGCTATTTCCTTCTGTTTTAAATTCTTTGTTAAGGATGAGTGCACCTGTAAGAAAGAGGAAGTTCTTTGAAGACTGTGGTTACATTTATGGATTTTGCAGTCTGCTATTAATTTGTAAACTCAATGTAAAGTAGAATGAACTCAGTTTTAGACTTAGTGTAAGAAAAATTAAATCTGTGTTCTGTGCATTCTTTAGTGCTGTTTTATTACAATAATATCTTGTTGTCAGTTATAAGTGAATAGCTGCATATTTGAAATTTCAAACTGATAAGAAAAATTGTGGATTCAGGTAATTTAAGTCTACAGTTGGTTATTGTCTCAACTATACATATTTTTATTTTAAGACTTTAATTTAATAAACTAAGATATGATAGGTAAAAGATGAGTCATTTGTGAGATATAAAGTCAATATGGGAACTTGTATGCCACATATTAAATGGAATTCTATATTGATCTAATGTTCATGTAAGAAGACATGTACACTGATTATTTAACATCAAGAAAATTTTTCTTGTTGACTATAAGATGCAGTTCTTTCTGTAAGTAAAAATTTAATGTAATGTAACCATGGGCGCCGGCAGGATTACTTTAAGGGGGGTGCATCTGTTTTTTTTTTTTTTTTTTTTTGATACATTGTATATAGCCCTTATTAACTAAGGATACCGAATTTATTGACAAGGTGTTGAACAAATTTGGACAACAACCTAGGCGTCTTAAGTTATTATTCAAACAGTGAATTTAATAATAGAATTTTTGTTTCTTAATCTTTTTCTGTGTATTTTCTTTCATAGCAGGGGGGTGCAAGTGCACCCCCTTGCACCCCCCCTCCCGGCGCCCATGAATGTAACTGCTATGGAGCGCATGCTCCGATGACAATTTCCGTTCACATCCATTTTTCCCCTGTACTGTACCCACCTACTTTTGCCCTCTACAAATTTCAACTTTAAATTTTTTCAACATTTTTGGCAAATTATTCATCATTTCTCTTATTAACATATTCCAATCTCTGACACCCTTACCTACAAAAGAATATCTTCCCACATCCTTGTGCCTCAAATCAAGTGTCAGCTTATGGTCATGGTCATCTTTTCCCTTCCATGCATTACTCCTAATTCTTAGACCAATATTTTTCCATGCCTCATCACCTATATACACCTTGTACACTCCCATGACTTTGTTCACCCTCTTCCTGCTTTCAAATGACGCCCATTCCAGCTCTTATCATATAAGTTACTGATTGTGTTCTGTGATAATTTCTAGAGACAAATCTAGCAGTCCTTGGTTTCCACTCCCTCCAACTCCTGTATCTGATACCCAAAATGTGGGTACTATATATTTGTGTCAATCCCTCTGTCATATTGTGTTCAGCACTATATTTTAAAATTCTTTTTACATTTGCAATCAGCACCCACATCATTGAAACAATTGAAAGGAAATATATTCACATTAATACATTTTCCTTCTCAGGAAACCTCTGTCGCTGCACAGGTTATCGTCCAATTATTGAGGGCTTTCGTTCATTTACGGAGGATTGGGAACAAGGACATATTAATGGTATTACTAATGGATTAGTCAATGATACTACCAATGTTTCGACAAATGGAGTCTGTGGAATGGGTGACAAATGCTGCAAGAAGAATGGAGTAAATGGAATAAATGGCTGCAGCTCAACTGAAGATGAAGTTCTATTTTCAAAAAGTGATTTTGTCCCTTATGACCCATCACAGGAACCTATTTTCCCACCAGAGCTGCAGGTAATTAATAAAAATGAGAATTTGCAGTTTTAAATGGTAACTTTTAAGCAGGGGTACAGATGTCACTAGTTGTACTAGATAATTTTAGTTATTTTTTATTCAACTGGACTGTTCAAAGAACTTTAACAACATTCCAAAGGCATACAGAGTTAATATTCCACTGGGTTACATTTGTGGCATTAGGAGGAGTTAAAGGTTTAATTTTTAAATGGAACTTTGTTTGTAAGTGAAAGAGGCAAGGCGTTAGATTAGACCTGGATGTATATTGGGAGAAAAATTAGCAGTGTTATGTGTTGAGGAAGAGATGACAATTACTATGAACTTGATACTGTTCATTTCAGAGATTTGAATAGGCTTTTGAATGTTACACTATAGTACTGTTCCATTTTGTATTCAATTTACTGATATGTAGGCAGTCTTCAATAATGCAAATTATTTCAAAATGCTTCTAGGAGTTTATTGCTTAACATTTGTTCCCACTAACAGATGAATTCACAACTACACAAGCAGTACCTTATCTTCAAAGGAAAGAGAGCTGTATGGTACCGCCCAACAACTCTTGATCAGCTGTTAGAGCTCAAGGGCAAATTTCCTACAGCAAGAATTATTGTTGGAAATACAGAAGTTGGTGAGTTTAAAATCTAGGTCACTGAATGACATTAAATTACAATTAAATAAATTCAGTTATTCAACATAACAGTATTATAACATTAGATTAATTCAAGTCTTGCTTCAGATATATTTTTCTCTAGTTGAATTTAAAATTGTTCTTTCAAATTTATTATGTCCTCCTTCTTATTACATTTAGATGTGAAAGTATTACTGCAAAAATTTTCTGATTAAAATTGTTAGATTAAATAAAGTATATAAGAAATAATATTTTAGCTGCCATTCTTTCTGTCCATTAGGAGTTGAAGTAAAATTCAAAAACTGTGTTTACCCTGTTCTCATTCAACCCAACCAAATTCCTGAATTAGCAAAAATAACAATAACATCATCTGGTGTTTGTATTGGAGCTTCAGTCACACTGAATGAAATAGAAGAAGCACTAAGGAAAGAGATTAAAAGAAATCCAGGTTTGTATAGTAATAGTTTTTTTCTTCAGAATTTCATTTTTGATGATAAACAATTTGCTTCCTTATTTTGTGTGAAGCATATAGTTATCCTGCAGTAGTGGTTTACATGGATTTTCAATTTGTTTTAATTACAATTATTTTAATACTTTTGTTTCATATTTATACCAAAATAAATGGATAAAAAATGTTACATATTATTTTTTCCATTTCAGCTTGGAAGACAAGGGTGTTTACAGCTATTGTGGAAATGTTGCACTGGTTTGCAGGAAAGCAGATCAGAAATGTTGCTGTGAGTTTGGTTTAGCTTCTTTGAATGAAAATGTCTATAAGCTAAATATAAGCTGGAAAAAACTCAATGCATTCTAAAACTGAATAGTTGTCACAAAACCAAAATTTATCAAAAGTTGATGAAATTTAATTGTAAAATTTGAAAATTTCTTCCATTAGGAAGACACATATATAAAATTAATACAATAAATACTTTATGTTTAATTATTGTTATAGCAGTAAAGATTTCATTCTTACAACTTCTTTGCCAAGGAATTAAGAAGTGAATAAATTTAACTGATGTGAAAAAAACATTATTTTTTTCTGTTATATTTGTACTGCAACATCGCAAATGCTTTTACCATTAACAGTAAAGCACAGTTAAATGATAGGTTAGTGTTTGAATACCTGCATATTCTGAGGAAAATATTTAAATTTCACTTGGCTTACCCTAATTTTTGTTGTTCTGGTGTGAAATAAATCTTCAGACTGTCTGAGGGTTTATGATATTCCATTATACAGTTTTTGTATTGTAAATTGGTATTAACTAGGAAACAAATTGTGCTAATAGGAACTTGAAACATACTGGAAAAAATAATCTGTGCTTTGTACAGACTGGATGATTTAGTGAAAAGAAACAACAACTAACAATGGTATGTTGTATATGTGATATCATCAGAATAAAATTTTAAGATACGAATGCCACTGTGGTATGTGGTCCATGGAAATTGAATTAAGCAACATTAAAGCATGATGTTTGCCGGTGAGAATTTATGGTGGGACTAAGCACAGAACTGTGAGAAAAAAGGAAAGAAGTAGGTTATAGTCACAGCTGGGCAGAAAACTGTTAATCTGTTAATTGTTAATTAACAAAGTTAGCAAAATTTCAAAAATATAACTTTTAAGTTAACCTAAAAAATCATTAACATTCTTCTTAACTTCCATAGTTACTGTTCAGGGAACATTAACAGTATAAAATATTGTGTGATGTTCTGTATCTCTTCATTGTAAAGTAGGCAAATGGCTCACAGTAAGAAGTTGGAGGTGTTAATTTACAAAGGTTGAGATACATACAAATGGAGAACTAACCATCCATGGGATGTTCTGGAATACTAGAATTGTGATTCTTGGGGAATGTGTTGATGGGTGTAGGGTCATTGGTTTTTGGCATTGATACGAGGGCAAGATGTTGTTTGCTTACGTATTTCAGAAAATGGGCTAAGGCAAAATTGGAAGTGAAGAAATCTTGAAATATAGCTTCTAAAGAAATATAACTATCTATAATATCACAGAATTAGTTTTTAATTTTCATTTCTGAATATTATTTCAGGCTGTTGGAGGAAATATAATGACTGGTTCACCAATATCTGATTTAAATCCAATTTTCACAGCAGCTGGATGCGAGTTGCTGGTTCAAAGTGCAGGTAACTATTTTTTTCACATTTATTTTAGTATACAGGCAGTTGACAGGCATTGATTTATAATATTTCATTTTCTAGAGCGAGGGCAGAGAACTGTCAAAATGGACCATACATTTTTACTGGATACAGGAAAAATGTTGTTCAACAAGATGAAGTGCTGGTTGCAATTACCATTCCATATACAGAAAAGGTATATTTGATTTTGTATTAGTATGTTGCTTTTGTGTTAAGATTAATCTATTTTGGAGGAGAGAAAGTAGAGTATTGTAACCAACTAAAATTCTAGAATATAGTTTTTTATTGTTTCTTAAACACTTGCTAACTTTTTCTTCCCTAGGACCAGTATTTCCTAGCATATAAGCAAGCTAGAAGGAGAGATGATGATATTGCTATTGTGAATGCTGCCTTTAATGTTTTTATTGAAGAAGGATCATCTAAAATTAAATGTTTAAGAGTTGCATATGGTGGCATGGCTCCAACAACAGTGATGGCAATAAAAACACAAAATAATCTCGTTGGCCGGTGAGGTGTATTTTTAATCTGTAAACTGATAATCAGAATAAAGTTAGCAAATGTGCTTAATATTACCTTCGTGTGCTGAATGAGCACTTTATAAAGGAAAAATATAATCATCCTAAATGATAGCAAAGATAATTGGTAATGTAGTTGCAGCCTTAGAATAACTAATCAAATGGTCAAGTATTTGATTGTCTTTTTGAATTAAATGTCTGTTGAGCTAACATGCATAGAAGAGCTGTCATTAAATATTATTGTAACATTCTTAAATGTGGTCCCAATAAGGTCTCGAACAATGATTGTTATAATATTGTGAAACATGCTCCAGAGCCCTATGTGCCCATCTTATTGCAGTGATGATCTGTTTGGAGCAACACACAGTGCACTTAATGTTGTAAGGTACTGGGTGAAATGGATTTAATGTGCTTAACTTTTATTGGACATTTAAGAACATAATTGCATAATGGTAATGATGAAACAGCCATTAAACAATAAAAATAAGAGATAATAGGAAAAATAACATTTTGCTTACCACAGATGAAGTCAGGAGGTCTAGATGAACACAATACACACTTCATCATATTTCAGTAAATAACTCTGTTCATGTACAAGACTAGACATAGGGCAGGGGGAAAGATGTGTACACATTTACCAAATTATAGTAAAGTGTGTTTGTGTTTCTTTGTGTTCATTTGGCCCTCCTGCCTTTATCTGTGGTAAGCGATGAGTTATTTTCCCTAACTTATCTTATATTTAACCATGTAATTGATGTTTATGACTCAATAATAATAATAATAATAACTATAGTAGTAATATTTCCCCTTTTTTCTAATGGTTGCAATGACAGTTATTAATAACTGAAACTGAGTTAATTTACATAACTTATTTGCTGGAATTTCAGTGTTGGGAATAAATTTTAGTTAGTGAAGATTGTTTATCTAACAATATTTGTTGTTAAAATCTGGTCCTAATTGTATTTTTTCCAATAGGGAGAAACATAATTCACTTCACAAGATGTTCTAACAATTTCTGTTGAGACCTAATTTTGTAACTAATTATGATCGTACAATAGTAGTACTATTACTAACTGAAAAAAATCTAACAAAAACATCAAATTATTTATATTCAGTAAAAAACTTGATATTATGTTATTATTATTTTAGCAAACAGTATATAACTATAAAGATTGTTATTTACTTAGTTGTTGCATCCTGATATTTTTTCAGAGAGTGGGATGATGAGATGTTGGAAGATGCATATGAACTACTGATTAATGATCTTCCCCTGTCACCAAGTGCACCTGGTGGAATGATTCAATACCGGAGATCCCTCACACTCAGGTAGCTGAAATTTAATACTTATCATACTAGTTTGATTATATTGTTGTCTGTCATAAACATAATTTTTTAAGTGATGACATATTACAATGAGTCATGAAACAAAACATTCTAAATGAAATTAATGAATATGCTTGCTATAGAATTTATTGGAATTATTGATTTTACACTGAATGTAACATTTGTTATTAGTAGAGACCGGATTATATGCATTTGCATATTAAGCACATTTCACTGGTTATTGCATATTTTACCTAAAATCTAGTGATGATGCATATTTTCGGTATATTTACAATATTTTTCAGTAGTGTACCTAGTTAATAAATAAAATCTTACATTGTAGCGGGCAAAACCTAATAACAGCATGAATCTCAGCAGTCGTACATCTATTGTTTTGATAGAGAATATCGTTATGGGACCAAGTAAACTAACTTGCGGAGGACAAAGATGGATGATGCCACTTTGCATCTCACTCGTCTACTGTAGCCTTCTTCCTACCAGAAAAATTATGCATGCTATTGTTCGCAGGCTCATTTCATGTATAATTTTTATTTATTTGTACAAAGTTTAATATATATCATGCCTCCCCAATAAAAATGGCCTTTTTGTGGATGGTGACTATCCTAGAACATTTAAATATGATGGAAATGTTTTATATTGTTGAGTTTGTGAGAAAAATATTTCGTGCAAAAAAAGAGTTTCAAATAGACCAGCATTTCAAGGCAAGTCTTGCAAAATAAAGGCTCACAACAACAACTTTTAACAGTGGCATGTAGCAGTAGCAGCAAAGGCAAACAAAAAATCACTTAAACATGGATCTATGTGATAAAGTGTTTCCAAGACATATTCCTCCCAAAAACTTACAAATCCTACCTTCAAAGATTATCTGCAAAATATTGTTTGAATCAACATTTCATAAAAATTACATACCAACAATTTACCTACATGTTCATTAAGAAATAACCAATGAACTCTTGAAAAGCATTATTTGGATATCAGCTGACGAAACTACCGACAGTTGTGGTTGTTGCATTCCAACTTCAACTGTCGGTGCATTAAAACTCTGAACTAGTTCTTCCTTTTTGGTGTCTTGCAAAGAAACAATGCCAGATTTGTGAATGAGTGTTTTAAAAAAAGTATTTCTTCTGCAGATGAAAAAGTGTTTGTATTTCTCTCAGATGCTGCTCCATATATGATCAAGGCAGCCAAAGCCCTCCAATTATTTTATCCCAATTTTACTCATGTGACATGCTTTGCTCATGGAGTATGACGACTTGCTGAAAAAGTTCAGTCCACTTTTGTGAATGTAAATACAGTAGAACTCCAATTATCCGAACTCTGACTACCCGAATCACTGAATATCCGAATCGCTTTTTTAAAGATGTGGGTTGAACAAGTTGAAAGGCATACCAACTGAAGAAGAGAAGAAAAAGGAGAAAAAGGAAAAAGAAGCTCAAGAAAAGGAAAGGGAAGACAGGAGGTGATGGGGATGATGTGTCACTTGAGGAATTCAGAAACATTCTTTTGAAAATTCCTGGATGTTCAGAAGTTAGTGCTGAATATATAGGAGAGTGGGTGGTGTGTGATTCAGACCCTGGGTGTGAAATTCTAAATGATGATGAACTTATTGAAAGTGTGAAAGAAGAATGTGTCGAAGAAGAAGAAGAGCTCAAAGTTGAACCATCAGCTAGTGAAGAATTTGCTTGCCTTGAAACTGCGTTGAAGTGAATGGAGCATCAGCCCAAGTGTGACCACATGCAACTTCTCACTGTCAAGAGGATCCATGGCTTGACTGCCCAAAAACAGATGAGTACAGTCAAACAGCTTATTTTGACTGAGAGGTTCAGCAAGCAATGGTTTTTATTACCAGTAGGGTATGTACAGTACATACTGTATGTAAGCACCTTAGAATTTTGGCAAATTCTAGTTTTGCTTAGGCGGGACTGTGAAATTTCGAGAAGTGTAATTATTAACTTTAAGTAATTTTCCTGTAATCTTCCCCATAGTTACAATCCATCGTAAAAATCATTTTAAAGTGTATTTATCATATCAAAAAACATTTAGCTTAAGAGATATTTTGGTTTGTTCAGGTTTTGAAACACGCGATCGGAAAAATAGAAATTCTAAGATTTGTAATATCTTTAAATCGAGTAAAGCTACAACCGAACTTTAATCACCAGCTGCAGTCAGCACTGTCCCCGATGTTTTGGTAATAAAATTAAATAATTTGGTTAAGTTTAATTAGCGATTTTAATTAAGAGAAAATAATAAGCTTTTTAATTAAAAGAGATATTAATTTAAAAATTACATCAGTAGATAGCCCTAATTGAGACAATTTTGTACATATATTGGTTTCCATAAAAAGTTTTTAGCATTTGTCTAGTAATCAAGTTTTTGAAAAATAGATTGTCGCGGATTGTTGTTGACGCGCGTAAAATTCCAGAACACTTAGGGATTTTCCCCGATAGCATTAGAATGTGTCACTCCTCGGAGTTTTGAACAGCTAAAAAATTAATTAATCACTCTAAATTTCTCACGAGACTGCCGTTGGACTTCTAGTAGATAAGTCCAGATACTGTCAAAGTTTGAACATTTTTAATAATCTGGATCGCCAAATAAATTACACACACTTTTGATCTCGCGGAAGAAAAAAGATTTGATACAGTTGCTTACATCACTGATTCTAGTGGTTCCTATAAAAGGACCCCGCCGCCATTATGGTTTGTCTGTTCCGGTCTGTCTACTTGGAGTGCTATGTTTGAATAGTCTGCGCGAGTTTAGTGTAGAAGCGCGGAGGGAATGGTTAGATGTTCGCGCCACCGAGTCAGCCATCTTGGGACTTTGGTGTATGGCACGCGAGGTTAACTTTTAACACGAACTTATAAATTTTTATAAAGGGGTTGGTCGGTTAATTTCTCTCCACAACCTGCAACCTTTTGGAAAAGTGTGTTCAATTTGCCTACTCAACTGTTAAATGCATATTTGAAATTTTGTGACTTTGAAAATAAAACTTGGAATTTCCGGAAAGTGAACTTTTGTCATTTCGTAGTTATCTTGCAACCTTTTCTCTATTTGTGGTTTAACAAATATTGTGGCGACCTCAAGCATTTACGTTGAGTTTATCCGGCTAAATGGTCAAATAAAAATTATTTCATAAATTTTCTTCAGAACTTTGAGCCAACATAAACTGTTAGTTGAGGCACTAAGGCTATACTACAGCCCTGGTATCAGCCTTGGGTCTTATATGTACTAATGTACAGCACTTGTAAGCACGCTTAACACATAAAAGTGTTGCCTTTTCATTTAATTAATTAAAAACTCTTTTTCTTCAAAAATGGTTTTTTCTTTCATCTTAAATATACATACAGTAATTAATTAAAATGGACCCTTTTTTGAAAAAAATCCAATTACCTGAATAGGTTCTGGTCCCAATTGATTTGGATAATTGGAGTTCTACTGTAAATTGATTTCATCAACAAAGAAAGTGTTTCTTAAGGCAGGTTCTTGTAATAATACCTATTAAAAAAAAATTGCCAAACATGCTTTTACCTGATACGAAATCTTCAAGAGTTCTCCGCTGAATAGTATTATCGAAAGACAAGCTTTTGGTGGCTTGCTCTGCCGCCATCATCAGGTCCATTGTATGTATGAGACAACTAGAACTGCACTGGAAGTCTCGCAGATCTGTAGTGGGCACGGATCGTATGGAGCCATACCATCTTCTGATTGGCTGACTACAATGCCCATTTCCATCCTGCTTGTCCGTAAGTGGTTGGCTCTGGAATCAGCTGTAGAGCGAGTTGTACGGATCTGCAGCCGGCGTCCTATCATTCAGCAAAAAACGTGGTTGTTTTAGAATGGAAAAAGTTTCACGTGTCACTGAACCACAGACCCATGTCCATGTTAACATTATTATCGTTCAGACGTATCTCAATGGTGTCTTTAATGACGGACTCCTAAAAACACTTATCTAGAACTTTCACATTATAGAATTGCACTGGAAGTCTCGCGGATCCATAGGAGGCCATACTGTCTTCTGATTGGCAGACTACAAGCCCGTTTTCATTCTGCTTTTCCGTAATTGGTCGGCTACAGAATCAGCTGTAGACAGGGGTAACTCGAGGAGCAACATGGGTTGAAACTGTACTGTTTTACAGTGAACATTTTGAGGCCATTAAAGGTGTAGTAAATGATTTTGATAGTGCAGAGGCTATTACAGTTTGTCAATACAATGAAGTATTTAACAATTCTAGTATTAAAACCTTAGCTGTGATTAGCATTCATTTTTCCCACTTAATTACAAAGCTTGAACCTCAAGGTTTGGCATTGTCTGAATATATTCAATTAATTAATAAATTCTGCCAAATGAACTCCACATTGCCAGAGGTATTCCTGTGAAGTTTGAAAATATTTATAAACAATAACCTAGGTTTTGAACCTTTGTGTAAAATTAATAGTTTTATTAATAGGTCGGGTGAACTTTTTACAGAAACACAGCACCCAAATTCAAATACTGCCCAGTTATTTCAGTTAATGTAGAACGGTTCATTTCCACTTATAAAAATATTTTTAGAGATCCAAGAAACAATCTTTCTATTGAATATCTGTAACCGTATCCAATTGTTTACCATTTACAAAAGAAAAAAAAATTAAATAATTGTTAATTATCAAATTTATAAATATGTATTCAACTAATTACTAATTGCATGCTGATTTGAAATAAAAAAATCTAAAAATTACTATTTTTATATTGCATAAAGTTGCATCTTTTAACACTTTTCAATATTTTCATGCATATTTCTAGCTTTTTATTTTGCATATAATCCGGTCTCTAGTTATAAGACACTATTTTATTGACGTAATTAATGAATCTGTTCTTGTTAATTACAGCTTGTTTTTCAAAGCATATTTGGCAATACGTGAAGAACTTGCACTGAAGCATAAAGCACAACATGTTCCAGAAAATTATAAGAGTGGAATTAAAGGAATTCATGCAGATGTTCCTAAGAGTTCGCAATTCTTTCAGCTGGTAATATTTAAAGGATTAATTTCTGAAATTAAGACTGGACTATTTTTGTAAAATGTGATTAGTTAGATGGGTAATTGCTTTTATACCTTAGGATTCCCTACGTTTATAACACATTCCAGATTGTAAGATGTTATTATTATTTGCCAAGGATCATGAGATCAAAATGTCTAGTAAATGAATTTTGGAAATTGGTAGTGATGTTGATAGCCTAAATCACCTGCGAATAGCTCCACATCTTAAGAACCGTTTCATGTTTTATGATTTAAGTTAATGTGCTGAAGTGTCTTAATGATACGTGAGACACTTTTCTGGAATTGGAATAGGCGAATTTTAATGTGGTAAATTTCTTTTCTAGGTGTCTCCTACACAAAAACATCCTGTTGGAAAACCATTACCACACAAATCAGCATTCAAGCAAGCAACAGGTAAGTAAAACAACATAGAATGGAATATTTTTGAAACTAGGTAAATTATGGGGTTTAAAGGTGAAAATAATATTTTGAACTATTTTCTGATTGACCTAAGAAATTTATACAATATGCTCAACTTTAACAGCACAGTGAGTTTTAGAAATGTAATTCTTAAGGAGGTACATAATTTTTAAACTAAAAAAAGATATGGAAAGTAGGATAAAGGCAGGAGGACTGTGGAAAATACACACAAACAAAAAAATTAAATGAATGCAATGTAACAATATAATTTAAAGTAGGCTCTCATCAATTCTGATATTGGCGGTGACAGATTGTTGCCGCATTGCAATCTGTCAGCGGTATTGACCATTAAAAGTGAATACGAGATTATTAATAAACATTTATTCCACACTCCATGTGTAGATGCAAGCTCTTGACTGTGATCTGTTTTAGTTCGTTAGATACCGGGTAACCAAGTAGGTATTTCTGCAGACAGGTTCTGAAAATTATTCAACAGACATGGCCGCCATTCTGTACTAAAAATAAATAAATAGTATATCCACTTAGATAACTTGTCCTTGAAAGAATATATGCTTTTGAAATAACTGAAAAACCACTCTACATAAAGTTACAAAGCAGTTTATTCAAAATTCTAAAGTTTTCAGCCTGGTACTAGACATGTGTCACACATTTAGTACTACAATGGACTCTGATCTGAAGTTTAATTGCAGGTTGATAATTAGAAACAGTGCATTATTCATTCATGTTTGTCACAATGCACATTTACTTTTATTGTCGATTAATTATGAGGATTCTCCGGTCCCGATTCATGATTTGCACAGTAAATATTCACGGATACAAAAAAAGGGCCACATGGCAGCTACTACTACACTCCTGGAAATTGAAATAAGAACACCGTGAATTCATTGTCCCAGGAATGGGAACTTTATATACACATTCCTGGGGTCAGATACAACACACGATCACACAGACAGAACCATAGGCACATAGACACAGGCAACAGAGCATGCACAATGTCGGCACTAGTACCGTGTATATCCTCCTTTCGCAGCAATGCAGGCTGCAATTCTCCCATGGAGACGATCGTAGAGGTGCTGGATGTAGTCCTGTGGAACAGCATGCCAAGCCATTTCCACCTGGCGCCTCAGCTGGACCAGCGTTCGTGCTGGACGTGCAGACTGCGTGAGACGACGTTTCATCCAGTCCCAAACATGCTCAATGGGGGACAGATCCGGAGATCTCGCTGGACAGGGTAGTTGACTTACACCTTCTAGAGCACGTTGGGTGGCATGGAATACATGTGGACATGCATTGTCCTGTTGGAACAGCATGTTCCCTTGCCGGTCTAGGAATGGTGGAACGATGGGTTCGATGACGGTTTGAATGTACCGTGTACTGTTCAGCATACCCTCGACGATCACCAGAGGTGTAGAGCCAGTGTAGGAGATAGCTCCCCACACCATGATGCCGGGTGTTGGCCCTGTGTGCCTCGGTTGTATGCAGTCCTGATTGTGGCGCTCACCTGCACGATGCCAAACACTCATATGACCATCATTGGCACCAAGGCAGAAGCGACTCTCATCACTGAAGACGACACGTCTCCATTCGTCCCTCCATACATGCCTGTCGCGACACCACTGGAGGCGGGCTGCATGATGTTGGGGCGTGAGCGGAAGACGACCTAACAGTGCGCGGGACCGTAGCCCAGCTTCATGGAGACGGTTGCGAATGGTCCTCTCTGATACCCCAGGATCAACAGTGTCCCTAATTTGCCGGGAAGTGGCGGTGCGGTCCCCTACGGCACTGCGTAGGATGCGACGGTCTTGGCGTGCGTCCGTGCGTCGCTGCTGTCCGGACCCAGGTCGACGGGCACGTGCACCTTCCGCCGACCACTGGCGACAACATCGATGTACTGTGGAGACCTCGCGCCCCACATGTTGAGCAATTCGGCGGTATGTCCACCCGGCCTCCCGCATGCCCACTATACGCCCTCGCTCAAAGTCCGTCAACTGCACATACGGTTCACGTACACGCTGTCGCGGCATGCTACCAGTGTTAAAGACTGAGATGGAGCTCCGTATGCCACGGCAAACTGGCTGACACTGACTGCGGCGGTGCCCAACCGTTGCGCAGCTAGCGCCCTTCGACGGCCAACACTGCTGTTCCTGGTGTGTCCGCTGTGCCGTGCGTTTGATCATTGCTTGTACAGCCCTCTCGTAGTGTCCGGAGCAAGTATGGTGGGTCTTACACACCGGCGTCAATGTGTTCTTATTTCAATTTCCAGGAGTGTATCACTGTTACTACATACTTTCGACACTAATGACTTCTGATCAAAAACTGACTAAGTCAAACATGGCCACCTTCTCCTTCTGGTCCACTTCAGCCAGTCATAAATGTCTTTTGGCCTCATGTGTCCTTCTCTCCTGTGTCATGAATTTCCTTTTTAATTCACGTGGCAAAGATTGCTTTAACCAGTCTCTCCACTCTCTACCATATTTTTTATACCATACTGGTTTACATTGTCTATCTTTTAATTCGACAACCATTCTGCTCAATCACTACCCAGACCAAAATGGTTTATTATTCCTCACTTACTCAGCTGGAGTTGTTTCAACACACACATCACAACCCCCCCCCCCCCAAACAATACTAGTTTTTGGAAGTAGGCATACAAAAACTAGTGTAATCTTCCAATTTAGAGAGTCCTCTTACAACTCTCAAACTTATTATTATTTTTTTTTTTTAAATTTAATTGCAATGGAGTACACGCTCCGGTGGCAATTTCCCTACACACCCATCTTCCCCCTATCCTGCACCCACCTACATTTGCCCTCTACAAATTTTAACTTTAAATTCTTTTAACATTTTCAGTAAACTATTCATCATTTGCCTCAGTAACTCATTCCAATCCCTGACACCCTTACCTAAAAAAGAGAATCTTCCCACACCCTTGTCCTGAAATCGAGTGCCAGCTAATGATCATGGTCATCTTTTCCCTTCCATGCGCTACTTTTCATACCAGCTCCAATATCTTTCCATGCCTCATCGCCAGTATATGCCTTGTACACTCGCATGACCCTCTTCATCCCCCTCCTGTCTTGCAATGTATCCCATTCCAGCTCCTTTATCATATCCATCACTGATTGCATTCTGCAATATTTTCCAGAAACAAATCTAGCAGCCTTTCTTTGCACCCTCCCAATTCCTGTATTTGATACGCAAAATGTGGGTCCCATACTACACTATCATATTCGAACAATGGTCTGATCAAAGTTTTGTAACCCAGTTCCTTTACTTCTCTCGTGAATCCCCTCATCACTCTCTCCAACAAGTGCAGAATTTTGAAACCGTTTCCTACCACCTGTCCAATGTGTCCTGACCATTTAAGCTTGTTATCAAATGTAATGCCAAGATATTTATATTTCAAGTCTTCAGCAAGCAATTCTTTCCCCACCTTATATTCATAATTAACTTTTTGTTTTTTATTTGTGTATCTAATAAGCTGACTCTTCTTTGTATTTATCTTAATCCTGTGTTTACCAAACTAACTAGATATCCTGTCCAGATCACCCAGCAACTGTTTACAGTCCTCAATCATTTTGATCCTTTTATATAGCATTCATCCTCTCAGTTGTCACACTCAGCAAAAGAAAAATATCTAGAAATGGTAATAATGTTACTGCTATCTACTTAAGGCTGGTAGCAGATCCTGAATTACAGGGTTATTGAATATAAACTTTCCAAGACATTTCTCCAAACAATTAACTCTCTCTCTACATGGTTAATTTGCAATTACTAATACAAGGAAAGACATACAAAGAACAAATCGTGCAAAATTGTATCATGTCTCTTATTTGTTCACAAAATTAAATGGTCATGTGTTCTTATGAAGATGCCCCATGTCACTAAATATTAATGTATTAATATTATTACAAAATTGAATCTTCACTTATCATGAAGTTCTAAGGGACTTGTCACAAACACAGGCACATAAAAGTACATTTTATTTAATCTGATGCCTTCTTTGGCGAGGCTTCCCAAAACCATTGACATATGTGACAGTAGTACAATATGATTATAAAGAAATTCTCCTAAACAGTGTGTTTGACTACCTATGAAGAATGATGTGTTAGCAGACACTTCAATATTTAATTTAATTTAATTAATTGCAATGGAGCACACGCTACGGTGGCAATTTCCCTACACCCAACATCCTAGTTGATGAAGCACCAAAACACAAATGGGGAAGGGAAAAGATTCGGTTCCCCTAGAGTTCAGCAAAAGTTTGATTGTTTATAAATTTAGCCCATCTTCATAGTGGGTACTGATTGCAGGATGTTCGCTCTTGTAGTTGACACATTTTATGGTCAAAATTTGCCATCCCTTCATTAATACACAGTGACATTGCTACACATGTAATCTTAAAATCTACATATTTACATAGGAAAAATTCATATGAATATTATAGATAAATATTTTCAGGTAGAAGAGGTGCTTATATTTTCACACCCTTAAATGGTTTCAAGTCATATTTATTTGGAAGATGGTTTTGGTCTGTTGGTTCCTGAAGGTTCCAATCATTTCTATATGTATTGTATTGTAGTCTCTGAGTTTTGTCACTCCTATGTTGATACTGGTTCCTATCACGTTTGGTACCATATGTGATTCGATATGTATCTTCCATATCCAGCACCACTAATCTTTTTTCTGCTTGTTTGGTGATGATAATATCATACATTTCAAACGCTTCTTGTTCTGACTGAGGCATCCTACTAATTATATCCCTGCTCAATTTTTCCTCAGTTAAAGGTTAGAAAAATGGCATGTTCTTGCAACTTCTTTAGGGGGGGGGGGGGCGATAAATCTGCTGATGTTAACCTTCCATTTTGATCATACAGATGGCCTTTACTGAGTTGATGCTCTATTATTTATTCATTATTAGAATTAAATTTTATATGTATTCATATCTATTTGCATATTACACCACAAGCAGTGATATTGTTTTTCTGGACCTACCAAAAGTTCTTTTTGCACTATTTTAACCCTCCACCCTTACGACCAATCAGGCCAGTCATGCAGTAAGCCTTGGCGAGTGTGCACCTCCCTTGCCAAATGACCTGTCTCTGCATGAATAAGGTTTTAAATTGAAATATATTTGTATATATATATGGAACATTAGGATAGGATAAAAAACCACCGCTTACCAAATAAGGGGATTCCTGCGGTGTTGGTACACGAAAAAAACATGAACACACAAAGAATAGAATTTTTGAGCATGGCTCTTCCTCAGTAGAAGTGAGATGGCTGCACACAAGCGGCTGGCAGCCAACTGCGTGAGCCACAATGTCGGTGGCTCATGGTGGGGCAAAAACAACATGGCAGGAAGTGAGGGTGGGGGTAGAAGAGCACAGGTTGGAAAACGATGATGAAAAGCTAGTATAAAGCAAAACTGTCGCAGAAGGGCAGTATACCTCAGTTAATGGTCCCAAAAGCCCACCAAGTAATGGACATATGTGCAAACAACTGAAAAAAAAATTCAGAAATTCTAAGTTAAAACTAAAACTAAAAATAATCAAATTTGAAGTCACAATCTATAAAGATAGGCTCTGGTGAGTGGTGGTTCTATGAGACAAGGTGGGAGTGAGGGGGATGGGTGGGAGAAAAATTGGTGCTATCTTAAATTGAGACCTGGAGATTGTAGACATATATATGTGTGTGCTGTGACCCTTCTGCCTTTATATATAGTGATGGGTCTATGTTTCCTACCCTCAGTTTTTTTCATTGCCCAAAAGCTTTTCCTTTTTCATTATCATCATTATATAATTATTAAATTACACACTTCTAAAATTTTGTTTATTTATTGGAACTAGGAAATATATACTATGATTTGTGCTTTGTCATTTACTTGATTTACACATTTAAATAAAAACAAGTCATTTTTAGTGATAGAGTAAAACAAGCAGTGGAACTCAAGAATAGGGCATTTAGGAAATGGTTCAAGCAGAGGACTGTGACGAGATGGTATAAAAACCATGTGTGTGTTCATGTTGAGCAGTGGAATCGGGATGATCCGATTGTTGAAAGTGTAACGCAAGATGCGAGTTGGATTGTTGAAGGCAGTCCGTGACTCACTGTGACTCACTGTCTTGGAGGTCGGTCACAGTTGGTTGCGCGGGGCAGTGATTGTTTGGCGGTGTGTCTGGTACTATCGTGTGGACCTGATTAAACATTATAAGTACGCCGCCGTCATGCAGATAAACTGCAGTGTTTCATAAATAGCAGTGAACTAAAGCATCCAAACCAAGTGATTATAGTGTAGCTCAGAACTTGCAGTTTGGAGGAGAAGAAGTCCTGGATAGCTTTTATATACGATCAAATTATAATCATTGGTGGTGGTGGTTTAGTAATTATATGTTCGGTGAATAAATTGAAAGATTATCCCTATGGCGACTTTGTGAATTATTAGTAGAAGAACCTACAATCCATTGATACCGAGACGAACAACAATTACCCCACACCAAGCTGCTAGTGCATTATCGCCGCTAGCAGATGCCACTTTATCGTTACAGGACACAGGAGACAAGGTATGACTATGTGAAGAGAAAGGAGGAGGCCAAAAAAGTAGTAATGGAGGAAAGGAGGAAGTGGCTGGAAAAATGGACCAGCATGATGGAAGAAGGTAGCAAAGGAAATAAGAAAGTATTATATGGAATGGTAAAAAGGAAGAGGATGGAGTGGAGAGAAAATGTAAACATGCTCGGTAAGGATGGAAAGGAAATAAACAACTTAGAAAGACTAAAAAGGATGTGGAAGGAGTATTTTGAAGCCTTACTGAACCCAGATTGGTCACAGAATGATACAGTTGTTCAGAAGCAGGAAAACAACAGCCATGTAGGAGAGAAAGAGGAGGATTTAACTTGGGAAGAAGTGGAAACAGCTCTGGGTAAGATGAAGGATGGAAAGGCACCAGGCATCGCTGAAGTGAGTGTGGAAATGATAAGAGCAGCAAGAGTTGTAGGAAAGCAGCGGCTATACCAAGTTATGAAAAAGGTATGGAATCAGGGCGCAACTCCTGAAGACAGGAAAAAAGGTATAATTATACTTATATTCAAAAAAGGGAGCAGGAAGGAGTTTAAAAACTATAAATGTATTACACTGATGTGCCACTGTGCCAAAGTATGTGAGAAGATCATTGAGAAAAGGATACGTGACAGGGTGAAGAAAGGGCTAAGGAAAGAGTAGTATGGCTTCAGATCAGGGAGATCGACAGTAGACCTGATATTTGCTATGAGACAGCTGTAGGAAAAACATTATGTGTATGGAAAGGATCTACTGTTGGTATTTATCGATATTGAGAAAGCATATGATTGTGTACACAGGAGTAAGGTATGGAAGGCCTTGGAGAAGAGAGGAGTTCCCAAAGAAACCATCAGCAGAGTGACGGAACTGTACCAAGGTAATGTGAGCTATGTGAAAATAGGGGAAGGAAGAACAGAATGGCTGGAACAAAGGAATGGACTAAAACAAGGAAGTGCCCTATCACCACTACTCTTCATTATAATCATGGATGAAATAATGCAGAAGGTGGCAGTGAGAATGGGAGAGGAAAACATAAAGGTGATGGCTTTTGCAGATGATCTGATGAGGAGATGAAGAGGATGTGCAGCAGCAGTTGGCTATATGGACAGATGGTGTGGAGGAATATGGCCTGAAATTTAACGTAAAGAAATGTGAGTACATGGTAACAACCAGAAAGAAGAATGGGATAACCCAGGGAATTGTGATGGCAGGGGAACAACTAAAGAAGGTAAACAGGTTCAAGTACTTGGGGAGAGTATTAGAGGAATGTGGAGGAAATGATGGCGAGATAAGTGAAAGAGGGAGACAAGCAGAGGCATTTCTAAGGAGCATTAGAAGCCTGATATGGAATAAAGATGTGTCACAGAGAAGCAAGAGAGTAATCTATCATACATAGTATGTGCCTATCTTGACTTATGCTGCTGAAACATGGAAATGAAAAAGTGGAACATTAGCAGAGTACAAGCAAGTGAAATGAAGTTTTTAAGAGGTAGAATGGGAGTTACTAAAATGGACAGAATGAGAAATGAACTGATTAGATGCACCATAAAAGAGGAACCCCTACAGGAAAGGGTAGAAAGGATCAGACTGAGATGGTACGGACATGTAAAGAGAATGAAGGGTTAGAGAATCCCAACAAAAATCCACGAAATTAAGATGCGTGGTAAACAACCCAGAGGAAGACCAAGAGATCGATGGCTGAAAGGAGTAGAGGAGTGTGTACGGAAGAGAGGAAAGGACTTGAACAAAGTGGTGACAGAGAGGGTGGGTGAAGCAAATGGAGCAGACCTGGCCAGAGGCTGGAAACTGTTGAGGATGATGATGATGCACAGTTATTATATAGCGTACATATGTACAAATTTTGATTAAAATAATCAACAGAGGTCTTCATCAGAACCACCATAAAATAGGGTTTGAAGCCTACAGAAGAGGTGCAACAGAAGGATTATGAAATTTTAATGGACAGATAAAATATGAAATGAACATATTCCAGAGATGAAGAGTGAGGGACCGAGCGTGGTGGTGTAACGGCTAGCGTTCTGGCCTCGCATTAGGAAGGACGGCGGTTCGAATCCCCGTCCGGGCATCCAGATTTGGGTTTTCCATGGTTTCCCAAATCACTCCAGGCAAATGCCGGGATGCTTCCTTCAAAAAGGCCATGGCCGAATTCCTTCCCATTCCTTGCCCCCCATCATTTCCTGTCTCTAAAGACCTTGCTGTTAGAGAGATGTTAAGGAGATAAAAAAAAGAAAAAAAGTGTGAGGTTAGAAGTTTGTGGAGGACTCTGATAGAAAGAAGAGGCAGAATGATGAGTTACATTATATGATGTGCTGAACTAATTATTCGGTTAATGGATGGAACTGTAAACAGAGAGAACAGTAGAGGAAGATAAGATACCTGATGGGTATTTTTAGATATGTAAAGTAGCTCAGGATGAAAAAATGTATATTTAATCTATTTGGATGCAAAATGACAGGGAAATTTTAGCTGGAAATTCAAATAATTTAATTTCTGAGGTATGAGGACTTTCTTACATTAAGGCTCTGTGAAAGTTTTGTCTTACATTTTCCACTTAACATCATTTATAAGTTCTCCCTTAATAGTGTATATATTCCAAAGTTTCCTGCAACTTACTTCTGCTGATTCTTTGTTAAGTGTCCACTTATATCTCACATTTTGTGATTATAAAAAAGACCACTACAGTTATCAGCTAAAAGTACAATTGAATGTACACAAACCATGCAAATTCATCGCTAAATTGTTTTGTGTTGTCATCTCTTTTTTGTTTTTAAATAGAAACTAATTACTATTTCACATAATTATCGAAACTATGGAAAATGTAATTACTATTTTTGGAATGGAGCAAGGATAATTTACTTTTGGCAGATATTCTTTAACATACAGGTTTAAATTGAAAATCTAAGAAATTTATTTTCTGATGAAGAAGTTAGATGGATGGAGGGACAGGGAAAGGGAGGGAGGGCGACGGTGAGAGTTGAGGCATGACAGTCAAATTTATTTTGATTTAAGAACTGACAACTGTACCAGTGTTTTATTGCAGAAGGAAAAAACAGATTGGATGTAATGGATAAAACATACAATATTTGAATAAAATTAAAAATTTCAATTTATAGCAAGTTGCTCCTAAACCCATATCTAATGACCTTGACAGCAACAAGATATAAAGCCAAAAAACTAAAACTTCTTTTTTCCTTCTTTTTTTCTGTGTCTGGAAAGAATTCTCAATGTTAAGCTGCACACACTGGTAACTGAATCTTGTGTTTATGCAGTTAGTGGAACTGAAATGATTATTTACCAAATATCTTGCCCAAAATGATTTTGGATGTTTTTGGTTTGGATTCTGTGAAATGTTAAAATTTTGGCTGAGATTCAGAAAAAATTTCAATATTTCTGGGAAATATGTTAATATTTCCAAAGGGAGAAAATATTTCAAAGGACTTAATGCAGTTACTACTGTAATTTATATACATCATGCTGGAAGTCTCTTTCGTTATTGAGAGGGTTATGTTTATTATTTTTTTGGACCTAACTGATTAATTTTTTTAGTTTTATTAGTTTGTTCAAAACACATTGATTGCAGAATAATAATTTCCCAAAATAAAAATTCCCTTGATGAACTTAACATCACTAGAAATCATCTTTTTTCCATCGGAGAGTGTAAAATAAGATAATTGCAATTTGTTGTTAATAACTCTAACAAAATGACTATTTACCAGAATTTTCAATAAATATTCCTACATCAAATATATCTACTGAATTACTGTATGGCAGGTGAGGCTGTTTACTGTGATGATATGCCACATCTGGAAGGAGAGTTATACCTTTCTTTAGTGTTGAGTACTAGACCACATGCTCGTATTATTTCTATTGATGAAAGCAAAGCCCTGCAAATGGAAGGCGTTCATGCCTTCTTTTCTGCAAAGGATATTCCTGGTCATAATAAGTGGGGACCGATTCAGCACGATGAAGACATTTTTGCATCAGAAAAGGTAAAAAAATTTATCTTTTGTAATTAGCATATTACTTAACCCTTTGACTGCTGACGGCTGATCGTGTACCTGCCGCGCTGTGGCCTGCTACCTGCGCTAAGTGATTATCCCTGGGGACGGAGCCGTCCGAGCGGTTCCGCCCGCCCTGTGCTGAATGTTTCTGGCGAAGCACTGTGACCTCTCACGACTGATACAGAATAAATGCTCTCACTACATAGTTTCTCTGCAAATAAATTACTACAGAATAAAACTGAATCATTAACCCTATTTTTCATAACTAATAATTATTTCTTGCTTGCATTTTTCTCTCGATTTTTGCAGTTTTTGTCGAATGTGTGGTGATTCTTAAATTTACGTCAATAGTTTACAGTTCTTTCTTGGCAGTTTCTGTAGGTCCCTTACTGTATTAGAGTGTTATTGTTGATTCGAAAAAAATGCTAGAAATATTCTATTCCACACTTACATACCACGTTCAGACCATGACTGTAAAATTAGAGATATTCGAACTCATACAGAGAGTTAAAGCCATCCGATTTTTCCTCGCGCTATTCACGAATACCATAGAAAGAGACCTGACAGAATACTTGACACATTCCCTATTTGACACGCATTTCCCAATAGTGTAACATCAAATGCGTGACTAACTGGACGAAAGTGATTTTCTAGTTAGATTTATCGCCAAGACGTAATTTCTTCGTAGCCGTTTCACTATCACTTTCTGATTCTTCAGAACAACTAACTTGTTGAAACATGAGACTGCATTGTCACCCCTCCTGACGAGTATGTTTTAGGAATACAGCTTTCCGATTTTGTGGAAAAGCTATCACTTCCATCAAAATGAAGTAGTTCATCCTCAGTGTCGCTCATCGTAAGAATCTCCATGATTTATTCCTCAATGCACCAACGACGTCTTTCAATTTTCTTTATAAAATACAGGACACAAAGAACACTGATTTAATTTTCGTTGGACAGTGAACTGTAGAGCGAAGCCTAGGCTCCCAGCAGACAAACATTCGTACAATAAGCTAGCGACCAAAACTGCGAAAGGCTATTGAGAAATGTGGCGAGAAGTCCGCTGTACGACTCAGGTAGCGGCGCGTCTATATTCGTCATCAGCACACAGGTAGCGGCAGGCGGGTGCGGCTTATCTCGTCATCAGCACTCAAGGGAAATCCGACGGCTGCGGCTATACCCGTCATCAGCACTCGGGGCCCGCAAGCAGCATGCGTGTATAGACATCAACAGCAGTCAAAGGGTTAACTATAGTTACTACAGTTAGCTGACACAGTTCAAATTTATAAGAGAGATGTTAACTATTTTTTATTTGTTAGGTTGTATGCCAAGGTCAGATCATTGGAGCAATTGTTGCTGAAGATCAATTTACAGCTCAGAAAGCTGCAAAGCTGGTTAAGATTGAATATGAAGATTTGCAACCTGTAATCATTACCATTGAGGTAAGCGGAAAACATGAAAACGCCTTTGTCTTTTAAAGAATCATTTGTGATCATATGAGTTATTTGTTAATTCCCTAAATAAAGATTAGAATCTGTATTAAAGAATGAAGTAGCATTGGCTAAGACTATGAATAAGTTTACACTGCAGCCATAAAAACACATATTTAGACTATCTTTAACAGAAGGAGATCTTCCAGATCAGTTAAAAATAGCTGTCTTAGTACCAGTACATCAAGAAGGTAATAAAAGAGAATTATTCATATATTGAAAAATTTCCCTGATCTTTTAAAATTGCTTGAAAAGCAGAATAATTAACTACTTGAGTAAATTAGCTATATTTCCAGAAAATCAGTTTGGTTAAAGACCTAATGTAAGTACTCAGGAAGCAAATTATTCCTTAACAAATTATTTGAGCAAGATGTCAGATAGTTCCAGAAGAACAGTTTGAGCATTTCTAGATTATTATTATTATTATTATTGACCATACTGTACTACTAAGAAGAAAATCTGCTCATGTGGAACTCTTTTTGAAACTCTTTAAATCTTTTCTGTATAACAGAACACAAATAGTATGGATTGGAGACACCTTAGGTCAAGTTGCAGAAGTTAAACTAGTTGTTCACCAATATATGGTACTAGGGATTGATCTGTATATTGTAAGAATGGAGACTTTCCCGGTGTATGCTTGATATGAAGTCTTCATGGGTGTACCGCCAGATAGTGCTTTTCAAACACGATATTTCGACGACTAGCTCCATTGTCTTCATCATGTGTCGAGACGTCTGCTAAGGTCGGCTGACCATCGGATACTGAGACAGCCCAGGTACCGCACCTCCTTATGTAGGACAACGACTCTCTTTGAAGCCTGCGCCCAGTGGCTTGCAGTGAGTGGGCGGGGCTACAGGTGTTCGTTGCGGGCCGAGGAAGTTAATATTGGGCCATTTGTGGTGGTTGCTGAACATGCGTGCCGTGCTCTCTGCATAGAATTGCCAAGGCTGGTTTTCATGCCTCGCTAAAACATAGCCCACTATCTCTGTTGTAGGTATCAGCCAATCGAATTTCAATCGCTTCATTGACTATGGAATCCCAAAAGTATGAGGTCCTAGGAAATATTGTAATGGTGTTGAAGTCAACCCTGTGGCCATGGTTGTACACATGCTTGGCAATCGCTGACTTGCTATACTGTCCCAGGCGAAGATTGTGTTCTTCACACTAGTTTTGTGGATGTGCTACATCGGTCAAACCATCCACACTGTACAAAACCGGTGTGAAGAACATAAATGTGATCTGTATATTGTTTGCAATGCAAAGATTGTTTCATATTGTTGAATATAACAATGCTGCTTTGTTATTTACTTTTAACCAGTATATACTTGATTTATACCTTGTTTGGTGGTTATCTTACTATAAGGATATGCAAAATGTTAATACTAAAACTTACAAAAATCTTTATACTCTGAAGAAGCATTTTGCCACATTTGTTACAAAGGTAGATATACCCTTAAACTGAATTAGTTAGTGTAGTCACTGCAAGGCATTTCTATGAAATAATGGAAAAATGTTTAGTTCACCACTGTTATAAGTTTAATTAACTCAACACTCCAACACCACCAAAAAATGTTAATGTAAAATTTTATCAGACTTTGAAACCAAAGATAAATGCTTTCATAGAAACAGTTATAAAATACATAACTGAATTCTATATTATAGCATTCACATATAATCTGCCATTAGACCAATGTGCAGAAACTCCCACAAAACATGTTATCTTGGGCGTCAATTTATCGAAACCAATCCTGCAAGCAATTAACAAGTCATTTTGGCATCTGCTCACTTACTTGACTTTCTTGAACCTTGCAAGGGGGTACCCACAAGAAACTGAACTGATACTGTGCGTCGAGTTTTTGTATTAGTGGTTTTTTACACTTATAGCATCTAGTCCTTCCATCCCTGAATCAGTATACCAATTTTCATCACAAGAGAAGGTTGTGTTTAGCTTGGACTGAGCATGGTGGGTGAGCGGTTAATGCTCTGGCCACGCATTTGGGAGGATGGCTGTTTGAATCCCCATCTGGGCATTCACTTTTGGGTTTTCAATGGTTTGCCCAAATCACTCCAGGTGAATGCCAGGATGCTTCCTTCAAAAGGCCATGGCTGAATTCCTTACCATTCCTTGTCTCCAGTCCTTTCCCGATTCTAATGACCTTATGTCAATGAGGCATAAAGCCATAAGTAAAAAAAGAAAGGTTAGCTTGTGTTAATTTTTTTGTCACTGCTGTTTTGTGCACTTGCCATTTTTGTGATGGCTGATTCTCATGAATAGTGTACAGTCATGAAGTTTTGCTTCCTGCTTAGAAAAATTGGCACAGAAGTTATTGAAATGTTGAAAACAGCATACAAGAATGATGCTGTGGGAGAAACCCAAGAGTTTTCCTGTTTCAAAAGAGGTGAAATGTCAATTAATGACCTACCTCATTATGGACAAACTTCAATAGCCCAAACTGAAGAAAATGTCACAAAAATTTGAGAAATCATCCTAAAAGATCAGCAACATACAATCAAAGAAGTTGTGAAGCTGTCTGGAATGACTTGGAGCACATTTTAAGTGAAGATTTGGGTAGCTGCCAAATTTGGGTAGCTGTCAAATTCATGCACAGAAAAACAAGATCACTTGAAATCATGCTGTGCTGTGAAGGAAGAGCTCCAAAATGGTCCAAACTTTATCTCCAAAGTCATCACATGTGACAAATCCTGGTGCTACAGTTATGACTCTTAAATGAAGCAACAGTTGAGTCATTGGCAGACTTCGAGCTCGTCTCACACCAAAAAAGCAGGACAATTGAAATGAAACATCAAGACAATGCTGTTTTGTTTCTTCTGTGTGTGAGGAGGTGTCCATTTAGAGTTTGTTCCACAGTATCAGTCGGTTAGTCAGATCTTTTACTTGAATATTTTGAAAAGATAGTGCAACAATGAGTGACAGGAAAGGCCAAACTTGTGGAAGTCGGGTGACTGATTCTTCCATCATGACAATGTCCCTGCTGACCTAGACCTTTCCAAATGCTGGTTTTTGTCAAAAATGCCACCAACCCACCCCCCCCCCCAATTCACCAGATGTTGCCCTCCCCCCTTGCAACTTCTTTTTATTCCCTTGAATAAAAAGAGACATGCAAGGAAAACGATTTCCCAACGTAGATAAGGTGAAGAAAAAAATAATGGAAATACTGCCAGACATCTCTGAAGATTGAACAATTGTATCAGTTCTTCCTAAAATCTAATAAATTACTAACATACTCAAATTATCCAAAATTATATATTCTTCTAGCCTTATCGTCACGCTACCTAAAATATTGATTAACCAATGTTTATGATAACCCCAATATTCCACTTAAAAATATATTGATCAGTTTCAGAACTAACTGCTGGTGAATTCAGATAAACTTTTTAAGTCTTACTGACCCAAAATAACTCAATACGAATGAAACTGTAATCTGAAACATCCTCAAAATAATTAATGAAATTAATGCTGTTAAATTAATCAGAAATAAAATGCAGAATATCCTCACTCTTCTCCTGATTCCCAAACACTGAACCATTACAACATCCTGTTGAGAATGTTGTAATATTTTCATGGTCTCCTAGGAAGATAGATTCAACACAACTTTAGAAGATCCAACTACTGTTGAGCAATGGTTAAACCACAATCTCATTACAATAAATGAAAGAAAGAATAAATTTCTTTGCAATTTGTACAATGTTGCAACACAAACATCCAGACCACCTAAATCTGATACTCCATCATACCATATTCAGTAATTAGACACATTGTAATTGCTACAAATGAAGAAAGCAGCAAATGTTATATACTTTGACACTGAAATAGATTGTAATTTAAAGTGGAGTCATTATGGATCAAATTTAGTTGCTAAACTACAAAAGCTCATCTGTAGGATAAGAAAACTCCTCCCAATTGAAGCATTAGGAGCAGTTTATTTCACTTTAGTTCAAACACACACACTTTTTGGGAGAGCCACTTGGGGTGGACGCTTGATACACTCCTGCCTCAGGTAAATAGATGCCAAAGCTGCATTCTGAAATTGATTTTTAAAAAGCCAAGTAAGTATCTTTCCAACTTTTGAATTGTACAGACAAAGCATGGTGCTCATTATATATAATAGAAAGCGTGGTGGGTGAGCGGGTAACATACTGGTATTGCTTTCTGGAGGACGCAGGTTTGAATCTCCATCCGGGTAGCCAGATTTTGGTTTTCCATGGTTTCCCCAAATCACTGCCGGTGAATGGTGGGATGCTTCCTCCAAAAATGCCATGGCCAAATTCCTTACCATTCCTTGTCCCTAGTCCCATCCTGCCTCTAATGACCTTAACATCAACAAGGTGTAAAACCGTAGGTATATATATATATTGTTAGGAAACAAAGACGCTAAAAACAGATATATTGAACATTAGGATAGGATAAAAAACCACCGCTTACCAAAGAAGGGGATTCCTGCGGCGTTGGTACATGAAAAAAGCACGAACACACAAAGAATAGAATTTTTGAGCATGGCTCTTCCTCAGTAGAAGTGACATGGCTGCACACAAGTGGTCAGCAGCCAACTGCGTGAACCACAATGTCGGTGGCTCATGGTGAGGGAAAAACAACATGGCAGGAAGTGCGGGTGGGGTTAGAAGAGCACAGGCTGGAAAACGATGATGAATAGCAAGAATAAAGCAAAACTGTACACAAGGACCCATGGCAGAAGGGCAGTAAACCTCAGTTTATGGTCCCAAAAGCCCACCAAGTAATGGACACATGTGCAAACAACTGAGAAAAAAAATCAGAAATTTTAAGTTAATACTAAAACTAAAAATAAGCAAAATTCGAAGTCACAATCTATAAAGATAGGCTCTGGTGAATGGTGGTTCTATGAGAGAAGGTGGAAGTGAGGGGGATGGGTGGGAGGAAAATTGGTACCAGGAATTTTTAAGAGCTGTATTTGATCATATAAGATATGCTAGGATGTTATATCACTCACATTTCACATTAAACTGTAGGTTCAGCCATGTTAAAGGCAGAATGTACAAAAAATTGAAACTCTGTAACCTGTCACCGTAAAACTACATTAATTTACTTTTTTTACTCTGTTACCTGTTATTGTGTAATAATTGTGGACATGTAGTATAGTAAATAATTTAATATGCTGGAAATGTCACATACTATAAATATCAATCTGGCTACTTGATTCTGTTAAACCATATTAAAATATATTGAGTTTATGAAAATAAATAAGTCTCAGGAATGCCTTAGGTACAGAAGGAGAGCGAGAAAGTATTTAAATAACAACTAAATTTATTAAATATTTAGCTACTACATTACATCTGTAATTTTAACACCAGATATATAATGTATTTGTGAATGTTGTTGACTCTAATGAAATTACGTAGGATGCAATAAGGGAGAAATCTTTCTTTCCTGGCTTCCCTATGACTATCAGTGATGGAGATGTTGATTCTGCAATGGAAGCAGCTGATCATGTGGTCTCAGGTGAAGTTAAGACTGGAGCCCAAGAACATTTTTACTTGGAGTCTCATGTTACAATTGCTGTACCTAAGGGTGAAGATAATGAACTTGAAATTTTTACTGGTTGTCAACATCCTACAGAAATCCAGGTTTGTAAATTCATTCTCTATTTCCAAAGTTCAGGCAGTACAACATTTGCTAACTAAATAAAATTAATCACACCATGAAATTTTCATAATGTTGTTATTCCAGAAGATAATGGAGTATATACAAAGTGTTGAATAGAAATATAGAATTAGAAATAGCAGAGGTACAAATTTTCTTTCCATGCATAGACATGAAAAATGTTTGTAAATATGGGTTCTTTTATCAAATGAATGAATGGAACAAGTGAGTCTGACAGTTGTTCATCACATTCATCAGTTAAAACAATCTATTCTCGCAAAAAATTGTATAACTTATGGGTTGGAAATGATGAAGTGTTATGGAAAGATTTAAAGTCATTTGTCTTTATATGCATAGCATTATAAAGTCTAAATTATAGTATGAAGAATGAAATTAACATTAGGCAATGAAATAAGGTAGTATAGGAAAAATAACATGTCATTTACCTCAGGTGTAGGCAGGAAGGGGAAAAACGAACATAAATTCACAAATACATGTACAGTATTTTGGTAAAAAAAAAACCTTAGTCATATTAGAGGTGAGATAAATGGCAAGGGGAAGGATTATACACATCCAGACCTACCACATTATTCATGACTAAGCTTTTTTTTACTGAAGTATTACTAAGTACGTTCATGTTTTTATTTTTGTCCTGACCCTCCTGCCTTTATCTGTGGTAAATTGCATTATTGTGTATACCATTTTATTTTAGTCATTGTGTAATTATTTTTTGCCACTTTTAGTAGGAACTTTTTGAACAGTAGGACTAAAATCAGTGACGTTAGTATAGTAATTTCACCAAAAACAAAAACTATTGTTACAAAGACAGAAATAAAAAATGAAGCAGTGATATATTATCACTTTATATACATTTAGTATTGTTGTTAGCATTATAGAATATTCCAATAAAGATTACTGCACTTACAGAAACTGGTTGCTGAAATGTTGGGTATACCTTTCAATCGTGTAGTATGCCGTGTGAAGAGAATGGGTGGTGGATTTGGTGGTAAAGAGTCTCGCTCATCTCTTGTGGCACTTCCAGTGGCATTGGCTGCATCAAGGTAAGTTAATTATGACCAGAGAAAGTTAGCATAGTTTTTATTTGTTACTTCTAACACTGAATACAATTTAATTTTTGGGCATATGGGTATACTGTATAATATTTTTCGTGAAATGTAGTCTTCACGGGTTTTCCACCGTATGTTGTTGAAATGCGACAACGAGCTTTTGGCGGCTGACTCTGCCGCCATCTTCAGGTTGGATGTTGTGCAGGGAGAACCAGTGCTGCACTGGCGATGTCTGGCCTCCATGCACCCTTATAAGGCCTGGCCTCTCCCCTCCCCTCGCTCCCTCCCGCGGCTGCCGTCTTGCGCTCGTCATTGATTGGCTGGCGGAGCGACTGTCCTAGCCAACCCCAGAAAGCCGGAAACATTTTCCGGCGGCGCCTTGCCACCTCTCTGATTGCAGGGTGAATGTTTCAGCAGGGACAGAGCCAGCTTCCACGCGTCACTGAGCCAAAGACCCGTGTCCCTGTTGACCATGTTGTTGTCCAGCCGTATTTCTATTGCTTCTTTGATGACTGACTCCCAGTAGAAGAAGCACTTGGCCAGTACCTTTACATTGCCCAAGTCCATTACATGGCCGTTTTCAATAACATGCTGGGTGACTGCCAATTTATCTATCTGGAACATGCGGATGTTGCGTTCATGTTCGGCCACCCGAGCCTTGATAGTCCGGATTGTCTGACCAATATAATTTTTGCCACACTGACATGGTATGCTGTAAACCCCTGGAGTCTTCAATCCCAAGTCATCCTTCACGGGCCGGAAGTAATCTCGTATCTTGGCAGGAGGACAAAATATGCTCTTGATTCCATGTCGCACCAGAATCCTACCTATTTTTCCCGAGATGTTGCCTGAATACAGCCACGTAATGGACTTGGGCAATGTAAAGGTACTGGCCAAGTGCTCCTTCTACTGGGAGTCAGTCATCAAAGAAGCAATAGAAATACGGCTGGACAAAAACACGGTCAACAGGGACATGGGTCTTTGGCTCAGTGAAGCGTGGAAGCCGGCTCTGTCCCTTCTGAAACATTCACCCTGCAATCAGAGAGGTGGTGAGGCGCCGCCGGAAAATGTTTCCGGCTGCTGGGGTTGGCTAGGACAGTCGCTCTGCCAGCCAATCAACGACAAGCGCAAGACGGCAGCCGCGGGAGGGAGCGAGGGGAGGGGAGAGGCCAGACATCACCAGTGCAGCGCTCGTTCTCCCTGCACAACATCCAACCTGAAGATGGCGGCAGAGTCATCCGCCGAAAGCTCGTTGTCGCATTTCAACAACATACGGCGGAAAACCCGTGAAGACTACATTTCATCGATATGCCATGAAAGCCTTCAATCTGACATAATATTTTTCACCATACTATATAATATTTTTGATCTTACCTTACTCCATGCCCAGTTATCATTCTGCTGCAGCCTCCGGTGTTGGAACGATTCTGTCATTACTTGCAAGGAATTCTTTCCAGAACTGTGCCACCTCTGACTGGATTAATTAGAACACCACATAAACCAATCAATTCAACTGCCATTGAAACATGATAGTGCAGGAACGCAAAGGTTGAAAATTTCTGGTTGTTTAGAACTTGCATTGTAGTGGCTATAGTATTAATTAATTTAATTGCAGTGGAGTGCAGGCTCCAGTGGCAATTTCCCTTATATCCTTTCTTGTACCTGCCTACGTTTTCACTCTATGAATGTTAATTTTATATTCTTTCAGCATTATTGGTAAATTGCTCCAGTCTTCTATCCCTTTTCCTCATGAAAGAAAATTTTCCCACACCATTATGCCTGAAATCATATTAGCTTGTGATCATGGTCATCATTTTCCTTCCAAAGCAGCTCTTTTTCTTCCATCAATACCTTCCATGCAGTATCAGAAATATACATATTGTGCACTCTCACAACTCTCTTCCACTCCTATTGTCTTCCGATGAATTGCATTTCAACTTCTTTATCATTTCAGTTATTGATTGTGCTCTGCATTAATTTCCAAAGACAATAATCTAGCAGCCCTTTTTTGCACCCACACCGACTCCATATTACACCCCCATATTCAATCAATGGTCTGACCAAAGTTTTGTAACCTAGTTCTGCACTTCCTTGTACATCCTCTCATTAGGTCTCTCCAGTAAGTGATGTATTTCGGAACCTTTCCCTTCTACCTGCCCGATGTGTCCTGCCCAGTTGAGTTTATTATCAAATGTTAAAATTGAATTGCAATGGAGCGCATACTCCGGTAGCAATTTTCCTAGTCATCTAATTACCACTTTCTTATTTTATTATTATTATTATCTTACATAAATTGGCTGTTAAATTCCTCCACCTATCTACTTTTGCTATTTACGAATTTTAAATTTCTTCAGAGTTTTTGGTAAATTATTCATCACTTCCCTTGGTAATTTATTCAAATCCCTGATACCCTTGCTCACAAAAGAGAATTTTCCTTACTATCTTATTCATGAAAATGCGTTGTAGCTTGATCCCATGGTCATCTTTTCCTTTCCATGCACTACTCTTAATTTTTTGACCAATATCGCTCCAAGCCCCATCACAAACATACCTTGTACACTCCCAAAACTCTCTTCACCATCCTACTGTTTTCCAATGACTCTCAATCCCAACCTCCTTTATCATATCAGTTACTAATTGGGTACTGTGGTAATTTCCACAAACAAATCTAGCTGATCTCCTTTGCACACCCTCCAACTTCTGTATCTGATTTCTAAAATTTGCCCCCAAACTGCACCACCATATTCAAGCAGTGATCTGGCGAAAGATTTGTAACCCAATTCCCTCATTTCTCTGGTACATCCTCTCATCACTCTGTTCAGTAAATGAAGGATTTTGCAACCCTTTCCTACTACCTCCCCAATGTCTCCTACTCAGTTGAGTTTAATATCAATTGTTATGCCAAGATATTTACACTTCATACCTTCAAAAGCAATTCTGCTCCCACCCTGTATTCATAAACAACCTTTAGTGTTTTTTATTTTTATTTTTTTTATCTGTGTACCTAATAAGCTGACTCTTCTTGAAATTTACCTTCATTCCATTTTAATGTATCCAGTTGGATGCTCTGTCCAGGTCACCCTGCAGCTATTCACAGTCGTCTCCTATTTTAATCCCACTTTATACCATTATGTCATAAGCAAACACTTGGAATCCTGATTGTAAATGATCAACATAATCATTAATTACAATGATGAACAGCAGTCATGGTCCAAATACACTACCCTGAAGTACTTCCTTATTTACTTTCTCCACATTTCATACTCTAACACTTTACTTTCTGCCTTTTAAGAATTTATTTATGCAGCAAGCCACTTCTTCATCCACTCCTACAGCTTTCAACTAATTTTCATATTTCAAGTCTCTTGTTCCATAGATCTCTTTTTGAGGAAGGCCTCTGGTATATGAAATATGTCTTGGTTAAAATATATATAAAATGAATATTAAGAATAGTGAAAAAGTATTATATGTTGCATACAAGCAAAAAATAAAAAATATATATAAAAAATAAAACAAAAAATAAATATTAAATTTTACAATTGAATTTTACAAAAGGCATATTAGAAACAATTAATTGTTATGTACAGAATCTTTGCTGAGCAGGAGTTGCCAAAAAGAAAATCGCTCAGTTTTTCTTAAATACATATTTATCATCTAAAAACTGTTTTATGCTTTTAGGAAGTTAATTAAACTTAGGTGCGCCAGAATTATTCACTCCTCTTTGTACTGAATACGATGAAATTTGTGTTTTGTAGAGGCCATTTTTTGTTTCTTGTGTATCTGTCAATGTGATATAAACAATTTAAAATGTTTAAGGATTAAACACATTAGAGCAGTGGTTCCCGAATGGTGGTCTGCAGAACCCCAGGGTTCTGTGGAAGGGTCATAAGGGTTCTGTGTTCTGTCCAAGAATTAAATGTACGTTGAAAAGAGTCATAACCACGTTGTGAGAAGGCTATCATGGTTCTGCTTTCATTGTGACGACTTACCGCTGCGAGACTGGTTTTCAGCTTACACTTATAAAAATTAGGATCCGTCAAAAATGTATGATCAATTGGGGTTCCGTGACCAAAAAAATGGGAACAGCTGCATTAGAGTATATACAAAACTGAGAAATTATTTTAAGACTATTGAGCTTTTTAAAGAGTTGTCCTGCCAGAAGTTCTTTGTTGTGACCTACAAAGTATTCTAATAGGTCTTATATGTGCTAAGAAAAATTGTATACTTTGTGAAGAGTTTCCTCAAAATTTTATGCAATATTACATGACTAAATGAAAATAAGAGGCAATAGAAAATGTAAGCACAATTAAAACCTGAGACATTTAGTGGTAATTCAGCAATTATTGAAGATTTTGGTAATTTTAAAGGATATATCTGCATTTAATTAATGGCAGGTTTTTGGAAACATGGAATTGATAAATTTAGTACCTAAGAGAACAGAAGCATATTTGTGAAATATGGCAAACAGCAAGTTGGAGAATAAACACGCTGATTGTTTAGTCAAATAGCATAGTTTGATGGGAAAGATTAAAGTATTAGTAAACAATGGATTAGGGGCTGATTAGTACAGTAAATTATCCTGTATCATTTGTGTGATTTAGAATTTTATTAAATTAATTTTGTGGAAATTTGTAGGTTTGTGGAAATACCAAACTTCAAGAACAGTGCCAGAACTTGAGGGATGTGAGTGGGAGGAAGGGGGGAAGGGGCAAACAGGGACACTTGTATCTTTTTTTTTTTAAAAAAGCTTCACAGCTGCCCCAGGTGGCAGACTAACAGTTTTTTCGATTGAGAAAATTTGTTGAACCGACAGAACAGTTGTTGGATTTTAGGGGAAAATTTAAGAATTTATTAAATTGAACAATGAACATGAACTTCAATCTCGTAGTTATTCAAACCTTATTCTTGTTATTTCATAGTGTAGTTATTCTCACTATGAAGTATACTATTATTTTCCTCGTACTCAAAGGTAGTGACCAGAACATTTAAAATAATAACGGAAGCATGTTTTTGAGTTTAAAATAACACCCAGTCTTCAAGAACTAACTTTTTAATGTTGCAGATGCAGATTTTGACACATCTATTTGTCTCCTGACATATATTTATGACAGAACAGGCCAATAAATATAATTTATGCTTATGAATTTAAAAACCAACATTATTGGATAAAGGAAACAAAGAAACTGCCGCGAGGCACTGAAAATAAGATAGGATAGGGAAAATAAACAGTTACCCGTCACTTACCACAGATGAAGGCAGGAGGGCGAGACACGTAAAAACACAAAAACAAAAGAATTATCGACTCGATAATTCTTTTGTTTTTGTGTTTTTTACGTGTCTCGCCACTCCTGCCTTCATCTGTGGTAAGTGACGGGTAACTGTTTATTTTCCCTATCCTATCTTATTTTCAAAACCAACATTATGTAATGCAAATATTATTGAGACCAAAATCAGTATACTTATGTCACCTCAGTGCCGCATTTAAGCATAGGCTACATAGGCTGTAACCTAGGAGCCTGCACCACAACCTTGGATCCCCCGCCTGGGCCAGTAGTAGAGCTAAAAAAAGGTCACCCATAAATTTTTTGGGCCAAATTTCGAATATTTCGAAATTTAAGCTGGAGGCAGCCAGGACCACTGCCGACAGGGGGGCCCGCACCACATGTATAGCCTAAGGGCCCATAGAGCCTAAATGTGGCCCTGTGTCACCTACTACTCCATATACCAATATTGCTAATTTTTTAATTGGATGGGCCCCAGTTGCAAAACATGCCAGTTCCCACAAAATCAATAATTTGAACATCTGTTTTTCAGTTAGAGCAATCAGAGTTTTCCCTAACAATACGACCCCCTCTGAACTTCGTAGATGGGAACTGTCCTACCAGAATATCCTTGACACCAGACATCCTCCTGGCCTCAATCTCCAATAATTTCTGCCCACTAGACCCAGCACTTATTATCTATACCATTTATATATATTTTTTAGTTCTGTATTTACTATTTTCCATGCTACTTACATTTATTTTACTTTTCAATTATAGTTATATATATATATATATCCCCACCCAGTTATTTTCATCTCTTTCAATAATAACATATCGTTATCAGTATCGATTTTCGATCTAATATTTGAGCTTACTCCCCCCCCCCCCTCCCACCACCTAAACTACCATCCGTGCCTGAGACGCCATTCACCAGTCGGCGTCTATGTGTACACATGTGACGCCGCCTGGGGCTTCACCTTTTGCACGTTTAAGGCTGCTGTAGGCCGAAATATTGCACTTCTCTTGTGTTTGTTTTTTGTTCGTCGTCCCAGCCGCCTTCATCTGTGGTAAGTGCTGGGTCATATTTCCCTATCCTTCCTTAATTTTTTTATTATATATTTATATATATATATATATTTGCTACAGAATAATCAAAATATTTCCACAAGAGCAACTACTGCAGTTAAAATATTCTCTTTAATATTTTTTTTTTGTAATTAGAATATTTTTTTATTACCTTTTTCTAACCACTTGTATCAATGCGGACTGTCACTTAATATCATAAATAACAAACAGAGTATTTATGGAGATGTAATGGCTGTTATTCATGAGTGTCACTTCTTCCACAGATTGAACCGTCCAGTGAGATGTATGCTGGATCGCGATGAAGATATGATATGCTCAGGACAAAGACATCCTTTTATGGGGAGATATAAAATTGGATTTACAAAGGATGGAAAAATAATTGCTTGTGATGCAGAGTTGTTTAGCAACGCTGGTTGTACACTAGATTTATCAGCAGCTGTAAGTATTATATCCAGCATAGATATTTCACTGCTGATGAAGTGTGAATAGTGTTAATCATTATAATACATTTGATTAGATGTTATTTACTAATAACATAGTTATATTTGTTTCCTCTGTTGTGGGATACTAGGGTGCATATGTATAAGCAGCACATATATCATGTCAAAAGGGTGTAAATTTGCAGAAAGTTTTCTGTCAGTTGAATCATGAGTATCCAGTGAAATATTTAATAACATTACATCCGAAAGCTGCATGATTGTTAGAGCATGATGCATGGATCATAGAGTTTAAGAAGTGGTTGCAAAATTTGATACTCCACTGTATCAGATTTGACAGTATTCTCTCCCACACAACATCAGACAGCTCGGTGGCCAGTCATGTTTGCTGAAGAATGAGACCTGGTAGTGGTGCTAATAATGACAGTGCATCAATTGACTGATAGGCAATGAGGGACATGGTAGAGAAATATCTGTTTTGTGACTTTTGGCACTGATGGGATTAGTAGCTGAAAATAAACTAAGGTGCCATCACTCATAGCTCAATACCTGGAATCATGAACAAGTGCACTGTACCCAATAACTGGAAAAGGATAACTTAGTTCAGAGAGTCATGTTTCCCACTGGTTTGCACCTATTGTTGTATTTTAGGGTGTTGCAAACGCCTGAGGCCATGAATCTAACTTCCCAGCAAGGAGTTGTGTAAGTTGGTGGCAGTTCCATAATGGTTTGGGATGCATTTATCTGTCATTGGTTAATTCCTCCTGTAAAATTTAACCTGTCAATGAAAGGAATTCACTATGTTCAACTGCTTGGTGACTGTTTGCAACACCTATTTCCACCACCTACCACAACCATGCAATTAAGGATGGCTGAGGACTTCTGCAGACTGAGCCCATGGCATGAATGATTTGATAAGCGGAAATAGTTCCCTTCCTTTGGTATATCAGTGTAGCTCAGTTCAATTAAATATCTTACACTTGAGTGTAGGAAACAGGTAAATACAGAGAATATTATATAAAAAAAACTGAGCCTTGATAAGAAATCGGGAATGATAACATATCCAATAGAAGTTTATCTGCTTTTTAATTATGTAAACCAAAGTTCAAGTCAGACTTTCATTATTATATAAAAACACCAGGTGTACCTGCAACCTCACCACACAAGATTTTAGATTTGTGCTGTTAATTCAACTGAGCATGGTAGGTGAGCAGTTAATGCTCTGGCCTCACATTCAGGAGGACACCGGTTCGAATCCACGTCTGGGCATCCAGATTTGGGTTTTTCATGGTTTCTTCGAATCACTCCAGGTGAATGCTGGGATGCTTCCTTTAAAAAAGGCAATGGCCTAATTCCTTCCCATTCCTTGTCCCCAGTCGCATCCGCCTCTAATGACCTCGACATCGATGAGGCATAAAGGCATAAGTAAAAAAAAAGATAAACTGTTAATTCATAGATAAACTATCAACAAAGTATTGGATAGGTAAATAGGGCAGAGGAACATCCCGTTTTTCCATTTTCTTGGATCTCCTCTCCTTCTGAAGGAATATTGTGTGCTATACTTTAATCATATTTTACAGCATCACTTGTTTCTACCCTCCTTGAAACTACCAGAAAAGCAGAAGTTTATATTTGTTGATGACTCACAGGCACACTTCAGTATTGTTCAAATGGCTTCTCTGCTAGCAATATTTGAAGTTGTGCTACCTGCTGAACAAATTTATTTATTTGTAATGTATATATGAGGGTGGTCTGAAAAGTTTCTGACCTAACAAAGATACAAGACATTTTTTCTGAAATTTTTATTTTATTTTTCAACATAATCTCCTTGTAACTCTACACACTTCTCCCAGCGATGCTCCCATCTCTGTAACCCGTCCAAATAGTACTCGGCATTTTTCTCTGCAAAATAATGTTCATGAAGGTGATTGCCTCTTCATTTGATGAAAATCTCTGTCCTCCGAGCGCAATTTTTAGATGAGGGAACAAAAAGAAGTCGCTTGGGGCTAGATCTTGTGACTAAGGCGGATGGTCAAGCAGTTAAAACTGTAATTCGTGCATTTTTGCCATGGCAACCACTGAGGTGTGAGACAGGATTTTCTTTTTCTGCAAATGTGGCCATTTTTCCGCAAGTTCTGCCTTCAGCTTGTCAAGTAATGATGTTTAGTATGCTCCTGTAATGGTTTTTCCTTATTGAAGGTAATCAATTAAAATAACTCCATGACTATCCCAAAAAACAATCGCCGGCACTTTTCCAGCCGAAAAAAACAGTTTTTGCTTTTTTTTGGAGCCGGTTCCCCCTTTGCAGTCCACTGTTTGTACTGTGTGTTTGTTTCGGGCATATAATGGTGTATACAAGTTTCATCTACAGTATTTAATTGGCACCAAAACTCAGATTTATTGTGCCTAAACTGGGCCAACAGAGTGTTGGAAATGTTCATTTGAACACGTTTTTGGTCTAATGTGAGCAAACGTCGCACCCAACGCATGGACAGCTTTCTCATACCTAAATTTTGATTTAAAATGTAACAAACATGTTCTTTTGAAATGTTCATAACCTCTGCTATCTCTCTCACTTTAATTCGGCAGTCATCTAGTACCAATTGGTGAACTTTGGTGATGGTTTCGTCAGTAGTTGCAGTTTTTTGACGTCCCGAACGTTCATCGTCTCCCAATCTCTTACAGACACATTTAAATTCAGCTGCCCAAAATTTCACCGTGGTAAGTGATGGTGCAGTGTTTCCATACACAGAATCCAACTCATCTTTGATTTGCGTAGGCGTATTGCCTTTCAAAAACAAATATTTAATGACAGCTTGATACTCGATTTTGTCCATTTTCACAAAAACACTCACATCAACTCACTCAAATGACTGTTACATAACAACTGCGCATCCAAAATGGCTGAAACTTTGGTGAGTATCTGTCAAAAGATAAACAACGAAATTCACTAGCTTTTATTTAAGAGTGATGCCATCTTCACATTGAGGTCGGAAACTTTTCAGACCACCCTCATAAAATCCAGTCTTGCCTCTCTCTAAATATTCCACCAAATGGTTTAACTATTAAACTTCCAGTTTCAGCTTGCCATCCACAAATTCACCTGTCACTTCATGCTTTCCGTTTCATGCAATCCCTTCTGGTTCTTCAACAGTATTCACAGTATATCAACATTCCACTCAGGTTGTCTAACTCCATAAAATCTGCTGCCTTCCATCCCCTCACCTCATCCATCACATGCAGCAAATCCTGTCACAGTGTAGACAGATGCTGGCTCAAGCTCAATATGCAAAAAAAAAAAAAAAAAAAAAAAAAAAAAAAAAAAAAAAAAAAAAAAAAAAAACACCTTTGCAAGCAGTCAACTCTTGTTGGGAGCTATTTAGTCATGCATGTAAGTAAAAAGGTGACACCATTTAGATTTGAATATACTATTAATGGCACTGTCCTTAGAACGGTAGATTCTGCTAAATACCTAGGGGTAACAATTCGTAATAATTTGTCATGGAATGAGCATATTGAGAATGTAATTGGGAAAGCAAATCGTATGCTTTGATTTCTAGGTCGTAATTTAAAATAATGCACACCGGACGTTAAATCGATTGCATACAAATCACTAGTGCGGCCTCACTTAGAATATTGTTGCCCTATATGGGGTCCCCATCAAAAGAGATTAATGGAGGCATTAGAGATGGTCCAAAGAAGAGCCGTGCGATTCGTGACAGGTATATATAGTTGGAGGGAAAGCGTAAGTGCAATGTTGAAGGAGTTAGGTTGGGAAGACCTGGAGCACCGAAGGCGTTTCTCTTGACAGAAGCTAATTGAAAAATTCTCGACTGACGTATTTCGGAATGACAGTAAACAAATATTGCTACCAGCAACATTCATATCCCGGAATGATCACGAAAATAAGATAAGAGAAATCAGGGCCAGAACCGATTCATTTCTGTACTCATTTTTTCCACGAGCGATTAGGGAGTGGAATAGAAAGGATTTACAGGGCGACTAAACATAAAATCCGACAGGAGTAGCTTTCGATAAAGTACTCCGGCCATCCTGATCTGGGTTTTCCATGGTTTCCCCAGATCGCTCCATGCGAATGCTGGGATGGTTCCCCACAATAGCCCATGGGCGCCTCCTGCCATATCCCGTATATCCCTTCCAAACCATTACCTTCCCGGATAGGTGCAATGCACCCTCTGCCACACACTTTTAGTGAATCGCGGAGTAATAATAATAGTAATAGTAATAGGTACATTGAGAGCACTTCTTATGTTTGTTAAAGTTAACGTTTGAACAGGTCCCCCTGAAATAAAAACCATGAAATTACCCTTTGAATATTTTGTGTTATCAACTTTGGGCTGGTAGAACCTACACTCAGTAATTTAGTTTGCTAAGAATCAATAGTTTAATCAGCTTAGCCTTTCGTATCATATTAAGCTACTTCTTCTGTACTCTATAACTGGAGGGTGAAGACAGTCGTTGGAGTGTACCAGGTGTATATTTGTGAGGAGGCATGGAAAGATATTGGTGTAGGAATGAAAAGTAATTCATGGAAGGGAAAAGATGACCATGACTATAAGCTGGCACTCGATTTCAGGCAGAAAGGTGTAGGAAGATTCTCTTTTTTAGGTAAGGGTGTCAGGGATTGGAATAAGTTACCAAGAAAAATGTGAATAATTTAACAAAAACATTGAAAGAATTTAAAGGTAAAATTTGTAGAGGGCAAATTTAGGTGGGTGCAGGAAAGGGGCAGGATGGATGTGTAGGGAAATTTCCACCGAAGCATGCGCGGCATTGCAGTTTTAATTAAATATGTTAATTTATTTAAATATAAATTCATTCACCACTCTCTTCAATAAGTGAAAGATTTTGAAATCTCTTCCTACCAAATGCCCAATGTGTCCTGCCTAGTTGATCTTACTATTAAATATTATGCCAATATAATTACACTTAATTTGTTCAAAGCAAATCCTTCTCTATTGTATAATCACAGAAAATGTTTAGATTTTTTATGTGTGCTCCTAATTAGCTGATTCTTACTGGCATTTATATTCGTTTTAAGTTGCCATGCCCTGCTACATATCCAGTCAAGTTTACATTTCAACAGCTCACAGCCCTCTCCTGTTTTTATCTGACTATATACCATTATGTCTTCTGCAAACAACTTTTGACTGTGACCAATTGACACATTAGAATAATGGACAGCAATACAATATCTTGTGGCCAGTTTTCACCTTTTCCTCTTTTGTACAATATTTACGACCATAACTCTTTGATTTCTACGTATCAGGAATTCCTCTACCCAGAATGTCACTCTCTCTTCCATTCTACTGGTTTTACCCTACTTAACTCCATTTTATAATTCACTCTGTAAGGATCTGTAGGAAGATCTGGAAGATCTATGGCTACACTGTCAACTTGACCTCCTTTGCCTGTCTCATTTTATGTATATAGTCCACACACTGATGCCCATGTTGTCATTTTGTAAACAACTTTTTTTCCACTCAGACCTATGATATGTTTGTATAGCAATCCCTTGATCAATTACCTACCACTGATGTCAAAATTATCAACCTATAATTTTCAACAACACTGAACTCCCCCCCCCCCCCCACTCCCCAATTATGGACTGGTACCAATAATGAGAAGCAAGTCTCCAGACTCAGTCTAAATAATATTACAAGGTGAGATTTAAGTCTGTGTTCCTCCATCTTTAATACAGCGGTGATAATAATATCCGCCATAAATAATTTTTTTAGCTTTTTCAATTTCTTCATAATATCCTTAAGATCTATTTCAATTCTTTACTGTTCATTTATGCTTATATGGTAAAGCTCCTCCTCTTTTTTAAATCCTCCGATCTGTGATTGATAGTCCCTAATTGTCTCATTAGATCAGCAAATATAGATATGGTTATAAAAGGACACATTTTTCAGAACTCAAGAGATGTTTCAGAGGAAGGTTCAATGTACGGAAGTAGACCACAATTAAAGTGGAGTCAAAGTGGGAATAGTTAAGGGAGATAATAGAATTGGGGAAGAAATGTTCATTTCAAAACAGGTAATAAAGAAAAACACAGTACCTGTAAACTACAATAGGGAGATAAGAGATTAAAGATGTTATTGAGAAGAAAAAAACAACCGAGTTAAGAAACAGCACGCCAGCAGAGAATGCTTGAAACAACTAAATAAGGAATTAATAGTAACAAAGAGATGCTAAAGATGTGTTTATGAAAAGTATAATGGGAGAGGAGGACCATTGTGTATGCTATGGTAATAAATTGAGAAGAGAATGTATTCAGACATTTTTATAAAAGGATGAAGAAGAAGTTATGAAAGATTTGAGAAAGGATGTAGAGAGAGAGAAAAAAAAAAAAATCGACAATGGAAAAATTAGTTTGCATGGAAATAACTATTTGAGCATATCGTATCTCATATTAATAATGATTCTTATTATAATAGTTCTTGTTAAATTTGTATTTGATGTATTGATGAAAATATTATTTATAAATGTGATGTTGGATTTATGTTTGATTTAAGAATGATTTTTTGTACAAATGATTGTTACAGGTAATGGAAAGAGCTATGTTGCATATTGAGAACTCTTACAAAATTCCAAACATAAGAGTAAGTGGAACAGTGTGTCGCACAAATCTTCCTTCCAACACAGCATTTAGAGGTTTTGGTGGCCCTCAAGCTATGTTCATTGGAGAAAATATGATAAGACATGTGGCACATTTTCTGAAGAAAGATCCACTTGAGGTACAATAATCGTTATTCTTTCTCAGCACAATTTAAGTTTCAATTATTGCTATGTAGAATTTTTAATAGGAGTGGAAGGTAAGAGATGCATACTGACATCACCTTAGTTTAAATTAATTTATTTAATATATGGATGTTGTGGATCATTTTCCTCAATTGCTGATAATATTAATAAATAAATTATGCCAAAGCAATTGATTTTTTGTATTTATTGACCTCCCATGCGCGTTTCACTTCTTCTGCAGAAGCATCTTCAGCGGTTTTTTTCTGTTAATTACGTACAAAAGTTATAGCAGGTTATGTTGCGTTTGGTACAGTGGAATTATAATCTAACTTATGATCTACTTACATTTTGTGGTCTATTGCATTTCTTTTAGCTCCATTCTCAGCATCAGTGCTTTTGCCATTTTTGGTGAGAAGTGTTTTAATTATTCAGATTCACAACACTGCACTTTATTTCACTGCACTATGTGTTTTTTCTTGTGAATGGTCGTTCTGTTTTGTTTAATAAGTATCGAGTTTGTGTAGTTATGCAGTGTTGTTTTGTTTTTTCAGTCTTCCATTTGTTTGGCGGTTTATTTCAAATGTAAATGATTTCAGTAGTTTTTTGTGGTTTCATATGTCCTTGTTTATTGTTGTTTTGCCTGTGTCAATGTTTGTATTTTATTTTAGTTTAGAGCTCTTATATGTTCCATGTATCTGGTTTAGAATTTTCTGCATGTTTGTCCTATGTACTGTGCTTCGCATTCATTGCATGTTAGCCTGTATATTTCTGAGTTGTGATATTTATTGGATTGTGTGTTATTTTTAATGGTTTTATGTATTGTGTTGTTTGTTCGGAATGCTATTTTTAGTCACCGTTTTTTGAATATATTTGCAATTTTGTATTTTTATTGATGTATGTCATCACATGCCATTTCTTTCTATTTTGTTGTGTATGTGGTGTGTTATCTGGAGTTTATCTAATGTGGCATGATGATGGGGTTGTATTGTGTGAGGTTATCAGACAAATAAAGAAAATTGTGGTGGTCAGATATGGTTGACCAGAACGTTGACGATGAGCATGATATGTTTCATGCAGTCCAACATCAGGGCATGTGTGCATCTGAATCACCCACAAATCTGGATATTGCATGATTGGACTAGTTGGAAAAATGGAGACCCACATTAAGGCTCTTTTCAAACTCTTATCAAGTGCTGATAAGGTTGTATGTGGCTTGTCTGAGTTCTTTATAGTGATCACTCAACATCTGATGCTTTGTGTCTCTAGTATACTCTACCATTCCTTGTAACATTCCACTAAACATGAACAAGGCTAATACAATCTGGGGGCTGTTCTGTCACAGAGAATTGTGACTGTAATCATTTATGTATCTGCTGATAGTATGTATGTATATGAAGTTAAATTGTCATCCAATCATGTCCTCTGGGTGTTTCAATTTTTTTGCCAACAAGTGTAGTTCTTAATAACAGCTGCATTCTTTAAAATGCTTTTATTTCTTTCAATCATGTTCTGAATTGAGATCCAACTTTATAAAAATTCTCCATGATGAACCTAAATTTGCTTCAGTAGATCCTCTAACCTCAGCAAATTCATGACCATCAAATACCAAGTTCCTCAGCTAATTCCCGCGCAGTGTACCATGCTGTAAGAGTTGCAATTTGCACATTCTTCCAGCATCTTGATCCACCGAAACAGCATCAAAGCATTCCAATCATATTGTGTTCATCCTGTAAACATTCCGTATTCACTTTTCTATATAGGTTGGAAAGTGGATTATTACCAAGATATGTGTCTAGATTAGTACAAAAGAATAATGTTGTATATAATTATAAGACAAGCCAGGCAAATCATTTCCATTCAACTTATAATGGGAGTAGTAAAGCACAGAAAATAGTGATGCACAAAGGTTTAAAAATATATAACAGACTAGCTGATACCCACGACTTAGTATGCGTGGATTAAGAATTTCTTTGTCAGAATTGAATATAGGAAGTTGTTGGTAACAAAGGATGGTCCCAAACCTCACCAAGTCGGCATAATATGACCAGAAAGCCATCACTTTATCATTATACCATTTAACCTGTCTATTGAAGAGAATCAATTTCCAACATTTTTAAAAACAGAATAACAAATGAAGGTGAGGCGATGTGTGTGTGTGTGTGTGTGAGTGTGAGGGGAGGGGGTGTTAGCTAAAGACAGCTTTATTTCAGCATGGTCTTTTCTTCTTTCTTCAGCATGAGCATCCGATTCTTGGGTTCTAATAACTTTAGTTGCTCGTACTCTGCTAGAGCTACAACTTAGGCCAGTTTACATATGCAAGGCATATCAAAAAGAAGGAAAAACTGGTGCCAGAAACATTTAAGCAGACACAAAGTAATAGGACAGAGAAAATTGACATCTATTCTAAATAATACGATTTTTCTCTAAACAAAATTTATGAACAAATTGTACACTAACATAATGCGTGAGAAGCATAGCTTGAGCAAGAGACGCACATCCATCTATCTGTCACCATTCGATAAGTTCTCAAAATTTTGTGACTACAGCTGTTAATCATACCAAAAAAAATATCCTCTGCCCTCCCTACAGATTTTCTCATCAAATTCCAAAAATATAGGTATAGGCCTTTAGTCGTAAAAATGTAACAAAAGACAGAGACTTACTTCTGCATTTATAGTATTATTACTGCAGATCCAGTGCTGGATTTCCCATTAGGCTGTATAGGCTCCAGCCTAGGAGCGGCAGCGTCCTAGGAGTGGCAAATTTCCTAGGGTGCCTGCTTTAGTATTAAAGCCGTCAAATTTGTGTATGATTATAAACATGATAGAAAAACGTCTACTATAAATTTTCATTTAAGTGGTGACATCTAGTAGTGAAGTGACAAACTCGGAACAATTAATAGAAAAGAGGAATACATTTACTATCAAGTTTCATTTAGCTAAATTATTAATTTAATTCTTCATTAGTTTCCTGACTTTCTAGCTTGTACAATGTAGTCTGTAGCCTGTCGTATATTTGCAAAGGAAGACTCTATAGACAGAGGTAAACTTCTGCTGATAGACTTAAATTTCATGATTTCTATAATAAAAATACTTAAGTATGATCTAAGATTTCATTAATTGAGTATCTGGATGTTGAAAGTCCCCGAGCACTCGAAAGTCCTAATTTTATTGAAAAAATAATTGAAAAGTCAATGATGTTTGAAACTTAAATCGTCATTTCTCAGCTAATAATGTATTTAATTCTTTGAAATTTTTAAGAAACATGTATTGAACTATGCCGAAACCGGTATTCTGATTGAAATTAATATAAATTATAATCATTTAATAATAATTGATTATAAATTTCACCGTACGTTTCATCTAATTAGACTGCAGAGAAACCTCAGTCAAATTCGTTTCGTCATCTCTCCTGATTTTTGAGGAAGCAATCTCTGTGTAACATTTACCCGAACTTGGATGTAGCTCTCCGCAAAGCACTTTGCACTCCAGCCACAAATTGTTCTGGAGAAACGAGCTTTTCCTGCTTAAAACCAGTGAAGAATTACCAGAGGTCTTCATTATCTCAAGAAAAACTAAACTCTTGGGCTCTTCTATATATATGAGCAGAGATAATGAACACCATAAACTATGATGATCTTATTGATGACTTCGCTAATCAATAATCCTGTAGAAAACTATAATTATGTATTACATTTTTTATTTTCTTGTTTGTATTCTTGTTTCATAATAAACATTCATTTTTCTTGTTTCTATTTTTTGACTAAATCTGAATACTTTTAAGTAATGAAGTTACTCTTAATCTATATCAATTCACATATACATATAATCGTTTGCTACCTAATAAAGGTAATACAAATTTAGTGATTAGTATAAGTATGAAGGAGAAAAAGGTGGCTCAAAATGAACAGCCTACACTAAAAAAAGTTTAAATCCGGCCCTGTGCAGATCACACACACACTGACTGTGAATCACCCCTCAGAGATCAATATAACATAAAAAAGTGTACACCAACAGCATTTCAAGACTACCTACGATTTGCCTCGCATTGCACCCCTTACTTTGTGATATCTATAGTTTAACATTCAATCTGAATAACTGACAGCCCAGGTCAGACTCTTACGATCAAAAACAATTTTTAAAATCTTAGCCTCCACGGAGATTTGAACAACGACCCAAACATCAGTAACCAAGCACTTTAACCACTGAGCTACCTGACCGCTACATGGAAAAACAGTACAGAGACATCCTCATCCAACGCGTCTGTCTATCGCCATTCAGTAATTTTTAGATAGATAGATAGATAGATATGTTCACTTTGATCCCATGTGAGAATAATCTCGGGGATGTGGAACAGTACATACACTTATTAGTAATGTCAATATTACTATATAATTGATAATATTATTATATATTGACAACAAGTTAGCAACAACCCATTAGTATAACCTAATATCTCCTGTAATCTACAAATACAATCCCGAGTTAATTAATACTTATTATGTGGAACAGTGTATACACTTGTTACCAGCATCTAATAACCAGTTATTTTCTTACCAACCAGTTACCATGTAAGGTTTCACTGTAATTTGTGACTACATATTATATTATGTTAGTTCTATTATGTGGAACAGTACACACACCTATTAGCAATATCAATTATATTACCAACAACTCATAAGCAGTCAATTACTTAAAAACCTGTTAATATGATAATTTTTCACAGCAGTTTTTGAGTGCATGCTATCCCATGTTAGTTACTATATATGAGTGAAATTTTGTAAACAGTGTAATTAGTTCATTTGTCAAGTTTCAACAGAAAGAAAAACCATATATCATTTTAGTAATTGTGGATAATTTTGTCACCTTCCCCTTCCATACATCATATACACTATTTTATCAGTCATTCTTAGTTACCAAATTCCAAGAAGAAAATTCTTTTACAGAGTAAAATGGGTTCTGAAGCAGAAACTCTTTCAGTTTGGACTTAAAGTAGTTGGGTTTTTGTAGATAACATTTAATTTCTGTTGGTAATACATTGAATAAGGAAGCTCCAGTAAATGTTAGCCCTTTCTGAACAATTGACAGTGATTTGTAATCCTTGTGAATATTATATTTATTCCTAGTATTATGGCTATGTATGTCAGCATTAAGATTGAAGTGTTCAGGATTTTCTACTACAAATGATAATACAGAGTATACATACTGTGCTGGCATTGTTAGAACACCCAGGTTTTTAAATAGATTTCTGCACGACGTCTGTGGGCTTGCTCCACAAATAGTTCTTATAGCACGCTTTTGCAATTTAAATACCCTCTGTGCTTGTGACGAGTTTCCCCAGAATGAGATGCCATAAGTGAGCAGGGAATGAAAATATGCAAAATATACTAACTTTCTGGTTTCTATATTAGCTATTCTAGATATTACCCTCAGTGAAAATGTTGCAGAATTCAGTTTTTTAAGAAGTTGTTGAATATGCTGTTTCCAGTTCAATTTGTTATCTATATATACACCCAGGAATTTTGTGAAACTGCTTTCATTGATTGCTTTTCCTTCTGATATCACATTATAGCTGTCCTTTGTTTTATTTTTTGTAACAAACTGAAGTAACTGTGTCTTTTCTACATTAAGTATTAGTTTGTTGGCATTAAACCACCTGTTAATTTTCTTTATAACTTCATTTGCTGTGTTTTCGAGGTTTTGTGCTGATGGGTCTTTCAAGGATATGCTAGTATCATCTGCAAAGAGCACCATGTGTTCATTATCACCTAGTATATGTGGGAGATCATTTATATAGATTAAGAACAGCAGAGGACCAAGAATTGAACCCTGAGGCACACCACATTTAACTATACCCCATTCTGAGTTTATAACATCTCCTGTATTAACATCTTTCAGTGATACACATTGCTTTCTATTTTCCAGGTATGATTTAAACCAATGTCCTGGCTTACCACTAACTCCATAGTGGTCTAATTTACCTAGTAGAATCTCATGATCAACACAGTCAAAAGCCTTAGCAAGATCACAGAATATACCTAGGGAATTTAATTTTTTATGCATTGATTCCAGTATGTTGTTTACAAAAGCAAAAATTGCTGAATCTGTTGAAACGCCTTGTCTAAAACCAAACTGTACTTTACTGAGTAGGTCATTTTTTGTAAATGTGCATACACCCTTCTGTACATTGCTTTTTCAAAGATTTTTGAAAATGCTGGTAGAAGTGAAATGGGTCTGTAATTCTCAATTTTTGAGGTATCACCCTTTTTATAAAGCGGTTTGATTATTGACTTCTTGAGTGAGTCAGGGAAGATACCTTCTTCAAAAGAACTATTACAAATATGACTAATAACTCTACTAATGCTGGTGTTACATTGTTTCACTACATGGGTTGAAACCTCATCATAACCAAATGACTTTTTATTTTTGAGGGATTTAATAATTTTTTTCAATTTCATTTTGACTGGTGGGAAATATAGACATAGGTGCTGTTTTTGGTGACAAGGATTTAAGTATTGCTATAGCATCCATATTCCCAATATATTTTCCTTTTATTTTTTCAGCAACTGTTAAGAAGTAGTTATTGAAAGCACTTCCTACATAAGAGGGGTCAGTTACAAGCTTATCATTAATGCTTATAGATATAGGTTTATGTTCAAGGGATGATACAGTTGTTTCTCTTTTAATAATGTTCCAAACACTTTTTATCTTATTATCTGAACTACTAATCTCATCGTTTATGGCCAAACGTTTAGCTTCTTTTATTACTTTGGTTAAAATTCTACAGTAAGTTTTGTAATGTTGTCTGAGAAGCATATTATCAGTATTCCTAACTTTTACATACAATTCCCTTTTATGTCTGCAAGATGTTTTAATACCAACTGTAACCCAATTTTTGTTTACTCGTTTTTGACCAATTGGAGCTAGTTTTGTAGGGAGACACCTTTTGTAAATTTCTAAAAACCTTTGGTGAAAGTAATTGAATTTATTGTTTACCCCTTTTAATTTATAAACAGTGCTCCAGTCCTCATTGAGAAGTTCATCATTTAATATTTTTATTGAATTGTTCTTTAATGGCCTAACTCTGACAAATCCTTTCTTTTTGTTACATTCATTTCCCACAACATCCAAAAGTATTTATTTGAGCATTATGGTCTGACAAACCATTTTCCATTGGAACTGTTTCATATATTTCTAATTTATTGTGCTCTACAAAAATGTTATCAATAATGGTACTACTATCTTTTTGTGTTCTAGTTGGGAAATTTACAGTTTGATAGAGATTGAATGATCTAAGCATTCCTAGAAGATAATCTGTCTGGTTACATTCTACAGCAAAATTTATGTTGAAGTCTCCACAGAGGATAATTTCCCTTTTAGTACGTGATAAGTTTATTAGAACCGCCTCAAGTTTATTACAAAATTTACTGAAGTCTCCTGTGGGAGCCCTATAAACTGTCAGCACTATAAGATATTTGTTTTCTAATTCTAACTGTATTGCACAACATTCAAAAATCTTTTTCTATACAGTATTTACTTACATCTAACGATTTTGTCTCAGTATTTTCGCTTACATATATTGCTGCACCACCCATTCTCATCTCTGACCTGCAATAACAAGAAGCTAATCTATATCCAATAAATGGGAGGAGACCTATTTCAGAATTCTTCAGATGATGTTCTGTCAGACATACGATATTTATGTTAAGATTCAATGATTTTTGGGTTTCTTCTATAGATATTATGAACTCATCAAGTTTGCTTGAGATACCCCTAACTGTTCTGATGGAACAAAGCTATTTTAGACTGACATTCTTTATTTTTTACTGTAATACCATTATGTACATTTCTTAAATAACTCTTCCTACTCTTGACATTTGGCCTAAAAAAGACTGAGTCCTACCACCAATTACCACTGGGATGGGGTTCACATCCAACCTGCCTCTCCTGATGCTATTGGCAATCAGTTGCGTTAGCTTCTGCTTGCCCCGAACATTCAGGTGGAGTCCATGGGAGGTATGGTCACTCCGTGTTATGCCAGAAACATCTATCAAACCAATGTGTGTTCGGTCAGCCTGACACAATGCACGCTTCAGATCTGCCTGTGTACGCTGTACATGACCACGCATCCAGGGTTGATCATAACGCCTGAACAGGTCAACAAAACCAACATTTTTTTGAAATTATAAGACAATATATATTATTTATACAGATAATTTTTCAACCAAATGTAGAAAGTATTTTTCTCCTTGTTTCAAAGGATAAGTGTGCAAAGTTTCACCAAAATTGGAGGGAAACTGTGGATTTGTATGAAGAACAAACAAACCAACAAACAAACAAACAAACAAACATACATACATACATTCATCTTTGTATATATAGATTATCTGAAAAAATGAAAAGGACCAGAACTGTTGCAAGTTTCAGAGAAAAGCTGGGTAAATGGCTAGAGGAGAGTGATTGTAATGTTTTATTGTGAAGGTTTCAATGTAATTAACACCTTGTTTGTTTTTGTTTTTTCTCTTTTACTTTTAATGTGATTTATGAATTGTAAATATATATATAAGCAAATACAAGAAAAGTGCAATATTTCAGCATACAGCCATAATCGTGTAGAAATGAGATACCAGGTGGAGTCAGATGTGTAGACAGAGATGGCCAATTGTGTATCTATTCTGTTAGGAAAGATTTTCTTAGATAAGTAAGAAGATAAGGGATTGGAATAAGTTACTTTTGTTAAAAATATCACTCAACACAGTAAGATGAATGGTAAAAATTAATCTCATCCAGAGTTCATATTATTTTAGGTTTGTGCACTGAATTTATACAATGAAGGAGACAGAACACATTTCAGCATGAAACTAGAAAATTGTACCATATGCAGATGCTGGGATGAATGTGTTGAAAGATCTGATTATGCTACAAGAAAGAAAGAGATTGAAACATTCAACAGGTATGTCTGTGAAAACACCTATTTTCCAAATCCTCATATAGATTCATATAATCTTCTTGAAGTTTATATGAATAAATATATTGTTTCATAAAAGCTGTGGAGCAGAATAAACATTCACATTTTTGTATATAATTGTATAATTATCTGGTGAGTGTTAGTACAAACAATCAGACCATTAGAATAACAGTTTTCATTGCATTGGGTAGCTTTTTTTTTTGTCAATGAAAAATGTCAATTTGCACTGTTAAAAAATTTTGTGATGATTGATCATCACTCCTATATTATTAATTTCTAAGAAGTAGTTATATCATTCATACAGACATTCAGTTCAGTGGTCTATTAAAAGCAAAACATTAAGGATAAAACTTATATTGGTTTCATCAGTGCAGATGAGCCCAGTTACATTAGATCTGGAATTCCAACATTATTCTATAATCTTGCATTCAAGGTACTGCTGCTTTATAAAGGAGTTGGACTGCAATGATATTGAGGTAGGAATTGAAATTATAAACATTTTTGCAATTAGTTTTCACAGCTATCATGATGGAAATAGCTTTGTGCGCTGTGTCCAAGCACTCCTCCATTCCGTGACATTTTGACCAAAGGCTATGATCTTCTTTAGGGGACTAGCCTCCTGCTGAGTATGCTACACATTCTAGCAGACTCGGCAGGAGGATGTGGCCTCCTGTTGAGAAGACCACAAGCTTTGGTCAAAACTTAATGAAATGGAGGAGTGTTTGGACACAGTGTTAACTTCTTGAAGTTATTTACAATAGAAATTGAAATTGATACTATCATTAGCAGCTTCTGAGTGGTCTGCATTTTAGGTGGAAACATTTGTCTATGAGCATTAATTCGAGAGAGTTGATTTATGACCAGACCTGCATACTAGGCAGAACTGGTAAGTTATATGGGATGTTTCACTTTTAGCACACTCTGATAGGAAAGCTTATATCAGTAATGGTGTTGGTGAACAGGAAATCATAGCCCTGTGATAGGATTTGATTGATACACTTAAGGCCTGGGAAGAACTGCGTGATTAGGACTGGAATGTTGCTGGTGCTAAGTGTTGGGGGTGATCGTTGAACTGTGTTGGTTGTGATGTGGCATGTGAAAGTTGTTTGTGGGATATCAAGGGTTGGGAGATGTAATATTATGTTATGCTCTACTGGTCAGAGCATATTTGGTTCCCACTTGGTGTGAAACGAAGTGGAGGCACAGTTTCATGTTAGTTCATTTATATTATGTGCTGTACATTGGAGAAGAATACATCCACATCCATGAATATGGCCTGGTTGTTTGATTAGGATCATATGAAGTGCGATCAGAGTTGAGCTTGTCAAGAAAGCAGAGAATGTTGTTTTAGTCAGTGTGTCCAGGTTATAAAGACATCATCTATGAATATGAATGTATTGCCAGATAATGGGTTTCAGATTATCTTGATCTAAAAATAATGTTCTTGATGCTCAGAAAGTGGATCACGTAATAGAGGACCATACAGGTACCCATGGCAGTGCCACAAATTCAATGGTACTTTGGTAAGAAAAAGTAATTATTTAGAATCATAAGTGCTAGGGTTGTGAGGAAAAGAGTTCTGAGGAAGCAGTTGGGAGGGTTCTGATCTAAGAAATATTCTATTCTACTGAGCCCATAGCAGTTGGGAGACTGAGTAAGGCCAAACTAATGTATATGAAGTCAATAAACATTTGAAGAGGACGGTTGTGGGAAAGCGGTGATGGGAATAGTCAGGATTAAGACTGGAATTTCTTAAAACTAGGCTCTGCTTGTAGATTTGCATGTAGATTATTGTTGAGATACATAAAGGAATACTTTGTGATGTTTAGTTTACATTATTTTTTAAACATGCCAAGATGCTGGCTTACCTAGAAATATTACATAAGCTACAAATCTGTGTGGAAACTAGTTCTTCACTTTTACTGTATCTCTTATGAACAGTACCTATGGGGTCATGTAATGGTACTTGCACAGTGTTACAGAATGTCACTGAATATTTCGTACGTATTAAAAAAAATTGTGTCATGTAGTTATTAATTTTTTAAAGATGATTCTGTTTTTTACACTATTTTTGTTTTTACTGCAAAATTCTGAAATTAGATCAGAACAGAATGTTTAATACAAAATCGAGGAAACAGTTACATTGTAAACTTTTTATTTCTACAGATCAAGTTAGTGTACGATTTTTCCTCTTTTATAATAAGGCTTAAATCTCAATGCCTCTAGTCAACAGAAATAAAGTTGGTGAATGTGCATATCACTATATTAGTTTTGAATTACCTTTCTCTACCTCTTACAAAGAAATATAAAATAATCCATCACAAAACTTAATCGAGAGTAATTTATATTGGATAAATTTGAAGAGACTTTGTGTAAATGCCGTGTTTCTTTGGTTGTTCTTACTTACCATTCATTTTTACCATAGGCAAAATAGATGGAAGAAAAGAGGTATTAGCATAGTACCTACAATGTTTGGAATCTCATTCACAATAAGGGTCCTTAACCAAGCTGGAGCTTTGGTGATGGTATATACAGATGGGTCAGTCTTACTAACTCATGGAGGTACAGAAATGGGACAAGGTTTGCACACCAAAATGATCCAGGTATGTATGGGGTCTTCAGAGATACGACTTTCCATTTACTATTTGTAACTCCATATAAATCATTAAAAATGTACCAATGATTATACAAATATCAGTAACTGATTTAATTTTTCTGTTCTTGATTTAACAGGTGGCAAGTAGAGTGTTAGGAATACCAGACAGCTACATACACATATCTGAAACTTCTACTGATAAGGTTCCAAATACATCAGCTACAGCTGCTAGTGCAAGTTCAGATTTGAATGGAATGGCAGTAATGGTAAATAATATTTAATGACATTTACTTATAAATAATGTTTGAAAATATCTTGGGCATGCGGCCAGGTCAGTTGATGGTAGATGAATGAATTTTCGAAGGCGTAACGTGCCATCATCTTCAGGTTGCATCCACTGGTCGGCATGAGGAGTGCAGTCCAGGATGCGACTGCTGGTCTGACCCAGCCGCATTGGTATTTATACCCTCCGAACCATCCCTTATACTCCCGCCGTGGTGCTCCGATAACGGTGGTGGGGTGGTGCACTCCAGCGTGTCGAGCAGTGACTATCAGTCTGTATGCCACCTACGTTGTGCACTGTGCCTTGGCTCTGGTGTTTGCGAAGCCACTTCAGTGCTGGGTTCCAAGCTTGGCTTAGTTGGAACCTGTTATCTTTGTTTATGAGGTTACTCCATAGCTGGATCTCAATGGCTTCCTCGTATACACAGTCCCAGAAGTGAGATGTGTTTCTCAGAACTTTGGTGTCCTCATATTTAATAGTATGCCTTGTCTCTAGACATTGTTCAGCAATTGTGAATTTTGACGGCTGCTGTGGCTTGGTGTGGCATTTATGTTCTCTGCACCATTCTTTGATCGTGCGAGTGGTCTGCCCAACATATGCTTTCCTGCACTCGCATGGTACCGATCACAGAGCAGTCAGTATTGTCAGCAGAAAAACTTGATAAAAATGGGATGGAGGTAAGGGTGTGTTAGGGACACCCAAATCCACTTCATTGTCATCATCATCATCATTATCTTGAGCACCTTCCAACAACTGACCAGTTCTGCTTTGAACAGAGGCCTCTCCAACATTTACTGTCCATCCACCATCTCTCTTCTTCTATTGTCTTCCAATTTCCTCCTCTTTCCTCAACATGCTTTCTAACACCTTTCAACCATCTATCCCTATGCCTCTTCCCTTTCAAGTCGATGTCCAGCATTTTCCTTGATATCTTTTCCTCTACCATTCTCTTTACACAATCATATCATTGTAACATTAATTTCCCTATTCTTTATCGTATAGGTTTCTCCTTGACCATCTCCCTGATTTTCTCTCATTCCTCCCACTCATTTCCACAGCTTGTTCTCTTCTTTTGGACCACCTTCTTCAGCATTTCATCCATAAGTACTACAAGTAACAGGGGTTACAGGTCACTTCCTTGTTTTAGTCCATTTTACAATTTAAACCATCCTATCTTATCCATTTCCACTGTGACACAGCTTTTACAACCATTATGCATATTGTTAAACTAAATCCTTGCTTGGAGTTATTGCAAGATTTAGTCTCAGCTATAACCTTAAATGATATTGATTATTTTTCATGATGTGTCTGATCCCTTACTGAAGTTGCATGGATTCGATACTTGTGGTTGCCAAACTATTGATTCAATTCCCTACAATATTAAAGGATTAAAAAAAAAAAAAAGATTAAGTTATGTATTCTTTGAGAGTATCTGAAGCTATACTGGCATCAATTCATACATTTTACAGACTCGGACATCGAAAATTACATTGGACTGCAGATTATTTTTCAAGAAACACAAACACTGAAAGTATACTTTCAAAAACACCCCAAATTATTATGAAAGTCGAACAAAAATAACATATCATTGTTCCGAAAGATGTACTTTCTAGTTAATTTTAAATTCATCTTCACCAAGTTCCACTATGATCAAAAATATTCTAAGTTCCCAATGAGTTACGCGTTTGGTGAAATTTTATGAGCATGCAGCTCCAGCTTGATCACTAACTCATGTGTCGTGTTAAGTGCCTGCCATCATACTGCCGTCCAGAGCCTGATTTCCATGGCTCTTTATAGTTTTTCTCCAAGGTTATGCAAACTTATTTTCCTTATTTTTAATACAAATCTTTCTGAAACTTTTTCACATTATAGACCATTTTATTTTGAATAGTTTATGTAATCATAAATTTTTCCTAAAAATCTCTTTATTTGGATGATACTAATTTTTGAAGTCATCGTAGTTATTTACGTTTAACTTTTAAAATACTTAATCCTCCTGATTTAATGTGAACAGTTTTCTTAAAATTTTCTCTTTTATTTAGTATATGTTGCAGATTTCTAATTCTCAAAATTTTAGCTTAATCTTTCATTAACTAGAATTGCATCTTAATTGACACCTTTGTGACATTGTGTGAAGACCTAGAAATTCCATATCTCACTACCTTTGACTTTTGATAGAAAAAACTGCTTTATTTTATGATAGGTCATTTAGTTTTCAAAAATCTTTTTTATTTCAATTTCCACTCATGTTGTTGCTATGACGTAGACTTTAGATGGTGACATTAATAACAGAACCTCTGAGTCCAAAAAATGAAAATCTTACTTTTTACCCATAAATTATTAACTTTCTGCCAAACTGTTAGATTCATGTTCTGTGAATTTTTATCTATTTTCTGAATCTAATTTAACTATTTTATTTACAAAATTCAAATTCATAATCTTTATCTATTAGAAGAGATAGAGACTTGTTTTTGTTTTTGTTTTGCAAGCAAGCTCTATCCACTACCAGCTTGCTAGGCTTGTTGTAGCTTCAGGGTTCCTGTAGAGCCTTAACAGCTACCATATCCATCCTATGGCTTCAGATCAGGGAGATCAATGGTAGACCTGATATTTGCTATGAGACAGGTGCAGGAAAAACATTATGAGTATGGAAAGGATCTACTGTTGGTATTTCTCGATATTGAGAAAGCATATGAATGTGTACACAGGAGTAAGGTATGGAAGGCCTTGTAGAACAGAGGAGTTCCCAAAGAAACCATCAGTAGAGTGAGAGAACTGTACCAAGGAAGTGTGAGCTATGTGAAAATAGAGGAAGGAAGAACATATTGGCTGAAACAAATGAATGGACTAAATCAAGGAAGTGCCCTCTCACCACTACTCTTTATTGTAATCATGGATGATATAATGCAGAAGGTGGCAGTGAGGTTGGGAGAGGAAAACATTGAGGCGATGGCTTTTCTGGATGGGGAGGTAATGCAGTGACAGTTGGATGTATGGACATACAATGTGGAGGAATATGGCTTTAAATTTAATGTCCTTCAATAGTTAATTTCAGTCTCTGACCTCAAGTACTTCCCCACTCTCCTATGCCTGAAATTAAGTTGCAGAATACCCCTTGTGGTAATGTTCCTAATATCCATCCAAGCCTTATTGGCTGTGTAAGTCTTAAAATCACCTTCAACTCTCTTTACTGACCTTCAGTCTCCCAGAGACCAAGCTCCTAAATTGTATCAGTTACTGATTGTACAGTCATGGTATGCAAAAATTCCTGGACTAAAGCTGTAAAACCTTAAATACTTTCTTTTAAGTATTGTAACTTCAGTCACCTTCAACGTAGTTTCTCTTCACTTGAGAACATTGGTCCTACTGTTTTTTCCAATGGCCAAATATTTTTTGGAATGTTAATTCTGTCATAACATCCAGTGCCACTAGAGATTCATGTTATATTTCATCCATGGTCTTGAACTGATAACTTCATGTTCATGTGAGGGAGGAGTCAGAAGTCACAGTATACCAAATCAGGCCAATAAGATTGCTGGAGAGTGCCAGTCATGCAATCCTTTACCCAAAACTGTTGTATAGAGAACATATTGTGGGTAGGTGCATTGTCATGTTGCAGGAGGATGAGTTTCTTGTTCAAAAATTCTAGTTGTTAAAACAACAGTGGGCATTCTCCTCACCTGTTAGTATTTCTTGGGTTTTGGCAAACTGGGATTCTTTTGCTGTGAAATCTGTTGCTTTATTTCTAGATCATATCCATACATCCAGCTTTCATTACTGGGAAGCATCTAGTTTAATGGGGCTTGGAAGGAAGATTGTGTGCTCACATCCTTTTCTTCGTCTGATGGGAAGCTGGTTGTACCATCGTAGGATTCAGCATAATGATAGCAAGTCTCTGATCAAAATAGCAAGATCAAATTTGAGTGTGGGAATTAAAGTGAAGTTTTGAGGGGAAAAACAATTGGAGCTATGATAAGGATACAGGGTAAAATGGAAGCAAATAACTTGAGTACACGTTTATCTAGGAGAGCATGAGCGTCGTTTGTTTAAAGTGTTGGTTTTATGTTCATTGCATTTTGCTATTGTAAAAAAATGACGAAAAGATCGGAACAATGAATTTGCTTAAATTTTGCTTTAAACTCCAAAACAGTTCTGCGAGACAATCGAAATGATGGTGGCATTTTGGGATGAGTGTATGAGCAGAACACAAGTAATAGAGTGGTATAAGTGGTTCAAAGATAGCTGCACGTCTGTTAGTAGTACTCCACGCTCTGGGTGGCCTTCCATGATAAGAACACCAGATAATATCAAATGTGTGTGACTTGTGATCAATGAAGATCATCAATTGATTGTGCAAGAACTAGAATATAATCTAGGGTTTGGAAGATTTTAACTGAAAATTTGCAAATGGTTGGTGTGTGTTAGAATTCATTCTGAAATTACTAATGGTGGAGCAGAAAAACCTTTGCCTTTAATCGCTCAGGCCAATTTGGAAATGGTCAATAATGATGAAAATCTACTTAAAAAGACTATAACTGCTGATGAATCATGGGTTTATGGTTATGAATCCTAAAAAAATGACAGTCTTTGCAGTGGAAGCTGTCATCAGACCCACGACTGAAAAAAAACATTCCAAAGTCGGAGCAATTTCAAGTTGTTACTGATTTATTATTATTATTTTTTTTTATGAGGGTGTTGTGCACCACAAATATGCTCCTAAAGATCAGATGATCAACAAAGAATATTATCTTGAAGTTATGAAAAGATTGTTTTGACGCAATTAGAAGAAACCAGCATCTGCTTTGGTCAAGCAGTGATTGACTTCTTCATCACTTTAACATGCCAGCATATGCATTGAACCTCATGTAGCAATATTTGACAAAGTACAAAGTCATTGTAAGGTAGCCTTTAGTTCTCTAGAAGCATTCCCACTAACTATCCCCAGCAATAACATAGTTTATAGACCGATTTTGAAGTCGCTGGTGTTGGACTTAAAAATTTCGAGAAGAGTAATTGACAACTTGAAGGAATTTCCTCTATTCATTTCCACAGTTAAAATTCATCATTAGAATCATTTTAAATTATAGTCATTATATCGGAAAAAATTTATTTTAAGAGAATATTCAGTTTGTTCACGTTTTGAAACACGTGATCAGAAAAGTAAAAATTTAAGATTTGAGATATTGAGTAAAGCTACAGCTGAACTTTTATCACCTGGTGTAGTCAGCATTGTTCCAGATATTTTTGTAGTAAAATTAAATAATTTGGCAAAGTTTAATTAGTGGTTTCAATTAAGAGAAAAAAATGAAATTTTTAACTAAAAGGAATACAATTGAGACATTTATATCAGTAGATAGCCTAAATTGAGAAGATTACGAATATATAATGGTTTCAGGAAAAAGTCTAAGCATTTGTCAGAATAATTAAGTTTTTAAAGATAGATTGTCGCGGATTGTTGTTGAAGGGCGTAAAAATTCCGCCTAACTGGTCACGTGATGACTTCAATTTTTAGATTATAGAAACCCTTTTGAATGTTAAATTAGATTAAAACAGATAGAACATGATAATACAAAGTTCCTGTAAAAATTTCAAGTTAAACTATTTAGTACTTTTGGAGATATTAATTAAAGAAAAAGTTGCTGACGTCATAGGCTCTGAGAAGTCTATAAAAGATCTTGCAGTGAGCTCAGATTGTCTCACTCCGTGCTAGATTTTCAAAGAAGTAACTTCGTAATATGTAGTCTCATTCTTTCTCCGGAAAGTGATTGCGTAACTTCAAGCGGTAGCGGTTTCGGCAAATTCTAACATGCCGTAGTACTCACTAATGTTAGGGGGACTTTGTGAGTTTTTGTCTTCTCGTACGAATGTGCTTAATCTATAATCTCCAATGAAACTGTTGTTAGATGCTTTATCGACGTATCTGGTACCGACAATGTACGAGTGAACTTTCGCAAGAATATAAGTATTGTGTTACTCTCAAACTGTGTCAAGTGACTTTATTTCAATTACTCTTCGCATTTGGGGTTTAATACGAGTGCGTGGCAGCCAATTTATTTAATATTATAGGTACCAGAAGGCTACACATGGTCATGAACTTAATTGTTCAAAGTTCAGGTGAAAGTGTTGTTAACCCCCAGTAACATTTCGGCCTGACATCATACATCTCAGTCAACCTCCATACAGCCCTGACATAGCTCCCTGCAACTTTTGGCTGTTCCCAAGATTGAACGTTCTAAAGGCGATACCAAAAAATGACTTCCAGGACTGCTTATAAAAGTGGAAAGGCTGTTAGGAGCATATTCTTCAGTCAACTGAGGAAAACTTTGAGGAATGCCACTGGTGTGATGATGCAGAATAAGACTAGTGGGGAAATATGAAGGAAGGCTGGATATTTTTAGGACAGATCTCGTATATAAGTAATCTGGTTCATGAGATAGGTTCTGAGAGTGTTACATTCATGGGATGATTGGGTAAAATTTTTGTACCACAAACTGTCAGTAGTTAGGTGTGGAGGGCAGGTTAAGAAGGGGGGTGGTAATCAGATATGAACTAACTGATGCAGACTTGAAAAAACAGGTTATGTTAAATATTATTTAGGCAACTGGAAGGTAAGATATCAGCAGGTATTCCCTGAACAGAGCTATGACTAAAGTAAAATCAGAGGATCATGGTGGAATAGTAAATGTGGGAAATAAGGAGAAACAGTAAATATGGGCAAGTTGTGTTTGCACAAGAGTTGATCATGATATAATGCCAAAAAATAAAACAGTAAAAGTAATGACATACTGGGGTTAATATGAAGAAATGTACACAATTCTGAACCAAATGTAACATCTATATCATCAATGACACCAGTGAACCTTATATCTAGTACATGGTTATCAGAACTGTTTCCGAGAATCTCAGTGCTCAACCAGAGTTGTTGCACCAACAACTGGGCACCATGCCTCAACCTTGTTTACAGGTAAACAACTTCATGGTAATTACTCAGGAAATTTAAGTGGGGTGGTTTGTTCCTCCATTCCCCATGACTGAGGTGGTCATGCAGTGTCATGTACCCTCACACCATATGCATTGCAGAGGTGTTTGAGTTTAACCTAGCTCTTTGCTCCACTGTGTGGTGATTGGCTCATACACCACCACTTTTCTTACCTTGTTGAACTAATTAATCCTGTGACGTGCACAGGACATCCCACAGTGTTGCAACATCCTGAGCTAACAGTATCCAGTGAGCACTTGCAAAAAATCAACAGAGAAATCATCAAGCAACAAAAAGTTTTGGGACATATTTTTAAAATTTGAATTCATATAATTTTTTGGTTTTTCTCTAAATATTGCTATACAGTATATCTGAGTTGCTTTGACAAGGTCACCTAACATCTTGCAGATATCTTCATTTACTTACTGCGCAGTAGCTGTAGTACCCATTTAAACACCACCTTTTCATAACGGCTTGTCCTAAAGATTTTATACTATTGTAAGTGGTCTCTTTCCAAATCCTTAACCTAACAACATGAAATAGCATGCTTTTTGTCATACATAATGGATTAAAATGATTTTGTTTGTTACAAAAAAGTTGCCTTCATACATCTGTATAGTACTACTATTTAAAATAATTTAGTTCTGTCAAATTTGGATTATTTTATCATTTACAAAGAAACATTGCTTTGCTTTCTGTTTCTAGTGGTGTTAAATTATAATCATCATTTTGAATGTTAATTAATTTGTAATCTATATGTACTGGTAGACTAGATAATAAGAAATATTAAAGAACACAATTTAAAATTTTTCAGGATGCATGTCAGAAAATAATGGATAGGTTAAAACCCATAATAGATGAAAATCCAAAAGGAAAATGGGAAGATTGGATAATGAAAGCCTATGTAGAGAGAGTCAGCCTATCTGCTACAGGTTTTTACAAGTAAATTGCAAAATGTAGATTTTAGTGTCAAGTGAATATCACACCATAAGATATAATGTCTAATCAACTCTTTTTATTTTATTCTAGAACTCCTGGTATCACTTACGATCCAAAGACCAACACGGGAAACCCATTCAATTATTTCTCATTCGGTGTCGCCTGTTCTGAAGTGGAAATTGATTGCTTAACAGGCGATCACAAGGTAAAAATTCTGTTGATAATTATTTTCACCTATTTTGAATGATGACATAGATAATAAATGTACCCTGACCACATTAAAACCAGGATATATGTGAATACAAAACAAATTCACAGAATTTTGAGTGACTCCTTTGTCATGTAAGAGTGAGACATGCAGCAAGCCTAACACAAGCACTTACATGCACCGAGTCTGCTGCAATAATAATTCATGTGGTCAAGTGCCGTACATTCCTACAGAGGTATCTGCACTAAGCTATCTGTATGTACACTTACTCTCAGATGATTAAGAGGTCATTTGAAATATTGTGAGCTGCATACACCTTAGATATTTTCACATTCATTTTAATAAGTAATTAATTTCTCTAGGCTTATTCAAATCCAAATTTAATAGTGTTTTGTATTGTATCATTCTTATTATTAGAGTACTTTAAGGTGTCAACATTAAGAAACTGATTTCTTTTAGTAGCAGATATAAACTGTAATCCTGCAGTTAATTTTTCACAAACTCTGGAAATCTTATATATATCTTCAAATGTTTGGCACTGAATGAGCCAATATTGTAACAAATCCTCTTTCAGAATTTTTTATAGTCATAAATCTTGTATTTATTTGTTTTCATTCTATGAGTTACTTTTTTGATCTTTGTTGTAATTGATTAATAGCAAGTAGCATGTAAATGAAATACGCAAAAGGGGAGAAGAGAACAAAATCACTGAAGACTATTGTAACTGGTCCTTGATATCCTGGAAACTGGCACTGGAGCAGAGCTGATGTCTGATCTGGTACCACACAGGTTCCATTGGGTACAAACCTGGAAATTTTGCTGGCCATGGGGGTTCCTCAACATTATGAAAACAGTACACAGAGGCACGGCATTGGACGAGTATTGTCCTGTTAGGCAACATATGAGGACATAAGATGTCTGTGATATATGATTGTGCCCTGAGAGTTCTCTCAATCCCTATGTACCTGATGGCTCCCTACACCCTGGTGCCAAAAGTAAGATCACTTTTCCTCTTCAAAACATTGGAGGAATGGGACATCTCCCCAGGTCACCATTATAGTTGCCAAAGACAGTCATCCAAAGTAGTACAGAACTGTGATTCATCACTGAACACAATATAATGTCATTTATCAACAGTCCATGCTTCCTGGTCATGGCACTACTAGAAATGCAACCATATATGTGGTGGTGTTATTGGCAGCATACACATGGGAGGTAATTGTTTAGTCCAGTAATGATGCAGGATGCTACAGAATCATACAAGAAGTCCATTACTAGTTTTTATATGACAGGCACAGATGCATAAGGTTACAGTATGCTTGTTTCACAATACAGTGACCCTCCCTTGTGGTGGTCAGATGTGGTCGACCAGGACTTTGACGATGAGTATGCCTGCCTTCACATTCCCATTCAGTCCAATATCAGGCCACTGTCATATCTGAATGCCTATTAAATCTGAATATTACACGATTTGACCATCCAGCCAAATGCAGACCATAATGAAACCACTTTCAAATTCCCTTGGGTGCTATTAACGCTGTCTCACACGAGTATGAAGCATTTTCATATCTTTCATAGTGATCAATGCTGCTTAAAATCTACTCCAGTCGAATGGCTCCGCCTCACAGGAATAGCACCACCATCTGTTCGAAGGTAAATAGCAATGACCAAGGAAAGGAGGAAAGTGGATCATGAAATATCTCACCCATTATATGGGCATACACCACACAGGCAAAGACTGAAATCCAGGAAAAGTTTCCTAAGAAAGTCTCAGGAACTTACAATTACAACTGAGAAAGCCAGGTTACAACTACAAGAAGTTAAGACACCTCTTCCCCATAGCTGGGAAAGATTGTTCGAATCTTTACGGCCTGGCTATGACAAGGGATGGTTGATACGGAAGTCTCCGAATAGGCTAAGATTAGGAGTGGGCTATGCGGAAATCAGTGATATCAAGTGTGACTGCAGAGAAGACCAGACTGTTCAGCACATGCTCCAGTGTCTACAGTGTCCAGCATCCTGCTCAGAATCTGATCTGTGTGAGGCCTCAGAAAATGCACAGGAAGTGGTCAGGTTATGGTCCAATACAATTTGATGTTTGTGATTGTGTGACCATATGTTTCTGACACGAAATAAATAAATAATAGTGATCAAAGCATCTGATGCTGTTCACACCTTTTGTATACTCTACCAGGCCTGGCAACAACACTAAATATAAACAACACTAATGAGCAGTGGTGACCCTCCCTTGTGGTGGTCAGATATGGTCAATCAGGACCTTGATAATAAGTATGCCTGCCTTCATGTTCCCATGCAGTCTAATAACAGCCTACTGTCATATATGAATGCCTCACAAATCTGCGTGTTACATGATTTGATGAACTGGCAAAATGCAAGCCAACAATGAGGCCTTCTTCAGATCATCTCAGGTGCTGATAACACTGTCTCACACAAGAATGCAGCATCTCAATGTCCTCCATAGTGATTGAAGCATCTGATGCTGTTCATGCTCCTTCTATACTCTTTGCTCAGACCTGCAACAACACTAAACTCTAATGGTGGCCATTCTACCAGAGAATTACAACTCTAACCATTTACATACACAGCACGATGTGTATCGAGTTATATTGACATCCTATCATGACTTATGGGTGCTTCAATTATTTTATCAGTGGGTTAATTTGTTTTGTATATAGAATATTTATCAACAGTAAAAAGATGATAAAATGATGTAGGTGAACTTTATAGAAGCATTTTATCATGATTGTACCAACACTTATGTTTTCCTATTGACTAAAATGTCCATGGAAGCATAACTTTGGAGTAATGGAGTCTGGGATTGGGTAAGTTATAAGGAGGTTGAATTTCCAGTGCTTCTCCCAATTTTACCACTGATGAAGGCAGGAAAGCAGCAACAAAAATATGAAGATTAACCCAATTTGCAACATTCCAGTACAAGGATGAGACACACCACAAGGGGATTGGATAACATATGGCGAGTCTCATTGTATAGACATATGATTACCTTGTTATGTGTGTGAATAAGGATTTGTAAAATGTGTTATTCGGTATGTGTAGCTGCCATTCTGCTTTCATCTGTGCTAAGCAATGGATTTAATTTCTCTATCCATCCATATTTTTATCACCTAAATGCATTTTAATTCTCATTATTATTTGGAATTGTTTTCTACAATTCTGCTATTTAGATCAGAACACATGCCCTTCATGGAGCACAAATCTTGTGTCTGAGGTAGTCAGCCTTGTTTAGCATACATTCTATCATATTATATTGAATACCATCATTTGTCTTTTACTTGACCACATATACACAGAAGTGCTGAAAGTCATGGGACATCCTAATATGAGGTGGAATTTACTTACACCTGGAAATGTGCAGTAGCATAATGTGTTATTGACTCACCAATCCATCAAAACTCCCTTGAAGTTCCTCCTCTACAACCAACCATAATTGCAAAATGTTTCCAGTGTGGGATGTTGTGCATGAATTGACTCCTTGATCTGTCTCAGATATGTTAAATTTTACTCATGTCTGTCAATCTAGCTGGCCAAATCATTCTCTGAAATTATTTGGAATGATCCTTAAACTAATCATGAATGATTTTCACTCAGTGACATGGTTCATTGTTGTCCTGGATAAGTCGATCATTGTTTAGAAACATGAAGGCAATGAATGGCTGCAAGTGGTTTCCCAACAGTTGAACATAGCTATTTACAGTCAATGGTCAGTTCCGTTTGACCACAGGTCCATTCCATGTCATGTAAATGCAGCCCATACCTGAATGGAACCACCACCATCCTCCACATTACCTTCCTGAAAACCTGGATCCATGGCATTGTGGGATCTGTGCTACACTCAGACTTTACTATCAGCTCTTACCAATTGGGACTATGATTCATCTGACCATGCAACCTTTTTCCACTTATCTGGGGTCCAGCTGGGGATGTTTACAACCCCAGGTGAAATGCTGCAGACAGTGGTGTTTTATTAACAGCAGCAGTTGTGTTGTTCTTCTGCTGCCATATCCCATCAATGCTAAATTCACTGCTCTGCCAATTGTATTGAGTATTGCTGTTCTTTGACAGTGTTGCCTGTCTGTCAGTAATGAAAACTCAACACAGCCATCACGGATCGCAGTCATTAGTTAGACGTTGTTGGCCACTGTTTTGGCAATGGCACACTCTTGACACTGTGTTTCAAAGAATGTTGAATTCACAAACAATTTCCAAAATGGAATTAGCTTAGTCCATGCATCTTCTCCGTGGTCTTCCAATTAGTCTTCTTTCCTTACCACTATTCAAGAATGCTAACTTCGGCATTCTCCCCTCCTCCATTATCTTAACATGCCCCAGCCACTGCAGTCTGTTCTCTGTTAATATCTCTACCAGTGTTTCAACTTTTAATCTTTCCCAGAGATTTTCACAGTATACATTTATTTTAAAGTACACCCGTACTTCAAAGGATTGAACTACGCATGAGTGAACATTGTTTTCGGTTTCCACGAGCATTTTAGGACTTTCGGTGCTAAAACTGATTCGGAAATAGGTTACTTTCTTTGCAAAAGCTGGATTATTATTATTTTTTGGATGTGGTGCAGGTCCCTTTGTGTTTTGGGCCCCTAGGCTACATCCTATGTAGCCTATGTCAAAATGTGGCTATGATCCTGTGCTACATTTAGGCTCAAAAGTATGAGAGAAAGGGTTTTAAAGCTAGGAAAAGTGACTTAAGAATATAGCACTAGGAATCTGGAAAATTTGGTGTATTATTGATATATTTGGACTACATTTTGGAAAGTTTTGAGAATTTATCTGACTTTTTATGGTGTGATTGTTTGTGTAGTGTTGGCTAAGCTGAAATGTGTGACTAGAACTAGGAATCTTTGAGATAAATTGCAGTTGTTATGAGTGAATAAGCTTTGTATAATTGATATAGTGCTGTAATTCAGGGCACTTAATACAGTAAATACATAAAGTAAACACATCCTTAATAATAAAGCAACTTGCAACTCAAAATTAATCTGATGTCATAATCAAACCTAAAAACTAAATGTTGAATTTTCAAAATGTAGAAATTTCATCACATTCATTTTCATTGGTAGTACAGATAAAGACAAGCATTTTGAAAAACAGGTTGCAAAATGTAGGAATTTTACTACATTTTGAAGTCTTTCACCCTGTGGCTAACAGAGCATCCACCAGAGCATCCATTAACAATAACATGTCAGTCATTTTAAGGGATAATCCAAATTTAACTGTCACAATAGGGTGTATCATGAAACATGTTCTGACCAAAATCAAAGGTCATGAGTAACTTCTAAGTATATTTTTTTGAAGGAAGAAAGAAATTGAAGTTTTTAGTAAAATAGTTAGGGAGACAAAAGTATGCTCAAAAAATGGAGAAAAATAAATACAATAATAATATAACAACATTTTAACAAGAATTTTGAAATTTAAGGGTGAAAAACAGAATTTTGATATCAAAGCATTGACACATGTGAGTATCAGAAATTACTTCTTATTGAGTAGACTTACAAGAATAGTATAACTTCAAATGTTCTCAATAAATCTTATTATAAGATAACAAAGCTTCCATCTCAAAATAGTACACCGTGAGAATGAGGAAATTTTGGGAATTGCAGGATGGTGGTTCTCTGTGGGAAAACACTGAAAGTCCAAAGAGTATATAAAGACATCATTTTCTTGCTTCTCAGCCAGTCGCCAACCAGTAGTATATTGGGTCGGTCACTTCTGTGATTTGAGAGAAGAAGAAGCTGAACACCTCAAACATGTTGTAGTGAAACTTCTAAAATTTGGGTCTCGGACATGATTCATGGACTCTTAACAAATATTTTGATGACAGAGAATTTATAAATTTATCCAGTGGTAGAAACTTAAGTTAACAATATGGTACCGATCAATTATTAAAAGTGTAGAATAGTTCTTATCAGCTCACTCAAAATGAGATTGCAATTTCAGTTGCAAGAGTCAGTGTATGTGTCTTGAAGAATAACCTGCAGTCTTCTAATGTGTCTTCAATGTCTGATCTAGTGTTCAAAATGTGTGATCTGATACCAGTTATGCTTCAGAAAGTTTTGAAGAATATATTGCTGAACTATCATCTGTGACCTTTTTATATCATCCATAACCCGTATGCTGTTGCAGGGTAATTAGCTCAACAGTTTGGTGATTGCTTTAATGAATCTATGCATTTAAAAATAGGTATCAGACATAACGAATAACGGTCACACCTTACATCAAAATATTATATACTCCTTAGAAACATTTTCTTCTAACATGTTGTTGTTATCCATATGGTCAAACTGATTAGTTAAAGTGTTAGTAGTGGTGTAGGAATTTTATGTGGTTGAGTAATAAAATCAGAAGTGGACTTATTACCATGTGTGTTATTGTTTGATAGCCTAGATGAACCTTTGTTATGAACAGTATTATCATACTTGTGCAGCCAATCATTGGTCCTGCGACAATAACACTCTTTGTCCAAGTCCAGGTTTCAGACCCATAGGTCAGTATTGCCTGGCAATATACTTTAAATAGTAAGATTTTGGCTTCCTTGGATATATTCCACCTCCAGATTACATGCCTTATCTGAGGGTACAATAGTTAACTCTTCCTTATTCTGTGTCCTATCTCTTTCTCCATCTCTCAGTTGATAGTTACTTTCCTTCTCAAATACACAAACCACACTAAGCATTCAAATTTAATGCTGTCTAGTAACACTTCCTTGGATAGGCCAGTATTTTTTTTCTTTCTATATTCAAGATCATAGTTTTTTCTGCCACCATTTTCCTAATTCTCTTTCCAGATTCTGGTCTGACAGCTCCCATATCATTATGTCATCAGTGTATGCCATTATGTTTAACTCTGCTGGATCTCTTTGTACCTAAATTTCTGCAGTGACTTCATCTAATTACACATTTAACTGAACAGGTGACACTATGTATCCTTGCCTAACTTGACTTTGCACGTGAAATCATTCAGAGCATCTACTATCTATCTGCACACAATTCCCGCACTTCTCATAGATGTTCCTTGATTCATTTTTCTATTTCTCTCTTTTTCTAAACACAATCACATGCTTTCCCTTAATACTTTGTATGCCTCTTCTGTGTATGATAACTACAATGTGTTAGATTTGTATTAGCCATTTATTGAAATTTGAAACTAATTAATTGTGCTTTAACCTTTGTACAAAAAAATCAAAACTCATATTGTTCCACTAAGACCTGTGCTCTTGGAATTACTATATTCTATTATAATAATAGCTTCGAGCCTGTCAAAAATGACAGTTTGAATGCAATATTCAGGCAGGAAATCATGAAGGAATTAAGAAAGTTGGAAAGACCTAAAGGGGCTAGTGTAGATAATATTACTACAGATATTTTAAAGATAACCGGATGTGACATAGTTCCTTATCTTGAAATATTATTTAAATTGAGTCTGGATACTTGCTGCTTACCACAGGACTGGAAAAGTGCGAAAGTAGTACTGGTACATAAAGGAGGGGCGAGAAACACAGTAAAAAATTACAGGCCAATCAGTTTGACATCAGTGGAAGGTAAATTAATGGAAAGATTAATATGCAACCACATCAGAAATATATGTGAGGAACATAAGTGGTTTTCAAGTAGGCAACATGGGTTCATGCAAATCTCAGTTGGTGGGATATATGCAAAATATTTCAGATGAAATTGACAAGGGGGCCCAAATTGATAGTGAATCACTAGATATGTCAAAGGCGTTTGACAGAGTAATCAATAAAGTGGTAGTAAATAAGGTAAAAACTATTGGAGTGGATGAGAAAGTGATTTGCCGGGTAGAAGAATTTTTGAATGTTAGAAAACAGAAAGTTAGGGTAGGAAATGCAGTATCAAAAGAAGTGGAAGTAAAAATGTGAGTGCCGCAGGATAGCATATTGGGACCATTGCTATTCATTATTCTAATGAATAATTGTGTTGATTGTTTACAATCTGAAATTAAATTGTTTGCAGATGACATAATGCTATATAAAAGAATCAAAACGATAGAGGGCTGTAAACAGTTGCAGGTTGATCTGGACAGGATATCTAGTTGGGCTGGTTAACATGGGATGAAGATAAATGCAAAGAAGAGTCAGCTTATTAGATACACAAATAAAAAACAAAAGGTTAATTATGAATATAAGGTGGGGAAAAATTGCTCGCTGAAGACTTGAAATGTAAATATCTTGGCATTACATTTGATAACAAGCTTAACTGGACAGAACACATAGGACAGGTGGTAGGAAAAGGTTTCAAAATTCTGCACTTGTTGGAGACGGTGATGAGGGGATGTATGAGAGAAGTAAAGGAATTGGGTTACAAAACTTTGGTCAGACCATTGCTTGAATATGGTAGTGTAGTATGGGACCCACATTTTGCATATCAAATACTGGAGTTATAGAGGGTGAAAAAAAGGGCTGCTAGATTGGTTTCTGGAAATTATTGCAATCAGTGACAGATATGATATAGGAGCTGGAATGGGATTCATTGCAAGACAGTAGGAGGATCAAGAGGGTCATTCGAGTGTACAAGGCGTATACTGGTGATGAGGCATGGAAAGATATTGGTGTAGGTACGAAAATTAGTGCATGGAAGGGAAGACGACCATGACCACAAGCTGGCACTCAATTTCAGGCAAAAGGGTGTGGGAAGATTCTCTTTTTTAGGTAAGGGTATCAGGGATTGGAATAAGTTACCAAGGGAAATGATGAATAATTTACCAAAAACATTTTAAGAAGTTAAAATTTGTAGAGGGCAAATGTAGGTGGGTGCAGGAAAGGGGGAAGATGGGTGTGTAGGGAAAATGCCACCGGAGTGTGTGTTCCATTGCAATTAAATTAAATCTATCACTTATTTTTAGTAATGGAGTGGACATTATAATTTAGCAGGGTGCCATTGCCACATAAAGCCCAATAGCTTAAACCAATATCCACACTTCAACAGTTATCATTCTCTCCACACAAACACTCCCTTCCATATGGCCTTGTCATCTGCAGCAGACACATCTTTTTTGTTGAAGAGCCCTACCTCATTTCCCACTGCTAAATTGCTGATCTTACACAAAAGCAAATCTCTTGTGCTGCCATCCAACCACCCCACAATCATTATTGTACTCTGAAAACCAACAATCACCCTGTCTCTAACACTCAGTGGGCAAACAAAGCATATAACAAAATAACATACAATCTTAAATAAATAAGTAAGAATGAATATTAAACAAAAAAATATATGAAGTTAAACATTACGTCTGGTTACTGGTGCTTCAAGTTAGGTGGTGGAGGTGGAAGAAAGAAGAGAGAAAAAAAAAGCTAAAGCAATGGAAGGGCATTATCTTAAATTGAGACCAGGTCATTC
>CM061919.1:214053193-214126193 GCA_031002005.1 Vandiemenella viatica
AGTTATTGCAAGATTTAGTCTCAGCTATGACCTTAAATGATATTGATTATTTTTCATGATGTCTCTGATCCCTTACTGAAGTTGCACGGATTCGATACTTGTGGTTGCCAAACTATTGATTCAATTCCCTACAATATTAAAGGATTAAAAAAAAAAAGATTAAGTTATGTATTCTTTGAGAGTATCTGAAGCTATACTGGCATCAATTCACACATTTTACAGACTCGGACATCGAAAATTACATTGGACTGCAGATTATTTTTCAAGAAACACAAACACTGAAAGTATACTTTCAAAAACACCACAAATTATTATGAAAGTCGAACAAAATAACATATTGTTGTTCCGAAAGAGGTACTTTCTAGTTAATTTTAAATTCATTTTCACCAAGTTCCACTATGATCAAAAATATTCTAAGTTCCTAATGAGTTACGTGTTTGGTGAAATTTTATGAGCATGCAGCTCCAGCTTGATCACTAACTCATGTGTCGTGTTAAGTGCCTGCCAAGATACTGCCGTCCAGAGCCTGATTTCCATGGCTCTTTATAGTTTTTCTCCAAGGTTATGCAAACTTATTTTCCTTATTTTTAATACAAATCTTTCTGAAACTTTTTCACATTATAGACCATTTTATTTTGAATAGTTTATGTAATCATAAATTTTTCCTAAAAATCTCTTTATTTGGATGATATTAATTTTTGAAGTCATCATAGTTATTTACGTTTAACTTTTAAAATACTTAATCCTCCTCATTTAATGTCAACAGTTTTCTTAAAATTTTCTCTTTATTTAGTATATGATGCAGATTACTAATTCTCAAAATTTTAGCTTAATCTTTCGTTAACTAGAATTGCATCTTAATTGACACCTTTGTGACATTGTGTGAAGACTCACTACCTTTGACCTTTGATAGAAAAAACTGCTTTATTTTATGATAGGTCATTTAGTTTTCAAAATCTTTTTTATTTCAATTTCCACTCATGTTGTTGCTATGACGTAGACTTTAGATGGTGACATCAATAACAGAACCTCTGAGTCCAAAAAATGAAAATCTTACTTTTTACCCATAAATTATTAACTTTCTGCCAAACTGTTAGATTCTTGTTCTGTGAATTTTTATCTATTTTCTGAATCTAATTTTGTCTTCTTAACTATTTTATTTACAAAATTTAAATTCTTTATCTATTAGAAGAGATAGAGACTTATTTTTGTTTTGCAAGCAAGCTCTATCCACTACCAGCTTTGCTAGGCTTGTTGTAGCTTCAGGGTTCCTGTAGAGCCTTAACAGCTACCATATCCGTCCTGATGGCTTCAGATCAGGGAGATCAATGGTAGACCTGATATTTGCTATGAGACAGGTGCAGGAAAAACATTATGAGTATGGAAAGGATCTACTGTTGGTATTTCTCGATATTGAGAAAGCATATGAATGTGTACACAGGAGTAAGGTATGGAAGGCCTTGTAGAACAGAGGAGTTCCCAAAGAAACCATCAGGAGAGTGAGAGAACTGTACCAAGGAAGTGTGAGCTATGTGAAAATAGAGGAAGGAAGAACATATTGGCTGAAACAAATGAATAGACTAAATCAAGGAAGTGCCCTCTCACCACTACTCTTTATTGTAATCATGGATGATCTAATGCAGAAGGTGGCAGTGAGGTTGGGAGAGGAAAACATTGAGGTGATGGCTTTTCTGGATGGGGAGGTGATGAAGAGGAAGTGCAGTGACAATTGGATGTATGGACATACAATGTGGAGGAATATGGCCTTAAATTTAATGTCCTTCAATAATTAATTTCAGTCTCTGACCTCAAGTACTTCCCCACTCCCCTATGCCTGAAATTAAGTTGCAGAATACCCCTTGTGGTAGTGTTCCTAATATCCATCCAAGCCTTATTGGCTGTGTAAGTCTTAAAATCACCTTCAACTCTCTTTACTGACCTTCAGCCTCCCAGAGACCAAGCTCCTAAATTGTATCAGTTACTGATTGTACAGTCATGGTATGCAAAAATTCCTGGACTAAAGCTGTAAAACCTTAAATACTTTCTTTTAAGTATTGTAACTTCAGTCACCTTCAATGTAGTTTCTCTTCACTTGAGAACATTGGTCCTACTGTTTTTTCCACTGGCCAAATATTTTTTGAATGTTAATTCTGTCATAACATCCAGTGCCACCAGAGATTCATGTTATATTTCCTCCATGGTCTTGAACTGGTAACTTTATGTTCATGTGAGGGAGGAGCCAGAAGTCACAGTATACCAAATCAGGGCAATTAGATTGCTGGAGAGTGCCAGTCATGCAATCCTTTACCCAAAATGTTGTGTAGAGAACATATTGTGGGTAGGTGCATTGTCATGTTGCAGGAGGATGAGTTTCTTGTTAAAAAATTCTAGTTGTTAAAACAACAGTGGGCATTCTCTTTACCTGTTAGTATTTCTTGGGTTTTGGCAAACTGGGATTCTTTTGCTGTGAAATCTGTTGCTTTATTTCTAGATCATATCCATACATCCAGCTTTCATTACTGGGAAGCATCTAGTTTAATGGGGCTTGGAAGGAAGATTGTGTGCTCACACCCTTTTCTTCGTTTGATGGGAAGCTGGTTGTACTGTCGTAGGATTCAGCATAATGATAGCGAGTCTCTGATCAAAATAGCAAGATCAAATTTGAGTGTGGGAATGAAAGTGAAGTTCTGAGGGGAAAAACAATTGGAACTGTGATAAGGATACAGGGTAAAATGGAAGCAAACAACTTGAGTACAGGTTTATCTAGGAGAGCATGAGCATTGTTTGTTTAAAGTGTTGGTTTTATGTTCATTGCATTTTGCTATTGTAAAAAAATGACGAAAAGATTGGAACAACGAATTTGCTTAAATTTTGCTTCAAACTCGAAAACAGTTGTGCGAGACAATCGAAATGATGGTGGCATTTTGGGATGAGTGTATGAGCAGAACACAAGTAAAAGAGAGGTATAAGTGGTTCAAAGATAGCTGCACGTTTGTTAGTAGTACTCCATGCTCTGGGTGGCCTTCCATGACAAGAACACTGGATAATATCAAATGTGTGTGACTTGCGATAAATGAAGATCATCAATTGATTGTGCAAGAACTAGAATATAATCTAGGGTTTGGAAGATTTTAACTGAAAATTTGCAAATGGTTGGTGTGTGTTAGAATTCATTCTGAAATTACTAATGGTGGAGCAGAAAAACCTTTGCCTTGAATCGCTCAGGCCAATTTGGAAATGGTTAATAATGATGAAAATCTACTTAAAAAGACTATAACTGCTGATGAATCATGGGTTTATGGTTATCAATCCTAAAAAAAAATGACAATCTTTGCAGTGGAAGCTGTCATCAGACCCACGACCGAAAAAAAAAAACATTCCAAAGTCGGAGCAATGTCAAGTTGTTACTGATTTATTATTATTATGAGAGTGTTGTGCACCACAAATATGCTCCTAAAGATCAGATGATCAACAAAGAATATTATCTTGAAGTTATGAAAAGATTGTTTGACGCAATTAGAAGAAAACAGCATCTGCTTTGGTCAAGCAGTGATTGACTTCTTCATCACTTTAACATGCCAGCATATGCATTGAACCTAATATAGCAGTATTTCACAAAGTACAAAGACATTGTAAGGTAGCCTTTAGTTCTCTAGAAGCATTCCCACTAACCATCCCCAGCAATAACATAGTTTATAGACCGATTTTGAAGTCGCTGGTGTTGGACTTAGAAATTTCGAGAAGAGTAATTGTCAACTTGAAAGAATTTCCTGTATTCATTTCCACAGTTAAAACTCATCATTAGAATCATTTTAAAGTGTATTCATTATATTGGAAAAAAATTATTTTAAGAAAAAATTCAGTTTGTTCACGTTTTGAAACACACGATCAGAAAGTAAAAATTTAAGATTCGAGGTATTGAGTAAAGCTACAGCTGAACTTTTATCACCCGGTGTAGTCAGCATTGTTCCAGATATTTTGGTTGTAAAATTAAATAATTTGGCAAAGTTTAATTAGTGGTTTCAATTAAGAGAAAAAAATATGAACTTTTTAACTAAAAGGAATACAATTGAGAATTTTATATCAGTAGATAGCCTAAATGGAGAAGATTACGAATATATAATGGGTTCAGGTAAAAGTCTAAGCATTTGTCAGAATAATTAAGTTTTTAAAGATTGATTGTTGCGGATTGTTGTTGAAGCGCGTAAAAATTCCACCTAGTTGGTCACTTGATGACTTCAATTTTTAGATTATAGAAACCCTTTTGAATGTTAAATTAAAACAGATAGAAAATGATAATAGAAAGTCCCTGTAAACATTTCAAGTTAAACTGTTTAGTACTTTTGGAGATATTAATTAAAGAAAAAGTTGCTGACGTCATAGGCTCTGAGAAGTCTATAAAAGATATTGCAGCGAGCTCAGATTGTCTCACTCCATGCTAGATTTTCAAAGAAGTAACTTCGTAATATGTAGTCTCATTCTTTCGCCAGAAAGTGATCACGTAACTTCAACATTCTAACATGCCGTTTTACTCACTAATGTTAGGGGGACTTTGTGAGTTTTTGTCTTCTCATACGAATGTCCTTAATCTATAATCTTCAATGAAACTGTTGTTAGATTGCTTTATCGATGTATCTGGTACCATAATGTACGAGTGAACTTTTGCAAGAATATAAGTATTGTGTTAGTCTCAAACTGTGTCAAGTGACTTTATTTCAATTACTCTTTGAATTTGGGGTTTAATACGAGTGTGTGGCGGCCAATTTTTTAATATTATATGTACCAGAAGGCTACACATGGTCATGAACTTAATTGTTCAAAGTTCAGGTGAAAGTGTTGTTAACCCCCAGTAACATTTTGGCCTGACATCATACATCTCAGTCAACCTCCATACAATCCTGATGTAGCTCTCTGCAACTTTTGGCTGTTCCCAAGATTGAACGTTCTAAAGGCGATACCAAAAAATGACTTCCAGGACTGCTTCTAAAAGTGGAAAGGCTGTTAGAAGCATATTCTTCAGTCAACTGAGGAAAACTTTGAGGGATGCCACTGGTGTGATGATGCAGAATAACACTAGTGGGGAAATATGAAGGAAAGCCGGATATTTTTAGGACAGATCTCGTATATGGGTAATCTGGTTCATGAGATAGGTTCTGAGAGTGTTACATTCATGGGATGATTGGGTAAAATTTTTGAGACCACAAACTGTCAGTAGTTAGGTGCGGAGGGCAGGTTAAGAAGGGGAGGGGGGTGGTAATCAGATATGAACTAACTGACGCAGACTTGAAAAAACAGGATATGTTAAATGTTATTTAGGCAACCAGGAGGTAAGATATCAGCAGGTATTTCCTGAACAGAGCTATGACTAAAGTAAAATCAGAGGATCATGGTGGAATAGTAAATGTGGAAAATAAGGAGAAACAGGAAATATGGGCAAGTTGTGTTTGCACAAGAGTTGATCATGATATAATGCCAAAAAATAAAACAGTAAAAGTAATGACATACTGGGATAGTAGGGAGGAAAAAAATGAATTTATATAATATGAAGAAATGTACACAATTCTGAACCAAATTTAACATCTCTATCATCAATGACACCAGTGAACCTTATATCTAGCACATGGTTATCAGAACTGTTTCCAAGAATCCCAGTGCTCAACCAGAGTTGTTACACCAACAACTGGGCACCATGCCTCAACCTTGTGTAACAGGTAAACAACTTCATGGTAATTACTCAGGAAATTTAAGTGGGGTGGTTTGTTCCTCCCTTCCCCATGACTGAGGTGGTCATGCAGTGTCATGTACCCTCACACCATATGCATTGCAGAGGTGTTTGAGTTTAACCTAGCTCTTTGCTCCACTGCGTAGTGATTGGCTCATACACCACCACTTTTCTTACCTTGTTGAACTAATTAATCCTGTGACATGCACAGGACATACCACAGTGTTGCAACATCCTGATCTAACAGTATCCAGAGAGCACTTGCAAAAAACCAACAGAGAAATCATCAAGCAACAAAAAGTTTTGGGACATATTTTTAAAATTTTAATTCATATAATTTTTTGGTTTTTCTCTAAATATTGGTATACAGTATATCTGAGTTGCTCTGACAAGGTCACCTAACATCTTGCAGGTATCTTCATTTACTTACTGTGCAGTAGCTGCAGTAGCCATTTAAACACCACCTTTTCATAACGGCTTGTCCTAAAGATTTTATACTATTGTAAGTGATGGTCTCTTTCCAAATCCTTAATCTAACAACATGAAAAAGCATGCTTTTTGTCATACATAATGGATTAAAATGATTTTGTTTGTTACAAAAAAGTTGCATTCATACATCTGTATAGTACCACTATTTAAAATAATTTAGTTCTGTCAAATTTGGATTATTTTATCATTTACAAAGAAACATTGCTTTGCTTTCTGTTTCTAGTGTGTGTTAAATTATAATCATCATTTTGAATGTTCATTAATTTGTAATCTATATGTACTGGTAGACTAGATAATAAGAAATATTAAAGACCACAATTTAAAATTTTTCAGGATGCATGTCAGAAAATAATGGATAGGTTAAAACCGATAATAGATCAAAATCCAAAAGGAAAATGGGAAGATTGGATAATGAAAGCCTATGTAGAGAGAGTCAGCCTATCTGCTACAGGTTTTTACAAGTAAATTGCAAAATATATATTTTAGTGTCAAGTGAATATCACACCATAAGATATAATGTCTAATCAACTCTTTTTATTTTATTCTAGAACTCCTGGTATCACTTACGATCCAAAGACCAACACGGGAAACCCATTCAATTATTTCTCATTCGGTGTTGCCTGTTCTGAAGTGGAAATTGATTGCTTAACAGGGGATCACAAGGTAAAAATTCTGTTCATAATTTTTTTCACCTATTTTGAATGATGACATATATAATAAATGTACCCTGACCACATTAAAACCAGGATATATGTGAATACAAAACAAATTCACAGAATTTTGAGTGACTCCTTTGTCATGTAAGAGTGAGACATGCAGCAAGCCTAACACAAGCACTTATATGCACCGAGTCTGCTGCATTAATAATTCATGTGGTCAAGTGACGTACATTCCTACAGAGGTATCTGCACTAAGCTATCTGTATGTACACTTACTCTCAGATGATTAAGAGGTCATTTGAAATATTGTGAGCTGCATACACCTTAGATTTTTTCACATTCATTTTAATAAGTAATTAATTTCTCTAGGCTTATTCAAATCCAAATTTAATAGTGTTTTGCATTGTATCATTCTCATTATTAGAGTGCTTTAAGGTGTCAACATTAAGAAACTGATTTCTTTTAGTAGCAGATATAAACTGTTATTCTGCAGTTAAATTTTCACAAACTCTGGAAATCTTATATATATCTTCAAATGTTTGGCACTGAATGAGCCAATATTGTAACAAATCCTCTTTCAGAATTTTTTATAGTCATAAATCTTGTAAATATTTGTTTTCATTCTATGAGTTACATTTTTAATCTTTGTTGTAATTGATTAAGAGTAAGTAGCATGTAAATGAAACACGCAAAAGGGGAGAAGAGAAAAAAATCACTGAAGACTATTGTAACTGGTCCTTGATATCCTGGAAACTGGCACTGGAGCAGAGCTGATATCCGATCTGGTACCACACAGGTTCCATTGGGTACAAATCTGGAAATTCTGCTGGCCATGGGGGTTCCTCAACATTATGAAAACAGTACACATAGACACGGCATTGGACGAGTATTGTCCTGTTGAAAAATGGCACCATGATACCGACACATGAGAGGTAACATATGAGGACATAAGATGTCTGTGATATACGATTGTGCCCTGAGAGTTCTCTCAATCCCTACTAGCCTGAAGTTGTACCTGATGGTTCCCTACACCCAGGTGCCAAAAGTAAGATTGCTTTTCCTCTTCAAAACATTGGAGGAATGGGACATCTCCCCAGGTCACCATTATAGTTGCCAAAGACAGTCATCCAAGGTAGTACAGAACTGTGATTCATCACTGAACACAATATAATGTCATTTATCAACAGTCCATGCTTCCTGGTCATGGCACCACTACAAATGCAACCATATATGTGGTGGCGTTATTGGCAGCATACACATGGGACGGTAATTGTTTAGTTCAGTAATGGTGCAGGATGCTACAGAATGATACAAAAAGTTTATTAATAGTTTTTATATGACTGGCACAGATGTGTAAGGTTACAGTATGCTTGTTGCACAATACAGTGACCCTCCTTTGTGGTGGTCAGATGTGGTCGACCAGGACTTTGACGATGAGTATGCCTGCCTTCACATTCCCATTCAGTCCAATATCAGGCCACTGTCATATCTGAATGCCTATTAAATCTGAATATTACACGATTTGACCATCCAGCCAAATGCAGACCATAATGAAACCAATTTCAAATTCCTTTGGGTGCTATTAACGCTGTCTCACATGAGTATGCAGCATTTTCATATCCTTCATAGTGATCAATGCTGCTTAAAATCTACTCCAGTTGAATGGCTCTGCTTCACAGGAATAGCACCACCATCTGTTCGAAGGTAAATAGCAATGACTAAGGAAAGGAGGAAAATGGATCATGAAATATCTCACCCATTACATGGGCATATACCACACAGGCAAAGACTGAAGTCCAGGAAAAGTTTCCTAAGAAAGTCTCAGGAACTTACAATTACAACTGAGAAAGCCAGTTTACAACTATGGGAAGTTAAGACACCTCTTCCCCATAGCTGGGAAAGATTGTTCGAATCTTTACGACCTGGCTATGACAAAGGATGGTTGATATAGAAGTCTCCGAATAGGCTAAGATCAGGAGTGGGCTATGCAGAGATCAGTGATATCAAGTGTGACTGCAGAGAAGACCAGACTCTTCAGCACATGCTCCAGTGTCTACAGTGTCCAGCATCCTGCTCAGAATCTGATCTGTGTGAGGCCTCAGAAAATGCACTGGAAGTGGACAGGTTATGGTCCAATACAATTTGATGTTTGCAATTGTGTGACTATGTTTCTGACACAAATAAATAAATAATAGTGATCAAAGCATCTGATGCTGTTCACACCTTTTGTGTACTCTACCAGGCATGGCAACAACATTAAATATAAACAACACTAATGCACAGTGGTGACCCTCCCTTGTGGTGGTCAGATATGGTCAATCAGGACCTTGATAATGAGTATGCCTGCATGCCTCACAAATCTGCGTGTTACATGATTTAATGAACCAGCAAAATGCAAGCCAACAATGAGGCCTTCTTCAGATTATCTCAGGTGCTGATAACACTGTCTCACACAAGAATGCAGCATCTCAATGTCCTCCATAGTGATTGAAGCATCTGATTCTGTTCATGCTCCTTCTATACTCTATGCTCAGACCTGCAACAACACTAAACTCTAATGGTGGCCATTCTACCAGAGAATTACAACTCTAATCATTTACTTACACAGCACGATGCGCATGTGTATCGAGTTATATTGACACTCTATCATGACTTATGGGTGCTTCAATTATTTTATCAGTGGCTTAATTTGTTGTGTATATAGAATATTTCTCAACAGTAAAAAGATGATAAAATGATGTAGGTGAACTTTATAGAAACATTTTATCATGATTGTACTAACACTTATGTTTTCCTATTGACTAAAATGTCCGTGGAAGCGTAACTTTGGAGTAATAGAGTCTGGGAGTGGGTAAGTTATAAAGAGGTTGCATTTGCTGTTGATTTCCAGTGCTTCTCCCAATTTTACCACTGATGAAGGCAGGAAAGCAGCAACAAAAATATGAAGATTAACACAATTTGCTACATTCCAGTACAAGGATGAGACACACCACAAGGGGATTGGATAACATATGGCAAGTCTCTTTGTATAGACATCTGATTACCTTGTTGTGTGTGTGAATAAGGATTTGTAAAATGTGTTATTCGGTACGTGTAGCTGCCATTCTGCTTTGATCTGTGCTAAGCAATGGGTTTAATTTCTCTATCCATCCAAATTTTTATCACCTAAATGCATTTTAATTCTCATTATTATTTGGAATTGTTTTCTACAATTCTGCTAGTTAGATCAGAACACATGCCCTTCATGGAGCACAAATCTTTTGTCTGAGGTAGTCTGCCTTGTTTAGCATACATTCTGTCATATTATATTGAATACCATCATTTGTCTTTTATTTGACCACTAAACACAGAAGTGCTGACAGTCGTGGGACACATCCTACTATGAGGTGGAATTTACTTACACCTGGAAATGTGCAGTAACATAATGTGGTATTGACTCACAAATCCATCAAAACTCCCCTGAAGTTCCTCCTCTACAACCAACTATAATTGCAAAATGTTTCCAGTGCAGGACGTTGTGCATGAATTGACCCCTTGATCTGTCTCAGATATGTTCAATTTACTCATGTCTGTCAATCTAGCTGGCCAAATCATTCTCTGAAATTATTCGGAATGATCCTTAAACTAATCATGAATGATTTTCACCCAGTGACATGGTGCATTGTTGTACTGGATAAGTCCATCATTGTTTAGAAACATAGTTGAACATAACTATTTGCAGTCAATGGTCAGTTCAGTTTGACCAGGTCCATTCCATGTCATGTAAATGCAGCCCATACCAGAATGGAACCACCACCATCCTCCATATTGCCTTCCTGAAAACCTGGATCCATGGCATTGTGGGATCTGTGCCACACTCAGACTTTACTATCAGCTCATACCAATTGGGACCATGATTCGCCTTACCATGCAACCTTTTTCCACTTCCCCAGGGGAAATGCTGCAGACAGTGGTGTTTTATTAACAGCAGCAGTTGTGTTGGTCTTCTGCTGCCATATCCCATCAATGCTAAATTCACTGCTCTGCCCATTGTATTGAGTATTGCTGTTCTTTGACAGTGTTGCCTGTCTGTCAGTAATGAAAACTCAACACTGCCATCACGGATCACAGTCATTAATTAGACGTTGTTGGCCACTGCTTTGGCAGTGGCACACTCTTGACGCTGTGTATCAAGGAATGTTGAATTCACAAACAATTTCCAAAATGGAATTAGCTTAGTCCATGCATCTTGTCTGTGGTCTTCCAATTAGTCTTCTTTCCTTACCACTATTCAAGAATGCTAACTTCTGCATTCTCCCCTCCTCCATTATCTTAACTTGCCCCAGCCACTGCAGTCTGTTCTCTGTTAATATCTCTTCCAGTGCTTCAACTTTTAATCTTTCCCAGAGATTTTCACAGTATACATTTATTTTAAAGTACACCCGTACTTCAAAGGATTGAACTGCGCATGAGTGAACATTGTTTTCGGTTTTCACGAGCATTTTAGGACTTTCGGTGGTAAAACTGATTCGGAAATAGGTTACTTTCTTTGCAAAAGCTGGATTATTATTATTTTTTGGATGTGGTGCAGGCCCCTTTGTAGTGTGGCCCTGGTTCTGTGCTACATTTAGGCTCAAAGGTATGAGAGACAGGGTTTTAAGGCTAGTAAAAGTGAATATAACACTAGGAATCTGGAACATTTTGGTGTATTATTGATATATTTGGACTACATTTTGGAAAGTTTTGAGAATTTATCTGACTTTTTATGGTGTGATTGTTTGTGTAGTGTTGGCTAAGCTGAAATGTGTGACTAGAACTAGGAATCTTTGAGAGATAAATTGCAGTTGTTATGATTGAATAAGCTTTCTATAATTGATATAATGCGGTAATTCAGAGCACTTAACACGGTAAATACATAAAGTAAACACATCCTTAATAATAAAGCAACTTGCAACTCAAAATTAATCAAACCTAAAAACTAAATGATGAATTTTCAAAATGTAGGGATTTCACCACATTCATTGTCATTGGTAGTACAGATAAAGACAAGCATTTTGAAAACAGGTTGCAAAATGTAGGAATTTTACTACATGAGATAGAGCCATTTGGAAGTCTTTCACCCTGTGGCTAACAGCATCCACAAGCAATGAAAAACACGTTTAACAATAAAATGTCAGTCATTTTAATGGATGATCCAAATTTAACTGTCACAATAGGTTGTATCAAGAAACATGTTCTGACCAAAATCAGAGGTCGTGAGTAACTTCTAAGTATATTTTTTTGAAGGAAGAAAGAAATTGAAGTTTTTAAATAAAATAGTTAGGGAGACAAAAGTATGCTCAAAAAATGGAGAAAAATAAATAAATTAATAATATAATAACAGTTTAACAAGAAGTTTGAAATTTAAGGATGAAAAACAGAATTTTGGCATAAAAGCATTGACACGTGTGAGTATCAGAAATTACTTCTTAATGAGTAGACCCGTCCAGGCATCCAGATTTGGGTTTTCCATGGTTTCCCAAATCGCTCCAGGCAAATGCCGGGATGCTTCCTTCAAAAAGGCCATGGCCGAATTCCTTCCCATTCCTTGCCCTCCATCCTTTCCTGTCTCTAAAGACCTCGCTGTTGAGAGACGTAAAGCAGTTAAAAAAAATTAATGAGTAGACTTACAAGAAAAATATAACTTCAAATGTTCACAATAAATCTCATTATAAGATAACAATTTCCATCTCAAAATAGTACACAGTGAGAATCGGGAAATTTTGGGAATTGCAGGACGGTGGTTCTCTGTGGGAAAACACTGAAAATCCAGAGAGTATATAAAGACATCATTTTCTTGCTTCTCAGCCAGTCGCCAACCAATAATATATTGGGTCAGTCACTTCTGTGATTTGAGAGAAGAAGAAGCTGAACACCTCAAACATGTTGTAGTGAAACTTCTAAAATTTGGGTCTCGGACATGATTCGTGGACTCTTAACAAATATTTTGAAGACAGAGAATTTATAAATTTATCCAGTGGTAGAAACTTAAGTTAACAATATGGTACCGATCAATTATTAAAAGTGTAGAATAGTTCTTATCAGCTCACTCAAAATGAGATTGCAATTTCAGTTGCAAGAGTCAGTGTATGTGTCTTGAAGAATAACCTGCAGTCTTCTAATGTGTCTTCAATGTCTGATCTAGTGTTCAAAATGTGTGATCTGATACCAGTTGTGCTTCAGAAAGTTTTAAAGAATATATTGCTGAACTATCATCTGTGACCTTTTTATATCATCCATAACCAGTATGCTGTTGGAGGGTAATTAGCTCAACAGTTTGGTGATTGCTTTAATGAATCTATGAATTTAAAAATAGGTATCATACATAATGAACATTACCATCTATGGTCACACCTTACATCAAAATATTATATACTCCTTAGAAACATTTTCTTCTAACATGTTGTTGTTATCCATATGGTCAAACTGATTAGTTAAAGTGTTAGTAGTGGTGTAGGAATTTTATGTGGTTGAGTAATAAAATCAGAAGTGGACTTATTACCATGTGTGTTATTGTTTGATAGCCTAGATGAACCTTTGTTATGAACAGTAGGCCTATTATCATACTTGTGCAGCCAATCATTGGTCCTGCGACAATAACACTCTTTGTCCAAGTCCAGGTTTCAGACCCATAGGCCAGTATTAGCTGGCAATATACCTTAAATAGTAAGATTTTGGCTTCCTTGCATATATTCCACCTCCAGATTACATACCTTATCTGAGGGTACAATAGTTTACTCTTTCTTATTCTGTGTCCTATCTCTTTCTCCATCTCTCAGTTGATAGTTACTTTCCTTCTCAAATACACAAACCACTCTAAGCATTCAAATTTAATGCTGTCTAGTAACACTTCCTTGGATAGGCCAGTATTTTTTTTCTTTCTATATTCAAGATCATAGTTTTTTCTGCCACCATTTTCCTAATTATCTTTCCAGATTCTGGTCTGACAGCTCCCATATCATTATGTTATCAGCGTATGTCATTATTTTTAACTCTGCTGGATCTCTTTGTACCTAAATTTCTGCAGTGACTTCATCTAATTACACATTTAACTGAACAGGTGACACTATATATCCTTGCCTAATTTCACTTTGCACGTGAAATCATTCAGAGCAACTACTATCTATCTGCACACAATTCCCGCACTTCTCATAGATGTTCCTTGATTCATTTTTCTAATTCTCTCTTTTTCTAAACACAATCACATGCTTTCCCTTAATACTTTATTGTATGCCTCTTCTTTGTATGATAACTACAATGTGTTAGATTTATATTAGCCATTTGTTGGACTGTTTCAAACTAATTAATTGTGCTTTAACCGTTGTACCAAAAATCAAAACTCATATTGTTCCACTAAGACCTGTGCTCTTGGAATTACTATATTCTATTATAATACTAGCTTTGAGCCTGTCAAAAATGACAGTTTGAATGCAATATTCTGGCAGTTCATTTTTTTTCAGTTGGTTAATTATATGGAATTGTTATTACATAGGCTTGATTTTGTAATACTCTACATATTTCATTTGCAGTTCACATGGCAATACAGTAGTAACAACTGCTGAATTAATGATGATGAAAGTATAGAACCAGTGAAATTAAAAAAAAAAAAAAAAAAAAAAAAAAATAGAATCCCATAAACTTTTGCTATCCATGCAATATCAGTTTTATTCCTGGTCCAGGCACCGTTGAGCACGTTAAATATGGAACTACTTCCACCTGCATTAATTAATACCTTTAGTAACATGGCACTTATGAAAGCAGTTTAAATGGTTTGTAAGACTGATTTCAGAGTGAATTATGCTGTAACAAAATGTGTCAGTTGCGATTCTGGTCAACTTAAACACAACCTCCACTGATATTGCATTCGGAAATCATAGCTCCTATTACCCTCATATGAATAATGATGGGCTTCACCTATGGTGGTAGTAGGAATTTATTCTGGAAAAGCTTGAAAAACGAATAACGATCGGGTCTACTGGAAATCGCGATTCCGCCAAAATAACATTCAGTAATGATGTCATAACACTGCTGTAGTCAATCGCAAGACATTATTTTGAAGCAGTAATTCTGTTGTAATTCAGCCTGAACCATTATTTTCTAGCAAAAATTAGGTTATAATACAGCCTGGACCAGCATAACACTATTAAATGTTCTTCGGAAAGTATTTCCAGAAGAGTCTTGCATTTGACCACGGCAGTGTTATGACTCGAATTCCTGGTGGAATTGTGATCTCCAGTAATCCCGATTTATTTAAATAAATGCATTTTACTTTAAATGACGGATAGTATAATATCAGAAACGGATAAATGTCATTTGTTTGAGTAATACATTTTGTGATTAGTACATTTCGTGTAAACTTTCTTTGAGTTTTTAATAAACTTCATTGTTTACTACTGCCAAAAAAATTCTTATGTTATGTTTTAACCTAGTTCCCTTACTCTGGTTAGATTATCAGAGTATTTGGCAAGGATTTTATCTAAAGAAATGCATTTTACTTTAAATGACGGAGACTATAATTTCGAAAATGGATAACTGTTATTTTTTGACTGATACATTGCATGATTATGTATGTTTCTCTAAAGTTTTTAATTTGCTTCATATTTTCTTATCATTCGCCAAAAAAATTCTTAGGTTATACTTTAACCTTAGTTCTTATAACTGATACAGATTAAATAGCGTAAAAATTGAATACCCTTCTCCTTAGATGAATTTCTGCACCTAGTTGTAAATAAACAGAAAGTAACATGAAGGAATGATTGTAAGCTTATGGTGGCTGTTGATTCGTGAGTGACGGCTGGCATGTGACCGTTCTCTAGCCCAGTGGTTCCCAAATGGTGGTCCGCGGAACCGTGGGGTTCTGTGGAAGGGTCATAAGGGTTCCGTGTTCCGTCCAAGAATTAAATAAAATATTCGTTGAAAAGAGTCATAATCGCGCCGTGAGAAGGCTACCATGGTTCTGCTTCCGTTTGTGATGACTTACCGATGCAAGACTGGCTTTTCAGGTTACTCTTATAAAAATGGGGATCCGTCAAAAAAATGTATGACCAATTAGCATTCCATGGCCAAAAAAAATTGGGAACCACTGCTCTAGCCAATAGCTATAGACAATGTGTGCAGACTCCAGACAACACATTTTATATAAGAGGATTTGAAAGTGATTGACACTATAACCAAGTTGCTAGTGTCTTTTACTAGATAGATAGCTATGTTCACTTTGATCCCATGTGAGAATAATCTCGGGGGCGTGGAACAGTACATACACTTATTAGTAATGTCAATATTACTATATAATTGATAATATTATTATATATTGACAACAAGTTAGCAACAACTCATTAGTATAACCAATATCTCCTGTAATCTACAAATACAATCCAATTAATACTTATCATGTGGAACAGTGTATAAACTTGTTACCAGCATCTAATAACCAGTTATTTTCTTACCAACCAGTTACCATGATAAGTTTCACTGTAATTTGTGACTACATATTATATTATGTTAGTTCCTATTTATGTGGAACAGTACACACACCTATTACCAATATCAATTATATTACCAACAACTCATAAGCAGTCAATTACTTAAAAACCTGTTAGTATGATAATTTTTCACAGCAGTTTTCGAGTGCATGCTATCCCATGTTAGTTACTATATATGAGTGAAATTTTGAAAACAGTGTAATTAGTTCATTTGTCAAAAGTTTCAACCGAAAGAAAAACCATATATCACTTTAGTAATTGTGGATAATTTTGTCACCTTCCCCTTCCATACACCATATATACTATTTTATCAGTCATTCTTAGTTACCAAATTCCAAGAAGAAAATTCTTTCACAGAGTAAAATGGGTTCTGAAGCAGAAACTCTTTCAATTTGGACTTAAAGTAGTTGGGTTTTTGTAGATAAAATTTAATTTCTGTTGGTAATACATTGAATAAGGAAGCTCCAGTAAATTTTAACCCTTTCTGTACAATTTACAGTGATTTGTAATCCTTGTGAATATTATATTTATTCCTAGTATTATGGCTATGTATGTCAGCATTAAGATTGAAGTGTTCAGGATTGTCCACTACAAATGATAGTTCGGAGTATACATACTGTGCTGGCATTGTTAGTACACCCAGGTTTTTAAATAGATTTCTGCACGATGTCTGTGGGCTTGCTCCGCAAATAGTTCTTATAGCACGCTATTGCAATTTAAATACCCTCTGTGCTTGTGACGAGTTTCCCCAGAATGAGATGCCATAAGTGAGCAGGGAATGAAAATATGCAAAATATACTAACTTTCTGGTTTCTATATTAGCTATTCTAGATATTACCCTCAGTGAAAATGTTGCAGAATTCAGTTTTTTAAGAAGTTGTTGAATATGCTGTTTCCAGTTCAATTTGTTAACTATATATACACCCAGGAATTTTGTGAAACTGCTTTCATTGATTGCTTTTCCTTCTGATATCACATTATAGCTGTCCTTTGTTTTATTTTTTGTAACAAACTGAAGTAACTGTGTCTTTTCTACATTAAGTATTAGTTTGTTGGCATTAAACCACCTATTAATTTTCTTTATAACATCATTTGCTGTGTTTTCGAGGTTTTGTGCTGATGGGTCTTTCAAGGATATGCTAGTATTATCTGCAAAGAGCACCAAGTGTTCATTATCACCTAGTATATGTGGGAGATGATTTATATAGATTAAGAACAGCAGAGGGCCAAGAATTGAACCCTGAGGCACACCACATTTAACATACCCCATTCTGAGTTTATAACATCTCCTGTATTAGCATCTTTCAGTGATACACATTGCTTTCTATTTTCCAGGTACGATTTAAACCAAAGTCCTGGCTTACCACTAACTCCACAAAGCCAAGTAGTGGCACTGCAAAGGGTATTCTTACTTCGATCACAACTTTATTAGAGGATCAAGGTTGGAATTTAGTTGACGTGATTTGCATTGGATGGAAGGGCGGCGTGATTCAATATTTTTTTCATCATTTATTCTTAATCTTAGATGGCTGCACTTTGGCTCCTAGAGAATATTCCGGACCTATTGGAAAACAATTAGCTGGTTGCAAAAATAAAACCACCATGTCTTTTATCGTGGTGGCTGGTAATTTGCCTGACTTGCTGAAAAATGTGGTCTTTTTTTTTTTTTAATTGCTTAATGTCTCTTAACAGCGAGGTCTTTAGAGACGGGAAAGGATTGGGGGGGGGGGCAAGGAATGGGAAGGAATTCGGCCATGGCCTTTTGAAGAAAGCATCCCGGCATTTGCCTGGAGCGATTTGGGAAACCTTGGAAAACCCAAATCTGGATGCCCGGACGGGGATTCGAACCACCGTCCTCCTGAATGCGAGGCCTGAATTCTAACCGTTACACCACCACGCTCGGTATGTGGTCGATGAACTAAGTACCGACCAAAAATATCTTTATGAGATATGTCAAGCTGTATCAACTGGTTCCTGTACTCCTGAGCTGGCAAATCGTCAACCAGGAAAAATGGCGCACTTGAGATGGCTTACTTCTGCCAATCGTATACTCAGACTTTACGTAAGCACCCTTAATCCATCAGAAAATTTGAAAATGTTAGTCAACTACGTGGTTAAAGTATATGCTCAGATTTTGTTCTTAATTCAGCAAAAGACGTCTTTTAAAGACGGAGCCAAGCATCTTTTTCAATTGATTATGTACTCTCGATTTTTAGCCAAAAATCTTAGGTCTGTTGTGGATTCTGTTATCAAAAGAAATGCTTTTTTTTGTGCACCCAGAAAACCTACTTGTCTTTATGTTGTTTGATGATAGAGACCACATTCGGGAGCTGACATTGCGATGAATAATAAAAGCGAGAGAAGCTGATAGTAGCACTAAACGCAGGGTATTTAAACCACCAAAAATTAACTTCTTTGTTGAAAATTACACCAAAATTATTGTGTGGCATGAGTGTCAGATTACAGCACTGCCAGTTCTTTGAAATGTTTCTAATGAGGACCTTCAAATTATGGCAAAAGATAAGAGCTTGGAAACTGTTGACTTTTCTTGTCACACACAATCGGTGGAAAGATGTGTGACTCACAAAGAGTAACTGACGCTACTTCAAGAGATGGTTTTATTAGAACCAGGCTGCAATCTCGAGCAGAAATGCCATATTTTGGACATAGAATTTAAACTTATTTTTAAGTTTTTGTCATTAATTATAAGCTCTATTTTATGTATTTTGTTTTCTTGTGTTTTGTTTCATTAATTTCAATAATAAAATACCATTTAAACTTGATTTTTGTATTATTTTAGGCTTACGGTTTAAGTCTGTAAAAACATAAAATTTAAAAACTTCAAAGAGTGGTAGAGCCATCAAGATGACATGCATTTCTAGTTTTTTTACCTTTTACTTAATTTGTGTTAAGAAAAAGATAATGTAGCTTGAAACTTTTTTTTTCTCCCGGGCCACCCTAGTGTATATTTTGAGACTTACAAAATAACTGAATCCAGAGATGATCAAGGTGAGGAGAGACTGGCTGCCAATTGTGGGAAGATAGATGGACAGTCAATAAATACATGAAGATACAGGGTGTCCAGAAAAGGACTCCCTGATTTCAAAATTAAATATCTCGAAAACAAAGATCGATAGAGGAATGCAGTAAACGGTATGTTTATCGTGACAGCTGTAAGAAGTGTATACAGCAGTTTGAAATAATAGTTACAAAAGCTGCTAATAGATGGCGCTGTAATCGCCATACGTAATGCCTAAATAGTGATCTGAAGCTCAGGGCGATCAGTTCCACCATTGAAATGTGAAAGGAGGTTAGCGTACCGAAGGAAGAGTTTTAAAACCATGTACACCACTGAACAACGCGTTTTTCTGGTGCTAGAGTACCACAGGTTAGAAGAGAGTCCTACGGCAATACGGCGAAGTTTTCAAGCACGATTTAATGTTCCAAAAGGACCCAATGCGAAAACCATTCATACGCTCTTCGCAAAATTTCAACGAACAGGCAGCGTAACTGATGATCTAGTGGGGTATGTTGGCCGCAAGCCAACCACAGTTACGCCTGAAAATATCGCCACAGTGTCTGGAATTATTCAGCAAAATCCAATGTCATCCGTCTGTAGAATTGCATTGGAGACTGGTTTGAAGCATTCCAGCATACAGAAAATACTGCGAAAGAGCCTACACGTTTCCATTCAAAATTCAAACGCACCAGGCCATACCCGGACGAGCTGTGCAAAAAATGGTTGCCTTTGCTACTCAGATGCTCACAATGATTGATAGTGAAGGATTTGATGTTGGCTGCATCTGGTTTACAGATGAAGCACATTTCCACCTGAATGGCTACGTGAATAAGCAGAACTGGCGATTTTGGGGTTCTGAAAAGCCATATTGGTGTGAAGCGAAACCCCTGTATTCTCCTAAAGTTACTGTGTGGGTTGCAGTATGCAGCATAGGCATTGTTGGCCCTTTTTTCATTCGAGAAACGGTCACTGGTGCATGTTAAGTTGCAATTTTGGAACAATTTGTCGCCACACAGCAAGCGTTAGAGGATCGACCAGGTACAGAATGGTTTATGCAAGATGGGGCCTGACCACATCGGACCGAACAAGTGTTTCGCTTTCTTGAGTAATACTTCAGGAATCGAGTCATTGCTTTGGGATATCCCGAATTTACTGGTGCAGGCATGGATTGGCCTCCATATTTGCCGGATGTCACTCCCTGTGACTTTTTTTTGTGGGGCACAGTGAAAGACATGGTCTACCCGAAGCATCCCGCCATGCTGGACGACCTGGAATTGGCGATCTCTGCGGCATGTGAATCCATTTCGGTCGAGACACTAAGAAATGTGATGGCGAATTTCATTCTTTGTTTGCGCCACCTCTGTAGTGCCAATGGTGAACATTTTGAAAACATTGTGATGTGATTGTTTGCAAAGATTGTTTTCATCCGATTATTTCACTTATGTATGCTGATATGAGCTGTACAGTGTACAGCGCCATCTGTTAGCAGCTTTTGTAACTATTATTTCACACTGCTGTATACATTTCTTACAGCTGTCACAATAAACATACCGTTTACTGCATTCCTCTATCGATCTTTGTTTTCGAGATATTTAATTTTGAAATCAGGGAGTCCTTTTCTGGACACACTGTATAATCTCTGCAATGGCCGTACAAACTAATAAAATAGAAATAAATAAATAAAAAAGTGTGTCAACATATTCTTGACACCAGGCATCCACATGGCCTTGGCTCCAGTAAGACTCCACCTGTAAATCGGTTTAGTGACAGCATTAGCGACAATGAATCAGAAATGGGAGGGTCTAATTTGGAGAACGAGCTTAACAACACAATTAAAAAGAAGATACTAAAAGAATTGGAAATCATCTGGAGGAAATCATGAAGGAAATAAGAAAGCTGAAAAGACATAAAGGGGCTGGTGTAGATAATATTACTACATATATCTTAAAGATAACGGGATGTGACATTGTACCTTATCTTGAAATATTATTTAAATTGTGTCTGGATACTTGCTGCTTACCACAGGACTGGAAAAGTGTGATGATAGTACCGGTACATAAAGGAGGGGCGAGAAACACAGTCAAAAATTACAGGCCAATCAGTTTGAAATCAGTGGTAGGTAAATTAATGGAAAGATTAATATGCAACCACATCAGAAATATATGTGATATAAGTTGTTTTCAAGTAGGCAACATGGGTTCATGCGAATCTCATTTGGTGGGATTTATGCAAGATATTTCAGATGAAATTGACAAGGGGGGCCAAATTGATAGTGTAGCACTAGATCTGTCAAAGGCATTTGACAGAGTGAACCATAAAGTGTTAGTAAATAAGGTAAAAATTATTGGAGTGGATGAGAAGGCGATTTGCTGGGTAGAAGAATATTTGTATGTTAGAAAACAGAAAGTTAGGGTAGGAAATGCAGTACCAAAAGAAGTGGAAGTAAAAATGTGTGTGCCACAGGGTAGAATATTGGGACCATTGCTATTAATTATTCTAATGAATAATTGTGTTGATTGTTTACAATCTGAAATTAAATTGTTTGCAGATGACATAATGCTATATAAAAGAATCAAAACGATAGAGGACTGTAAACAGTTGCAGGGTGATCTGGATAGGATATCTAGTTGGGTTGGTAAACATGGGATGAAGATAAATGCAAAGAAGAGTCAGCTTATTAGATACACAAATAAAAAACAAAAGGTTAATTATGAATATAAGGTGGTGAAAAAATTGCTTGCTGAAGACTTGAAATGTAAATATCTTGGCAATAAATTTGAAAACAAGCTTAACTGGACAGGACACATTGGACAGGTTGGTAGGAAAAGGTTTCAAAATTCTGCACTAGTTGGAGAGAGTGATGAGGGGATCTACGAGAGAAGTAAAGGAATTGAGTTACAAAACTTTGGTCAGACCATTGCTTAAATATGGTAGTGTAGTATGGGACCCACATTTTGCGTATCAAATACAGGAGTTGCAGAGGGTGCAAAAAAGGGCTGCTAGATTGGTTTCTGGAAATTATTGCAGAATGCAATCAGTGACAGATATGTTAAAGGCGCTGGAATGGGATTCATTGCAAGACAGGAGGAGGATGAAGAGGGTCATGGGAATGTACAAGGCGTATACTGGTGATGAGGCATGGAAAGATATTGGTGTAGGTACGAAAAGTAGTGCATGGAAGGGAAGACGACCATGACCACAAGCTTGCACTCGATTTCAGGCAAAAGGGTGTCGGAAGATTTTCTTTTTTAGGTAAGGGTATCAGGGATTGGAATAAGTTACCAAGGGAAATGATGAATAATTTACCAAAAACATTGAAAGAAGTTAAAATTTGTAGAGGGCAAATGTAGGTTGGTGCAGGAAAGGGGGAAGATGGGTGTGTAGGGAAAATGCCACTGGAGCGTGTGCTCCATTGCAATTAAATTAAATCTATCACTTATTTCTAGTAATACAGTGGACATTATAATTTAGCAGGGTGCCATTGCCAAATAAAGCCCAATAACTTAAACCAATATCCACACTTCAACAGTTATCATTCTCTCCACAAAAACACTCCCTTCCATATGGCCTTGTCATCTGCAGCAGACACATCTTTTTTGTTGAAGAGCGCTTCTCCAGATATTACAAAACCTACCTCATTTCCCACTGCTATCCTGCTGATCTTGTACAAAAGCAAATCTCTTGTGCTGCCATCCATCATCCCACAGTCATTATTGTACTCAGAAAACCAACAATCACCCTGTCTTTATCGTTCAGTGGGCAAACAAAGCAGATAGCAAAATAACATACAATCTTAAATAAATAAATAAAATGAATATTAAACAAAACAAAATAAATGAAGTTAAACATTACCTCTGGTTATTGGTGGTTCATGTTAGGTGGTGGAGGTAGAAGAAAGAAGAAAAAAAAAAATGCTAAAGCAATGGCTGGGCATTATCTTAAATTGAGACCATGTCATTCTATCTTTGCGAGTGCTCACCAATGATATGCTTGCACCGGAAACTGAAGTCAGTGAGTACCAAAAGCTCTTAGGCAGATGCATATGATAAACCATAAATCATACAGATCAATTTCGGAATATCATACACCAATATAGAAAGGCATTGTGTAAATATTTTTAATTATTAAATAGTTCAAATTGTATTTTAATTTTGCTGTTTATGGTGCTGCCTCATGTGATCATATCTTTGTATCACAGCATAGCACGACCCTTCTTACATTAGCTATTTATAGATGGCAGTGATCCCAGGCATTCTCTGACGATATCCACAGTAAGATGGCCGATATGTTAGGTAAAAAAAAAAAAAAAAAAAAAAAAAAAAAAAAAAAAAAATCAAAATGTTTCTACCTGGAGAACCAAGAAAACAATATTTAACTTTTAAGATGGAAACAGAGAGACTGATCACTGAAATATCGTGTGAAAACACCCTGCTCACTCAGCTAGTCATATTAGAGAACTTTATTAATTCTCAATCCCAAAAGAAACTTCAATCTTGAATATTTTCTCTTTCTATCTGAACTGAGCAAACTTTAAATGAACCCATTTTTTCTTTATTGCCTTTCCAATAACATATTTTACATGAAGAAACAAAACAAATCACAAACATCAAAACACAGATAACAAAACAGTATTCGACACATACATCTCAGATGGTGACTGTGCATCACTATCAAATTTCTTGTTCCAGTATCTATAGTGAATACAGTATTTTACATATGTGTAATTTGCTGCCTAAAACCACTAGTCATAGTGTCATAGCAAGCTGAAAAATTATGCCTTCAGCAATTTTTTCAGGTATTGTCACAAGATCCCTAGATCTCCTAATGTTCCCATATGAATTAAATTGTGTTCATACCACAAAGTTGTTGCAAGATGATGCTAGAATTCTGATACCCAGTTGTGTCTGATAATAATTTTGTGATATATTTAATTCTTCTAACATTTCCTTTTGATGAAGGATTTGCTACTAGATATATTATAAAAAAATTTCTATCTTCAATGCTGTGGTCTGAAGTGGATGCTATTGACACAACCAAGCACAACGTTAAACAACTGTAAAATTTCTTAAATTGAAACAGAGTGCTGTTATATCAAGAGTGCTCATTAAGTATTTCTCACAGTTAAAAAATTAATTTCTTAAAAATTCTTATATAGGCATAATACTGAGATTAATTTGTGTGAAGGTTATCCCCATAATATGATTATGTGCTAAAGTCTTATTTTCATGGATATATATCACTTTTTTACAGGTACTAAGGACAGATATTGTGATGGATTTAGGTGACAGCCTAAATCCAGCCATTGATATTGGGCAAGTGGAAGGAGGATTTGTTCAAGGCTATGGACTGTTTGTCCTGGAAGAAATGGTAGTCTCCCCAACAGGCATTATGTTTTCACGTGGTCCAGGAGCTTACAAGCTGCCAGGTTTTGCTGATATACCAACAACATTCAATGTCTCTCTACTGAAAGGTGCACCTAATCCTCGGGCAGTCTACTCTTCTAAGGTATGGCATCAGATTGACAAGCATCAGAGACTGAAGGCATACAGTGCGCATTTACAAACCACATTTCCATTAGTACATTTTTTTAAATTCCTGTTAGGAAATGAATAGAACTATAATGTTATGTGTTCAGGAATTGTATTTTTTGAGGTTGGAATTTTTGGTGAAGTGTTATGGGGTATTTTTTTTTGGGCAAAATGAATATCATTTGAGGAGGGCAGAATCTAAAAAGTTATTATCCCCAGGTCGGGATTTAAAAAAAAGTAATAATAATAATTTGAGACTCAAGGTAAACTAAGTAAGGAAAATATTGAGTAATTTTATGATATGTGGCATGATTTTAATGAGGAGTTGGAGTTTGAGCAAGAAGTTTGTTTTATTTGAGATCAGGAGATTAGTTGTTATATACAGTGATCTGAGATATATAGTTGTGAGAGATTGTCAGTTAGAGCTGATGGATCTGCCTGGTATTCACCTTTTCTGCACAGAAAATGACTTTTTTTGAGGAGTGTAACAATTAAGAAGGTTTATTTAGACTGTAGTATGTTAGCAGGCATTTGTTTAGCTTCCCGTTTTTTTAATTTTACTGGCAGTCTTCTTTGAACACATCAATTACTCACCCTATCTTTGCCCTTAGGTAATACTCAACCTTTTCTCCTCTCCCACCTCCCCAAAATTTTCTTCTATTACTCATTTTCACTTTCAAGATGTAGATGTGAAATATACATGAATAAGTGTTGTCTCTCAGTGTTTTTTTCCACTCCATTGTTGCTGTAATTTTATTTATGGCTGGAGGTTATATTTGAAATGTTAAAAATAGGAGATCACTTAAAAATTCTTTATAATGGTCAACTTCTGTATCTAGCTTTCCAATTCATTCACAGAAGTTTAATATTTAGAAATTGGAAATAAGTGAATAATAGAAGCTAGGTACTAACTTTGACAGCTTTTTTTTTTTACTTTTAATACCACTGTTTGAGGGCTGCTCAAAAACTGAGAACTATTACTATTTTTTATGTTTACTTTTGGCAGAAAATATCCCACCATGAAAAATCGATGAGAGCATAGCCAAGGCAAACAATCCACAGCACTAACAAAAAATCTTCCCTTTTTTCATTAATATTTTCAAAATATCTAGTAATTGTAAATTAGTCAAATACTTTTAGGATCCAAACAGAAGATAAACTAATACAGATAAATAGGAACAGTCAAATTTAGAGCAGAAAAAATGAAAAACTAGAAGAAGTATGTCACTTTTGATATGTGTAATGTTCATTAGACTAGAGCTGCTCCTTTGAAACATTTTATATCCATCTGTTACTGGAAGAAAAACACAAATTTTAATGCAGGAAGAGTGTTTCAGATTGAAAATAGTATATGGATAAAATCCAGATCTATTCCATTATGAGGCGAAATTCTTGGGAAAAAATAAAATTTAGTTTACATAAGTAACTTGTAGATTTGTAAATTAATTTTTCAGTCAAAAGGCATTCTTAAAGAATAATTAAACAAAAGTCCTTTAAAATGTTTCAATTAATCATCCAAGTTGGATAAATTACCATACATATTTTATGCAGGCTGTTGGAGAACCACCTCTTTTCCTGGCTTCATCAGTGTTCTTTGCTATAAAATCAGCAATACTGTCTGCACGTGCTGATGCAGGACTAGAAGATTGGTTCAGATTAGATGCTCCAGCAACTTCTGCTCGCATACGAATGGGTTGCTCTGACAAAATTACCAACAAGGTTTGTGTAGTCATCAGATTTTCAATAATATGAGTGTTCATTGTTACATTAATATTAACTAAATGACATTCCTGTTTACAGTTCCCAGAACCAAAGGAAGGAACTTATACTCCATGGAATGTAGTTCTATAAACCATTGATATACAGCACAAAGTGTACACATCAGAGAATAGATAATTATATTCTGAACATGCCTGTGATATGTATTTTAAGCTGTCATAAAAAGTTCAGATTTTTCTATGTATGTATGTTAATAAAATGCTTTTACACAATATTTATTTCTTGAAGTATTTAAATCATCTGATCCTTCATGGCTCACTTTTTAATGCTTTATAGTTGGTGATGAATTTGTATATTTTTTAAAACTTTGTACGAAAAATGTTTTCACTGGTATAACAAAGATGTCTGCTTATCGCATATGACAACAGGTTTGTACACTTCTCTAATCATAAATCTGATTGTTATATTAAGTAAATCTTTATTCAATGGGGCTTCATGATACCACCAGTGATAATTTTTGTAGTATCTGCTACTCGTTGTTTAACATTACTGCTTCCTCATTTTAATATTATTATACAATGTTATGTTATCTGTAATAACCTAATATCTTACTATAAACAAACAACAAAGTCATTCATTAGAACGAACGGAAATAGTTCTAATACACTATCCTATAGTAATATTCCTTTTTTCACTTCCACCTCTTTTGATAGCCGATTTCCTACCTTGAAATTTGCTTCCTACCTATTCAGAATTATTCCTCCAAGCAAGAGACATCCCAATTACCCAATCTTTACTCATCACATTTCCATAACTAAGTCGATTCTATTCCTAGGATAGATCCACTGCTGCACCATCAACTTATCCTAACTTGTCCATTTATCAGGGGGGCAAACCTTGGGGTCAGGGTAACAACAATGGGGATGCCAAATAATGTTCAAAGGGGCAGCAATCTCATAGTTTTTTCCCTGTCTTGGAAAATTTCTAGATCCACCACTGTCTCATCCATGTTTCTGCTTCCACCAATTTCCACCACAACAAAGGTTTATAGCCAAACCAACTACACTTTACTTTCAAAGGTTCCAGTTTCTACATTTTTCATTGTTCTATGCTCATACCAAAATTGTCTTTTCAATGTATGATTTCTGTTTTGAATTTCCACCATGAACACATTGTTTTTACCAAACAGTCATCAATTTTTTGCTTTTTAGTTCTAGAATTCTGAGAAGGACATATCCTACAGGCAGTGATGGGTGTGTATCTCCTCTTAAATAAATTAAAGCTGTATTCTACAACATAATTGTAAAAATAAATTTAAGAAAAATCATCCAAAATTGAAAAAAAATGGGTGTAGCAGTGAGAGTTGCTATCTGATTCAGATTCATACCCACATTGGTCAATGTTATGCATCAATAAATCTAAGAATCCAATACTGAAAGGGATTAAAAAGACGCTGAAAATAATAATGCACTAAATACCAGATTCACCAGAACAATGAGTCGAGGCAGCCAGATCGCATGAGATGCACATTTGATTCACACTTGATGCAAATAGACAGTGGATCTAGTCATAAATTAGTCATTAATTAACACTCCCACAAAAATGAGTGACCTTCTTTGATGTTATGGCCCTTCAAAGAAATGTCCATAAGAATTTCAGCCATGAGAGGATATTGCCTCTATTATTTATATAGTATACAGGATTTGTTTGAGGATGCATAGCAATTTAATAAATACTTAATGAATACTTTTCAAATAATAAACAAAAATAGCATGATCATACTTGTGCACATAATCCACATTTTTCATATCTTCTGAAGTTGTGTGAACTTTTATCTTCCATTTACTAATTCACAGTTGATTATGTTTTTTCCCCCATAACTAAGTTGCCAATACATATGCACAACTCTCCCATGTTACTATACTATATGCATTGGTATTTCAAATAGTTTGTGTGGGTACTGTATCATGCTGTGTATGTTCTAAAAAGTAAACAAGTTTAACAGGAATTACTTGCTCACTATTAAAATATGATTCATATGGTAATTCACATCATGTTTTACTTATCGTACTTCTGAACATAAATTCCATGTCTCATAGTACTTAAATTATTTCTCTTCTGTAGTTTTAGTAATAATGTTTCGAGTCACCTTTATTGTTAGTCAGTAACAAAAACTAGATGTCATTACTGTGTATTAATATTTCAATGTTTGGGATACTTAATACTGTGTTGTTTGCTATTTCTGGAGCTAGTGACACTGCATAGAACAAACTGTGAGATAAACATGAGTAAAAGTAAACCAGACAAAAATTGAAAGGGGAAATGGGTACTATTATAAAAAAGACACAGATATTTGAAATGAAGGTATATTTCAGAACAAATAGAAAGATGGCACAATACAGTTGAGTCGAAGTGGGAAGAGTTCAGGAAGATAGTAAAAAAGGGTGAAGAATTACAGTGTGTATCTAAAAGAATCATCCGATTTGGCACGTCTATATTTCTGAAACTAATAAACATATACAATGAATTTTGTTTTTTGATGAATGGGAAACTCAAAAAGTTTTTTTTCATACCTTTTCATAGGTGTTCAATGTGCCCCACTTGAGATGCACGGCATTTGCCAGTGTGGCGGTGCCCCATCTGTTGGTAAATGAAATCATTTTAATCAGTCTCCAGCTGTGGGAAAAGAAAGTTCTCAAGCATATTGAGATATGTGCTTCCTGTAACAGTGTTCTCGGCAAAAAAAAAAAAAAAAATGGACTGTACACCTTTTCCCATGAAACTGCACAAAACACATTCAATTTTGGAGAGTCCCTCTCATGTTGTACAATTTCATGTGGTTGTTCTGTACCCCATATTCTCACATTATGATGGTTCATCTTATCATTTAAATGGAATGTTGCCTCATCACTAAACACTAAGTGTGGAAGAAAACTGTCATCCTCCATCTTGCCAAGAATGAAATTACAGAACTCCACATGTTGTTGTTTGTAACATTCACGAAGAGCTTGCAGTAGCTGATTTTTGTATGGTTTGTATGGTTTCATGTGATATTCATTGACGCAACACACACCATATGGACATATGCTGAGATGTCAAGCTACACGGTGAATGGATTTCTGTGGACTCCTTGTGAATGTATGGCGATGCGTTCAACGTCTGAGTCAGACACTCGTGGGCGGCCCAGTGATTTGTCTTTACACAAACAGCCTGTTTCTTGGAATTGTTCATGCCATCATCTAATTCTCTGTGCTGTAGGAGGATCCACACCATACCAAACACAAAAGTCTGCTGAACAGTTGTTACTGACCCGCACTGCGCAAAATGTAGAACACAAAATGCTTTCCATTGTCCCATGCTATTTTTACTAGAACTGAAGTGGATGCATACTGCTGCTACCAGCAGGAACCATGTAAAACTTAAGAGTTCTCTTTTTATATCTAGCGAATTTGAAATCTTTGGATATCAATGCATAACGAACTTGGACCCCATAGTAAAACCGGTACAGCAATATTAATCAAGGAAGGACTCACCTACAAGAACCAGGAAACTTTAACTTCCGGGAGGGGAATATCAATATGCATCAATGACATAAGTATCTTCAACTTATATGCACCATCAGGCACCAACAAAAGAACGGAATTCTTCAAAACAGAAATTCCATACTTACTGCGGAGGAAACTGACCAGACTTGTAATTGGAGGCGACTTCAACTGTGTTATTGACCAAAGTGATCAAAGTCCAAACCCTAATCTGCCAAGAGTTGATAAAAATGATCGAAGGTTTAGGCCTGAAAGACACGATTCGGATACTGAATGGAAACCAAACCAGTCACACACATATGACTTCGACCTCTAAAAGCAGACTCGACAGAATTTATGTATCTAATAATCTAAATTTGACAGGTAGTAGTAATGAAATGGCACCTTTAAGTTTCTCTGATCACTGTGTGTATGTATGCAGAATCAAGAGCGACCCAATTTGCATTGAGAGAGGTAACGGGTTCTGGAAGATGAACGTCTCGCTTCTCCGTGACACAGCATGTAAGAAAACCGTTATTAGTGCCTGGCTTTCGAGTATTAGAAATTGCCACAAGTGTAGTTCTAATTTAATCTGGTGGGTCACCCACGCAAAACCGAGAATCAGAAAAGCAATTATTTCCTACTCGCAAGGAAAACATTACTGGACAAACAACACCATGGAATTTTACTACAGATGTATGAAGGATCTGTATAAAAAAGACGTGTTCACTACCCAAGACCAAGTACTGATTAAAAAATATAAAGCGAAAATCAACAAAATACAGGCAGCAAAAATGGAAACCCTCCTAATCAATACTGATAACACGGATGTCGTAGAGAAAGAGAAGGCCTCGCTATACCATTTGATTAGGGTGAAAAAAGCAGAAACTCTAATTTATTTCTAACATAACTTCGGCAGAGGGAGTCAGAATAACCAACCAAAAAGAGATTCCAGCAATGATTTGGAACCATTTTTCCGCCTTTTATAATGCCTCCACTATAATCAGGGATGACAGAGACACCATCTTAAACCACATAAATGAATCTTTGAACAACGATGAACGAAACGAAATCACTAGGAATATCACTTTAGAAGAGGCAGAGTTCTCCCTTATGGCAGGAAAAACAAGAAAATCACCTGACTATGACGGCATCCCACTAGAATTTTATAGATGCTTCTGGAACGTCATTTCCCACAAGATGGTTGAAATGTTCAATGAAATATGGCATACAGAACGATTGCCTGAAGCCTTCACGGAAGGCATAATAGCCCTTATTCCCAAAATGCCACATACGAAGGATATTAAAAATCTGAGACCCATTATGCTACTGAACTCTGATTACAAGATTCTGACTCGAATCCTGAAAAGAAGAATAACGCCACTACTCACCAAAATACTTGGCCCGTACCAGGCAGGCCCAATTCCTAATCGCAGGATCCAACACGCAATCTTGGAATACAGAGACATTATATCTTTGGCAGATAACCTGAAGCTAAAAGCGGGAATCCTTTTCCTTGATTTCGATAAAGCATATGATCGTGTCGAACATCAGTTTTTATACAATACCATGAGGAAAATGGGAATAAAATTCGTATCAGCAATTAAGAAACTAATCAACGGGGCAACCACAAGAGTCCTAGTAAATGGGTTTATCTCAAAAAACTTCAGTATGTTTCGAGGGGTAAGACAAGGCTGTCCGCTCTAAATGGTCTTGTTTGCCATATACATGGAACCACTATTACGGAGCATCCATTCCATGACAAAAGGCATAACGTACCAGGGCATAAGATACACTACAAGAGCATATGCAGACGACATTGGTTTCTATGTAGCAGACAATAACGATTTATTCACAATTAACAACCAAATAAGGATTTTCGGCAAAGAAAGCGGCGCCACTGCCAACATGAACAAATCTGGCATTCTTTTAATTGGATTAAGAACAAAAAATGTGTTAAATACCTATGGATTCAAACAAATTAACAAAGATAAAGCCCTGGGAGTGTGGTTAGAAACGGACCCACTCAAAATGAGTGTAGTCAACTGGCGGCATGTGTTAAACACAAGAGCCACACTGCAATTGCACAAAACCAGACAGATCAATAACATACAAAAAACAAATCTAATAAACCTGGTGGTCCTAGGCAAATTAAATTATATTGCTCAAGTGTTCCCTGCACCTAAAGGAATAATAGAAAACGTTCAGAGAGTAATATCTTGGTTCTTGAGCCAAGGTGAAATATTCAAAATTAACCTCCAGACACTAACCCTGCCAAAACTAAGAGGAGGTTTGGGTTTAATGGACGCAAGAATCAAAGCAAATGCGATGTTCATACAAGCAATGAGAAAAACTTCTGAAAACAAAGAAACAATTACGGCTCAACTACTGGAACACTACAAACCAGTAAGTACAATGACACCTGTTGGGATAGCCCTCATCAATAAATCATTCCATCATTTCAGGTTTTATTTCCTCGAATGCAGTTACATCATAGCAGCACGAAAGGGTAACTTCCCCAAAAATACCAAAGAGATATACACAATCTTGATGGCTCATAAACGTGGCAACAAAATAGAAGATAAATACACCGATATTAACTGGAAAAATGTGTGGAGAAACATCTTCAACAGGACAATTCCATCTGATAACCAAACCCTGTGGTACAAAGTAGTCAACGAGACCCTGACTACCAACGAGAAGCTACACCACATACATCTTAAGGCAACCGATAGATGTGACACTTGTGTGAATACAGATACAGTTATACACCATTTTTCTTGTGGAAAAGCGGAATCAATATGGATGTGAACAAAACATGTGGCAGCGTATATCTTCCAAAAACCGCCCGGGGAAATACTAAGTACAATTCTAGCAAAGCTGGATATCAAGATTACCCCTCCAAAAAAAACATAATTGTTTAGTATGGATTCTAAGTCACTCAATGCAGGATATATTGCAGAAGACCTCCCAGAATTTGGGAGAATACCTGTCAATGCTCAAAATAAAACAATGGAGCCTAAAGAAAACTGCAAAGTATAAAATAAAATTCGGAGGCTATCTGGATGAGATACTCAAAGACAAAAAGAACACAGCTAAAGTAACAAGACAATAAAAAAGATACACCTAAATAATTAAATAATAATAAAAAACTATTCCTCATAATAAATGACACTAATATATTTTCATGTTCTCGCCCAATGAATGACAAGGAAAGGGCTACAGTTTGTGAATTTGCCATGACATCGGAAGAGGGAGAGAGAAGGAAAAAAAAAAAGAGAGAGATGACCAGTGGATGAAGGTTCTGGGTTCCCGTTAGTGTAAGACGCCTGTTTGGGAATGGTAGACATTGGTTGATGGTGATGGTGGTGTGAAGGAGGAATGAAATGTTGTTAATTTTATCGATTGAGTGTTATTATGTAAATTTTCACTGTTTTATGCTGGTTTTCATGTGCATGTTTTAATAAAGTTTCATTATATTAAAAAAAAAAAAAACCTCACTGCTGGAGCTTGCATGTTTGCAATTAGGAATATTTATTTTAAATGGCACACATTTGCTGTAACAAACATGATCATTCACAGTCAATCTGTTCTGAAGTCACTTTGTTAAGCACATCATGGACTCATTTAAGATGGACATGGCACAGCTAGTACTCCACATGCTAGGAATTTCGGGCCCGGGAAGAAATTGGCGACATTTTTTTAGCTCTACAAACTGGCCGGGTGACAATGGGCGGATTCTTTGGCTTTGAGGCCTGGGGGCCCCTGCAGTCAGTTATCGGGGTCCCCCCATCAACCGGCGGGCCCGGGTACATTTTACCCGCTTAAAATGTAATTCATCAACCTGTCTTTTTTATAATAATTAGTCTTTAATACAGAATAGTCAGTCATTATTTATTAATTGGGAAAGAAAGGAAATAAATTAAGATTTGAAACTGAAGATCTTTATTTCATTCCATAAGTCATACCTTCAACATCTAGCACTGACTCAGCTATCATACTTAACTTTCCAGTCAGGCTTTCATACCAAGGTATTTAAATGGAAATAAAAATGTTTCATTGCTATACAATGTGATTTACAGGCAAATATTTGATTTGGACAAGATAATACTAATAGGCCTACCAGTAGGTTACATAGCTTCATTTACAATGGTTTCTTGATAGGAATAATATTTTAAGAGAGTGTATTGTAATAAACTTAAATAAGATTTAATCTGCAACATATTCAGTTGTGGTGATATTTAAAGAAGTGTAAATGATAAAAAAAGTAAGAAATAATCATTTGACAAAGTTGATGACAATGATACTGAAAATTTTACCTTTACAGCTGAAGAGACAAAAATCAACAAACAAGAACTGCACCACCATGGCTGAATTGTTACAGGAAATATCTCCCATTATTTTTATGACTGTAGTCATTCCAGCTTAGTGCCGATACTGTCAGCATAACTGTCATAGAAAATCACCATGGAATTAAATATCTGGTGTGCTATACTATTCATATATATTTCATCACAGCATATTTTATGCCTCAATTGTTAAATTTAATGAAATTTTCTATTGCTCCTGATCAACTGACACTATACTTTTTTATCATTCTTGTTGCAACTTAATAACTATAAGCCTGCTTTTTAGTGAGTTGTCTGCTCACTTATTGTTGGTGCACCTATCTTAAAATGTGACCTGAGATATGGAATTTATAAGCACTTAACATGGTGTCCACCTTTTGCAAAAACTAGGTCGTCTGTTTGTAGTATGGCACAGAAATTCTGTAGTTCTGAATTCACCTTAAACTGTAGGTCCAGCCATGATGGGGACAGAATGGACAGCAACTTGAACTTCTATCACCAGGTAATAAGACCAAAAAATGGAATTTCACCTATTCATTTTCTCTTTTCCTTAATCCATTTCTTTTAAATTATAATACTAAATGCCACTGTGAGAAAAAGTTATTTCTAAGACTGTTATTAATTGGCTCACTAAGAGCATTAAAGGAATGGACCATGCAATAGCTCCTACATAAATTTAATGTTTAAAACAAGGTATTTGAAAAAGCCAGTACATTTATGACCAATAGATTTGCCTGTAGCTTTCCATTTTATGGTTGCTCAATTTGACTGTGTAATTTTTTTTCTTGGATATAGCATACTGTTGATAGGTCATGATTAATATTTGTAACTATGTTATGTGAGGAATTTGAAAGTTAGCATCTGTCTGTGAACTGTGTAAACATTATGTTATAGTGTGTTTTATTTCTCTTTTCATGAGGGGAAATATGACCCGTCTTAGCTTCTGCTTAGAAAACAGTAGGAAATAATCATAAAACATTATCAGGCTGGTACTTGAGATTGTGCCTCCTAAAATGGTGAAGCCTCAAAACCCAAAGCCTAATTATAAATAATTATATTCTACTTTATGGAAAAATGTATTCTGTTGTGTGTTCTTTGTCATCATCATAATCATCCACCGTTTCCAGCTACTTTGCGCACAAACCTCTCTCTCTCTCTCTCAACCTTTCGCCACCACCTTGGTCCAGTCCTCTCCTTTCTCCAGCACATATTCCTCCACTCCTCTCAGGCATCTATCCCTTGGCCTTCTACTGGGGTGTTTACCTTAATCTATATTTCATGTATTTTCCTTGGTGTTATCTGCTCCTTATTTTCTTAACATACCCAACCCATCTCAATCTTGCCTTATTTACCCTTTACTACAGGGTGTCCATATTTATTTTTTATTCCTTAGCTTGTCTATTCTTAAACTCCTACTCTGCTCCTTAGAAACTTCATTTTTTTATAGTTGTATGTAGAAAACACACATATAAACTATTATGGCAACATTTATTTTAACCATCACTGAAGATGCCTTAAATTTGTTTATCTCTTCTGTGTATGAAGTATTTTTATTATTTGTCATCAGCTATGTTTAATGACCACACTGACTTAATATCAGAGAACATATTTGTTTTCTCTCAAAAACTTTAAAGAATTTTCTTGGAAATGATCCATGTACAAGACTTAAAGAATTAATCATCATCATAAATTTGTAAATCTAATGAAGAATATAAAAAAAAATCATGGATTGCAAAAATAAAGTGAACTAGCATCAGTCTTAAAAATCTGTAGTGGTTTAGTCAGGACTAAACCACATTAAAATACATTCTAGTATTATAATTATATACACATTAATAAAATATTACATAATATGATGGGGGAAAAAACAAAAAAGGAAAGATAACAGAATCGTCAATTACCACAGCTGATGGCAGAGAAATAGTGAAGCATTGGTCACCATATTTCTACATCTTCTGTGTTCATATTATCACTGTTTCTATGCTGTCCTGCTGTCACCTGTAATATGAGGTGTGTTTCTCTTTCCTTACTTGTAAGATGTATAATAATGTACACTAAAACTTTAAATGAATGAGATCAGTGAGCTCTTCATACAGAAGCAATGTTTCTACAATGCCATTAATTACATACTTCATGCTAGCAAGCATAATAATTTAAAAAATGTTTTATCTCTGCAAATACTTCAAAATACATCATACTGTTGTATTCAAAATAGCACATAAAATTTTAGGAATAATTTGTGGTAGTGTATTAATCTCAATCCACTGGTAACCATGCTATCATAAATTAAAAAAGAGACAGTAGCTGTGATCTGCATCTCATGTTATTTTCTTAGTAGCTGATTGAAGTTTTTCAAGGCTTTCTTTCAGAAACTGCAAATATACAAATTCATCTGGATTCTGAACGCTGAAAAATGAGAGAACTCGTTAGAAAATTAAGACAGAATATGAGCTTCTGAAATGTTCTTAATGCTGGTTTTTTACTTACCCATCCCAGGAATTGTCAGGCTGCTGAACTTCCAAAATATCATTTGCATTCAATGTGTGTACAACAGTACCATTGGGAGATAAAATTTCAGATGTAACAGGAAAGCCGTATTTTGACAGCATTTCCTTGATTTCTTTACTATTATTTAGCGAAGGATCCTGTGATTAAATAATTTTTTATTTTAAAGAAATCACTCAGTGAAGATAAAGTATTTTGTCAAAATATTTCTAAAACACACACCTATGCTCACCATGTGAATCATATCTGAGAAGCTGTAGTCGACAGTGCATGATGACGGTTGTGGTGATAGTGAGGGGAGGAGGGTTAAATGGGGATGGGGAGAGGGGAATTGGGGATTGAAGGGTAGGGAGACTGTGGGCAGGGGGGGGGGGTGTTGAGTGATATACTGAGTACATTATTGATAACTATGGGTAAATATTATTATTCTAACAATTTGATAATAGCGTTAATGAAAATGCTGTTAGGTAAAGAAATTAAGGAAGAAAAGAGAAAGTAATCACATAACTTTCCCAGATGAGGATAGGAGGATCGTGACAAACACATGAACATGAATGCACTTTTAAATATTTTGGTATAAGCCTTAATCTGATTAGTAGATAGCACATGACAGGAGGATCAGACGTGTACAAACTGAGATTCACTACATGTCTCTCTTTCAGCCATGCATATTGTAATCCTGCCTTCTAGTGGTGTAACAAATTAATCCAATACAGTGTACTCTTTACTTCCTACACTGTAAATAGACAATTTAAATTTGTATAAAAATATGTCAAAATTGAATCTACACAATCATGGATTATCACATTTTTCTACTTATACCTCTAGTTCTTTCAGAATTAGTATCAACAACCTGATTTGAATGTCATTGGAGTTACTGTAAAATATGGTTTTTGCTATCCACAAATTTCCCAACATTTTCAGTCTTAAATATGTTTTTATACAAATACCATCTTTCAAATTCCACAAGTCATTCCCCGTTTCATTTCCCAGCAGCAAGAAATCACAGTATAAAATCTACAACTTGCATCTGGAAATTTCCAGCTTTGTTACTGTCAAAATAGTTTATAGTATAGGACAAGCTTCCACGTATCATATAGCAACTCACCTAATTGTATCATTAACATTTATCTCACCACTTTTCAACATCTACCAGGATGTATAACCACAGATTATTCTTATCTGTATGGCATAAGGGTACAAAGAAAATAATTATACATAGAATTACAATGTATGGTTCTACAATCTGATATTGAGAGTTTGCAGAAAGTTTTTATCAATACCTGAACTATGCTGTTGACATATGTCATTTTCTGCTAACAATCTTGATACTCATTTCACAGTAAAGTGATTGAAATTTTCCTGGAAAATTATAGTATTCCTTCATAAATGTGGCTATCAGCTTTTCATGTAACAAGGCATGAGTCAGATTCGATATTCCTACTGTAATCGGTGTGCTCCTTGAATGTGAATTAAGATATGAGCATATGCCTGGTATAAATTACTGGTATTCTGTTTGAATTGTCTTATTGGACATGCTGTTTCATAAAGACACATATCAACAGAAAGATTTGCTCTGACAATCTGTTTCTGAATGTTTTTGGATGACAAAGTTTATCAATTTTCTTTGCCTACATTGAAGCTGGAAACATTGTATTCTCTATTGATGAAAAATACATTTTAAAAATCTAGATAAATTTAGGCACTTCAGATTGATAATCACAGATATGTTATGAATTATGATTTCTCAGTTTTCTACAGACTTAAAAGTATTGTTAATTGTGAATTTCATAGTAATCCAATAATCTTATTCTTAAATTTGAAAGCAATATTTTGTAAATGCTTTATAGCCTGTATTAAGCTTTGCTTGTCCCCTCATCATGAAGTTTACTTAATACTAAATAAATATTGATAGTTTATTTTGTTCTCAGAATACATCTTCTATAATTTAATTTGTTCTAAAGCAAATTCAGGCCTTGTCTCAGATGCAAAAAGGGAAAAACGGCAGATCAGTTTATGGCATTCTTTCCTTAAAATAATTGTTTGGCACACAATGGACACAACTGTTTATTAAAAACTTAAATAAAAAGGATATAATGAAACTAATAGAAATAAAAATTATTACCTTGAGATCTGCTACTAGCACCCATGAATTGATGAAGTTCTTTTTGAGTATGTCCTTAACAGAAGCACCAGCAAGGGCATTTTCTCTCAAGGACCGACCTGAACCTCAGCAAGATTGGTCGTCCAGTGCTCCCCAAAGGACGATACAGTGTAGAGGTTTTTGTGACAGTTTAGACAAATTGAGAGCTTCCATTATTTGGTAATACTTAACCTAGAACATAATTTCATATGTGTGTGAAAAATTTGTGCTTAAATTATCATGTTATGGTTTATTAATGATAATATTAATTTTTAGTGGAATATGTGTACAAAAAAAGGCCAAACATGAACAGTATATTATCTGAACTACGAGGGCGGTTTGAAAAGTTCTCGGAATCACCGCTAGATGTCAGTGCTAGAGCAACGAGGTTCCCGCGCAGTAATCACACATCCTTTGTGAGTGAACACGTGGCGCGTCAGTGCTCTAGCTGCAGGAGTGTGGTATGACGACTCTTTGTTGTTGCTCCCGCGTAGTGATTTCTGACAATGGAAAAAACTGAGATTCGAGCAGTGATTAAATACTTTGTAAAGAAAGGTATGAAAGCAAAGGAAATTCATGCCGACTTTCAGAACACACTAGGGGACTCTGCTCCTTCATTTTCAACTGTTGCCAAGTGGACCAGCGAGTTCAAATTTGGTCGGGAGAGCTTGGATGATGATCTATGTAGTGGATGACCAAAAAGTGCTACGACCCCAGAATTTATCACAAAAGTGTATAAAATGGTCATGGAGGATCGTCGACTGAAAGTGCGGGAGATTGCTGAAGCTGTAGGGATGTCTTCTGAATGGGTATATTATATTTTAACCGAAGAATTGGCTATGAAAAAAAAAATATCTGCAAGATGGGTGCCGCGGCTCTTGACACTGGACGATAAACGCACCAGACTGGAAATGTCCAAACAAAGTCTGGCCCGTTTTCAGAGCAACCAACAAGATTTTTTGCGCCGGTTTGTGACTACAGATGAAACTTGGATCCACTACTATACTCCAGAGACAAAGCAGTGGAAACATGCTGATTCACCACCACCAAAGAATGCAAAGGCAGTGCGTTCGACCGGAAAGGTCATGACCTCAGTTTTCTGGGATGCAAAAGGCATTCTGCTGATAGATTATCTTCCTACTGGCCAAACAATCACGGGGCAATACTATGCAAACCTCCTAGACCAATAACAGGAAAAGATATGTGAAACAAGGTCTGGTTTGGCAAGGAAAAACGTCATCTTTCATTAGGACAACGCTCCGCCGCACAAAAGTGTTATTGCCATGGCAAAACTTCATGAACTGAGGTACAAATTGTTGCCACATCCACTTTATTCACCTGATTTGGTACCATCAGACTTTCATCTATTCCCCAAGCTGAAAAATTTCCTCGGTGGACGGAGATTTTCTACAAGGGAAGAACTGACAGCTGAATTCGAGAGGGTATTTTGCAGGCCTGGAGGAATCTCATTTTCGAGATGGGATCAAGGCATTGGAACATCGCTGGACCAAATGCATTAGTCTACAGGGAGACTATGTTGAAAAATAAAAGCAGTTCCACCGAGGTAAGATACTTAATTCTAATACATTCTGAGAACTTTTCAAACCACCCTCGTTAACATGTTTAGATAAATCAAGTAAATCATGTAAGCATCTTAGAATTTTAGTAAATTCTAGCCTCTCACCTTTAGGCATTAAGGGAAAGTTTACTCGGTAGTAGAAGACAGTTTTCAGTTCATGTAGAGGTTATGGGAGTAAAGCTTTATGTAGCATGAGGACACAGTAACCAAACACACTAAATAAAACCCTTTAGGGATAATAAATGTATCCATAATTAAATAAATGCTCTAAATAAACCTTTGATAACAAAAAGAAAACATCAGTTTGGGAGGGAGTAGCTTAAATCCCCCAAATTCAGTTTCACATAAAAGATTTTGATATAGGTTAACTTTGCAGTTTATAAACCAATTTGAATGCAGTAAAGACCTTTAGTAGTTGCTAAACGCCGAATATAAACTTTGAATAATAATAAACAAACTGTTAATCAACTGAAAATTAAATAATCAGTAATAATACTAACTTGGACTTAAAGAATTTCTACTCTGGAAGCATTTTGCCATTTTTAGATCAATTAACGAGCAAGAAAGTAACTCAATAGTAAATAAACCAAATAAATCAATTTTCTGTAGTGATATTAACACCTTTTACTAACCTTTGATATGATAATCCATAATAATCCAGTTCAGTGCACAAGTAATTTCCAATATTTGGCATTTCACTGTTTTAACACACTTTCGAACCAAATAAAGTAATTTTAATGAAGTAATCATGCAATTAAAATATAAATTCACTAAAATTTTGTAGTTTCTGAACGTTTAAATAACTTAAATCAATTTGTTTATACTTCGTCAGATGCACTTCACTTATAATAATTTTTATCTCAAAATCCTAGAGGATCTCCGAAATAAAAAGTAGATTTCCGGGAAAACCTAAAAATCTAATATAACATATAATTATTTCAAGTAATTCCAGTCAATAGAACCGATGTTAGAGAGATCTTAAAATTCAGCTTTCATCACGACCATGAGGTCAACTTAGAAATAAATTTCAACCGATCTAAAGTAGATACAGAGATGAGATAACTTTCAGAATATGTAGTTTTATTCAGAGAATCTCATGGTAATTTTAGATTTGCGATAAAACTAATAGAAATAAAGTTATAAAATTAAAACTGAAATCACACTTTAGTTACGTCGTAGTTAAACTTTCACTGAACCAATCTTAATAAAAGTTACACCAATAAAATCAGGAATTTTTGTAGAACACAGTGACAGTAATAACATTTATGTAAATTATGGCGTTAATAAAATGACGAAATGTAGAAGTTTCCAGAACAATAGTAGTTTCCCAGAGTAGAGAAATAGTTCACTCCTACACTTATAACTTTTAAACCAGTTGCTTAAAGTTAATCACTAAATATTCATTATTTCACAATTAAATATGTCAAAACACTGCAACACTTAAAGTTTTGAATAACAGTTTAGTTACTGAGATATTTCAGGCCTAGATCGCCTAGGCGCCAGTAGAAACTTGTATTTTGGCTCTGACGTCAGCGAGGGTATATATTGGGAAGCCATTTTGACTCAGCGTCTTTTCCGGGTTTGAAGTCGTGCTAACAAGATGAATTAAGCGTGTGTGCGTTGGTAGGTTGGCAACTCCGACTTATGTTGGTAGCCCAGTTTTTTCAGTTGGCACTACCGGGTTCGGCCATCATGATTGGGGCGTGGTTTTGTTCACTCAACATGAACTTTTAATTTTCAAATGGGGTTTGGTCGGGAGTTTCTCTCCATAACCTGCAAACTTGTGGAACGAGTGTTCGATATGCCTGCTCAACTGTAAATGCAATTTTGAACTTTTGATTTTGAAAAATAAAACCTTGAAGTTTTCTAAAAGTGACTTTGTGTGCTTCAGTTGTTAGCATAGAACCCTTTTCTATGTTCGTGGGTAACGAATATAGTGGCGACCTGAGCATTCAGTTGAGTTACCTTGGCTACATGGTCAAATCCAAATTATTTGCTGAGTTTTAAGAGAACTGTTAGTTGACAAGAGTGTAAGTTAAGGCACTTAGGCGATACTACAACCCCGGTATCGGTCTAGTTCCTTACAATCATTGAAAAGTGGGATTATTTTAAAACAAACTGATGGGAACTATATATGAAGACAGAAGTTAAGTAATGCAATAAGAAAAATACATTTAGAAAAACATTTAAACTATCAATAATTCTGTATAAGTTACATTCATAATGTATCTAATAAACACTGAAGCTGCTAACTTATAATTGTTATGAACAGAGAAAGAAACCATTAGTAACAATAGCAGATGATGTGAAGGAATCTTGTGTAAAGATGACTAAAAGGCTACATCGTACAGAAGCAAAATCTTTAATCATGAAGAGGTTTCCCCAAAATAATTTATTTATTTTTGTTGTATAAGAAGTCAGTTTTGTTGCCACCATGTTGCCTACCATGGCAAGTGATGACATATTTCTTCATTTCCAATGTATTAACATTTAAGTATGCATAATTATCCATTTATCAAGCATTAATGTAATACTGAGTTTTAATTTAAGATATTAATACACATGAAACTGTACCCACTTTAGTATTTCAGTGTGGTAATTTATTTTTAAAGGATCTGTATATTCTTTACCCAGTTTTTCACTGCTGTCCTTCCCATTCTTTTTCCCCATAGGAAAACTTATTACAGTTTTGATATTTCACCTTAACATTATACCATTCTTCCTCATTGTTGTTCAGAATTTGAACAAACCTGCCCTTCCCTCCATCCCTTTTCCCTCCTTTCAGCCAATCAACTGTCACTAAGCAATGAATCATCAGCCTCACTGACTATTTCCCAGTTAGCCTTTTGGCCTAATGCTGATGAAAGTTTTAAATCTGACTACACAGTCTTTTTTTATATTTTTGTTTACTATGTACCGGTGGTTCCTTCATTATCCCTGTGTTAATATTTTATTCACTTTATATCAAGAATCTCAGTAACTCTAAAACATATTTGTGATACTGTACCTCTTTAAATGAATACATAGTTTCTTCCAATAAACTAAGTGCACTTTCATCTGAAATGTGTTCTTCCCATTTGATGATTAATGGGTTCAGTTGTTGAGCTGCGAGATGGAAATGAATGACTGAGAATAGCTCACAAAATGCAATAGTCACTGGAGCAATTACTTTAGCTCTAACATTTACCTTTCATCTCCAATCTCATTTGTGGGATATATCCAATATCAACCTCCAAATTGCTCTCATCATCATTCATCCATTCCATGTCTGAAACATGTAAAGTTAAAAAGTTGAAATTTGTGATAGTGATGGCAAAAATTAAAATGCACGAGTTGTTTCAAATGTTAAGTATCTGTAACTGCAATCTTTCATAACAGCATGAAGAAGTAATTAGGATCACACAAAATAATAATTCTAATATAGAAACAAGTTGCTATTATTATTTTACACTTTTTTGTGTTATGTCTGTTGGTGACCTTGTATGTGATAGACTTTTGATGTTTAGCAAGACCTAATTTTTTATAATTTTTACTTTTCCTGATTATGCCACTATACAATTAAATTTTTTGATCATAAAGTAAATGAAAAAATGTAAGACGGACTTTCATCTTCATTAAATGTTATTTATTTCAAAAGTTTTCAGATTAAATCAAACATATAACATTATACTGACTAAAGTTAGATAGAAAGTGAACATTTACCATAGCAGAGGGCATGGTTGCACATAAACAAAACACACACTCAAATAGTACTTTCAGGCAATATTCTTTGCCAGCAGGAATGTTTGGCCAACTGAGACACTAGGGGCTGGGTTATCAGAAGTGGGCACGCAAAAGTTTTGTCAGAGAGCTTAGGCAATCAGCAATGCAAATGCAGGTGAAAATGTGTATATATAAGCAGGAAAATGCATTAAGACAAAAAAAACTAAGGACGGATTGGGAAATAAGACCCAGCACTAACCACAGATCATGGCGGCTGGGAATGACAAACACAAAAAAGAACACACACGGGACTCTTTAGCACTCTCCAGTGGCATTATCACTTTGCCACCCAGAATGGTAGTGAAATTCAGCATGATGAGACTGAGCCCTGCATAGAGCATTTCAAACTAGATCCACCTCCCATTCATCAACACCATCCTCTACTTATGTTCCTCACATCCACCCTGTCCTCAAAATCTTACCTCAACTTAATTTCCCACCTCAGTACTATTGAAATCCGTGCAATGAGAGAACTGTCTAAGAATAGGAACATCATTCTCACAGTCGACAAAGGCTCTATGAACGTAGTCATGGACCGCAGTGACTACGAGGCTGTAATGCCCAAACATTGCTTGGGGTTATGCAACATTAGCATTAACTTGATCGTGTTGCCTGTGTAATATTTCTGATACCTTTTCTCGAAGATGCTGTAGTTTTTAAACCGGCTGCCAAGCTATTAGTTTACCCTGTAATAGCTAACAGGTCATAAATGAAAGAAAGTCACTTGTAGTTAGGAATTTGAAATATATTCTGAAAGTTTGCTGAACTTAACACTGGTATCAGATTACACTTAAAATATTTAAGGCAAATCGAACTTCGAAATCACATATGAAGATGCAGGTTATCCTCCAAGGCACAACACTGATGAAGCATTCACTATTGCAAACATATTTTCTATTTGCAACCCCAAGATTAGAGTGAGCTTCTCAAACACTGCTTCTGTTGACTTCTTAAACTATTGTAAAATGGTTCCTTCACTGAGTTTAGCTTAAAGTTTCCTTAAAGTGAACAAGTAAGTCCACGAACTTGTTCCGAGGCGAGATAGTTGAACTTTCAGTAGTTACAGTTTGAAATTTACTCTTGCAGAGCAACGTGTACTGCTACTTCAAAACTACTTGCTTAAAAACTGATTGGAAATTATCAAAGACTGCCTGCGCCGTAAAACTGTTTGAAAGCTATCCCCGACTGCTTGCACTGGTCGGCTTTTTATAGCCTGGGCTTATCTATTGCTGAATCGCCGTGGAACACCGGTGTATTCCCGCTGGGAAACACTATTCTTTAGTGAATTAGAAAAAGCTCCCACTCCTGTGGAACACTAGTTTTATTCAGATTTTCCCTGAATTTTACTATGTTGTAGTTTAATTTATTCCAAATCTTTTTGGTTATAACTTTTCTCTTAATTATTTTCATTTAAGAACTATTAATTCCAAAAAGTTACACATGGTGATGCTATAACATGTCAACACAAACTTCGTTTTTCTTATTTTAAATTTCAAGTTACCTCTGAACTGTTTGTTATTAACTAAATTTTTCTCTCTCATTTAAGCATACTCTTATCTTTCTAGCTCTTTTTTCTAAAAATATTGAATTATTTTGATTTTAAATATCTCCTTACATAAATTTTAAAAGCACACAAAAACTACCTTAAAGTGATTGTCATTCTCTGCTTTCTTATTGGAAATGAATGCAAAAAAAAAAAAAAAAAAAAAATAAAAAAAAATAAAAAAAAAAAATCATTTTGACTGAAAAACTACTTTATTTAAATCTTATGTGTTTTAGGAAAATAGTTTAGAATCAATTTAAAAAGCGATTTCTTGTTAAGAAAATTATTATAAAAGTTCTTTACTATACAATTATATGAGATTTGCCCCCTTCTAAAGGGTTTTAGCAAGATAATGGACATATAACAAGGTTATGTTCTGACATGAAAAGTGCTTTACTATGGAAAATGATAGGCCTCCTGCTGAATGGTTAAGGTAAGATAATGGATATATGACAAGGCCAAAGCTTTGAGACAGCTCTCTGACACCACTACTTACCTTCCACATCCTACAGATCCTACATCTTCAATATTCCAAGAAGTATGTTGTGGCGAGACTATAAAAAACCATGTGTGTGTTCGTGTTGAGCGGTGGAATCAGGACGATCCGATTGTTAAAAGTGTGATGCGAGATGCGAGTTGGATTGTTGAGGGCAGTCTGTGACTCACTGTCTTGGAGGTCGGTCACGGTTGGTTGCGCGGGGCAGTGATTGTTTGGCGGTGCGTTCTGGCACTATCGTGTGGACCTGATGAAACATTATAAGTACGCCGCCGTCATGCAGATAAACTGCAGTGTTTTGTAAATAGCAGTGAACTAAAGCATCCAAACCAAGTGATAATAGTGCAGCTTAGAACTTGTAGTTTGTAGGAGAAGAAGTCCTGAATAGCCTTTACATACGGTCAAATTATAATCGTTGGTGGTGGTGGCTTAGTAATTGTACGTTTGGTGAATAAATTGAATGATTATCTATATGGCGACTTTGTGAATTATTAGTAGAAGAACCTGCAACCCATTGATACCTAGACGAACAACAATTACCCCACACCAAGCTGCTAGTGCATTATCACCGCTAGCAGACGCCACTTTATCGTTACAATGTGCTCTCTTTGACCTCCAAGGCCCCTTACAAGGACTCCCTTCTAACTCTGTCCCTTCTTACTCCTCAGAACCCCCAGACCTCCACCTTGTACCTCCTTCCCAAGAGCCATAAAACTGGAAATCCGGGGCGACCTATAGCTGCTGCATATGGGTTGCCTACTGAACGGATTTCAGCTCTTGTGGATCAGCACCTCCAGCCTTTAGTACAGAACCTCCCTTCATTCATAAAAGACATCCCACACTTCCTCGAATGACTTTCCACAGTCCCCATTCCTCTACCACCAGACTCCTTCCTTGTCTGCATAGATGTCTCTTCCCTTTACACCAACATCCCTCATAGTCAGGGCCTCACTGCCATGGAACACTTCCTGGAAATATATATGTATATATACTATCCAAATTTTTAAATGTTATACGAAAGTTGAAGGCTGCCATGGTGTCAAAACATGGATAGATATGTACACAAATATAGCGCTGAAATTTTCTGGTTACTTCACTTCATCAACAGTAGATTAAGGTATCTGCATCATGGCAGCTGGCTGGTAACATTGATTGGGAAATGAGAACAAACATTAAATAATGGCAACTGGGAAAGGCAAATATATATATATAAACACAACTAACACAATATTTCAGTGTTAAACCTTACTCTTGCAGGTAGGTGGAACACTAGGCATAGTTAGATGTGCAAATGTGGATATCTGCATTCATCAAGTGGACATCACTTAGTGTCCCACCTATTTGCAAGAATAAGTTTTGGATAGGGGAACAACCACCACTTATTAAAGTTGAAGGCTGCTGCAGCGCTGTAACATTGATAGACATGTATACCATTGTGGATTGAAATTTAATTGCAGTGGAGCACAGGCTCCGGTGGAAATTTCCTTACACACCCATCTTCCCACTATCCTGCACCCACCTACATTTGCCCTCTACAAATTTTATCTTTAAATTCTTTCAAAGTTTTCGGTAAATTATTCATCATTTCTCTTGGTAACTCATTCCAAGCCCTGACCTAAAAAAGAGAATCTTCCCACACCCTTGTGCCTGAAATCGAGTGCCAGCTTGTGGTCATGGTCATCTTTTCCCTTCCATGCACTACTATCCGTCACTGATTGCATTCTGCGATAATTTCCAGAAACAAATCTAGCAGCCCTTCTTTGCACCCTCTCCAACTCCTGTATTTGATACGTAAAATGAGGGTCCCATACTACACTACCATATTCGAGCAATGGTCTCACTAAAGTTTTGTAATCCAATTCCTTTACTTCTCCCGTAAATCCCCTCATCACTCTCTCCAACAAGTGCAGAACTTTGAAAACTTTTCCTACCACCTGTCCAATGTGTCCAGCCCAGTTAAGCTTGTTATCAAAAGTAATGCCAAGATATTTACATTTCAAGTCATCAGCAAGCAATTCTTTCCCCACCTTATATTCATAATTAACCTTTTGTTTTTTATTTGTGTATCTAATAAGCTGACTCTTCTTTGCATCTTCATCCTATGTTTACCAACCCAACTAGATATCCTGTCCAGATCAACCTGCAACTGTTTACAATCCTCTATCATTTTGATTCTTTTATACAGCATTATGTCATCTGCAAACAATCTAATTTCAGATAGTAAACAATCAACACAATTATTCATTAGAATAATGAATAGCAATGGTCCCAATACGCTACCCTGTGGCACACCCATTTTTACTTCTACTTCTTTTGATACTACATTTCCTACCCTAACTTTCTGTTTTCTACATTTAAAAAATTCTTCTACCCAGCAAATTACTTTCTCATCCACTCCAATGGTTTTTACCTTATTTACTACCATTTTATGGCTTACTCTGTCAAATGCCTTTGACATATCTAGTGCTACACTATCAATTTGGCCTCCCTTGTCCATTTCATCTGAAATATCTTGCATATATCCCACCAACTGAGATTCGCAACCCATGTTGCCTGCTTGAGAACCACTTACGTTCCTCACATATATTTCTGATGTGGTTGCATATCAATCTTTCCATTAATTTACCTACCACTGATGTCAAGGTTTATAACCCTTCTTCAAAAATATAGTGAGCTAGATGCCTGATGGTGGCTAGCAGCTAACTGAGCTAGCTCGTATATATATATGAGCAGACACACAAATATCTCTATAGAGAAGGGTGAGGAAAAATTATGAAGAAAGTTAATAGGTATGCACTGTGTAAGTGGTGATAAATTGGCAATTGAAATATTAACTGCTATTAGCATTTGTCTTTTGGAGAAATGGAGGTAGTGGAGAAGGAAGGATATAGATGGAGAGTAATAGAAAAAGAGAACGAGAGAGAGAAGAAATTAAGATTGGCAGTTATACATGTGTGTGTGGGCTCATGCTTTATATATATATATATATATATATATTTGCCTGTGAATGTATATATATATTGCTGACTGCCAAAATTCTTTGAGAATGCTTTGTATTCACTCCTTCTCCCCATTTCTAACCACCCAGTCCTTTTGTATCCCACCTCCGGCACTCTTGTGATTGTCATCCCTCAAGCTGAAGAAGCACCTGACTTGAGAATTACAGTAATTCATATTTGTTTCTTTGTGACACTTACCACAAATGATGGCAGCTGGGGATGACAAACACAGACATAGAAAAAAAAAAAAACACTAGTAACACAATACTGTAATGTTAAACCTTCAGCCTTCTTCTTTATCAATAATCTTATTACACTAAAAAGTGTACTACTTTTGTATGTAACTATGTATAACATTAATTTATGTGCTCATAATTACAATATTTTTAAAAAAAGTGTTTATTTTGAGAACCTACCAACATTTAATTTCTTAATTGATGGAACTTCCATGTGAAAATAGAGGACTTTGTTTTCTTTTTTGTGTAAAATGACTTGTCCACTAAATTGTGCCGGTGTGAACCAGAAGGGTAGCAGTGGTGGATTGTTGAGCTGGTACTCTGCATGACACCTGGAATGTTAATGACATGGATGTCAGTAATGTGTAATCAAGGCAGTGGCTGATAGTATAAGAGTTCTTGGTAGTTTTTAGTAAGTTAGGTATTATTCAATTAGTTTAATATATTATGTAGGTGGTATAAGTTTAAACTGATTGCCGATTTTCTTCATAGCCAATAGAAGCATTTAACATATAGTTGCCTGGTTTAATGTGGAAATTACAAGGAACTGTAAACAATGGAAACTGTTAAAATATAGTATGTTGGTCTAATATTTACTGCTCCTATTTGAAAGGTGATCCAAAAATAAGGAAAGGAAGTGAATAGTGGCTAGGTTACATGAAAGCTGTGATATATGCATTCTGTATCTGAGGTAAAGCTATCTTTGTCAGTAAGCACAAAACACTATTTGAAACAAAAAGAGAAAATTCTTGGATTTTCCAAGGCAGCACAGACTTGTTCTGATTTTCATGTACAACTCTAGGTAGTAAACAAATTTGAGATGGAGCATTCTGTACCAACTAGCAAATGCTATTACCATTATAAAACAAAATTGTCAAATTTCAGTATTTATAGCAAGGATATAATACAATTTTTTTAACGGTAGGTATTATATTAATCATTTGGGGTACTGGTTTCTGAGGAGACAATTACACTCTCAATTTCTTAATTATTTGAATTAAGTTTTCTAATAATTCACATGTTAAACAATAAGCTATGGTGGTAATAAGGACTGGCATTAACAGTTATGCTGAAAGAAAAAAACAATAATTTAAGTGTTTCAAACATTCAGTATACTACTCATTTAGTCTTTATTTTTCTGAAAAAAAGTTTTGTATATATGATATAGTTTAATATGTGCAATTATATCAGCTCTACTGATGGTAACTAACCTGAAGGCAACAAGGAACAGATCCTTTGTTGTTGCTTGGAGTGTGGCAACAGTTCCTCTGGGTTCAAATCTGGTCTGCAGAAAAATGTTTTTGTGGAACATACTGAGTAAGTGGAACAAGGTCAAAGCAGGTCCAGGTGTAGCGGGTGGAAGTTCTGAGTATCGGCCACTAAAACACAAATCACATCATTGTAATTAAAAGAGTTTACCCATTTTGTAGGTATGCTACTCTGGTACTGAATTGAAAATAGATATACATAACAAACTGCTGTGTGTTACAAATTAGGACAAGGAATGAGAGTTCTCAGATAATACAGCAACGATGATTATCAGTGCCATCAGTAGGCTTGTTATTTGCCTTGAATTAAATGGTCTCTCAATATATTGGTATAAGGATTGCAATCCCGCAGTGTTTTCAGCCCTGCGGGATTGGCGCTAACAGTTTTTAAACTATATTTCTAAAACATAGATAATTAAATTGTTAAAAATTATCGTCTAAGGAATGTGTATACCAAATTTCAGACCGATAGGACAATTTTTGTAGGTTCCGACGTATTGACATGTTACCAAAACTTAAATAATAAATGTCCGATAATTAAATTAATAAATCAATTTTAATGTTAAATGATAATAATTAACAGTTAACAATATTTTAATTGGCAAAATAACAATTTTTTTTAGCCTATCTTAAGAATATTTCGAGCTTTAAATTTTAAAAAAATCTAAACCAATTTTTAAGTAAATAATCAAAAATGCAAAGTATTCAGTCTTAGGTCGTATTATGTACCTTACAGTAAATCACATCAGTTTGAAAACATGGTATGCATAATGGCGAAGTCACCAGAGTTTTTTTTTATTATTATATTCTAAATAAACGACCTATAACACTGAGAGAAAGCATTCCATTTCACAAATTGAAGTGAATATACTCTGTAAAGTGTAGACTTGGCTCAGAACAATATCTCTTAACTTTTTGTTACTGCACAAGCACGAGACTATCTATTTTCACAAGAATTGTTTTTATAGGATCCATTACTATGTCTTCTGATTTTTTAATTCATCTTTTAGTTGATTCATTGTGATTAAAAGAAACTACTCACCAAGACATCAACTGTCAAGTATTTCAGTTTTACTTTAAGTGGCGCAACGACTTTTTTTGGAGTGGAAATTAATTTTGTTTTTTTTTTGTAAGAAAGGAGATTTTCTTGGCGTATAGTAGCAACGAAGTTCTCACGGATGTATCGCCGGATTGCGTTGCAAAAACACGAAATTTCAGGAAGACGGTGGAGGCATGGTGTTTTTACAACACAATTTAGCGATACACCTGTGAATACTTCATTATAACTTATGTTGCCTTTAGTCGAAATAATTACAGGGAGTTGAAAGAACGCATGCTCTCAAAAATAATGTATTGTGGCTATTGAACAAATCATTGCAAGAGGGATTAACCGAAAGCCAGGGCGGCACAAGCAGGCAGCTTTCGTCAAAGAACATGTGTTTCAAACGCATTGAGGCGGCGGTCACCACAACAATAAGTCAAAGGATATACAATTGCCTTTTGATAATTTCTAAATAAATAGGCATGCAATTGTTAAAATTACATTTTCTTATCAACGAATGATCAAATTACAGCTGTAAATACAGGAAGTTGTCACAATTACTTTATCTGCAAATACAGATGACGTGTGGACACATAAAAAATACTTATCATAATAAGAAACTCGTACTAAATACGCAATATAGGTAGGCTAACTGAAATTATAGAAATGTGTAAGTTTTAATGAATACGTAAAAGTGGATCTATTTACTTACGAATGACGAAGGTTAACAAAAACAAACGTTTGAGTCAAATGCCAACGGCAGGGTACAGGTAAACAGTGCAATAGGCCTACATCCGATAGAGACCGAGTGGAGCAGCCAGTCACGCAGACTGACGCACATTTTCACCGCATTTTGCGGATTGCGGATCCAATTAATTTTGTGCGAGATCCACCAGACTGTCTAATAATGTGGGATCCTGCTTTGCTGGATTGCAATCCTTAATTGTGTATTTATGCTCCGGATTTTCGTTGTTGCAGCCACTATGCCTTCAAGTATGGTAAGCAATGGATTTAAAATCTCAATCCTGATCTAAATTCATATGGGCTTTTAGCACAGCTTTCTGTACAGTTGTTAACTTTAAAAAATTATTATTATTACCATTTTTAAATTTCTTCTTTCAAAATTTTACTATTTTTAAATTTCTATTTTATACTGATTTTGATATAAGATCAGACTTGAATAAGAATTATCTCTGAATTGGAAGGAGCAACAGAAGGAGAAACCAGTGAAATGTTTTAACCGGTTTTGCCCTCACATGAGTCATTACTATGGTAGATATTTTTATTATAATGTACTACATCAATCTGGGTGGTCTGTTAATGATTTTACAGCAGATCCCTTATGCTACATAGGAGAAGATGATTCTTATCCCCCAAAGCCATGTTCTGTTTAAGCACAGCAATAGCACACAATAATGGAGAATCACTGCAAGATTTTTAAAAAAATGAACAATTTTTTTCTGGAAATGGAAGAGGAAGAGTTTCCTGACAATTTTGCAGTTCCTACTTCAAAACAAAAGTAATACACACCTCACAGACCAAACAAATTGCAAAGGCAGAGAAGATTGTGACAAAATATCACCTATCACTGAGTGATTTGTAATGACTAAATCTCATATTGAACCTCATCTGCATTGGCCTAGTAATGCATACCGGGTGGCGGATCCAGGGGGGGGGGTCTAAGGGATCAAGCCCCCCCCCCCAAAGTATCTAGGTCCACCTCTGACATTAGAGACTCTTTTTTTTTTTTAGCTCTACATATTCGAGGCCGGAGGAGACTATAAATACTACCCTTTGACCGACTCAAGCCCCCAAGCCCCCAAACCAAAATTCCCTTAAGCCAAGCCCCTCCTCCCCCCCCCCAAACGAAAGTCCACTCAAACCCCACCCAAACAAAAATCCTGGATCCGCACCTCATGCGCACCAAGTACTACAATCCTTCAAGTTTCCAATTAAAATGACGGCTGCTTTATTGTGATAGGCCCCTGAAGAATAAACTCTCTCTTCCATCTATTGGGATGTGTGGCATCAAATAACACTTGTGCCAAACATGGGTGTTGATAAAATACATATAAATAACAGCTGTTACCCACAACTTTGCATGTGTGGACTTAGAATTCCACTGCTGGAATTAAATATGGAAACCTGTAAGTTTTGTAAGATTTGTACCAAACAACACCTAGTTGGCATCATATCATGGAGAAGCCATCACCATAATATTCTACCCTTGAATATGTCTCATGAATGTACTCAATTTGTAACATGTTTAAAAATGGAAAAAAAATCAAAGGTACAGGGAGGTTGGCACGCATAACTGAGGGCAGCTTCAATTTCAGATAGATCTTCTCTTCTTTCTTCACCATGAGCATCAGATTCTTGGGTTCAGTGGCGTAGCTAGCGTGGGTGACACCCGGGGCGGATATCGATGGTGTCACCCCTTGAAAACTTAAATCCAAAATTGAGTATATTATATCAACTTTTAGGTGTAAAATATGATATTAATAAAACATAATTAAATAAAAATTTATTGTTATTTAAAAATAATAGTTAATAAAATTGTAAGATTAACAACATTTAAAAGATATACAAATAAAATAAAAACAATTGCCTTCACAATCCCCTCTTTCTAGCTTTGAAAACTGCAAACCAGTAAATCACATTTTCGAAATTAAAAATTTGATTTACTTCATGTTCAATAATCAATATGGCAAGATTTTAGCCACGTGTTGATCACTGGTGATGGAAAGTGGTTTTAGATTAATTTTAACTCCTCTGAAGATCGGGCCTCACTTGCCTGATACTGTTCCGCACCGTCACCGCACCGACACGTTTCTTACTATTGGTGCTCACTCGGTCGAAGTTTGTCCAAAGGACACGGCATGTCGTCCGACACTCGGCCGACATCCGGCCGTCATTGGATTGGTTTATGTTTTCACGGTGCGGACCAGTGTCGATCTGCTGGATGTGGAGAACGCATAGAGAGAGTTCGGAAATTTCCCTTCCCTTACGACCAAATGTTGTTTTCATGTTATTGTTGGTCTTATAACAAGTGTCTTTTTTTTCATCCATGTTCATAAGATGTTCTTAAGATGTAGGAATTGTTCTAGCATCTTCGCATTAATAAATCAAAACATTGCCAGAGTTGAAGATCAATTTTAAGACCCACAAAAATTGCAGCCGAGATCTGCATTTGTAACGGGGACCTTCCACACCCGAATCGCACGCCGTAACCATACGCCAGACTAATCTAGAAGTACTGAGAAATACGTATTCAAACACATAAAAGTTGATTCATGTTTTTTGATAGCAAAAATAGATGGTATAGAAAAATATATTCATTGTATCATGTTTGCAAACTTATTTTTCATTACACCTACATTCGGACTGGTGACTCAAATGACTGCGTGCGGTTTGGATACTGAAGGTCCCGGTTCAAATCCCGGACTCGACTGTAATTTTTGCGGGCCTAAAAATTGACATTTACCTCTGGCAATGCTTTCATCTGTTAATACGAGGATTCTAGGACGCTCCGTGTTCGAATTTCACGTTAATCCGTAGGTCTCCTTTCGAAGTTAGGTGACTACGAAATAGGTGCACTGCGAGTTTCCTAATAAGAAACTGACTAGAACTTTGAGATAACATGAAATTATTATATTTATTATACAAAATCTTTACGACCTAAATTTAAATTAAAATATGTTATAACCTCATTCTTTGCTAAAAAAAATAAAAGAAAAAAAAAAAAGAAAAAAGAAATGAATGAATCGAAAAGAACCTCAAGCAAAACAAACACGTCAAGTGCGAAGTGCGAAGTGATTGACATTTCATTGCGATTGCGTTAAAATATGCGAGAATCTTTCATTCCGGTACAGTGTGGTAATGATTTGTTAATACTGCGCTGCAGGGCCGGATTAAGACAGCGCGGGGCCCGTAGCAAATGTGAAGTAGTCCTCGATTTTTGCCGTCTTGGGGAAAATTGTGGAGCTAAAAACAAAAAAGGTCTCCCATCTACCCTAGGTGCGGGGCCCCCCTAGGAGGCGCGAGGCCCCCTAGAAGGCGCGAGGCCCGTGGCATTTACTACCTCCTGCTACGTGGTTAATCCCGTACTGCTGCGCTGGGATACTATTTTTGTACATAAAAGATCAACCAGATAGGTGATTACATGAGTCAGATAAAAAAGTATTTTAATGTACTTTCGTACCAAAACTGTGCAAAATAAAGTACAGTATAATAAAGTATGGTGTCAAACCGACCTGTCATCCCCGACACTGATTCCCTGTAACAATCATTTGAAAACGTTAAAGGAGACTAAAGACCGGGTAGGAACATGGGCGAGCTATGGAAAATTGTGGACGCAACGGGGCGAGCTGCCACTCGGCCGACTGTCGTTGTGGTGACGGTACAGACCAGTATTGGCGAAATAGAGCTCGACCTTTACACGTAGCAACTGATACACACACTGGCGCAAATTAAAATCCCAACACCCATTTGATGTTGTGATAAATGAATGAAATTTGGCCCCAAGTATGCCCACATGAAGAATATTAAATGATTTAAAATTGAAGTTTTACATATGAGAATTACGGTGCTATCTATTATGTAAATTGCTATTTTTTTTATATTCTTTTAACGTACTAGTGGCGTACAGTGTGGTGTAACATGACACTTTGTTGTCCACGAGTTCTTGTTGGCCAAGTATGCCCAGGCGAAGAGTGACAACTCTATACACTCAAATGTCTAACTGTGAGAGAGGTCGGAGAATTGACTTGTTTTAAAAAGGTGCATCATATCGTGAAATCTCCCAAAGGATTGGCCGTAGATCATTGTCAGTATACAGACTTGTTACACAGTAATGAAAGATAGCTCTAATACTCCAGGTCTATACTGATGGATAACAGCACGTGAAATTGTGTGGGTGGCTGCTGCTGGCAAATGGTTGACTGCAGGCCAGATCCAAACAGTGGTTACAGAGAGTCACCCCCCTCCCCGGACGATTGAAAACCAATTGCTTGAAGCTGGAGTACGCTCTCTGAACCCTATGCAATGTGTCTCATTAATCTGATTTCATTGCCAGTATCATCTAACCTGGCGTAATTTAAAACATAAAAGGACATGTGAATGGTGTACATTTGTGTTTACAGACGAGTCTCGATTCTGTCTGTGGCAAAGTGATAATTCACATGTTCGGAGGCGTATTGGAAAACGGCTTACCTGCTGTGATTTCAGAACATCACACAAATGCAGTCACCGGTGTCATTTTTTGGCGGCAATCAGTTTCGACAGCATGACTGAGTCGGCTGTTGTTGATGGCACAATGACAGCCCACCACTATGTGGACAGGGTACTGCATCTTATTGTAATACCCTTCATGTTCATCATTCAAGTAGCATCTTACAACAAGATAATGCCCGTCCTCATATTGCGGCCATCGTTACACAAGCCTTGCAAGGAGTTTCGATCACAATTTGAACAGCACAGTACCCAGATTTGTCCCCAATAGAGCATGTCTGGGATACCAGGAGTAGACACATTTGATCACATGGTGACCCAGCACAAACTGCGCAATAACTGACTGCAAAAGACATGCAGGCGTAAAGAGAAATACCCCAAGAAGACATTCTAAACACTTGTTGATTCAATGTCGGCAAGAATCCACGAATGCATTAGTGCTCAAGTTGGACGCATTTCTTACTGAAAACTGTATCTAAAGGTAATAACTTATCCTGAACCATTTCCATTTGCTATCATTTCTTCTGGGTATGGCCCTGGATATATCTTCAAAGTTTCCTAAAATTCTACCATACCTGTATGCATGGTGAGATTATAATTTTTGCCAGTGTAACTATAGGGCGACCATAATATTTCGCTATAAATTTTTAAAAAATCGAAAACTACCCAATCACTTGTTGTTGAAACGTTAACATAGGTTGTATTTAAATGACTTCGCATGGGATATCGAGAGGAAAGTTAACAGAAGTGGCTTGATCCAAGTAGAAGCAATTCCAGACCCAGATGGGGTTCCATCGGTGCAAACCCAGAATCCGGGTCCCACAAGTCGTGAGACCCTGGGAGAGACTGTATAGTCAGAGAAGCAACTCTACATTAAGTTCCTTCATGAAAATAGAACAATAAATGCAATATAAAAACGATTTTTTTTTAAAAAAAACGGCTTAGGTAATATAAGAACATGCCTTTGCGGTATCTGCCGTCTTTACATGAAGTACTTCACAAGTGAAGTACAGGGTGCGGCAAAAAGATCTGACGGTTTTAAAATAAAAACATGAAAAATAAAAGTGATAAAAGATATTTTATTGCTTATTACAGAATGGTATTCATGCAAATTAATGACAATAACATCAGAACAACCAATTTCATCCGTTTAAGATGTGAAGATAACGCCCTTTAAATGACGTCCGTCTTTGAACAAGCATTCTTCCAGCCTTGCACTGAAGCTGTTGAACACCTGCTCTAACATTGCACGAGGCAGGTTGGCGATTTCTTGGCGTATGTCTTCTTTCAGTTCGTCCAGTGTGTGGGGTTTGTTTGTGTAAACTCTTGCTTTAAGGAGCTCTCACAAGAAAAAAAAAACCGCAAACGCTAAGGTCTGGAGAGCGAGTTGGCCATTCAATGTCCCCAAAACGCGAGATCACTCGACCATGAAACATGCTTCTCAAAATGTCCATAACCTAACTGGCTGTATGGGCAGTTGCCCCTTCCTGCTGGAACCATATCCTACTGCGCACTAAACGATTTCTCTTAAGTTCAGGGATCATGAAGTTTTTTAGCGTCTACAAATAACGTTCCGAATTGACCGTAATGGTTCGACCACCCTCTTCGAAGAAGTATGGCCCAATGACACACCTTTTCGTTACATCACACCACACGGTAACCTTAGGACTATGCAGAGGACGTTCATGCAGTTGTTCCGGATTTGTAGCCGAGCAATAACCAAAGTTCTGTTTGTTCACATAAGCATCAAGATGGAAATGTGCCTCGTCGCTCATCACTAACATATTTTTCATCAGTCAGTATTGCAATCATTTCTTCTGCAAATGCTTTACGCTTTGTATAGTCATTAGGCTTTAACTGCTGGACAATAGCCATTTTGTACGGGTGGAAGTGCAGATCGAAACACAAATTCGTCTTACCGAGCGGTCAGACATGTGCAAAGCAGCAGCTTGTTTGCGGGCCGACCGCCGAGGACTGGCTGCCACAGCTTCTCTTCCTCGATCGATATTCCCTGGCGTCCTAGATGACCTTGGTCGACATGTTGACTTCTATTTTAACACTGAACCGGTAGCTCTGAAGGTGCTCACCCATAGAATAATGGTGTTACGAAATGGGACTCTTCCTCTTGGACCCACGTTAAATCGTCTACGAAACTGCCGCTGAGCAGCAACGCACGAATAGCCACTTTTAAAAAACGCCTCGACAACAAACGCACGATGCTCACCCGACCATTGTTCTATGGCTACCACAAATGTCCACGTGTGGGCTCTGGATTCCGCCTATCCGCACCACCCCCCACCATCTACTCGCTCGACAATACGGCGGCGAAAACCGTCAGATCATTTTGCCGCACCCTGTATTTTACTATCCGCCTAAGATACACGTAGCTACAGACTTCTAAATGACATTGTATGAATTGAAGACCGTTTTCACGTGTTAATTTTACATTTCTAGCGCCGCTATGTAGCATATAAATAAAAATGTTGTAAACGGCTTGAATGTTCGCTCAGTTTGATCAGGAACAAAAGTTCGACATCCCTGTCGATTTAAGGAATACACCTGTATTCGACAGAGGGGTTACCCATAATACAAATTTTCTTCTTCTCTAAATTTATTATGGAAAAATCAGAGAATCATACGCTTATCTGTTTCATCGCGATCATATTTGCATATTCTCGATCAAAAGAAAGCATAGCAAACTTACATGAACCTAGAATTTAAGTGCTTACTAATGTTACAATTTCGCTAGCAAGATACGCGGTTCCGACTTTTTTTTTATTTATTTATTTAAATGGCTTTCGGCCTTATCAGCCACACAGCCAAGTTCTTTGCGTTTTATGACAATTCACATTTCATTACTTTACAGTTCTATTTACATAGTTTAACAATTTACATTTCATTTCCTTTATAGTTTTAAATATATATAATTTATATTACAGTTCTATACACAACAGTTACGGTTCCGACTGTTTTAAACACAAGCTTTACAAAAACTGATTACCAACGACGGACGATACCATCAACGAACACTACTTGGGCCCGTTCAGATTGATTTGAAACCTGACAGTATTGCTAGTTTAATGCACAGTTTTTACTAGCATAAATTCGAACATGATACGATTTCATGTCGAATATAGGTGCACTGTCGATAATAGGCAGGTACGCAGAGTGTAAATCGGATAACACGAAATGTACTCAGTTTGTACATCACGAATCTGTCAGATAATAAATTCAAAAATTACTAGAAAAACTTCAAAGCCCTTGTAAATCTTAGCTTGAAAGCTAATGGAATTCTAAATAAGCAAAACAATTTTAAAACCTAGACTACGCGTATTCCGACATACGCTGGGTTTTCATTTCCAAATTTTCTCTAAATATTTTCGAGGATTTACAATTTAACTGTCTAATTACTATGATTTCAGCAATTAATATAAACTTTAATTTTAAAACTTCCTCTTTTTATACAAGAAAACTTACATTATATCCACCGCCGCTTCTAACAAACCAAACAACAGTGACGGACGGCAAGCCCAACAATGGACGATTTCTTGTGATTGTTGGAGCTACAGAGCGGTGCTCTCTTTGTTTAAGCCCACGGTTTGCCAACAATTATATTCAACTATAACGAATGAGCACAGCCGTCTGGATCGCATTTGAAAAAGCGCTAGATCAACCTAAAAACAAATATTCATAACAATAAAAGTAGACGTGTTTCGACACCAAAGGATAAAAGAAGTTTTTTTTGTGTCACACTAATTTCGATTACTATTTTCGAAACGTGGGTGTCACCCCCAAACGGGTGACACCCGGGGTGGACCGCCCCCTCCTAGCTACGCCACTGCTTGGGTTTTAATAACTTTAGCTGCTCGTACTCTGCTAGAGCTACACCTTAGGTCTGCTTTATACCTGTGAGGCATGTCAAGAAAGAAGACAAAATATACTGATGCCAGAAACTTTTAGGTAGACAAAATAATAGTATGGTGCTATGTAAAACACCCATCTATACTAAATAATAAGTTTTATCTGTAAACAAAATTTAAAAACAAATCATTCACTAACTGACTGCAAGAGAAGCATGGCCTGAGCAACTGATGTAATATTACAGACATACACCAGGATCTGGCTATCCATAACCATTTGTTAGGTTATCAAAATTTGCATGACAAAAACTATTATTCATACCAAAAAAGTATCGTGTGTCCTTCCTAAAGATACAATTAATTTCTTGTCAAATTTCATCAATATCAGTATACCCACTTAGTCGTAAAAATGTAACAGACAGAGACCTACTTTTGCATTTATAATATTACTAGTGTTGATAATACACAAACTGACTCTGAGAAAAACAAAGCCTTAGCGACCAGTTATCATAATAAAAGTATCATAAAAACACATACAGCATTGTTCAGCCTCCTATGTTTTGCCAAGTATTCCACCCCTGAATTGGTGGGACCTACAGTCTAACGTGGAATCTGAACAGAAAGTACAAACATGCCTCATACGGTCAAAAACAACTCTTAAAAATTCATGACTCAACTGGTAATTGAACCCGAGACCAGACTTGGGACTTCTAAAGCTAAAAGCGCTAACCACTCCTTCCCCCCCCTCTCCCCCCATATATATCATTTTGATATTTATTCCCTGTACTTTACATTGTACGAGCAATTGTAATATAACCACTCAAAAATTAATTTAGATAAGTCCCAACAGATGTCTGCATGTGCTATATTGCATCTTTCTGCATTTCGTTCTCCTCTGATGGTTGATGCTCTACCTATGCAGCAATCAAAATCTAGAATTTGCTCAACCTGAGCAAAAGCAGCTGAAAAGTCTTCATGTGTACATTTGACAAGGCTACATGCAGTACATGTGGAAAGATTGGACCCTTAAGTTTAGCCAACAGCACTCTCTGACATGGCATTACAGAGGCTTACACATGTTATGCATTCGTCTGTCACGATCCAGTAAGTTTTTGAAATTCCATGACAAAGTATATTATTTATACATAAAAGACTACCCTACGTCCTTTCTGATGTCAAATAGGATTTCCTTGTTAAATTTCGTGAAGATCAGTTAAGCCATCTACCCTTAAAAACATAACAAACAGACAGAGACAGCGTTATTTTCACATTTATAATATTAATATAAAAGATATAAAATAAAAATAAGAACAGAAGAAGGAATTTATGCTTACAAAAGTTGACAGAAGGCTGATACCCACAAAAAAATAAAAGTAAAGACTAATACAAATCACCAAAATTCTTGCATATATATCTTTCATTATTTGAACAACATGGAGGACATTTACCACCAAATTGGTGCCTATGGAAGCTCCTGCAAATCTCACTACCTCAATAAATTATCTGTCATTATATACTGGAGCCACATACACTCATCATTTCAAGAAGTGAGATATTGCAAAAGATGCTTTTGCTTCTTTCTCCTTAGATGTCAAATTTTGAATGAAGCTATAGACATGTTACTCAGGTTTGATTTCTACTATTATTACTGGAGGCATCAGGTTTAGGGACATTTCGATAAAGAGGTAGCATACAAGATTAAAATATTGTTACCCGTAAAATGTCCGATTTATATTTGCTGTAGTGTTTTATATGTGAGAAGAATACTGTCATTCAGTTTGTAACTACCAATGGGATTTGATTACAATTGCCCTCTTGGGCCAAGAATTTTATTTCACCATTGCATCAACACAATTTTTCACAAAGCCAGTTTTGAAAGTCATTTCAAAGTGGTGAAAACATATTAATAGCATCTGGCTATGAATAGTTCCACTGATACTTCTTTATTACCTTTAGTCTTACCTTGAAAATGTTTCCTCATATGAACTTCCAACAGCTGGCTGAATTAAATGCCATACTTTCCCAACTTTTATATCACGGGGTGGTAAAAATGCAGAAAAAATTTCAGAAGAGAAGCTTTCTTGTAATCTAAATGGTTGTTTCCAGTCAAGTAAACCTTTCACTGTCATACTGGCAATCTAAACACAGAAAAAAGTAATTTCTTTAATTAATTGGAATGGGGCCTTTATAAAAAAAAGGCCCAGTTCTCTGTAGAACTGAGATAAATTACTTGTGGTTTCTAACTTAAGAAGGAATTACAAGCTGCAAGAAACAGTTCAGTTTTTAAATTGGTGGAGGGGTGGGGATGAAGTAGGAAGATACCGATTCATGGGCGCCGGGAGGGGGGTGCAAGGGGGTGCACTTGCACCCCCCTGGCATCCCGGGTCGCCCGTAAATTTGGGCCGATAGGGGGTGGGGAGCACCAATTACGGCCCTGGTGCACCCCCCTGGATCCCGGGTGCACCCCCCTACATCCCGCATCCCGGGTCGCCGTGTGGTCAGTAGTAGACCTAAAAAAAAAAAAGGGGGCACCAACGCAGCCCTGGTGCACCCCCCCTAGAAGCAATCCTGCCGGCGCCCATGTACCGATTTGTCTCTAACAACCAAACTGAATAGCATAGTAAGTAAACTTGTATCTGCCCTTTAAATAATTAACTGCTCTTACCACATATATGCATGCGTACAGACTCTGTTATAATCTTTATTATATTGTACAGAAATGAAAAGTGCATCAACTCTTTCATCACCTCCATTGGTTAGAAACTGCTAAAGATGGATAAAAATAAGTGACTAAAGGGATATTGAATACAGAAGCACTGAAGGAGTATTAACAAATACCAATGAAATAGCTCAAGCTAATGAAAAATTTAAAAAGGGTATCATGAAAAGTTGTCTAATGAACAAAGTAATAAACAGTGACAATGCAGTAGAAATACACAATCCACAAATAGTTATAGGAGTGGAGTTTCGGTTAAAGCAAGGAATACAAGACAGATTTTCCCTCAGTATTATAGACTGTACTGTAAAAACAGTGGAACTAGTGATGGAATATTCATACTGGTAAAAGAATATTCATACTGGTTAGCAAAGAATGCTACAGTTTGCTGGCATTCGTAGATCAGTCATGAGCGGATCCAGGATTTTGGTTTGGGGGGGGGGGCTTGAGTGGACTTTTGTTTGGGTGGGGGGGCTTGGCAAAAAAAAGGTCTCCAACATTACAATGTCGGGGGTGGCCCCAGAAACTTTTGGGGGAGCTTGAGCCCCTAGCCGCCCCCCCCCCCCCCCGGATCCGCCCCTGGTCATGAGTTATAGTTTTTAAAGAGGAAAAAAATGAGTTCCTAAGGTATAAATTAAGTTCATATTCAGAGCAGAGAGTTTGGAATAAAATGGTCATTACTGATGGTAATTTAAATTTAATGTGTTGTCACAGTAACAATTTCCATCTACCATTTTACCTGATGAAGACAGTGAAGGTAGCTGTCGAAACATCATGAATGGCAGAACTTATCCAGCAGAACACCCATGAAGAATTTTTATTTAGAGATAATATAAATGGCAGAAGAAATGTTTATTCCAAAACAGAAGTTAAGAAAAGTACAGTACATATGGGCTATAAGAGGGAAGAGACAAGGCTAAAAGGCTTGGTAAGAAGAGAATACACCAAGGTTAAGAGACAGCAAGGCAGTAGGGAACACTTGAAGCAATTAAACAATGGATTGATTGCAGCAAAATGGGAAGCTAAAGATGGGTTTACGAAAGTATTTGTGTCAGTGGATCACTGAATGAAATATCTAGAAATTTCTGTGGCAATATTAGAAAACTGGAGGAAGGGAAGGTATTTAGGTAATTGTAGATAAAGGTGCAGAAAGAGGTACTAAGGATTTGAAAAAGGCAGAGATAAGTATCTGGCCCAATGACACCATTAGGGCTATTCTTCAGGTATGAGAGGGTGTAAATCAGAGAAGAAGACTCCACTTAAGTAGAAATAAGCAGACCAAACAAATTGGAAATAGATCCTGAGGATTAAATTAAATGTTAATAAATAATGCCAGTGCAACTGTTTTTGTATGGTTTAATGCTTTACGTATTTCACCTCTGATTGAGGCATCATCAGCAATGATTTCTGGCTTTGTAGCCATGTAGCTGGCAACATTTAAGACAAATGGCTTTCACATCAACATGCTTTGGAGAAAAGGTAGACATATGTGGCTATGAAACCTGATAACATCCAAAGTAATTCGTAACTGATGATGCTTTGATGAGAGGAATAATACGTACAGCCATAAACCACAAAAAACAGTTACATTGTCGTTTTCTGTTAACAATTAATTTATTGAGAAACTGCGGAAAAATGACCTACAACAACATTGCATAGATCCTTAGGAAATTATGAAGGAATATAGAAACCCTAAAAAAAACAAAACATAATTGAGCCCTTGAGTCTGTAATAATATTACCATGAACATATAAAAAATAGGCGTTAGTCCTTATAGCATTATCTGGTGACCTGCTGCCTGCCAGTTACCAAGCTGCTGGAAGAGTACCTTAGTAGTACTAGTCTACGAAGGAGGGATGACAAATATGTTTGACATAAGTTAAATGTAAATTGAAGGAGAGACTGATATGCAGCCATATCAGAAATATCTGTGAGGTTAGAAAATGGTTTGCAAATTGGTAATATTGCTTTAGGCAGGGATATTCATGTGGAGTTCAGCAGGTGGGCTATATGCTAGATACTTCAAGTGAAAAGGACAAGGGAGGTGAAGTTGATAGTGCAGGAATTTGACATAGCAAGTCATAAAATTGTATTAAATAACATAAAACCATGCAAGTGGATGAAAAAGTGGTTTGATAAGCAGACAAATTCTTAAACGGTAAAAATCAAAGATAAAGGATAGATATGCAGTATTAAAAGAAGTGCAAGTACCACATGGTAATGTTACAGTTATTCAATATTCTAATTAATGTGTGTGCTAATTGTTTAGTCAGAAGTTAGGTTGATGATTTTGTAGACTTACATGATTATTGTTTGTATTATCTTGGTTCTCCAGGTGGAGTCCAATCAATATGTTCAAATTTAACATTTCAATAACCGTGCTATGGCTTTCATCAGAGAACTGTGTCATAGCAGTTCTGTGATGAAAACCACACCATGATGGCTGAAATGTTGGTTTTTAATAAATCAATGTGGCACCACCAGGAAAACCAAGATACTAACGAAATGAATGTTGTTTGCAGATGACATATTGGTACGTAATAGGATCAAAATAAAAGATGACTGAACAACTGCAAGGTTACCAGGAGAAGACATAATTGGGTATGTAAACATGGAATGAAGAAAAATGTCAAGGAGATGTAACTTATTAGCTACACAATTGAAAAATTAAAGGTTGTTTGTGATTATGGGAAGGAGAAGGAAATGCTTGTTGGAAATCTTAAGTGTAAATATCTTGCCATAACATTTGATAATTAACTCAATTGGGCAGGGCAGAATGGGCATGTGGCAGGTGAATCCTTCATTTGTGGAGAGGGTTGTTATGAGATGTACCAGAGAAATAAGGGAATTAGGTTTGCAAAACTTTGGTCCGACCATTGCTTTAATATGGTGGTGTAGTATGGGATCCCCAATTTGGCTGTCAAATGCTGGATTTGTGGTGGGGAAGTGGGGAGGGGTGGGGAGGGGTGGTGCAACAAAGGACAGCCTGCTACCTCATAACACAATCAGTAACTGATAAGATTTTAGAGTTGGACTGGCAGTCATTGGAAGAAAGGAAAAGGGCGAAGAGAATGCTAGGAATGTGAAAGGCATATAGATAAGGGGGTTAGGAAGGGTATTGGTAGAGGAATTGAGAGTAGTAAATGAAGGGGAAAAGATGACTGATCACAAGCTGGCACTCAACTGCAAGGACAAGGAAGTGGGGAAAATTTCTTTTGTGTGAAGCAAGTTAGGTATTGGGATAAATTACCACTGACAGTGCTGAATAATTACCAAAAAAAATAAATGAATTTAAAATTCTGAGGGGCAAAAGTAGGTGGGTGGGGAAATGGCTCTCCAATAATATAAGATAAATAACAACAAATGGGAAAATAGGTACACACAGGGAAAATGCCACAAGTTCAAATAGTCCACTGGGATTGATTTCAGGCTGACTGAACTCTGTTTTATACAATTTATGAATTATGCAACAAAAACAATGTTCAAAGAAGTCTTATGGTAAGATTCAAGTCATATAGCAAATTTATAGGAGCACTGGGCTAGTTATAATATATAAAATCTTCAATGCATGGGTGTAGCCAGGGTGGCCACTTGCCCTGCCATGGCTTACTCCCTCAAGTAGTCTAGCTAAAAATGTATAAAAATAAAAATTCCCTCTTTTAATATTGAAAAATTTTGTTGAAATTTTAATGAGAACCTTCACAGACTAGTGTTTAAATAAGTCAAATGAGTGTATATTTGTTCTGGTAAAACCATTTGAGTTTTCTTGTTTTTGCCTGAAGCTAATCCTAGTGACTACACCCTTGCTTCAATGTTATAGTTAAGTCATCTTTATTGCAGTATACTTACTGAGATGTCAGATTCCAACGACGTTAAAAGAAGAGGCTTAAATAAGGCCTTGATGGTGACCTTTTTGTCAGTTTCCTTAACGTTTGACTCTTTCTGCAACAAAGTAATGATTTACTAAAAACTATTTGAGCATCATTTCTCTTTAAATATATGACATTACATCAAAAACAAAAGTCTAGACTCTTAAAGTATTCTGTAAGCAAATTATTTTCAGCAGTACGATTATGATTTGTTGCAATTCCTAAAAATAATAATTTTTAACTTGTAAACATGGATGCATTTGGACTTTAGGAAAAAGGTGAAACATCTAAATACAAGTGAAGTCAGGATATAATGTTACAGATTGAAACTTTCTATGTACTAACAAGCTGCTAGTATGTCTTTTAAAGTGGGTACTGAAGATCTGTTTGATTGTAGAGAGACTAAAAGTGAAAAAAGTAATTTAGTAGTCAGATCATCACTATTTTCCTTTTCTTTCTATTTGTGGATTATAGAAATGATCGACCTGTACAACTTCTTGCTCTATAAAAAGTCACCAGTACCAAAATATGAGTAGCGACACATTTCTCACGATTGTTTGTGATCTGATTTTGCACCAGTCACATTAAATATGAGTAATTTTTGTATTTATTCATAAAATTAAAGATACACAACACAGAATCACCACCAATATATTTACATTATTATTATCTTATGATTAATTTCATTCTGAGGTGTAATATTTTCTCTGATATTGTTTCTGCCATCTCCACCACCTTTGCTCTGATCATAACAATAAAAAAATTACTGTTGATGTGGATGCACGCTCATATGATCTTAGCCAATTGTTTCTATTTTGACGAATAAGGGCAAAGCCTGGAATATTGTGTTTTTCTGGTATTTTTTTGTCACTTAAGCTCTCCTTCACTCAACTTTAGTAATTGATGGGTCTTCTATCTTTCTATATCAACATTGCTTCATGGAATTTATTGCTGCTACATTGTTACAAAGTAGGCCTAAATTCACATAAAATTCATAATAGAAACAAACAAATAATAAAGATTCTATGAAGATTTTGCGACTCAAATTAGCTATAAAGCGATAATTGTTGTTTAAGATTAATAATTTTTAAAACATCCATCACAACTTTAATTCTTCGATAAGATAGTAAGGAAATGAATGAATTTCGAAGAGAATATAAGTTGACATTGTTAAATATAAATCGAAATATTTGCTGCTGAAAGCTGACAAGTCTGCTACGTTAAAATTGCATAATTAAAAACGATACCTGTTCTATGACTGCGGGCGCATTTGCAAACTCGAGCCTATCAAGGAGGCCGTTATCGTCGCTGTCTAAACTGCTGAAGACATCTTCAGTATCCCAGTGGTGCCTTACAGGTCGCGGCTGCAACCACAGTATGGCCAGTATACCTACTGCCACCCCAAAAGCGACTGTAGTGAAGCGCACAACCATCTTGATACAAGTCCACTGTGAACTGCGAGACAACTGCACGACGCAGGACGAGTGGCTCTTCCGGGAAGTCAGACCCCGTCTGGTTCCCAGATCTAGTGATAAGCGGCATAGTTGGAAACTGGCCGCCTTAGTAAAATGCGCCACAAACGTACGGGAAATCCTCAAGGTTTAGACGGAATAATCCCGACCTTGAGCGATTCCCGAACTTGTGTGGGCATTTCCTTGAGGCCGTCGCCACACCCCGAGGGCCTGCTCATGCGACCAAATCCTCACCAAAAAACAATTATTATTTCCTCCAAGGCCGGGTGAGAACCTCAGAATGTGTGTCTTGCGTTCAGTCGGCCTCTGAGGATTTCTTATTGAGTGCTTGTGTGTTGCGATTTTGTTTCTCTGTTTTGTTTTTACTGTTTGGTTTCGTGATGTTCCCTGTACAGAAAGAGTTTATTAATGTATAAAAGTGATTCCTGTCTATGGGAACTGAAGTGCAAGGAATACAACGACAGAAATAAACGAGATGTTACCTATGTCAAGCTGGCAGGAAACAGCAGCAGCACAGCCGCAGGTCGACTCCTGTCCAAAAACACAGTTCACATGAACCATCCCCGACAGCGAGTACTTCCACACGTACCCTCAGTAAATGAATCTTTCCAAAACTATGTGTTGATATCAATATGCATTGCGATCAAAAAACATAAAAAAAACCGTCTGGCAGTAGATCGCTTTGACGTTGTTGGCAAAACCGTCACCATGAAATTACCTGGTCTTCCGAACAATCAAATGCTAAGAGCAGAAGGAAATCACCAATGCCACCATGTTCCAAGCCGAAACGGGCTGTTTAAGAATGCCATACAGTAGTGAGTAAGGGTTAGCTACTTCCGGCCGGTACTAGTTTGCAGGAAGAAGTGCTGGATGTTTTTGTTCAGGAACCTCATCCAATAGTCCCAGCCCACAATCATTACGATCTGAATTTTCTCGCCATTCTCAGCAACCCCGCAAGATCATTATTGTTGAAAACTTGAGGACTTAAGAGCTTCTTATCGTATCCAAAAGCTGCAGCCTAGCGGTGAGTCTTTTATGGGGAGAAACTGCTTCCCGCATCACCGTATCTGTCTTCATAATGAATGGAGTGACTAATGATAACAGATGTAAATAGGTTTCTTTAAAACTTAACTTAGTCCACAACCCGAAGGTTGGTTGGATCCTCCCGAAGGAGGCATACTAAGCCATTGTGTCAGAGGTAGGACGGCCAGTTCCTTTCCTCTGGGACCTACAGTTTAACGTGGAATCCGAACCACGAAAGGTTTCTTTATCCATCCTCAAATAATTATGAAAGTCTTTGGGAAAGCAATTCAATTGCTAAAGAAGATTTTCTTCTTTTGAGTAGCTACTCCTTGCATCATACACGTCTTCCGATGCTATTTTTGCGGGAATTTTAATGCTACTTGGCGCGATTAACACACTAACAGCAGACAGCGCATGGTCATCACCGGATGTTGCCATCGTGAAACCAACTCTGGGACTGCCTCAAGTCCCGTGTGTGTACAGGACGACATCGATGAAAACCTCGAGGTCTGGCCTGCAGGCTTTTTCCTTGAGGCCCGCATCCACGTATAGGGCTACCTTAACAGGTGTTGAGCTGGTCAGTTAGGCTCGAGATCTGTCTTAGATCTTTTTACTTTTGTGTTGTATTTTGTCTTAGATGAGGATTTATGAAGAAACATTACGAAATACTTCGAGCTGACAAGATAACCCATTTGTCGAGAGATGTCTTCAGCAGCTAATTATCACCTTGACCTGACACATTTTTTTATTATTATTTTTTAACAATCTGCTCCTAACGAACAGTTGTAATTAATTTAATCGATACATATAACTGGTTGATGCCATTTTTTTAATAATCAGAACAATAAAAAAGTATTTCTTATTTAATGGCAGGGTGACTACCTCAAAGGATCTTTTCAATATGAAAAATGAGACGTAGACCTACATTATTAAAGTGGACTGATAGGTGGCAGCAGATAAGAGTCGCTGTTCTGGGAAGTTAGATCCTTAGGTATCACTTACGGGAGACAAATCATTATAGATAGCATACTGCTCATTCTCATAATGTGAATATTTAAAACGTGCTACAAATGTATCTGTATCACATTATTTCGTGTTTCTTATTAGTGGCAAGCTGCTGTGTACAGTGAATTAATAGGCCTAAGTAGATGCCTGCAATCCTTTCCTTGCTCTAATGACACTGTCGTCGATGGGCTGTAATAGCAGAAAAATAAAAGCTTTTCCAACTTTACCATAAACTAATACGTTTTGTTAGAAAACTTCCGTTTAAAATATGATGAAATAAACCTAGTAGCAATTTTGGCAATAAGTTTTTAGAACAGGAAAAACTGAAAAAGAGCGCTGAAAATTCAGGAAAAATGCTTTTTTTATGGACAAAATTTTTTTTTAAATGTTTGTAATAGTCTGAATAAGATTTTTAGGGAAAGAAATATCGGAACAGATGCCGGAAAAAATGGAAAATTCTGGAAAATAGCTGAAAGTGTTTTTTCTTATTGGATTTTCGCACCAACTCAAGACCATAACTCATGAGTCGAAAGATGGATATGCGTAGTTATTATTTTTGTTTGTTTTGTTCCTTATGCTCCCTGGATGGAAATAACTCAATTAAATGTTTTCTATTGAGGAAAAAAGTAGTGCAAGATCTAGAGAAAAATATGGAAAAACGCATTCCAGCCTAAATAAAAATAAAATTACCTTTGTTTTTATTTTTATGTTGTTTCGCGATCTGTCCAACAAATATAGTTATTTTATTTCTATTCCATTAATATTAATTGAGGATATGTGCTTGATGATATCGACCAAGGTATTACCTGAATTAGTCATGACAGCGTCCAACCCCCGGGCCTCGATGCACGGCACAGTTAATCGAGAGTCGAAACGCAAAAAACAAAATGATTGTGATGCATTGAAATAATCAGTTAGAAAGAATGTTCCACTGTTGAACCAGCAACAAAAATAAGCTCATGAAAGATGTGAACAATGGAACTATAGGGAATTTCTTCTCTGACGCTCCCGGTGGAACTGGAAAAACTTTCTTGATCTCATTGATTTTGGCCACGATTCACTTCCAGAATGAAATTGCACTTGCACTTGCTTCATCAGGAATTGCAGTTACATTCTTGTAAGTCAAACAGCTCATTCAGTATTCAAGTTGCCGTTGAATATGCAAATCAATGAAACTCCAGCATGCAACCTTTCGAAGAACTGTGCGATTGCCAAAGTTCTGCAGCATTGAAAATTGATCGTTTCAGATGGCACATAAAAAGTCTTTGGAGTCTTTTAACTGAACGATGCAAAACCGGTTAGATGGTGCGATGATCCAATTGGAATTAAAACATCTTGAGATTTCAAATTTAATGGAAGAAAATAAATCATTTGGTTAACATGAAATTCAGACTTAATTTAATTGTGACTTAAATGTTGGAACAAAACCGCATGGTCGATCACATTCCAAGCTTAGGCCTGTCACACGTTTCCAGCGTTTCAGTGGTGTGCTGCCGATAGAATTCATCTCGCATGTACAATTTCCCATTGCAATACTTGTGAATGTACTCCTACTCAAACTGAATAATCGTGGACACAATCGTTGATAAATACAACGATCACCCATAACTATGTTTTTTTCTCATTTTTACTTTGTTTACAAATTTTCTACAGTTTTTCACAAATTCACAAATAGATAGCAAACCATTTTATTGAAATTGGGACAGGACAATGTCTGTCGGGCCAACTAGTTGTTATATAAATTCAT
>CM061919.1:214127193-214179202 GCA_031002005.1 Vandiemenella viatica
AACGTCTAGTTTGACGTTATTAAAATTAGAATAAAATAATGAGATGCATTAATTAATTATTCAATTTGCAAAATTAATCCCGGGTAGGCGCCAAGAATGGAAGTGTTCTCTATCCGAGAGAAGCGACATTCCAATTCTGAAATACTTTTTATCGAAGCAATTATACTTTTAAAATTACCAATAAAAACACATATCTTCATTTAATCAAATGATATACTGGTACATTGGAAAGGAAGTTATTGAAAGCAGTGTTTACAACACCTATTATTTTCTTTGAATATAAAATTGATTGGTTTATTGAACAGAACTGAATATTAAAAGTTTCTTTTGAACAATTTAGAGCATGATTCTCATCTCAGAGCGTTGCCTAGGGTTGAATGACGCAAGAGTGTCTATACATCGGCGGCGTTCTTTACCGTAGCAGATGAGTTGCGGAGAAATCAGACGGACCCTGTTGGTCAGCTGGTGCAAGGTCACTTGGCGAGCTAGCTCCCCACAGGTAGTCACCTCTCCGGCAATCTCCCGTGGTGCGCCGGTGTGGATTGTTTGCTGGCCAGAAACAGAATGTCTTCTCCCCCGCTTGTTCACTCCGTTGAAAACTTGCAGGCTCCCGAGTTTTAGCAGACGCGGGAAATTTCAGCGAGTCACAGCGTTTGGCGGGTCGTCCACTATCTCCATTGGCGCTCCTCATGCAACATAAAAAACTTATGGTTTCTAAAAGTTCGTAACACAGTTTGATTCGCTGGTTCCCAACAGAGGTGTTCCGCAACCTGACTTTTTCTCCGAAGCATCGTTTCTCTAGTTTCCAACTTTCTACTATACCAGGAAATCCTCATTTCGGCACAGTCCCTATACTGTCCTTTGAATTTCATTGAATGCGTAAAGCTTTTAACTTTACGGCCTACCATAAATCGTTCGGTTTTTCAGCGCAGGTATGAGTCACCTGGCTCTCACCGATGCCAAAGAAACGTGAATTCATACGCATAAATTTCCCGTCACCAAGGGACATTACAATCTATGTTTGTAAATTATGTTAAAAAACTATACTGTTAACGTAGGCATTTATTTTAGTGATATTGATTGAATCGTAAAAATTATAGCACAAACAAGTAGCTAATTACGACGGGAGTCCTATATTTTGACTTTCAGTAACCCGTGCAGGCACTGTTAGGAGAATACATCAATATGGTGAAGATGTTTACTGTATCATGCTATGCACATATTCTCTAATGCTAGCTTGTTCAGAGACAATTTTGTGGAAACTCATATCAGTATACAGTATAAAAGGTGGAGTACCAACGCATTCATGAACTGTAACGCTCGTTCAGATAGAGCAAAGCTGTTCTCAAAAATGAAGATAAGCCAGGGCTTGGCGTGGCCAGTAAAGCATTCATGGAATGCAAATTGCATTCCGACAGTTCCCTCCACAGATAATTCGCACTGGACAGCGGAAAAGCGGATTCCTTTACGGATGCAGATCCTCTCAACCGCCTCTTAACTAAGGTGCGGCTTTCCTTCTTCTTGTTTGATTCAGATAACACAAAATTTTTATGTACGTTACACAGAGTGTAACAAAACAAAACAAAATTGCATTTTACCTTGGAATTTCTAGACTTGATATCAGAAATATTTTAGTAGTCACGTCAAAATGGCTGAGAAATGAATTCAAAACTTTAAATTTAGCAGTGTTGAGCCCCGGGGCAGTTCAGATACTAGTTCTGCGTCGAATATCAAACTAGGATGGTAAATTCCTTAACAGTTGTATGTGTTTGTATGACTGATTATTATTGTTTTAATGTAGTGTAAAGGTTGTGTTTTATATATGAATATGAAGAAAGGACAGGGTGAAACCCGACGCCATCCTATTTTGACCTGCTCTTCCAAAAGGCAGTAGGGAGCCTAAGTTGACCTCATCATCCAACATACAAACACCATCAACAGTGTCATTTGCCCTCACTCCGTAAGCAGTGCTTAGAGATTTAGGATTTAACCCAGGAATTTGTTACATTATTGGGTGTTTAGAAGTTGATCACCAATGCTTTTGCGACCCTCCTGAAGTATGAAAATTTCTTCCACCATTCGGGCTCGGAAGTAAACCCAAGCGCTTTACAAAGTTTTCCATTCCAGCAGCTGGTCCGTTTTGGTAATCGTGAATACCTACATACGCTGCACGAAACAATGTCAACAAGTACAATAAAATCAATGTTGGACTGTATCTTCTATTTACAAGCTTATTGCCACCTTTGAGTTACGAGACAGCTTAAATCCGTAAATCTGTAATGTGTATAACAAAGGCAACGGCCATTGATGCCATGAATTCCGACTTAAGTGCAGGTAAAACGATTATATTTTATCGGTTATTACTTTCAAATGTTTTCGACACAGAAATAATTATTCGATCATCTGATAATGGCGCAGCATTTGTAAACCGGTATACAGAAGCTGATGCATTTTTATCATCGAAATAAGAAAAATGTGTTTTATATAAAGGAAATGAAAAAAATTGTTTACTACAAAAAAAATCAAGAAAATGTTTAATTCAAGTAGAATAAATTTGATGTTTAGTAAATGATTCATTAAGAATTTTTTTAATATCTTGCTTTAAAATGTCATAAAATATTCAAAAATAGGTATTCTGATCGTTAGTTTGAGATACTTAACGCAAAAAGATTTTAAACACGGTTATCTGTAGGCCTATCACAAGAAAAATGTCAGCTTTTTTAAAATTCAACCTAAAATGAATTACTGATGAAGCTGAGCATTTGCGTCAGACTTAAAACATCCTATCCAACATATCAAAGTGTAGTGCTGGTCATTTATAAAACAGTAAATTAAAACACTTTATTTGTTAACACTATTTTCTTAAAAAATATAATAAAGTTGTAACTGATATGTTTTCATTAAAAGTTTTCTTTCAATATGATTTCTTCTAACGCTACTTACTACATTTTGCAATGATGCTAAATTTAGATTATACAAATGAACTAAATGCCTAAATTTAGAGTTTTTAGTATCCTTATCACCGAAATGAAAAGATGAGAAAGTGTATCAACAAATGGAACATCAAATGCCTGGTCTACACATACCTTCAGCAGGATATATGGTTTTCATGATTTAAAAGCATCTTGAAAATAAAAACTCATTCTTGTTAACAGCTTTTCTGATACATGTTTAATGAAATAAGCCTATAGGAGTGTAAAAAATACAGGAAGGAACCAAAACAACATAATTGTTTCCAAACAAATTACGTAGAACGGACAAACTGTTCACAGGCACCTTAGGCGATACAAATCATTTTTGCCCTTAGAGATAAATAAAAAAGAAAATTACACATTTGATAATGCAAACACTTTACGTGTCACTAAACTAAAAACAACGTTAATATTTGTGATCGACTGATACCTTCTGAAGTCAAGAAACCCTTAGTTTGGTGTCAATAATATTTTTAATGAGCCTAATGAGAAATTTCGTTCATTAGTAACATGGAATGAATGGAAAAAAAAAACAGAGATGGACGAAAAAATGGAAACAGTAGGAGAAATAACATAAACGAGAACTACGTAAAGAATGCAATTTATTTTAAAAAGGCGAGAGTTCATAATAACAAGCATGCAAGGAATTTTTGGAAGAGTTTGCATTCCGGTTGGATGATATAAATTTTTCCCTGAAAAAATATTGCAATTTAAACGCCCAACAGCCTACGATAAATTGTTACTAATGAATTCCTGTGACTGTAAAGGTCCACAGATATAGGACAAATTGTTACAACTTCATCATACAAAAATTTACTCACTGAAATTACGATCCCAAGAAACAAAATATTTTCTGAATTACATGTCAAAGCATTGTGTAAAGTAGTATAGTGTTCAAATTAAGAAATAGTTTATTTGTAACCATTACTCGTACTTTTAAAAAAAAAAAAAAAAAAAAAAAAAAAAAAAAAAAAAAAAAAAAAAAACATATAATAAAGTTGCAACAGATTGTTTGAAGTATTATCATTGCGTCGAACTTTGGTTTAATCACATCTTTCTGTGATAGCTAATAATGCATTTGACTTGTAATACTTATAATAACTAAGAATTATTTCTATACTATTGGTCAGCTGATCAGCACAGACGATTTCATACGTGAGTAAGACGGTGAGGCTAGCCATCGAAATATCGTGTGTTTTACAACACAATCTGGCGTTACTATTTTAACTTCTTGCTTTACGCCTCGTCGGCGTCAATGTCACTAGAGGCGGAAAAGGTCTGGCAGCAAGGAATGGGAAGGAATTCAGCCATGTCCTTTTAAAGGAACCATCGCAGCATTCGCCTGGAGTGATTTAGGGACACCATGGAAAACCCTGATCTGGATAGCGGGGCAGATATTCGAACCCACGTCATCCCGAATGCGTTCCAACTCACACACCACGTTCGATGTCACACCCGTGAAGACTTCATTGCGATCGTACGCCTGGAAAGTCGCTATTCTTACAATTATTTGTAGGTTATTTAATTTTTATAAACATATATTCTTCATTGGAGCACGATTTCTATATTTCGTCGCATCGATGGTATACTTTCTCATTACAGAGGAAACTGTGGTACCGCTTGCTTAATCTGTCAGCCGCTTCTGCATTTACCTTACATCCTGCCATATAAAGGTTCTGTTTTTTCAATAGTGAGTACAAACGTTATAACAGAATACTAATCGAAGCAACATTTCGGTTACGCGTAGTTGAAAGACGTCTGAAGAAATGTCTGTGACATAAATTTTTGTTCTTTTAAGAGAGTTACTAATCTGTGCTCTGTTTCAGTCCAGCGGAAACTAAATATCACCAGTTTGGAGGATGCAGAGGCAGCGATAAGCTTGGATTGACACATTTCCTTCTTGAACCACATACGGGCACGTTTCTCTGCATTAAACCATCGATTAAAATCTCATATCATTTAGGTGCAAATTTAGCACGAAATCGATGTAAGTGAGAATAACTGAGAGCTCTAGGATTGGGAAGCATATTTTTAAAAAGAGAAAATTGTTTATTTGATGAGTATCATGACTTCGAAGAAAGGCTACTGACCCAAAACAAAAATCTTTTATGAAGTAATTGTTGTTGTGAAGGTCAGTTGAGCTACAAATAAAAGGAATCAACAATTGAACTCTGGAAATATTTTCAGGTGGTCTGATAAACACAGAATAATCTGGAAAACTGTCGACTTTAGCAGTAGATGATTAAGGCTGTGGCATATGTTGTAAAGATGAGAAAAATTACCGGATATTGTAAGAAACTTAGGTTTGGTTGTGCAGAGTGAAGTTTATATTTTCTAGTATTTATTTATTAGTATTTAATTTTAAATATGTCATGTTCACTTCAATTATCTTCTTTTTTACTTGTAGCTTTACGCCTCGTCCACATCCAGGTCATTAGAGGTGAGATGGGACTGGGGCAAGGAACGGGAAGGAATTCGGCCATGGCCTTTTGAAGGAAGCATCCCGGCATTTGGCTGGAGTTATTTGGGGCAACCATGGAATACCCAAATCTAGATGCCCCGACGGGGACTCGTACGGAATTATCTTTAGAGATAGAGGCTTGGAGAAGGTACCGGGGCCAGCGGAACGATAAACAAGATTAGTTTTATGTCTCTCCTTAGGCGTCAGGAAGTGAAATGTAAAGTTGACTAGATGAGACACTATGAGGATCTTCACCACCCGTCGCCGTATCTATATATATATATATAATGATGAATGTATGTATGATTGTTTGTTTGTTTGGTTGGTTTGTTTGCTGGTTTGTTTGTTCTTCATACAAATCCATAGTTTACATCCGATCTCGATGAAACTTTGCACACTTATCCTTTGAAACAAGGAGAAAAATACTGTCTACATTTGGTTGAAAAATTATCTGTATAAATAATACATGTTGTCTTATAATTTCGAAAAATTACTGAACGGCGATAGACAGACGCGTTGGATATGGACGTCTCTGTTCTGATTTTCTGTGTAGTGGTCAGGTATCTCAGTGGTTAAAGCGCTTGCTTACTAATGTTTGGGTCGTGGTCTCCGGTTCAAATCTCCGTGGAGGCTAAGATTTTTAAAAATTATTTTTCATCGTAACAGTCACGCCTGGGCCGTCGGTTATTCGGATTGAATGTTAAACTGTAGATATCACAAAGTTAGGGATACAATGCGAGGCAAATCGTAGGTAGTCTTGCAATGCTGTAGGTGTACACTTTTTTACGTTATATTGATCCCTCAGGGGTGATTCGCAGTCAGCGTGTGTGTGATCTGCAGTAATAATACTATAAATGCGGAAGTAAGTCTCTGTCTTTTGTTACGTTTTGACGACTATACCGATATTGACGGAATTTGACAAGAAAATCTGTAGGGAGGGCACAGGACATTTTTTTTCGGTATGATTAACAGTTGTAGTCACGAAATTTCGAGAACTTATCGAATGGTGACAGAGAGACGGATGTGTGTGTTTGTCTGTAATGTTACGTCGCTTGCTCATGCTATGCTTCTCGCGCATTATGTTAGTGTATAATTTGTTGATAAATTTCGTTTAGAGAAAAAACGTATTATTTAGTATAGATGTCGATTTTCTCTGTCCTATTACTTTGTGTCTGCTTAAATGTTTCTGGCACCAGTTTATTTTTCCTTCTTTTTTGACATGTCTTGCGAGCATAAACTGGCCTAAGTTGTAGCAGAGCACGAGCATCTAAAATTACTAGAACCCAAGAATCGGTTGCTCATGCTGAAGATAGAAGAAAAGACCGAGTTGAAATAAAGCTTCCCTTAGTTTACACCCCCCATTCCCCTCACCATAGTTTGATTTTCTGTTTTTAAATGTGTTGGAAATTGATTCTCTTCAAGAGACAGGTTCGATGGTAGAATGATATAGTGATGGCTTTCCGGCCATATTATGCCGACTCGGTGTTGTTTGGGACCAATCCTTCGCTGCCAACAACTTTCTATATTCAATTCTAGCAAAGAAATTCTTAATCCACGCGTACGAAGTCGCGGGTATCAGCTAGTATCTATATATTAATTAAGTGGCGTGTAGGAATCTCAACACCATGTTTTACACAGGTTCTAAAAGTCAAAACGGCCGCCTTTCCCGTAAGGGAAAATATTATTTGGAATCTTAAAGTTCTTTTCAAAAGGATTCTATAAAGAATCTGTCAGCTATTCAGAATATTGCATCAAAATAGTTCACTGAACATCAAACAAATATCCAGGCCGGTACCGAGCACGTATTAAAGATTGTACCTAAGAATGGACTTCTCAGAAAACTACGGGTTTGAAATCGGGAACGTTCACCAAATATCGTACATTGTTGCTGTACACCGTTAATCAGTCTTGAAATTCTTCCAGTTTATTTCGGCATATCGCGGCTGATCTAAACGCGGATACAACACGGTCAGCTCTCCACATGGTTTCACATTGTAATTCACCAGCTACCGACAGGCACGTTTGAGCTCTCCAGGCTCATTTAATTACTGTTCAAAACTGACATGGCCACTTGACTCTATTATTCCTTCGGTCAATCATAATATTTCTGATGGTCATGAGGGCCAAATTGGCCAATTGTGGTTTTCTTCTTCGTTTGGAACAACAAAGATTACTCCTTTGCTAAGTGTCTCCACTCTTCATTACATTCTTTGAGTCTCTCCTTATTCTATTGCCCTATCTTGCCGGATAACACTTTCTCTGCCGACCCGTCACCTATACCAAAACAGTTCGGCTTCCTAACACTCGCGTTACAACACCAAAAAAAAAAAAGAAAAAAAAAAGCATTTAGCCTAACAATCTCGCGTGGGCGATAAATATTTCACTGTCAGTCTGAGAAACAGTGTGCAAGCGAGAAGGAAAAATACAGGGAGGCAGTGTCGACAGTTGATGGCGTCCGTGGTCTTAGCCAATAATAGCGAAGGAATCTTGAAGTTGTCGCGTCTGAATGAGTTTCTCTGTGTTTCCTCTAATAGAAGAGTTTGTTGATAATTATTACTGTTTATTACCAACTATTCTTTTGACATGTGGAAACAACACTTGGGAGCGGTAGAAGAGAGATACAACCCCATCGGCTTGAGACGTCACGCCGTTTCATGGAGGGAGTACTTACTTCGAAATTCGATTGGAGAAGTCAATTGATTCTACGCGGATACCGGGTTCTGCAGCGGATGCTGAGGGTTCTGCTGTCTCCTGGCAGAGAACGCACTTAGAACTGCCTTTAGTCTTAGTGTTATGCAAACCTCATTTTGTCGACTTAGTATATTATTGAGGTATACATCTCATACCACATAGTTTTGTTATCAGAGTCCTCTTCTCTCCAATTGACTTGAGTTACCTGGTTCAGCTGCAGATAAACGGTAAAGACAATTTCCATCCACTCGTTTTTTAACTTTTTTGTAACTATACTTCACTCAAGATTGCCCTATAACGCCCTACGCAAAGCAGTTTGCCTGATAAGAGACATGTTGTGCAGGAGCCTGAATCCTGAGCTAAGTCGGATGCATTTTGTTTAGATTTTGATAAGTAATTTGATTTTAATTAACTGGCACCCAACGTCTCAAAACAATTAAGCTGAAACTAACCAGTTGTGTATTGTTCCAAATACCTTGTTTTTTATTTCATTTTTTATTGTATATTTAATGTTATGTAATTTGTTGAACCATAATTGTTACTTCATTAATACGGTGATTGCTAATGTCATTTCCTTATAAGATAATTTTTGCGCTGGGTGGTTATAAAAATATCAACATCAATCACCGATCGAATTTGAAATGAGTAGTGAGCGCCGGTTTTCAGACGTTTGCTGTAGTATTTACTTGCCAAGGACTTTTTGATTGTTTATCTTGATCACTTCCATGGCTGAATACATGTTTTTTACTGAATAAATTGTCAAGTTATGACGTTCTTAGCTAACATAAATGTTTACCAAATCTCAAAATCACCCTACTCATCAAATATTCTAAAGTTTACAAACAGCATTGACATCTATGATCAATAATAACCACAGCTGGGCAGAAAACCGTTAATCCGTTAATCGTTAATTAACGAAATTAACAAAATTTCAAAAATATAACTTTTAAGTTAACCTGAAAAACCATTAACGTTCTTCTTAACTTCCGTTAAATTGAACTTCCGTTAACTCTAGTCCGTTACATTGGTTGTTACCATCACTTTGTTTGTTTGAATTGCGCGCCACGGGACGCTGGTACGTTCGGCGAGTCGAATAGTGAACGAATTGGAATAGCGAGTGCAAGTGTGTTGCATATATAAATCTTTTTCTTGGCATGGCGCGCGTGTGAGTAGGAACGCAGGAGTTGGGAAGTGTTTTCAAGTCTGCAAACCGGCGCTTACTACTCATTTCAAATTCGATCGGTCATTGATGTTGATATTTTTATAACCAAACGTTTTTACTGCGAAGAGTACAGTGTTACTTTTTAGTTTGTGTTGATTTGGAGTTTGTTTGTGAAATAAATTAAATTGACATTCGTTACATGATTACGTCGTGGAAACTGAAGATCTATAGTCTGTTTGTGAAAGCAACAACGCTATCAGTAACAACGAGAAGATTAAAAAGCATTGACGACATTTGTGCTATTATGTTCAATTCAAGTACAGTTGAGTTATGAATTCAAACTGCATTTTTCTAAACTTTCTATAACTAAAGCTAACGTTTCTAGCCTTAATAAAAAATTTTTTAATATATGGTCTTCGGCTTTTATTGCCATTTAGCCAGTTTCACAACATTTCATTATTAAATCTACTAACGTACAATGTTTCTTCAAGTCTACGTCATTTTTGTAACTGAACATGTATTATCTCTCAAATGTTTTTATTCACAATAGTATGGACAACACAAAACGGACACAACATTTAATTAAAACCACCCATGCCCGAGGCCGGACTCGAACCGGCAACCCCAGCAACTCGAGGCCAACACGCTAGCCGTTACGCTGCCAGGGTCGGCCTTAATAATCTTAAACAACGCATAAAGAGGATGTATATATCCTAATATTTACAGTTTAAAGAAAAAGTAAGATAGGTTCAACTCGTAGGAAAAGGATAAAGAATTCAAAGCCTTCTTCTGGTTATTTGGATTCTTCTACTGTAGATAGCAACAGAAATGTTTTATTTATTTATTTTTCATCTCCATCTGCATAGTAGTTAAAGACAGCGGCGTATCTCTCATGTTGGTGTGGACCAATGCATTGTATTTGTATTTTTATTTATTGGTCCCTTAGCATCATACATAGTACAAATGATATGGAATAAGTCAAAAATAGTCTGTACGCAGACAGACAGTACATTCTCTCTCACACACACACACACACATGGGCATTTTATCAATGCTGTGATCATTCATAAGATAGCTGTACAAGTTTGATAAAGACACAAAATTTATAATTACAAATAACACATGATTTTTCACTATTTAAGTCTATCATTTGGTTTGAAAATACTCATCAATACTGTAGAAGCAGTGGCCGAGCATGTACTCCTTCAGTCCTGAAGTGAATTTTGTATTTTCTTTTACAGATTTGATACTATGTGGTAGGTTATTAAACAATCTGATTCCTGTATGTAATGGTCCTTTCTGACATAGGATAGTATTTGTTTGTGGTACATGTAAATCTAATGTCTGTCTAGTATTATATGTGTACACATCATTGTTTGTTTGTATTGTATACCCAGAAGCTTCAGTATTTTTTTTTTTTTATGAATGTTATAGTTTCCAGCATATATATGCAGGGCAGTGGTAGAATTTGCATCTTTCTAAATAAAAGTCTACATGAGGTTCTACTCTGTACCCCATTCATAATCCTAATAATTTTTTTCTGCATTTTGAAACATTTGATACTTGGTGGGGAATTCCCCAAAATTTAACACCGTACCTTAATAATGAGTGCACATAATATTCTTAATTGTTTCATCCGATATGCAGCCAACTAATATTCTCATCGTGTAGCAAATGGTATTTAATTTTTTACAAAGGTGATCAACATGTATATTCCATTTTAAATTATCTTGTATCCATATTCCCAGAAATTTTGTTTTTCCTACATTTTTCAGTAGTTCATCACAGAGTTTTACTGTAGGTACTGGGGTATCTAAATTAGTTTTTGTCCTGAAGTGTATGGCATGTGTTTTTTCTGTGTTTATTATTAGTTTGTTTTGAGAAAACGAGTTTGCTAAGTTTTTAGAACAGTGTTCAATATTTTTCATTAATTGTTCCTTATTACAGTCTTTTATTAATACGTTGGTGTCATCTGCATATTTAATATACTTCTGGCAGGTACTTGTAGTTTCTAGATCATTTATATACACTAAGAACAGTAAAGGCCCAAGAATTGACCCTTGTGGCACTCCATATTTCATGTGTTTGCAATCTGAGCGCACATAGTTTACACTGTTGTTAGTCTTAAAACTACATTCAACAATCTATTTCCGATTGTAAAGGTATGACTTTATCCAATTTTTTGCTACTTCTCTAACTCCTAAATGTTCTAATTTTGTGAGCAAGATATTATGGTCAGTTACATCAAATGCCTTTGAGAGATTCAAACATATTCCAGACACATGTCCTTTTTCATCAAGTGTCTGTAAGATTTCTGTATAAAATGAAAAAAATGCAGTTTCAGTTGATTTATTCTTCCTAAATCCATGTTGAGTATTTGATAACAGTTCATTATTTTCTAAAAGGTTCACAAGTCTTTTGTGAAATAGTTTTTCTAAGATTTTGGAGAAACATGAGAGGTTCGACACCGGGCGATAGTTTGACACGTTTTCTTTTTCGCCTTTTTTGAATAGGGGTTTAAATTTTGCTGTTTTAAGACTGTCTGGGAATATTCCACTAGAAAAAGAACTATTACATATATGAGAGAGAGGGAAAGCTATTAATTTAGCACATTTTTTTAAAAGAAAATCTGGGACATCATCAATTCCGGATGAAAATTTAGGTTTTAACTCGCCAATAATTTTTAATACTTCTTCTTCATTTGTGGGTTGAATAAAAAGTGTTTTCCTATTAGTTTTACTGATATTAGATTGTATGTTGATGTTGGACTTATCAACATTTTTCTTAATCAGGTCTTCAGCAATATTTGAGAAATGTGTATTAAAGGTATTGGATATCTCTAAAGGATCAGATATTATTTTTTTATTCTCTTGCAGTTGAATGTTATGGCTATCTACCTGTCTTGCTCCTACTTCATTCTTAACTATCTTCCACATGGCTTTCATTTTATTAGTAGCTGAGGAAATATATCTTTCATTTTCTAATTTTTTGGCATTTCTTACTACCCTGTTAAGAACCTATTTGTATTTTTTGAAATATTTATCACATTCTGGTGTTGTTTCCTGTGTTTTTGAGATTGTATGTAATAGTTGTTTCCTTTTTGTAGATATTATAATACCAGCAGTAATCCAGCCTTTAGTATTATTTATTACATTTTGCTTTTTTGTCCTAAGTGGGAAACATATTTCAAAATAATACAAGAATGTATTAATGAATGACTCATATTTCTCATTTGTATTTGGGCAACTATGCATTTCTTCCCAACTTTCATTTTTTAAGAGATTATTAAATTGGTTAATCTGTTGATCCTTAAAACTACGTGATTTTACTGTTGTCTGTGTATTAGTTTTAGATTCCAACTTTAATGTTAACATTTGTGGTAAGTGATCTGAATAACCTGTATCAAAATTTACTGCATCATGGCTATAATTACTGCTATTTACAAAAATCTGGTCAATTGTTGTTGTTGTATTTTTTGTAATTCGTGTGGGTGTTTCTATCAAACTTTTAAGATTGAAAGAAGATTTTAACCTCAAAGTATCACTTCTCAGCTTTGAGTCCTTCGAAAACTCTATATTAAAACCACCACATACAATTCCTCGGAATTTTGATTTATTATAAATGGTATAATTATTAAAATTCTAATTGATATTACTAGTGCAATTACTCCTCCTAATTTATTAGGGATTGATCGTAAAATAGCATATGCAAATAGGAAATATCATTCAGGTTGAATATGTACAGGTGTTACTAGCGGATTAGCTGCAATAAAGTTGTCTGGGTCTCCAAATATATATGGTCTTATTAATGAAATTATGATTAGTGCTGTAATTATTATTTACTAATGGTAAACTTTTTAATGTTTCCTCAAACAAATTAAGAAATGTACTATTGTCACCATCTGGAGATCTATATACACAAATTAGTATGATTTTATATTTTGGGATGGATATACCAGATACTTCAAAGTGCTTTTCTTTAGAACATTTTTTCAGTGAGTTTATTTCTTTAAAATAAATGTCATTTTTAATAAATATACAATTTCCTCCCTGTTTGTATTCATTTCTGCAAAAAAATGAGGCTAAGGTAAAGTTTGGGATGGTTGTTACATTTAGTTGTGCTGTATTGAGCCAGTGTTCTGTTAAACATACAACTGCCACATCTTTAAGATGTGTTGAGAGAAGTAATTCAATTTCAGTTTTCTTATTTTTAAGAGATTGCACATTATGGTGACAAATTATAAAGTTTGAACTTGCTTTTTCGGTATGTACATTTGCTCGACCACTTACCTCTTTATTGGTGCCCTCTACCTTACAAGCTTTATTTGTATTGACACTTTTTTCACTGTAGCACAGTCTCACTTTAGGTAGAGCTAAGGGGATCACCACTTGCTTATTGTTATTTATCTGGATGTCAGTTTCTCTGCATGGCGAGCCCATAAAAAATCAGCATCTCTTGTTGGTTGCTTCTTTGTGCGGGTTGATGACCTTATCACTAGTCTTGGGAAATTTTCTGCTTCTGCTGCTGAGGTAGTTGGGGTTTCAGCTTCTGTTGTCTCTTCTCCTATTATGACGGTTTCTATTTTTGTTTCTTGAGGCACTTTCCAGTCAAGATGTAAAATTTCTTGGCACTCTAATTCTTTTGATATGACTTCCAACAATATTCTTGAAATTTCAGCTTTACCTTTTGTATTAAGATGCTGTCCGTGGTTTGTGTAGTACTCTCTGTCACTTGGTGTGCTGATAAACTGAGTATTTTGGAATTGTTTCACAATTTTGCATAGTTTTCTGTTTGTTTTCATTATTTCTTTATTCACACAGGACCATTCTGGTAAGTCATGCCTGTGTGGTATACCTACTATCACTACATTTGTATGTTTAATTGATAGCAGAGAGTTTTTTATTGTTCTAATTGCAATGTCTGCTTCATTTCTTGCAACATCATTTGCTCCTGCCCATATTACTAAATGGTCTTTTTCTGTTAGTTTCGTAATGTTTTTAGTGTTTTCCAGTACTTTGACCGCTGGGGCCCCTGGCATAATTTCCCCTCGGATATCACAGTTTTTAAAATCTTTGTTACGCATATTTTCGGAAATTCCTCTACCATGGCTGTCTGATAGTATTAGCACTTTTGATTTTGTCAGATCGTTTCTTGTTGTATGTTTAGATGGCTTTTACACAACGCACTTTATTAATGTTCACAGGGAGCGTTTCTATTTCTAACACCTTAAATCTGTTCGAGGTAATAACTGGTGTCTGCTGACCTGAATATTTTGCACCCGATGTCACACGTTTGCTCCGCGTTTTAGCAACAACCCACCCGTTGTTTATATGTATAGGTTTAACCACACTTTCAACATGGTCTCTTGTCTTTTAATTCATGCAAAAATCACTTCCCGGGTCATTTTCAACAACTGTTTTTAAATTATTCATTTGATGAATAAATACCGTAGCGGCGTGTATACCTTCTTTCAACGCTTCAGCTACTGATTCTTCTTTACCCGCGATATAGTTTCCTACCGCTTCCATACTTCCTCGGCAGGACAGGATGCCGCATTCACATTTATCGTTCACTGATTCCAGCATATTTATGCAGTCAATGTGTATCCATTTTTGGATAACAGAACAAAGTCTAATTCCCGTTTTTACTACTTCACAACACAATACATACTTTATGCACGATAAATAGCTTACTTTCCGTGAGCAGCTAATCACAACATCTATACGTGCCGCCATCTTGTTTGTCTCCTATTTCGTTGCCAACCTGATTCCATTACATCTTACAGAATCCGATACGTTTCAGAATCTGATTAAAATGTTGAACCCCAGTAACAACTCAATTTCGCGAGAGACACTGGGTTAACGAATCGTTAATGATTAACTGTTAACGGATAACTGTAACTTGCGTTAAATTTCCAAAAATGTAACGCTCTAACGATGATCGAAGTTAACTTTTTAAGTAGCGGATTAACAAAGTTAACTTTCGGATTAACTGTGACAAGCTATAGTACTAACAAGTAACAATATTTCAGATTACCTCTATATGCAGAATTAGAAACAGTACCAGAATCAAAAAGTTCCTTTACTAAAGAAATAAAATTATAACTGATGCGCCGAAGTAAGAACAATGTTAAAAGAAGAATAGCACTAACAGAGAGAGCCTTTGTGACAAAAAAGTATGTTTCAGTTTCAGACATTTTCCTGTGTGGTATCCCGTGTTTGGAGCCGAGGCGTGCTTGGTAGCCGACGCCAAGGATTATGAGCATGGACACAAGAATGGCGACGAATGTGACTTCTGCCCGTAAGCGGATTTCTTCCACAATAGAGCGCGGTTGAGTGATGACTTTAGCAATCGATAAATTATTCACTATACCATGAGAAAATCTGTAAAACCGAAGACTAAGCACGTACAGTCATATAGGCGAGTGTTTCTCAAATCTCGATCTGTGTGAAAGTTGGAGGGGAACAGACAGAGACCAACCAAAATCTTTGTAATAACTGGTAGCAATCTTACAATATTACTAGTTCAAACGCCCGTCGAAACCGACGGGTATCACCTATAGCGATAGTAGAATTTTACTCTTGAAAAGTTTCTAAGGAAAAGCTAATAATGATCGTATTTACGATATTTTTGATCATTTGAGTAAATTTTCTCTGATTAGATTTTCAAAGTATTTAGCTACCATTTTTTTAAATAATTTTAAAAGGCTGATATTTTTATTGTTTCGAAAAAGTTTCTAAGTAAAGTAAAATTTAAAAATATATATATTTATTTATTGATACGTTTTTAATCAACTTCCCTGTTTCTTACCTTCTTTCAAAAAAAAAAAAAAAAATCTTAGGTTATGTTGTAAACTGGTTCTAATAACTGCTACAGAGAATACAGCGCAATCATCTAATGCTCTGGATTTCAGCATAACTTGTCCACAAGAACAACACCATACTCCCTTGGTGATTATATGCGCTCTTGCTCATTCAGACATTTTGTACACGTTTCAGATTCATAATAATTTGAAAAGAATAATAAGAAAAAGTTCGTATCATTCAATTAAATTCAATGTGAATTGTTTACATAAAACTATGCTATGCCGTGGTTAATTGTATTTAAATTCTTTTGAACACAGTTATTTATACGTCCTAATTATTGTTTAAACTATCCAGTACCTTTGTGAGAAGTATCATGCATATTAATAACTGATCGTATAAAATCAGCTTATTAGTTAATTGATACCTGCATTACAATAGTTACAAGTCGATACAATAAAATGCGCTAACGCTATTTGTTCGTTTTTGAAGTAATTATTAATCATGTATGGTTTGTTCGGATTTGATTTGAGTCTGTGAAATTATATATAATACTGAATTAATATAAATGACAAATAGTGATATTAAATACGAATTTATTTAACAACTAGTTGGCCCGACAGACATTGTCCTGTCCCAATTTCAATAAAATGGTTTGCTATCTATTTGTGAATTTGTGAAAAACTGTAGAAAATTTGTAAACAAAGTAAAAATGAGAAAAAGACATAGTTATGGGTGATCGTTGTATTTATCAACGATTGTGTCCACGATTATTCAGTTTGAGTAGGAGTACATTCACAAGTATTGCAATGGGAAATTGTACATGCGAGATGAATTCTATCGGCAGCACACCACTGAAACGCTGGAAACGTGTGATAAGCTTGGAATGTGATCGACCATGCGGTTTTGTTCCAACATTTAAGTCACAATTAAATTAAGTCTGAATTTCATGTTAGCCAAATGATTTATTTTCTTCCATTAAATTTGAAATCTCAATGAATCTCAAGATGTTTTAATTCCAATTGGATCATCGCACCATCTAACCGGTTTTGCATCGTTCAGTTAAAAGACTCCAAAGACTTTTTATGTGCCATCTCAAACGATCAATTTTCAATGCTGCAGAACTTTGGCAATCACACAGTTCTTCGAAAGGTTGCATGTTGGAGTTTCATTGATTTGCATATTCAACGGCAACTTGAATACTGAATGAGTTTGACTTACGAGAATGTAACTGCAATTCCTGATGAAGCAAGTGCAAGTGCAATTTCATTCTGGAAGTGAATCGTGGCCAAAATCAATGAGATCAAGAAAGTTTTTCCAGTTCCACCGGGAGCGTCATAGAAGAAATTCCCTATAGTTCCATTGTTCACATCTTTCATGAGCTTATTTTTGTTGCTTGTTCAACAGTGGAACATTCTTTCTAACTGATTATTTCAATGCATCAGATTCATTTTGTTTTTCGCGTTGACTCTCGATTAACTGTGCCGTGCATCGAGGCCAGGGGGTTGGACGCTGTCATGACTAATTCAGGTAATACCTTGGTCGATATCATCAAGCACATGTCCTCAATTAATATTAATGGAATAGAAATAAAATAACTATATTTGTTGGACAGATCGCGAAACAACATAAAAATAAAAACAAAGGTAATTTAATTTTAATTTAGGCTGGAATGCGCTTTTCCATATTTTTCTCTAGATCTTGCACTACTTTTTTCCTCAATAGAAAACATTTAATTGAGTTATTTCCATCCAGGGAGCATAAGAAACAAAACAAACAAAAATAATAACTACGCATATCCATCTTTCGACTCATGAGTTATGGTCTTGAGTTGGTGCGAAAATCCAATAAGAAAAAACACTTTCAGCTATTTTCCAGAATTTTCCATTTTTTCCGGCAACTGTTCCGATATTTCTTTCCCTAAAAATCTTATTCAGACTATTACAAACATTTTTAAAAAAATTGGTCCATAAAAAAAAGCTTTTTTTCCTGAATTTTCAGCGCTCTTTTTCAGTTTTTCCTGTTCTAAAAACTTATTGCCAAATTGCTAATAGGTTTATTTCATCATATTTTAAACGGAAGTTTTCTAACAAAACGTATTAGTTTATGGTAACGTTGGAAAAGCTTTTATTTTTCTGCTATTACAGCCCATCGACGACAGTGTCATTAGAGCAAGGAAAGGATTGCGGGCATCTACTTAGGCCTATTAATTCACTGTACACAGCAGCTTGGCACTAATAAGAAACACGAAATAATGTGATACAGATACATTTGTAGCACGTTTTAAATATTCACATTATGAAAATGAGCAGTATGCTATCTATAATGATTTGTCTCCCGTAAGTGATACCTATGGATCTGACTTCCCATAACAGCGACTCTTCCTACTACCATCTATCAGTCCACTTTAATAATGTGCGTCCCATTTTCATATGAAAAGATGCTTTGAGGTGGTCACCCTGCCATTAAAAAAGAAATTCTTTTTTATTATTCTGATTATAAAAAAGTATGGCATCAACCAGTTATCTATATCGATCAAATTAATTACAACTGTTCATTAGGAGCAGATTGTTAAAAAAAACTGCGCTAGTTTCAAGGGGATAGTTAGCCGCTGAAGACATCTCTCGACAAATGGATTATCTTGTCATCTCGAAGTATTTCGTAATGCTTCTTCATAAATCCTCATCTCAGACAAAATTCAACACAAAAGTAAAAAGACCTAAGACAGATATCGAGCCTAACTGACCAGCTCAATACCTGTTAAGGTAGCCATATATGTTAATGCCAGGCCTCAAGGAAAAAGCCTGCAGGCCAGACCTCGAGGTTTTCATCGATGTCCTGCACACACACGGGACATGAGGCTTTCTCAGTCCCAGAGTTGGTTTCACGATGGCAACATCCGGTGATGACCATGGGCTGTCTGCTGTTAGTGTGTTAATCGCGCCAAGTAGCATTAAAATTCGCGCAAAAATAGCATCGGAAGAAGTCTATGATGCTAGGAGTAGCTACTCGAAGGAAGTAAATCTTCTTTATCAATTGAATTGCTTTCCCAAAGACTTTCATAATTATTTGAGGATGGATAAAGAAACCTTCCGTGGTTCGGATTCCACGTTAAACTGTAGGTCCCAGAGGAAAGGAACTGGCCGTCCTACCTCTGACACAATGGCTTAGGATCCAACCAACCTTCGGGTTGTGGACTAAGTTAAGTTTTAAAGAAACCTATTTACATCTGTTATCATTAGTCACTCCATTCATTATGAAGATAGATACGGTGATGCGGGAAGCAGTTTCTCCCCATAAAAGACTCACCGCTAGGCTGCAGCTTTTGGATACGATAAGAAGCTCTTAAGTCCTCAAGTTTTCAACAATAATGATCTTGCGGGGTTGCTGGGAATTGCGAGAAAATTCAGATCGTAATGATTGTGGGCTGGGACTATTCGATGAGGTTCCTGAACAAAAACATCCAGCACTTCTTCCTGCAAACTAGTACCGGCCGGAAGTAGCTAACCCTTACTCACTGTATGACATTCTTAAACAGCCCGTTTCGGTTTGGAACATGGTGGCATTGGTGATTTCCTCCTGCTCTTAGCATTTGATTGGTCGGAAGACCAGGTAATTTCATGGTGACGGTTTTGCCAACAACGTCAAAGCGATCTACTGCCAGACGGTTTTTTTTATGTTTTTTGATCACAATGTATATTTTTATCAACACATAGTTTCGGAAAGATTCATTTACTGAGGGTACGTGTGGAAGTACTCGCTGTCGGGGATGGTTCATGTGAACTGTGTGGACAGGAGTCGACCTGCTGCTGTGCTGTTTCCTGCCAGCTTGACATAGGTAGCATCTCGTTTATTTCTGTCGTTGTATTCCTTGCACTTCAGTTCCCATAGACAGGAATCACTTTTATACATTAATAAACTCTTTCTGTACAGGGAACATCACGAAACCAAACAGTAAAAACAAAACAGAAAAACAAAATCGCAACACACAAGCACTCAATAAGAAATCCTCAGAGGCCGACTGAACGCAAGACACACATTCTGAGGTTCTCACCCGGCCTTGGAGGAAATAATAATTGTTTTTTGGTGAGGATTTGGTCGCATGAGCAGGCCCTCGGGGTGTGGCGACGGCCTCAAGGAAATGCCCACACAAGTTCGGGAATCGCTCAAGGTCGGGATTATTCCGTCTAAACCTTGAGGATTTCCCGTACGTTTGTGGCGCATTTTACTAAGGCGGCCAGTTTCCAACTATGCCGCTTATCACTAGATCTGGGAACCAGACGGGGTCTGACTTCCCGGAAGAGCCACTCATCCTGCGTCGTGCAGTTGTCTCGCAGTTCGCAGTGGACTTGAATCAAGATGGTTGTGCGCTTCACTACAGTCGCTTTTGGGGTGGCAGTAGGTATACTGGCCATACTGTGGTTGCAGCCGCGACCTGTAAGGCACCACTGGGATACTGAAGATGTCTTCAGCAGTTTAGACAGCGACGATAACGGCCTCCTTGATAGGCTCGAGTTTGCAAATGCGCCCGCAGTCATAGAACAGGTATCGTTTTTAATTAAGCAATTTTAACGTAGCAGACTTGTCAGCTTTCAGCAGCAAATATTTCGATTTATATTTAACAATGTCAACTTATATTCTCTTCGAAATTCATTCATTTCCTTACTATCTTATCGAAGAATTAAAGTTGCGAGAATGTTTTAAAAATTATTAATCTTAAACAACAATTATCGCTTTATAGCTAATTTGAGTCGCAAAATCTTCATAGAATCTTTATTATTTGTTTGTTTCTATTATGAATTTTATGTGAATTTAGGCCTACTTTGTAACAATGTAGCAGCAATAAATTCCATGAAGCAATGTTGATATAGAAAGATAGAAGACCCATCATTTACTAAAGTTGAGTGAAGGAGAGCTTAAGTGACAAAAAAATACCAGAAAAACACAATATTCCAGGCTTTGCCCTTATTCGTCAAAATAGAAACAATTGGCTAAGATCATATGAGCGTGCATCCACATCAACAGTAATTTTTTTATTGTTATGATCAGAGCAAAGGTGGTGGAGATGGCAGAAACAATATCAGAGAAAATATTACACCTCAGAATGAAATTAATCATAAGATAATAATAATGTAAATATATTGGTGGTGATTCTGTGTTGTGTATCTTTAATTTTATGAATAAATACAAAAATTACTCATATTTAATGTGACTGGTGCAGAATCAGATCACAAACAATCGTGAGAAATGTGTCGCTACTCATATTTTGGTGCTGGTGACTTTTTATAGAGCAAGAAGTTGTACAGGTCGATCATTTCTATAATCCACAAATAGAAAGAAAAGGAAAATAATGATGATCTGACAAGATATTTATTGTATGTGTTCCAAACTAAATTACTTTTTTCACCTTTAGTCTCTCTACAATCAAACAGATCTTCAGTACCCACTTTAAAAGACATACTAGCAGCTTGTTAGTACATAGAAAGTTTCAATCTGTAACATTATATCCTGACTTCGCTTGTATTTAGATGTTTCACCTTTTTCCTAAAGTCCAAATGCATCCATGTTTACAAGTTAAAAATTATTATTTTTAGGAATTGCAACAAATCATAATCGTACTGCTGAAAATAATTTGCTTACAGAATACTTTTAGAGTCTAGACTTTTGTTTTTGATGTAATGTCATATATTTAAAGAGAAATGATGCTCAAATAGTTTTTAGTAAATCATTACTTTGTTGCAGAAAGAGTCAAACGTTAAGGAAACTGACAAAAAGGTCACCATCAAGGCCTTATTTAAGCCTCTTCTTTTAACGTCATTGGAATCTGACATCTCAGTAAGTATACTGCAGTAAAGATGACTTAACTATAACATTGAAGCAAGGGTGTAGTCACTAGGATTAGCTTCAGGCAAAAACAAGAAAACTCAAATGGTTTTACCAGAACAAATATACACTCATTTGACTTATTTAAACACTAGTCTGTGAAGGTTCTCATTAAAATTTCAACAAAATTTATTTTTCAATATTAAAAGAGGGAATTTTTATTTTTATACATTTTTAGCTAGACTACTTGAGGGAGTAAGCCATGGCAGGGCAAGTGGCCACCCTGGCTACACCCATGCATTGAAGATTTTATATATTATAACTAGTCCAGTGCTCCTATAAATTTGCCATATGACTTGAATCTTACCATAAGACTTCTTTGAACATTGTTTTTGTTGCATAATTCATAAATTGTATAAAACAGAGTTCAGTCAGCCTGAAATCAATCCCAGTGGACTATTTGAACTTGTGGCATTTTCCCTGTGTGTACCTATTTTCCCATTTGTTGTTATTTATCTTATATTATTGGAGAGCCATTTCCCCACCCACCTACTTTTGCCCCTCAGAATTTTAAATTCATTTATTGTTTTTGGTAATTATTCAGCACTGCCAGTGGTAATTTATCCCAATACCTAACTTCCTTCACACAAAAGAAATTTTCCCCACTTCCTTGTCCTTGCAGTTGAGTGCCAGCTTGTGATCAGTCATCTTTTCCCCTTCATTTACTACTCTCAATTCCTCTACCAATACCCTTGCAAACCCCCTTATCTATATGCCTTGCACATTCCTAGCATTCTCTTCACCCTTTTCCTTTCTTCCAATGACTGCCAGTCCAACTCTAAAATCTTATTATTTACCGGTACTGATTGTGTTATGAGGTAACAGGCTGTCCTTTGTTGTACCACTCCTCCCCACTCCTCCCCACTTCCTCACCACAAATCCAGCATTTGACAGCCAAATTGGGGATCCCATACTACACCACCATATTAAAGCAATGGTCGGACCAAAGTTTTGCAAACCTAATTCCCTTATTTCTCTGGTACATCTCATTACAACTCTCTCCACAAATGAATGATTCACCTGCCACATGCCCAATCTGCCCTGCCCAATTGAGTTAATTATCAAATGTTATGGCAAGATATTTACACTTAAGATTTCCAACACTCATTTCCTTCTCCTTCCCATAATCACAAACAACCTTTAATTTTTCAATTGTGTAGCTAATAAGTTACATCTTCTTGACATTTTTCTTCATTCCATGTTTACATACCCAATTATATGTCTTCTCCTGGTAACCTTGCAGCTGTTCAGTCATCTTTTATTTTGATCCTATTACGTACCAATATGTCATCTGCAAACAACATTCATTTCTTTAGTATCTTGGTTTTCCTGGTAGTGCCACATTGATTTATTAAAAACTAACATTTCAGTCATCATGGTGTGGTTTTCATCACAGAACTGCTGTGACACAGTTCTCTGATGAAAGCCATAGCACAATCATTGAAATGTTATATTTGAACATATTGATTGGGCTCCACCTGGAGAACCAAGATAATACAAACAATAATCATATAAGTCTACAAAATCATCAACCTAACTTCTGACTAAAAAATCAGCACACACATTAATTAGAATATTGAATAACTATAACATTACCATGTGGTACTTGCACTTCTTTTTATACTGCATACCTATCCTAAATCTTTGATTTTTACCGTTTAAGAATGTGTTTGCTTATCAAACCACTTTTTCATCCACTTGCATGGTTTTATGTTATTTAATACAATTTTATGACTTGCTATGTCGAATTCCTGTGCTATCAACTTCACCTCCCTTGTCATTTTCACTTGAAGTATCTAGCGTATAACCCACCTGCTGCACTCCACATGAAAATCCTTGCCTAAAGCAATATTACCAATTTGCAAACCATTTTCTAACTTCACAGATATTTCTGATACAACTGCATATCGATCTCTCCTTCAATTTACGTTTCACTGATGTCAAACATACTTGTCACCCCTCCTTTGTAGATTACTGCTACTAAAGTACTCTTCGGGCAGCTTGGTTGCTGGCAGGCAACAGGTCACCAGATAATGCTATAAGGTATAGCGCAATGGTAAGTTGCCCTATTTTTGATATGTTCATGGTAATATTATTACACACTCAAGGGCTCTGTTATGTTTTTTTCAGGTTTCTTAGTTCCTTCATAATTTCCTAAGGATCTATGCAATGTTGTTACAGGCCATTTTTCCGCAGTTTCTCAGTAAATTAATTGTTAACAGAAAACGACAATGTAACTGTTTTTTGTCATTTATTGCTGTACGTATTTTTCCTCTCATCAAAGCATTATCAGTTACGAATTACTTTCATGTTATCAGGTTTCATAGCCACATATCTCTGCCTTTTCTTGAAATCGTGTAGCTGCGAAAGCCATTTGTCTTAAATGTTGCCAGCTATATGGCTACAAAGCCAGAAATCATTGCTGAAGATGCCTCAATCAGAGGTGAAATACATAAAGCATTAAAGCATACAAAAACTATTGCACTGGCTGTCAGGTGTAAAGGTTTATGGGGAGTTAACAATTTTGCCTGAACTGTGAACAGCTAAGTTCATGACCATGTGTATGTAGCCTTCTGGTACCTAAAACATTTAAAAAATCGGCCGCCACACATTCGTATTAAACCCCAAATTCGAAGGATAATTGAAATAGTCACTTGACACAGTTTCAGAACAACACAATATTTATATTCTTGCAAAAGTTCAGTCGTACATTGTCGGTACCAGATACGTAGATAAAGCATTGAACAACAGTTTCATTGAATATTACAGGTTAAGCGCATTCATACAAGAAGACTCACTAAATCCATCTAACAATAGTGAGTGGTTGCATGGCCTTTTATATGCTTGCCATGGCCTATGACGTGAGTAACTTTTTTCTTTAATTAATATCTCGTAAAGTACGGAATAGTTTAATTTGCATGTTTTACAAGGGCTTCCTATCATCATGTTCTATCTATTTTAATTTAATTTGACATTCAAAAGATTTCTGTAAGCTTAAAATTGAAGTCTATCACATGACAAACTTGGCGGAATTTTTCACGCTTCAACAACAATCCGCGACAATCTATCTTTAAAAACTTAATTATCTGACAAATGCTTAAACTTTTTATTGAAACCATTATATATTCGTAATAGTCTTAATTTAGGCTATCTACTGATATAAATTTCAAATTAATATTCCCTTTAGTTAAAAAGATCATTTTTTCTCTTAATTAAAACTGCTAATTAGTTAATTTTACTATCAAAATATCCAGAACAGTGCTGACTATAGCTGGTGATAAAAGTTCAGCTGCAGCTTTACTCAATTCAAAGGTATTTCAAATCTTAGATTTTTACTTTTCTAATCGCTTGTCTCAAAACATGAACATACCAAAATATCCCTTAAAATAAATTTTTCCGGATATAATGAATACACTTTAAATGATTCTAATGGTGAGTTTTCACTGTGGAAATGAATACAGGAAAATTCTTTCAAGTTGACAATTACTCTTCTCGAAATTTCTAAGTCCAACACAAACGACTTCAAAATCGGTTTATAAACTGTTATTACTCGGGATGACTAATAGGAGTGCTTTTGATGAATTAAATGGTACTTTACATGGCATTAGTTATTAACATTTACCCTCAGGATCTATTTCAAATTTGTTTAGTCTGCTTATTTCTACTTATGTGGAAAATCTTCTTTTCTGATTTACACCCTCTCATAACTGAGCAATAGTCCCTAATGGTCTCATTGGGTCAGATACTTAATATCTCTGCCTTTTTCAAATCCTTAGTATCTTTTTTGCACCTTTATCTACAATTATCTAAATACTTTTCCTTCCTCCAGTTTTGTAACATTGTCACAGAAATTTCTAGATATTTCATTCAGTGACCCACCGACACAAATACTTTCATAAACCCATCTTTAGCTTCCCATTTTGATGCAATCTATCCATTGTTTAATTGCTTCAAGTGTTACCTACTGCCTTGCTGTCTCTTATCTCTGGTGTATTCTCTTTTTACCAAACATTTTAGCCTTGTCTCTTCTCTCTTATAGCCCATATGTTCTGTACTTTCCTTAACTTCTATTTTGGAATAAAAATTTCTTCTGCCATTCATATTATCTCTAAATAAAAATTCTTAATGGGTGTTCTGCTGGATAAGTTCTGCCATTCGTGATGTTTTGACAGCTACCTTCACTGTCTTTATCAGGTAAAATGGGAGATGGAAATTGTTACTGTGACAACACATTAAATTTAAGTTACCATCAGTGTATGCCAAACTGCCTACTCTGAATATGAACTTAATTTATCCCTTAGGAACTCATATTTTTCCTCATTTTCCAGTATTAAAAACAGCCAACATCCTCATCTACCCATTAAGCATTCTTTTCTAGCCAGTATGAATATTCTTTCACCAGTATGAATATTCCATCACTACTGCCACTTCTGTTTCTACAGTACAGTCTATAATACTGAGGGAAAATCTTGTCTTGTATTCCTTGCTTTAACCGAAACTCAACTCCTATAACTATTTGTGGATTGTATATCTCTACTGCATTGTCACAGTTTATTATTTTGTTCATTATACAACTTTTCATGATACTCTTTTTAAATTTTTCATCTTCTTGAGCTATTTCATTGGCATTTGTGAATACTTGTTCAGTGCTTCCTATTAAATATCTCTTTGGTCACTTACTTTTATCCGTCTTTAGCAATTTCTAACCTATAAAGGCGATGAAAGAGTTGGTGCACTTTTCATTTCTGTACAAAATAATAAAGATTATAACAGCCTGTATGCAGTTAATTATTTTAAGGGCAGATACAAGTTTATTTACTATGCTATTCAGTTTGGTTGTTAGAGACAAATCAGTATTTTCCTACTTCATCCCCCCCCCCCACCCACAATTTAAAAAACTGAACTATTTATTGCAGCTTGCAATTCCTTCTTAAGTTAGAAACCACAAGTTATTTATCTCAGTTCTACAGAGAACTGGGCCTTCTTTGTGAAAGCCCCATTGCAATTAATTAAATAAATTACTTTTCTCTGTTTTTAGATTGCCAGTATGACAGTGAAAGGTTTACTTGACTGGAAACAACCATATAGATTACAAGAAAGCTTCTCTTCTGAATTTTTTTCTGCATTTTTACCAACCAGTGACATAAAAGTTGGGAAAGTATGGCATTTAATTCAGCCAGCTGCTGGAAGATCATATGAAGAAACATTTTCAAGGTAAGTCTAAAGGCAGTAAAGAAGTATCAGTGGAACTATTCATAACCAGATGCTATTAATATGTTTTCACCACTTTGAAATGACTTTCAAAACTGGCTTTGTGAAAATCTGTGATGTTGATGCAATGGTGAAATAAAATTCTTGGTCCAAGAGGGCAATTATCAAATCCCATTGGTAGTTACAAACTAAATGACAGTATAAAACACTACAGCAAATATAAATCATAAATTTTACTGGTAACAATATTTTAATCTTGTATGCTACCTCTTTATCGAAATGTCCCTAAACTTGATGCCACCAGTAATAACAGTAGAAATCAAAGCTGAGTAACATGTCTATAGCTTTATTCATAATTTGACATATGAGAAGAAAGGAGCAAAAGCATCTTTTGCAATATCTCACTTCTTGAAATGATGAGTGTATGTGACTCCTGTATACAGGGTGGTCAGAAATTCACTCATCGGCACGTAAGGGCAGTGTTCGAGACTTTGCACTAACGAAATGAATACAAAAAAATCTAGTAAAAGTCGTACCGTTTTTGAGTTATACGCAGCTAAAGTTGGCCAATAAGAGCGCTGTGCGGGCGAATTCAAACAGCCTTCCACAGGCGCTGTTGCCAAGCATACTCAAGGCATGCGACCGCCAAACTGAGCGTGGCGGTGTAACGGTTAGCGTTCTCGCCTCGCATTCGGGAGGACGGCGGTTCGAATCCCCGTCCGGGCATTCAGATTTGGGTTTTCCATAGTTTCCCAAATCACTCCAGGCAAATGCCGGGATGCTTCCTTCAAAAGGCCATGGCCGAATTCCTTCCCATTCCTTGCCCCCCCATCCTTTCCCGTCTCTAAAGATCTCGCTGTTAAGAGACGTAAAGCAGTTAAAAAAAAAAAAGCGACCACCAAAGAAAACCTCTCTTCAGAAGTGGGGATCGAACCCGCAACCTTAAGATTGAGAGTTTGCCGTCTTACTGACTACGCTGCCAAGGCACTAGAATTTCCTTGTTTTTAGAAGCCACTAGGGCGGACTGTTTGTTCATAATCGGAATTGATCGGTAATCCGCGACATTTTTCGGGAAGTCGGTGGTGGGGCTAGAGGATTCTTTTTTATGGGAATTGTTTTTTAATTAATTGATCTGCTTGCTAGATTAATCTTTAATTTTTGTACAAAAATCGTTTAGTTACTGGCAGAAAAAAAAAATCTGCAAACCTAATTTATTCGTTGCAAAGAAGCTTCTTTTATTCCATGTAATCGTATTTCACTAGATTTCGATCACAACATTTTTATTGATTAACGTGAATATCCTTGCTACTATTTTGCTACAATAAAACAAAAAAACAATAAACTTTTGTAAAAAAGAACATTAAACCCATTCTATCGTTTGTAACGTAACTTTCTCTGCTGCAAAAAGTCTGTTCTTATTCAAACAAGTTGTACATTTTGGTAACGTGTATCAACTCGCTAACGCGCGGCAAGCCGCAAAAGGTAAGCAAGCTGTTACTCATTGAAAACCCTTTTGTCACTGATACAAAACAAAATTACTGTGCAGTAGTTTCATTTCAAACTTGACGTTATCAGTCGCAACATTGAAAGCCAACAGGGATTTACTTACAATAAGCGTCAACCCGCAACAGTAGGCCTAACCGTAGTAAAAATGTATCCCAATAAACAACAATAACAAAAAAAATACGGGTCCTTACATTTTGCAGCAACTGCTCAAAATGTCCTCCCTCAACTACAATACCGGCACGACAACGCTGAGTTACTGAATTTGCGAGTCTTCCTAAAATTGTAACTTTCTCTATTTTCATCAAAAGCTAGAATTATCCTAGCCAAAAGTTCTTCCTCTTTTTCTACTTCAGTCTCATAAACAATGGCCTTGACAGCTCCCCAGAGATAAAAATCCAATGGGTTGTTGTCTGGTGACCGAGCTGGCCAGTGAATTGGGCCTCCTCGACCAATCCACCTGTTCGGATACAATGCACCTAAGTGTTGACGAACCGGTACTGCAAAATGCGGCGGCGCGCCGCCATGTTGAAACCACATGTCATTGCCAAAGGAACGTCTTCTAAGTACATCAGAAGGACATTTTCATCAAATGCTAAATAAGAAGCGCCATTTAAAAGTTGCGGAAATAGAACAGGGCCTACTATAAACTCGCCCAAAATACCAACCCAAATGTTAACACTAAATTTGTGTTGGTATGACTTGAAAAAAATTTGCATGCGGATTTTCGACATCCCAGATGTGGCTGTTTCGGCTATTAAAACACTTCTCCCTGGTACAGCACGCCTCATCCGTCCACAGCACCTTCCTTTCAAAGTTTGGATAATTGTTACATTGCTGCAGGTACCACTGTGAAAAATGAACTCGAAGTGGAAAATCATCTTCCTCCAAATCTTGTTCTTTTTGAAAGTGAAAGGGATGTAACCCTTCGTCGTTAATGCCGTCAAAACAGTGGCATGTGAGGCCTGGTAATTAAAAAACAACAAAAATGACCCTATTGAAAGGCTGCATTTAAACGGAGAATTTGAGGGATCACTTAGACTGGACATATCTGCAATGCGTTGGCAATGACCCTAGAGCTTGTCCTCGGATTATCAGCAATCATTTCCAGGACATTGTCTTCAAATCCAACACTCCGCCTGAACCGATTTCGTCAGGCATCGGGCCTGTGGACAACAATACTTCCCGTCTCCCTCAACCTTCTGTCAACCAACACAAAAGTGTTGGCCGATGGAATCACACAGTTAGGAAATCGAGTCGTGTAAATCTTAACTGCTTCGGCCCTGTATTGTCCAGCAGCGCCATACGCCAAATGCATATCGGCGTACTCTTCAAACGAAAATTGATGATGTTGCATGATAGTGTCTTTATCAGTAAGTTGCGTTCGACTGCGAGACTTCTTCTGGCATTGTCCTTTAGCCCCACCACCGACTTACCGCCCTAGTGGCTTCTAAAAACATGGAAATTCTAGTGCCTTGGCAGCGTAGTCGGTAAGACGGCAAATTCTCAATCTGAAGGTTGTGGGTTCGATCCCCCCTTCCGAAGAGAATTTTTCTTTTCGTTTTCTGTGGCGGTCGCATGCCTCGAGTACGCTTGGCAACACTGCCAGTGGAAGGCTGTTTGAATTCGCCCGCGCAGCGCTCTTATTGGACAACTTTAGCTGCGAATGACTCAAAAACGGTACGACTTTTACTAGAATTTTTTTGTATTTATTTCGTTAGAGCAACGTCACGAACACTGCCCTTACCGCCGAAGAGTGAATTTCTGACCACCCTGTATAGTGACAGATATTGAGGTCATGAGATTAGCAGGAGCTGCCATAGGCAGCAACTGGGGGGGATATGTTCTCCATGTTCTTCTAGTAATGAAAGATATATATGCAAGAATTTTGGTGATTTACTTTTATTTTTTTATGTGTGTCAGCCTTATATCAACTTTTGTAAGCATACATTCCTTCTTCTGCTCTTATTTTTATTTTATATCTTCTATATTAATATTATAAATGTGAAAATAAATCTGTCTCTCCATCTGTTTGTTATGTTTTCAATGGTAGACGGCTTAACTGATCTTCACAAAATTTGACAAGGAAATCCTATTTGACATCAGAAAGGACATAGGGTAGTCTTTTCTGTATAAATAACATACTTTGTCATGGAATTTTGAAAACTTACTGAATCGTGACAGACAGATGCATATCGTGTGTGAGCATCTGTAATGCCATGTCAGTGTGCTGTTGGCTCAACTTAAGGGACCAATTTTTCCACATATATTGCATGTAGCCTTCTCAAATGTACACATGAAGACTTTTCAGTTACTTTTGCTCAGGTTGAGCAAATTCTAGATTTTGATTGCTGCGTAGGTAGAGAATCAACCGTCAGAGGAGAAAGAAATGCAGAAAGATACGATATAGCACATGCAGACATCTGTTGGGACTTACCTAAAGTAATTTTTGATTGGTTGTATTACAATGTAAAGAACAGTGATGCAACTAAGGAAAATGGAAGCGGCTTCTAGGCGATATAAATAAGAAAAGAAAGGGAAATTAACCCACCACATACCAAAGTGGACGGATGCGATGAGGGAACACAGATGCTGACAAACAAACACTTACAAATATTTCGGCATATGCCTTGTTCACAAATAGAAAAAATGGGCCATTAGGCGCGGAACGTGTGTGCACACCGAACGTTACCTAGTTAGTCATTAGGTAACGTTCGGTGTGCACACACGTTCCGCGCCTAATGGCCCATTTTTTCTATTTGTGAACAAGGCATATGCCGAAATATTTGTAAGTGTTTGTTTGTCAGCATCTGTGTTCCCTCATCGCATCCGTCCACTTTGGCATGTGGTGGGTTAATTTCCCTTTCTTTTCTTATTTAATGTAAAGAACAGGGAATAAATATCAAAATGACATACATGGGGGGGAGAGGGGGGGGAGGGAGTGGTTAACACTTTTAGCTTTAGAAGTCCAGAGTTTAGTCTCAGGTTCAATTCCCGGTAGGGTCATTAATTTTTAAGAGTTGTTTTTGACTGTATGAGGCATGTTTGTACATTCTGTTGTTCGGATTCCACGTTAGACTGTAGGTCCCACCAATTCAGGGGTGCAATACTTGGCAAAAACATAGGTGGCCGAACAATGTTGTATGTGTTTTTATGATAATTGGTCACTTAGGCTTTCTTTTTCTCACAGCCAGTTTGTGTTTTATCAACACTAATAATATTATAAATGCAAAAGTAAGTCTCCGCCTGTCTGTTACATTTTGACGACTATTTGGGTATACTGATATTGATTAAATTTGACAACAAAATATTTGTATCTTTAGGAAGGACATGGGATACTTTTTTGTTATGAATAATAGTTTTTGTCATGTAATTTTGAAAACTTATTGAATGATGATGGATAGCCAGATCCTGGTGTAGGTATGTAATATTACATCGGTTACTCAGGCCATGCTTCTCTCGCAGTCAGTTAGTGAATAATTTGTTATTAAATTTTGTTTACAGATAAAACTTATTATTTACTATAGATGGTGTTTTACATTGCACCATACTATTATTTTGTATCTACCTAAAAGTTTCTGGCATCAGTATATTTTGTCTTTCTTGACATGCCTCATAGGCATAAACCAGACCTAAGGAATTGCTCTAGCAGAGAACAAGCAACTAAAGTTATTAGAAACCAAGAATCTGATGCTCATGGTGAAGACAGAAGAGAAGATCTATCTGAAATTGAAGCTGCTCTCAGCTAAGCCTGCCGATCTCCCCGTACCTTCCCCCCCCCTTTCTTCTTCTATTTTTAAACATGTTGCAAATTCAGTCTCTTCATGAGATGGGTTCAAGGGTAGAATGTTATGGTGATTGCAACTAGGTGTTGTTTGGTACAAATCTTACAAAACTTACAAGTTTCTATATCCAATTCCAGCAGTGGAATTCTAAGTCCACACATACAAAGTTGCAGGTAACAGCTATTATGTATATGTATTAAATCAACACCCATGTTTGGCACAAGTGTTATTTGATGCCACACATCCCAATAAATGGAAGAGAGAGTTTATTCTTCAGGGGCCTATCACCAAAAACAGCCATGGTCTTAATTGGAAACCTAAAGCATTGTAGTACTTGGTACGCATTTCTAGCCCAATGCAGATGAGGTTCAATATGAGGTTTAGTGATTACAAATCACTCAGGGATAGGTGATATTTTGTCACAATCTTCTCAGCCTTTGCAATTGGTTTGGTCTGTAAGGAGTTTGTATTACTATTGTTGTGAAGTAGGAACTGCAAAATTGTCAAAAAACTCTTCCTATTCGATTTCCAAAAAAAATAATGTTCTTTTTTTTAAAAAAAATCTTGCAGTGATTCTACATTATTGTGTGCTATTGCTGTGCTTAGAGTAATAGAACATGGCTTAGGGGGATAAGAATCATCTTCTCCTATGTAGCATAAGGAATCTGCTGGAAAATTATTAACACACCTCCTAGCTTGATGTAGTACATGATAATTAAAATATCTACCATAGTAATGACTCATGTGAGGACAAAACCTATTAAAACATTTCACTGGTGACTACTTCTGTCACTCCCTGCAATTCAAAGATAATTCTTATTCAAGTCTGATCTTATGTCAAAATTAGTATAAAACAGAAATTTAAAAATAGTAAAATTTTGAAAGTAGAAATTTAAATTTTTTTAACAGTTGCATGCCTATTTATTTAGAAGTTACCAAAGGCAATTGTATATCCTTTGACTTATTGTTGTGTCGACCGCTGCCTCAATACATTTGAAACATGTGTTTTTTGATGAAAGCCACCTGCTTGTGCCATTCTGGCTTTTGATTAATCCCTCTTGCAATGATTTGTTCAATTGCCACAATACAATATTTTTGAGTGAATAGCATGCGTCCTTTCAACTCCTTGTAATTATTTCGACTAAAGGCAACAAAAGTTATAATGAAGTATTCATGGGTGTATCGCTGAACTGTGTTGTAAAAACACCATGCCTCCACCATCTTCCTGAAATATCGTGTTTTTACAACACAATCCGGCAATACATCCACGGACTTTATTGCAATTCCTTTCTTATAAAAAAAATTGATTTCCACTCTAAAAAAAAGTCTCTGTACCACTTAAAGTAAAACTGAAATACTTGACAGTTTGTCTTGGTGAGTAGTTTCTTTTAATCACAATTAATCAACTAAGGTCAATTAAAATATTAGGAAACATAGTAATGGATCCTAAAAAAACAATTCTTGTGAAAAAAGATCAAGTTATGAGTTCTTGTTCTGAGCCAAGTCTACAGTTTACAGTGTACATTCACTTCACTTTGTGAAATGGAATGCTTTCTCTCGGTTTTATGGATCGTTTAATTGGAATTAAAAACTCTGTTGCTTCGCCATTACGAATACCATGTTTTAAAGCTGATGTGATTTATCATAAGGAAGATAATATGACCTAAGACTGAATATTTTGCATTTTTGATTATTTATTTAAAAATTGGTTTAGATTTAAAAAAAAAAAATAAAGCTCTAAATATTCTTAAGACAGGCTAAAAAATTTAATGTTATTTTGCCAATTAAAATATTGTTAACTGTTAATTATCATTTAACATTAAATTTGATTTATTAAATTATTATCGGAAATTTATTATTTACTTTTTTACACTTTAAATATCTATGTTTTAGAAATATAATTTAAAAACTGTTAGCGCCAATCCTGCGGGATTGCAACCCTAATACACAATATATTCAGAGACCATTTAATTTGAAGCAAATAAGAACCCTACTGATGGCACTGTTAATCATTGTTGCTGTATTATCTGAGAACTCTCAGTCCTTGTCCTAATTTGTAACACACAACAGTTTGTTATGTATATCTATTTTTAATTTAGTACCAGAGTAGCATACCTACAAAATGGGTAAACACTTTTAATTACAATGGTGTGATTTGTATTTTAGTGGTCGATACTCGGAACTCCCACCCGCTACACCTGGACCTGCTTTGACCTTGTTCCACTTACTCGGTATGTTCCACAAAAACATTTTTCTGCAGACCAGATTTGAACCCAGAGGAACTGTTGCCACACTCCAAGCAACAACAAATGATCTGTTCCTTGTTGCTTTCAGGTTAGTTACCATCATTAGATCTGATATAATTCCACATATTAAAATATACCATATATACAATTTTTTTTTTTTTTTTTTTTTTAGAAAAATAAAGACTAAATGAGAAATATACTGAACGTTTGAAACGCTTAAATTATTGTTTTTTCTTTCAGCATAACTGTTAATGCCAGTCTTTATTACCACCATAGTTTATTGTTTAACATGTGAATTATTAGAAAACTTAATTCAAATAATTGTTAAGAAATTCAGAGTGTAATTGTCTCCTCAGAAACCAGTACCCCAAATGTTTAATATAATACCTTCCATTAAAACATTGTATTTTATCCTTGCTATAAATTCTGAAATTTGCTAAAATAAAACTCGTAAATTTGTCACTTTTGTTTTCTAATAGCATTTGCTTGTTGGTCCAGAGTGCTCCATCTCAAATTTGTTTACTACCTCGAGTTATACATGAACAGATCTATGCTGCCTTGGAAAATCCAAGAATTTTCTCTTTTTGTTCAAATAGTGTTTTGTGCTTACTCACAAAGATAGCTTCACCTCAGATACAGAATGCATATATCACAGCTATCATGTAACCTAGCTAATATTCACTTCCTTTACTTATTTTTGGATCACCTTTCAATTAGGAGCAGTAAATATTAGACCAACATACTATATTTCAACAGTTTCCATTGTTACAGTTCCTTGTAATTTTCACATTAAACCAGGCAACTATATGTTAAATGCTTCTATTGGCTACGAAGAAAATCAGCAATCAGTTTAAACTTATACCACATACATAATATATTAAACTAATTGAATAATACCTAACTTACTAAAGACTACCAAGAACTCTTATACTATCAGCCACTGCCTTGATTACTCATTACTGACATCCATGTCATTAACATTCCAGGTGTCATGCAGAGTACCAGCTCAACAATCCACCACTGCTACCTTTCTGGTTCACACCGGCACAATTTAGTGGACAAGTAATTTTACACAAAAAAGAAAACAAAGTCCTCTATTTTCACATGGAAGTTCCATCATTTAAGAAACTAAATGTTGGTAAGTTCTCAAAATGAAAACTTCTTTTGAAATATTGTAATTATAAGCACATAAATTAATGTTATACATAGTTACATACGAAAGTAGTACACTTTTTAATATAATAAGATTATTGACAAAGAAGAAGGCTGAAGGTTTAACATTGCAATATTGTGTTACTAGTGTTTCTTTTTTTGTGTTTGCCATTCCCAGCTGCCATCATTTGTGGTAAGTGTCACAAAGAAACAAATATAAAGGACTGTAATTCTTAAGTAAGGTGCTTCTTCAGCATGAGGGATGCATCACAAGAGTGCCTGAGGTGGAATACAGAATGACTGGGTGGTTGGAAGTGGGGAGGAGGAGGGGATGCAAAGCATTTTCAGAGAATTTTGGAAGTCAGCAATATATATATACATTTGCAAGCAAAAAAAAAAAAAATATATATATATAAAGCATGAGCCCACACACATATGTATAACTACGAATCTTAATTTCTTCTCTCTCTCGCTCTCTTTCTATTCCTCTCCCTCTATATCCTCCCTTCTCCCCTACCTCAATTGCTCCAAAAGACCGATGCTAATAGCAGTTAATATTTCCATTTCAGCCAATTTATCACCACTTACACAGTGCATAGCTATTAACTTTCCTCATAATTTTTCCTCAACCTTCTCTATAGAGATATTTGTGTGTCTGCTCATATACATATACGAGCTAGCTCAGTTAGCTGCCAACCACCGTCGGGCATCTCGCTCACTATATTTTTGAAGAAGGGATATAAACCAGAAAATTTCAATCCACAATGGAGTACATGTCTATCAATGTTTCAATGCTGCAGGAGCCTTCAACTGTGATAAGTGGTGGTTATTCCCTATCCAAAAGTTATTGCTAAACCTTATTCTTGCAAGTAGGTGGGACACTAAGTGACGTCCACTTGATGAATGCAGATATCAGCATTTGCACATCTAACTATGCCTAGTGTCCCACCTACCTGCAAGAATAAGGTTTAACACTGAAATATTGTGTCAGTTGTGTTTTTTTATATATATATATTTGCCTTTCCCAGTTGAAATTATGTTTAGTCTCATTTCCCTATCAATGTTACCAGCCAGCCGCCATCATGCAGATACCTTAATCTACTGTTGATGAAGGGAAGTAACCAGAAAATTTCAATGCTATATTTGTGTATATGTCTATTGTAAGAACCTTAGAATTTTATCAAATTCTAGCTCCTCACCTTTAGGCATAGGGGGGAAAGCTCACTCTTTAGTAACAGATAGTTTCATTTCTTGTATAGGTTAGGAGAGTGAGGTTTTATATAGCATGCAGATACTGTAACCAAACAGACTAAATAAACCCTTTTAGAAGCAGTAAAGGTACTCAAAAGTTAATAAAAGACCTAAATAAACTTCCTATAACAGTAAGAAAACATTATCTTGGTAGAAAATAGGTTAATTCCCATAAATTCAATTTCCAAACAATAAACTTTGCTATAGGTTAACTTCACCATTTCTAAACCAATTTAAATGCAGTAAAGACTATCAGTATTTAATAAAAGCCCTATATAAACTTTGTATCACAGTAAACAAACTTTAAATCAACCGAAAATAAAATAATCTTCAATAATTCAGTTTTGAAACTATGAGCTTCTACTTTGGGAGCATTTCATAATTTCTAAACCGATTTAAGAGCAATAAAGTGGCTCAACATTCAATAAAGCAACTAAATCAACTTTCTATAATGATATAAAAACTTTCCACTAACCTGAAACGTGATAATCCATAATAATTCAGTTCACCAAGCAATAGATTTCTAATATTTGGTATTTCACTATTTCTGCACACTTTCGAATGAAATAAAGTAGTTTTAAAGAAATAATAACGCAATTAAAATATAAATTCACTAAAATCCCGTAGTTTCTGGCCGTGTAAATAACTTAATCAATTTTTAACACTTCATTAGGTGCACTTCACTTTCAACATTTTTTATCACAGAAACCTAGAAAGCTTTCGGAATAAAAAGTAGATTTCTTGAAAGACACAAAAATCTAATATCACATATATTAATTTCAAGCCATTCCATGCAGTAGAACAGATTTTATAAAGATTTTAGAAATTATTTCACAACGTAACCACGTGCCCAGTTTAGGAATTTATTACAGCTGATCAAAATTAGATACAGAGATAATACAACTTTCAGAATACGTACTTTAACCCAGAGGATATTGTGGTAATTTTACATTTTCCATAAAAACAACAGAAGTAAAGTTATTAAATTAAGACACACGTAGCATTTTTGTAAATCTTGCCAAAGCTGTAAATTCACTATCCGTGCATCAATCTCCATAAAAGTTACACCAGAAAACTCAGGAATTTTGGGAGAACACGCCGATAATAATATTATTTAGATAAATTGTGATTTAGCTGAAATGACGAAATATTGAAAGTTCGAAGAGAATAGTAATTCCCCGGAACAGAAAGTAGTTCGCCTCATACGCTTAGGATTTAAAACTAAATGCTTAAAGTTACTCACTGCATATCCACTATTTCTCTATTAAAAAAGTCTAAATACTGTCAGCCTTTAGTTTCCTTATATCTGTTTGGTTACCGAGTTAGCTAGGACCTAATTTTTCAAAGTGGTAGCAGAAAGCTGTGTTTTGGCTGTGACGTCAGAGAGTCTATATAATCTGTTGCGCAGAGGAACGGCCATCTTTATTCGTTTGGGAGCTGAGCTGCAATGTGCGAATAGTCTATGTAAGTGCTGGTGCGGTTGGTAGGAGGACGGTCATGGTACAGCTACCAAGTCGGCCATCTTGGGACTTCCGGGTATGGTGTGCATTTACATGAACTAGTAATTTTCCATCAGGGGTTCGGTCGGTTCTAACATCTCTCCACAGCTTGCAAACTTTTGGAAACATATGTTCGATCTGCCAATTCAACTTTTAGGATGCTATTTTGAACTTTTAGTTTTCTTTTGAATAAATTTGAAGATTTTGGAAAGTGAAATGTTGTTATTTCGTAATTCTCTGATCACCTTTTCTCTATTTATGGGTTAACAAATATTGTGGCGACCTCAAGCATTCAAGTTGAATTATCCTGGCTACATGGTCAAGTCAAAATTATTTCGTAAGTTTTCCAGAGAACTGTGAGTCATCATCAAGAGTGTAAGTTGAGGCACTAAGGCTATACTCAGCCCCGGTATCAGCCTTGGGTCTTACACTATCCATGTTTTGACACCACGGCAGCCTTCAACTTTCGTATAACATTTAAACATTTGGATAGTATATATACATATATATTTCCAGGAAGTGTTCCATGGCAGTGAGGCCCTGACTGTGAGGGATGTTGGTGTAAAGGGAAGAGACATCTATGCAGACAAGGAAGAAGTCTGGTGGTATAGGAATAGGGACTGTGGAAAGTCATTCGAGAAAGTGTGGGATTTCTTTTATGAATGAAGGGAGGTCCTGTACAAAAGGCTGGAGGTGCTGATCCACAAGAGCTGAAATCTGTTCAGTAAGCGAGCCATATGCTGCAACTAGAGGTCACCCTGGATTTCCAGTTTTGTGGATCTTGGGAAGAAGGTACAAGGTGGAGGTCTGGTGGTTCTGCGGAGTAAGGAGGGACAAAGAATTAGGAGAGAGTCCTTGTAAGGGGCCTTGGAGGTCAACGAGAGCGCATACTTCTTGACATATTGAAGATGTAGGATCTGTAGGATATGGAAGGTAAGTAGTGGTGTCAGAAAGTTGTCTCAAAGCTTTGGCCTTTGTAGGAAATAAACTCTTTCTTGGGGTAATGGTGGGAGTGGATGGAGTCCCCTATGTTCACAAAGTCAATTCTTTCCTATACTTTCTTCTCTGCAATATTTAATTTAATTAGAACGGCCGCTAACCCAAATGGTTTTAATAATGGGATTTTTCAATGAAGGTTAATATCTAAAGATTGTTCTCAACACAGATTTTAAAGTCCAGTATTTTATTGTTCAACGTTTAAAGACATATTCACTCTGACAACAGAAATTGTTACCAGAAAGACTTCGTTTCCGAAAATTGCAGATTAATGCCACCATAATTACATACACTCAATTCAGACACAATAAAAAGTTCACTCCACTTGAAACCTCAAACAAAATCATACAATTTGTCAAATTTAAATTATGGAAAAGAAGTTTGTTAAATTAATGATCTGTTTCAAAAATTATATTGCCGTCTACGAATATTCCAAGTCCGTTTCTTCATGACTGTTCTAACGCGACACCCACACCATGAGACACTGCCATAACGCCCGTCCACACTTTACACCTTCACCTTCACCCTCTAACCAGTTCGAAACTAATGCGGTCGAGGTTCCGCCTCAGGTATCTTATATAGGCTCACCCAAGCCTGATGGGAATTTCCACTCATCTAGCGTCTCTATGCGCTCTCTCCCAGCACCGCTCACAAAGGCTTTCCCCCCAAGTTTTTCCGATTTTCCTGAAACTTTGTGATAACGTAGAGTTCCTCATCCTAAGCATTTTCTATCCTTGTAAAATTTTTCCTATCTGCTCTCCTTTTGTTGTTATTAATTTCCGAAGTTAAATAAACCTATTTTCTAGATCTAGTTTCCAAACTATTTGTTTTAGCGCGAGTGTTCTAATCTTCAGGAATTCTACAGCTTTTGGCAATTAATTTAGTGTATCTCACTACCTTCTAAAACCCTTTCATTAAAAAGATATCGCCTCTCAAAGTTTTCATCCCTTCTCGTCAGCCATCATGGAATCCCAATTAAATACTTTGAAATTAAATATCTTATATTGAGAGTGCATTATTTTGATAAAACTTTCCGCCAAACTTACTTAAAAAAATTGTACTTTCATAAGAATAGGTTGCCTCCCAGATGTTTTTCTAGTTTTTTCTTTCCCCTTTGTCAACTTTCATTTCTACCCATTCTCGACAACCTGGTTAGCTACGATGCTTTAACCGCTTTTTCTTTGGAATAACTTTTAACATATTTCTACTCAACTCAACGATCTCAAACTGCTGTCATTATCTTTTCACAGGAAGACCTTTAATCTGACATAATTTTCTTTTGACTACTTATTTTATTCTCGACTTACTATTTTTTCCTTTATTGAAAAAGTACCTTAAAATTAGTCATATTTACTCTAAATTCCGTTGGAAATCATGTTTTGGTACTTCTAAACAAAGATTTCCGCCTGGTATCTTAATTCATTTATTACCATTCTTTCATACTTCTATGAACCTGCCGGCTGTTGCGTCATCACTGCCACAAAGCGTCTCTGTTCGGACTTAAAGATTGCTCATAACTTCCTTCCGAAAATTCGTACTACTACCAACGCGAGTCTTGCATTCTCTTCTACACCTGATTAGTGTTATATTTTGGGGGAAATATTGCTTTGGGTAACCTACTTAACCCGATACCAAACACTCTTCCTTCTCGTTTTCTCAGTTGCCAATAAGGCCAACTACGTTACACCTTGTAGTCACTGCGGTTCATGACTACATTCATAGAGCCTTTGTCGACTGGGAGAATGACCATGTTCCTATTCTTAGACAGTTCTCTCATTGCATGGATTTCAATAGTACAGAGGTGGGAAATTAAGTTGATAAGATTTTGAGAACAGGATGGATGTGAGGAACATAAGAATGAGATGGTGTTGAGGAATGGAAGGTGGATCTAGTTTGAAAGGAGGTTTGAAACGCACTAGGAAGGGCTCAGTCTCATCATGCCAAACATCACTACCATCCCGGGTGGCAAAGTAATGATGCCACTGGAGCGTGCTGCAAAATGCTAGAGTCCCGTGTGTGTTCTTTTTTGTGTTCGTTGTTCCCAGCTGTCATCATATGTGGTTAGTATTAGTTCTTATTTCCCTATCTGCCCATAGTTTTATTACCTTAAAGCATTTTTCTGCTCATCGATTGTTATTATATATACACACTTTTTCACCTGCATTTGCATTGCTGATTGCCTAAGCTCTCTGACAAAACTTTGCGTGTCCACTTCTGATAACCCAGCTCCTAGTATCTGAGTTGCCCCATCATTCCTGCTGACAAAGAATATTGCCTGAAAATACTATTTGTGTGTGTGTTATGGTTCTGTGCAACCATGCCCTCTGCTATGGTAAATGTTCGCTTTCTATGTAACCTTAGTCAATATAATGTTATATGTTTGATTTAATCTGAAAACTTTTGAAATAAATAACATTGAATGTAGATGAAAGTTTTTCTAACATTTTTTCATTTATTTTAAGATAAAAAAATTTCATTATATAGTGGCATAATCAGGAAAAGTAAAAACTATCAAAAATTAGGTCTTGCTAAACATCAAAAGTCTATCACATACAAGGTCGCCAACAGACATAACACAAAAAAGTGTAAAATAATAATGGTAACTTGTTTCTATATTAGAATTATTATTTTGCATGATCCTAATTACTTCGTCATGATGTCATGAAAGATTGCAGTTACAGATACTTAACATTTAAAACAACTCATGCATTTTAATTTTTGTCACCACTATCACAAATTTCAACTTTTTAACTTTACATGTTACAGACATGGAATGGATGAATGATGATGAGAGCAATTTGGAGGTTGATATTGGATATATCCCACAAATGAGATTGGAGATGAAAGGTAAATGTTAGAGCTAAAGTAATTGCTCCAGTGACTATTGCATTTTGTGAGCTATTCTCAGTCATTCATTTCCATCTCACAGCACAGCAACTGAACCCATTAATCATCAAATGGGAAGAACACATTTCAGATGAAAGTGCACTTAGTTTATTGGAAGAAACTATGTATTCATTTAAAGAGGTACAGTATCACAAGTAACTGTTTTAGATATACTGAGATTCTTGAGATAAAATGAATGAAATATTAAAATAGGAATAACGAAGGAACCACAGGCATATAGTAAACAGAAACATAAAAAAAAGACTGTGTAGTAGGGTGGAGTGATTTCTTTTTTTTTTTTTTTTGTAATTATTTTGGAATACCTGTAAAAACTTGCTCTTCTAACTCACAAATATACACACACAATTTTATTTAACACTTAATATATTTAGAGGTGCCCCCAACTTCATTAATATTAGAGAAATTCGCGAAAATTGGTAACAAAATGCATTCATTTTATTTCCGCTAAATTATATTCTAAATGTTGCCCTGTTCATTTATGATACACAAATTTAACCTTGAGCTGTATTTGTCGATGCGGGGTACGCGGGGAGGTTATTTCACTACTCTCATGAAACGTTGTTTGGACGCCATTTAGCGAACACACGCGAGCGGATTATTATTATTTTATTTGTGAGACTCTTCGGTTTTAATGGCTGAGATCAAGAAATAGAACTCATGTAAGTAGTATTTATAATTTAATGCGGAAATAAAACGAATGCATGTTTTTACCAATTTTCGCGAATTTCTCTAATATTAATGAAGTTGGGAGCACCTCTAAATATATTAAGTGTTAAATAAAATTTTGTGTGTGTATTTATGAGTTAGAAGAGCAAGTTTTTACAGGTATTCCAAAATGATTATGAAAAAAAAATCACTCCACCCTACTGTGTAGTCAGATTCAAACTTTCATGAGCAGTAGAGCAAAAGGCTTACTGGGAAATAGTCAGCAAGGCTGATGATTCATTGCTTAGTGACATTTGATTGGCCGAAAGTAGGGAAAATGAGTGGAGGGAAGGGCAGGTTTGGTCAAATTATGAACAACAATGAGGAAGAATGGTATAATGTTAAGGTGAAATATCAAAACTGTAATAAGTTTTCCTATGGGGGAAAAGAACGGGAAGGACAGCAGTGAAAAAATGGGTAAAGAAGATTCAGATCCTTTAAAAATAAATTACCATACTGAAATAATAAAGTGGGTACAGTTTCATGCGTATTAATATCTTAAATTAAAACTCAGTAATTACAATAATGCTTGATAAATTGATAATTATGCATACTTAAATGTTAATACATTAGAAATGAAGAAATATGTCTTCACTTGCCATAGTAGGCAACATGGTGGCAACAAAACTGTCTTCTTATACAACAAAAAGAAATAAATTTTGGGGAACCTCTTCATGATTAATTCCCCCCCCCCCCCCCGCCCTTCTGTACAATGTAGCCTTTTAGTCAGCTTTACACAAGACACCTTCACATGATCTGCTATTGTTACTAATCGCTTCTTTCTCTGTTCATAACAACTATAAGTTAGCAGCTTCAGTGTTTATTATATACATTATGAATGTCACCTATACAGAATTTTTGATAGTTTAAATATTTTTCTAGATGTATTTTTCTTATTGCATTACTTAACTTCTGTCTTCATATATAGTTCTCATCATTTGTTTTTTAATATAATTCCACTTCTCAATGATTTACTTGATTTATCTAAACATGTTTAGTTCAGATAATAGACTGTTCATGTTTGGCCTTTTTTGTACACATGTTCCACTAAAAATTAATATTATCATTAATACATCATAACATGATAATTTAAGCACAAATTTTTCACACACCTATGAAATTATGTTCTAGGTTAAGTATTACCAAATAATGGAAGCTCTCAATTTATCTAAACTATCACAAAAGCCTCTACACTGTATAGTCCTTTGGGGAGCACTGGACGACCAGTCTTGCTGAGGTTCAGGTCGGTCCTTGAGAGAAAATGCCCTTGCTGGTGCTTCTGTTAAGGACATACTCAAAAAGTACTTCATCAATTCATGGGTGCTAGTAGCAGATCTCAAGGTAATAATTTTTGTTTCTATTAGTTTCACTATATCCTTTTTATTTAAGTTTTTAATAAATAGTTGTGTCCATTGTGTGCCAAACAATTATTTTAAGGAGAGGATTCCATAAACTGATCTGCCATTTCTCCCTTTTTTTCATCTAAGACAAGGCCTGAATGTCCTTTAGAACAAATCAGAATTATAGAAGATGTATTCTGTGAACAAAATAAACTATGAATATTTATTTAGGGGACAAGAAAAGCTTAATACAGTCTATAAAGCATTTACAAAATATTGCTTTCATATTTAAGAAGTGTCAGATTATTGGATTACTATGAAATTCACAATTAACAATACTTTTAAGTCAAGTCTGTAGAAAACTGAGAAATTATAATTCATAACATATCTATCAATCTGAAGTTCCTAGATTTTTAAAATGTATTCTTCATGAATAGTGGATACAATGTTTACAGCTTCAATCTATGTAAAGAAAACTGATAAACTTCGTCATCCAAAAACATTCAGAAACAGATTGTCAAAGCAAATCTTTCTGTTGGTACAGGCCTTTACGAAACAGCATGTCAAATAAGACAATTCAAACAGAATACCAGTAATTTATACCAGGCACATGCTCATATCTTAATTCACATTCAAGGAGCACACAGATTACAGTAGGAATATTGAATCTGAATCATGTCTTGTTACATGAAAAGCAGATAGCCACATTTATGAAGGAATACTATAATATTCCAGGAAAATTTCAATCACTTTAATGTGAAATGAGTATCAAGATTGTTAGCAGAAAATGACATATGTCGACAGCATAGTTCAGGTATTGATAAAAACTTTCTGCAAACTCTCAATATCAGATTGTAGAACCATCTTTGTCTTTTCTATCTATTGTAATTGTATGTATAATTTTCTTTGTATCTTTATGCCATACAGATAAGAATAATCTATAGTTATACATACTGGTAGATGTTGAAAAGTGGTGAGATAGATGTTAATGATACAATTAGGTGAGTTGCTATATGACACATGGAAACTTGTCCTATACTATAGACTATTTTGACAGTAACAAAGCTGTAAATATCCAGATGCAGGTTGTAGATTTTATACTGTGATTTCTTGCTGCTGGGAAATGAAACTAGGAATGACTTGTGGAATTTGAAAGATGGTATTTGTATAAAAACATATTTAAGACTTAAAATGTTGGTAAATTTGTTGATAGGAAAAACCATATTTTACAGTAACTCTAATAACATTCAAAATCAAGTTGTTGGTACTAATTCTGAAAGCACTAGAGGTATAAGTAGAAAAATGTGATCAATCCATGATTGAGTGGATTCAATTTTGTCATATTTGTGTACAAATTTAAACTGCATATTTACAGTGCAGGAAGTAAAGAGTACACTGTATTGGATTAATTTGTTACACCACTAGGAGGTAGGATTATGATTTGCATGGCTCAAATAGACACATGTAGTGAATCTCAATTTGTACACGTCTGATCCTCCTATCATGTGCTATCCACTAATCAAATTAAGGTTTATATCAAAATATTTAAAAGTGCATTCATGTTCATGTGTTTGTCACAATCATCCTACCCTTATCTAGGAAAGTTATGTGATTACTTTCTCTTTTCTTTCTTAATTTCTTTACCTAACAGCATTTTCATTGATGCTATTATCAAATTGTTTGAATAATAATTCCCATAGTTATCAATAATGTACTCAGTATATCTCCAACCCCCTGCCCCCCTGCCCTCAGTCTCCCTACCCTCCAATCCCCCATTCACCCCTCCCCATCCCCATTGATCTCTCCTCCCCACACTATCACCATAACCGTCATCATGCACTGTTGACTACGGCTTCTCAGATATGATTCACATGGTGAGCATAGGTGTGTTTTAGAAGTATTTTGACAAAATACTTTATTTTCACTGAATGATTTTTTGATGATAAAAAAATTATTTTAACACAGGATCCTTCGCTAAATAATAGTAAAGAAATCAAGGAAATGCTGTCAAAATATGGCTTTCCTGTTACATCTCAAATTTTATCTCCCAATGGTACTGTTGTACACACATTGAATGCAAATGATATTTTGGAAGTTCAGCAGCCTGACAATTCCTGGGATGGGTAAGTAAAAAACCAGCATTAAGAACATTTCAGAAGCTCATATTCTGTCTTAATTATCTAACGAGTTCTCTCATTTTTCAGCATTCAGAATCCAGATGAATTTGTATATTTGCAGTTTCTGAAAGAAAGCCTTGAAAAACTTCAATCGGCTACTAAGAAAACAACATGAGATGCAGATCACAGCTACTGTCTCTTTTTTTAATTTATTATAGTATGGTTACCAGTGGATTGAGATTAATACACTACTAGAAATTATTCCTAAAATATTATGTGTTATTTGAGTACAACAGTATGATGTGTTTTGAAGTATTTGCAGAGATAAAACATTTTTTAAATTATTATGCTTGCTAGTATGTAATTAATGGCATTGTAGAAAAAATGCTTCTGTATGAAGAGCTCACTGATCTCATTCATTTAAAGTTTGTGTACATTATTATAAATCTTACAAGTAAGGAAAGAGAAAAGAAACACCTCATATTACAGGTGACAGCATAGAAACAGTGATAATATGAACACAGAAGATGTAGAAATATGGTGACCAATGCTTCACTATTTCTCTGCAATCAGCTGTGGTAATTGATGATTCTGCTATCTTTCCTTTTTTGTTTTTTCCCCATCATATTATGTAATATTTTATTAATGTGTATATAATTATAATATTATAATGTATTTTAATGTGGTTTAGTCCTGACTAAACCACTTCAGATTTTTAAGACTGATGCTAGTTTACATTATTTTTGCAATCCATGATTTTTTTTATATATTCTTCATTAGATTTACAAATTTATAATGATGATTAATTCTTTGTCTTGTAGATGGATCATTTCCAAGAAAATTCTTTAAAGTTTTTGAGAGAAAACAAATATGTTCTCTGATATTAAGTCAGTGTGGTCATTAAACATAGTTGATGACAAAGAATAAAAATATTTCATACATAGAAGAGATAAACAAATTTAAGGCATCTTCAGTGATGGTTAAAAGAAGTGTTGCCATAATAGTTTATATGTGTGCTTTCTACATACAACTATACAAAAATGAAGTTTGTAAAGAGCATAGTAGGAGTTTAAGAATGGACATGGCAAGGAATAAAAAAAAAAATATGGACACAGAGAAGGAGGAACTCCTGTAGTAAAGGGTAAATAATGCAAGATTGAGATGGGTTGGTTATGTTAAGAAAATAAAGGAGCAGATAACACCAAGGATAATACATGAAATATAGATTTAAGGTAAACACCCCAGTAGAAGGCCAAGGGATAGATTCCAGAGAGGAGTGGTGGAATGTGTGCTGGAGAAAGGATAGGACTGGACCAAGGTGGTGGCAAAAGGTTGACGGGAAGGAAGAGAGAGAGAGAACAATGAAGAGGTTTGTGCGCAAAGCAGATGCACCTAGTAGCTGGAAACAGTGGATGATTATGATGATGACAAAGAACACGCAACAGAATGCATTTTTTCATAAAGCAGAATACAGTTATTTATAATTAGGCTTTGGGTTTTGAGGCTTCATCACTTTAGGAGGCACAATCTCAAGTACCAGCCTGATACTGTTTTATGATTATTTCCTCATGTTTTCTAAGCAGAAGCTAAGGCGGGTCATATTTCCCCTCATGAAAAGAGAAATAAAACACACTAGACTATAATGCGTACACAGTTCGCAGACAGATGCTAACTTTCAAATTCCTCACATAACATAGTTACAAGTATTAATCATGACCTATCAACAGTACGCTATATCCAAGAAAAAAATTACTCAATCAAGTGGAACAACCATAAAATGGAAAGCTACAGGCAAATCTATTGGTCATAATTATACTGGCTTTTTCAAATACCTTGTTTTAAACATTAAATTTATGTAGGAGATATTGCATCGTCCATTCCTTCAATGCTCAATCATAGTGAGCCAATTAATAACAGTTTTAGAAATCACTTTTTCTCACAGTGGCATTTAGTATTATAATTTAAAAGAAATGGATTAATGAAAAGAGAAAATGAATAGGTGAAATTCCGTTTGTTGGTCTTATTACCTGGTGATAGAAGTTCAAGATGCTGTCCATTCTGTCCCCATCATGGCTGCACCTACAGTTTAAGGTGAATTCAGAACTATAGAGTTTCTGTACCGTACTACAAACAGACAAACTAGTTTTTGCAAAAGGTGGACACCATGTTAAGTAGGTACCTATAAATTCCATATCTTAGGTCACGTTTTAAGATAGGTGCACCATCAATAAGTGAGCAGACAACTCACTAAAAAGCAGGCTTATAGTTATCAAGTTGCAACAAGAATGATACAAAGTGTAGTGTCAGTTGATCAGTAGCAATAGAAAATATAATTAAATTTAGCAGTTGAGGCATCAAATATGCTGTGATGAAATATATATCAATAGTATAACACACCAGATATTTAATTCCATGGTGAATTTCTAAGACAGTTATACTGATAGTATCAGCACTAATCTGGAATGATTTATAGGAGGTGATTACAATCATAAAAATAATGGGAGATATTCCCTGTAATAATTCAACCATGGTGGTGCAGTTCTAGTTTGTTGCTTTTTGTCTCTTCAGCTGTAAAGGTAACATTTTCAGTATCATTGTCATCAACTTTGTCAAATGATCATTTCTTACTTTTTTTTATCATTTACACTTCTTTAAATATCACCACAACTGAATATGTTACAGATTAAATCTTATTTAAGTTTATTACAATATACTTTCTTAAAATATTATCCCTATCAAGAAACCATTATAAAAGAAGCTATGTAATCTACTTGTATTAGTATCATCTTGGCTAAATCAAATATTTGCCTGTGAATCACATTGTATAGCAATGAAACATTTTTATTTCCATTTAAATACCTTGGTATGAAAGCCTGACTGGAAAGTTAAGTATGAAAGCTGAGTCAGTGCTAGATGTTGAAGGTATGACTTATGGAATGAAATAAAGATCTTCAGTTTCAAATATTAATTTATTTCCTTTCTTTCCCAAATAATAAATAATGACTGACTATTCTTGTATTAAAGACTAATTATTATAAAAAGACAAGTTGTTGAATTACATTTTAATATGTGATTAGTTAATAGGTTAGTAGGGGAAACGTTTGAAGGTAAGAACTGTGTTGAGGATATATATTGTAACAGGTAAATTGAGATAAAAAGATCCATACCACAGAGTAATAAATTAAAGACTATACAAAACCAGTTCATCCCTATCATATTTTTTTTATCTAAATCAATAAAAACATTTACCTATTTTAATTTAACTGCTATGGAGTGCACTCTTCCCTAAAAACCCATTTTTCCCCCCTTTTCTATGTCTACCTACTCTTGACCTCTACAAATTTCCACTTTAAATTCTTTCATGGTTTTGGTAAATTATTCACCACCTCTCTTGGAAATTTATTCCAATCCCTGGACCACTTACCTATGGAAGAAAATACTCCCACATCCTTATGGCTGAAATCAAAGCGACCTTGTAGTCATGGTCCTCTTTTTCCTTCCGTGCACCTCTCCTAATTCTCGCATGATTTTCTTTTACTGGCTCCTGTCTCCCAATGAATCTTATTCTAGTTCCTTTATCATAACAGTTACTGACTGTGTTCTGTGATCATTTCTAGGGACAAACCTAGCAGCCCTTCTTTGCACCCTCTCCAGCTCCTGTAATTGATACCCAAAATGTGGTTTCCATAGAACACAACCATATTTCAAGCAGTGATCTGACCAAAGTTTTGTAACCAAATTCCCTTACTTCTTTTGCACATTGTACTCCAAATATGTAGGAGAGGTATAACAAACTGTTTTGGTACATGTGGTTGGATAGTAGAGAGAACTCCAGCCTGTAAGATGGAACAATATAAGTTGGTGATATTCAAAAAATGGAGAGTGTGGAAAAACTTTGTAATCTAAGTGAAGAAGAAAGGGACTCATGACAGGAAGAAAGTTGACAATTGGTCAGAAGGCCAAAAAAGCAGGCAGCCATATTAATTATGAGTAGTGTTATTCAGGGTGTCAGTCTGTGTAGAAGCCCCTTACACTCCGTGAAATCAGTGTGGAAGCCATGTGGACAGGGCCGGTGTTAGGGGGGAGGGGGGGTGAGTGGGTCAAATGTACCCGGACCTTCTGGCTGATGGGTGGCCCCAATAACCGGCTGCAGGGGCCCCCAGGCCTCAAAGCCAAAGAATCCACCCATTGTCGCCCGGCTAGTTTGTAGAGCTAAAAAAAAAGTCACCAATTTTACCACAGGCCCAAAATTCCTAGCACCGGCCCAGCATGTGGAGTACTAGCTGTGCCATGTCCATTTTAAATGAGTCCACGATGTGCTTAACAAAGTGACTTCAGAACAGATTGACTGTGAACGATCATTTTTGTTACAGCAAATGTGTGCCATTCAAAATAAATATTCCTAATTGCAAACATGCAAGCTCCAGCAGTGAGGTCCAATGTTAAACACTAACTGTAATTCGTAACTGGTACCAGCCTAGAAATTTTGTGGTGTTAAATATGTTTTTAAAACTGTAGACTGAGCTGGTGACAGTTATTTGCAGACTCCTTCAAAAAGCAAATTTATGTTAAGAATTTCTGTTGATAATATCCCTTGACGGATGGTAGTGATGATTAACTTTTGAAACTGTGAATAAGCATTGTTGTTTGAAGACCGGTACAGCACGAATATTATTCCACGGTGAAAATTCATGGAAACAAGTGTTGCAGCTACTTTAAACAAACATTTCTCTAGCAACTTTCAGATCTCATGAAGTAATTGCTGAAAGACAGTGGCGGAGTAGTGGCATAGTAGCACAATGGTATCTCAGCAGTAATTTAATAACAAGAACACTTCTGCCAAGCAAATGCTTGGCCGTTACAATGTCCCCCGATCTCTCTCTCTCTCCAACAAGTGAAGGATTTTGAAACTTTTTTCCTACAACCTGCCCAATGTATCCTACCCAGTTGAGACTGTTATCAAATGTTATGCCAGAATATTTACATTTCAATTATTCAACAAGTAATTCTTTCCCCACCTTATAATCACAATTAACCTTTAGTTTTATATCTGTATACATAGTAAGCTGACTCTTCTTTTGCATTTACCTTTACTCCATGCTTACCAACCCAGCTATATATCCTGTTCAGATCACTTTGCTGCAGCTGTTCAGTCCTCTAACATTTTGATCCTATTATACAGCATTATGTCATTTGCAAACACCCTAACTTCTGATGGTAAACCATCAACACAATCATTCACTAGAATAATAAATAGCAATGGTCCCAATACGCTACCCTGTGACACTCCCATTTTCATTTCCACTTCTTTTGAAACTGCATTTC
>CM061919.1:214180202-214196611 GCA_031002005.1 Vandiemenella viatica
CTGACTGTACAACGGTACATTACGGACATCGTGCTACCTCATGCATTACTTCTCACGCGACAGTATAGTGGTGCAATTTTTCAAAAGGACAATGCTAGTTCACCCACGGCGCGTATCTCTATGATATTAAGGAACTCCTGTGGGCAACAAGATTCTCAGTATCCAGGAAATAAAAGACAGTTACAATCTATACTAATATGATAAATGCGAAAGTAACTCTGTATGTCTGTCTGTATGTTACGTTTCTTGGGCTAAACGGCTACTCCAATCGTGATAAAATTTGACAAGGAGATGCTATTTGTCATTAGGATGGACATGAGATACCATATTATGTATAGCTAAGAATATATTGTCATTAAATTAAGAAAACTATCTGAACGGTGAAAGACAAACGCCTAATATCTATATATTTTTGTAATGCGTAACGCTCGGGAGCAGTGGCAGCGTAACGCAGTGGTAACTTGCTTTCTTCTAAACAAATTCTTCTGTTGCTTCGGGTTCAAACCCCACTGAGAGTAAAAATTTTTATGAATTGTTTTTCGTAGTTTGAGCCAAGCCTAGGATTTTGTAGTAAGGATACCATGTTCTGGCAAATCTTTGGCGATAGAATAGTGCCCTAAGCGTTTACTTTATTCAGGGTATACTGGTTCCACAGGCAGTTTTTGTGTGATCTATAATAATCTTTATCTTTATATATATATAAAAATCTCGTGTCACGATGTTCGTCCGGGATGAACTCCGAAACTACATAATCTATTTAGATGAAATATGGCTTACTGTGTGTAATTTAGTCCAACTTAAAAGATAGGATAGTTTTTATTTGGATTATAGACCTCAATATTTATTATTTGCGAAATAAATGTTGATTAAATGTTTGTCATAGGACAATGGTTTGTAATTATTGTAAGCCACCAAGCCTAAGCGGTCTGCTGGCTCAGTGGTTAGGGCATCTGACTGGAGCTGGAAAGGTCCCCGGTTCGAGTCCCTGTCTCGGTGGGGATTTTTATAGACACTTAACCTGGCATTAACCTCCGGCGCAGCATGCTGTGTAAGGTGAAATACGCCAGGACGATACTGTGGTTCGGATTCGACATTAAAATGTAGGTCCCCTGTATCAGGCAGGATGGGCGGGCTAGGTAGAAACCATGTCACCAGGTCACTACGACCACACGAAATTATAATTATTGTTCCATAAGTTTCTAACAGATGGCGATGTGTTAACTTATCGATACAACACTTGGTTAGCTAGGTTGGGTAATCATCCAGTAGATCACGTTCTGTTTCAATTTATTTATGCTACAGTTTATTCCTAACAGATGGCGGTGTGTTAATTTATCGAACCATCCAGTAGATGGCGTTGTATTTCGATTTATTTATGCTACAGTCGATTCCACGCCATATGTGTGAGTTTCTTCAATTTTAATTGTGCTGTGTATTGTGTTATAATTATACTGTATTGTTGTTCATCGTTTGTGTGTCATTATACCTAACGGCAAAAATAATTACACACATGGATATATCATTGAAGAAAACGTTACGATAAATTCGAATCGTGTAAGTATTTTTCGTTAGCTTATCATTTTTCTTCTTCTTTTTGTTATGGTCAGCTAGAGACTACGTGTCAATTTAAATTCCTCTCCTGTTGTTTTTTTCTATCTTCCTCCCCAGTACTCCTTCATTAATGCACTCCTCTCTACTTTTAATCCTGCCATATTCAAAGTCTGCTATCGAAAAATATTCTTTCCATACAGTTCACTGGTATTATTTCGTTTCAAATCTTTCGAAACCTCTTGAAAGCCTGGTGTTATCCATGCTATAAATGTATCCAAAAAAATATCATTCTTTTTTTTCTGTTATTTTTTCAATGTTATTATATATTTCCTCATTAGTTCTTAACTTCCATTTAACTGTATTTTTCAATGGACCAAAAAATTCCGGTTTCACCACTGTATTATAGTGTCTTATTTTAAGGCTTTCAAAAGGGCAATGTTTGTTGTAATTCAAATATTTTTCAGTGAAATGTCGCCAAAGAATCTAACCTCGACAATGCATGTAGCAGAGAGGCACGACGCACGACGAGAGAGCACATCAATCAGCAACACAAATCGCGGCAAGTAAGGAAGTTCAAAGAATCAGGACAGCTGAGCGTCGTATGCAAGAATCTCAAGAACAGCGCGTGTCGACGCGCATTTAAAAAAAAAAAAAAAAAAAAAAAAAAAAAAAAAAAAAAAAAAAAAAAAAAAACACAGAAAAATTAGGTAAAAAAATGGTAGCCTCATAAACAAAGAGAACCACATCCTTCGATCGCAGGAATATTCAAAGCCAAGACGTTAGTACGACTTTACACAGTGCATCCAAAACAACGTGAATGTTTCTTTCAGCGTTTGTTATTGGTGAATGTTCCCGGACCAGCTTCTTTCAAATTTTTACGAACAGTAAATGGTCGAGTGTTCAATACATGTCAAGTGTTCAATACATGTCGAGTGTTCAATACATGTCGAGTGTTCAATACATGTCAAGATGCATGTCACGAGTTGCAGCTGCTGGTAGACGACAACCATTGGGACCTGACACTTGCTGATGCAGCGTTAACAGCCACGCCAAATAGTATTCGTCAAACTGTTTGCAATTATTTTGACATGTTATCCAACACCATCTTCGAGTTTGTGGGAAAAATATAAAAACAGTATGACTATAGACACCGAGTTAAAAAAAAATGTCCAAATCTAGATTTCACAACAGAGATGTATAATGATTAATTAAGCATTAGTGTTAATCGAAGATTTATGTATTTAAATTTCAGATTTGCCACTTAATCATTATGGTATGCCATCACCTGATCGACCGACAATTATTGAGAATAATGAGCCATTACTGACAGCAGAACAAATAAATATTTATAATCGGATTATGCTGACTGTTGATGCTGAACAAGGTGGTTTTTTTTTTTTTTTTGGGCGCACCAGGTGGAACCGGTAGGACATTTTTAATATCGCTGATCCTTGCGAAGGTACGGTCGCAACTGAAAATTGCATTGGAATTGCATCGTCAAAATTGCTGCAACTTTTTTAGATGGTGGGTGAACCGCACTTTCAGCATTTAAGCTGCCACTAGACATTCTTAAGAAACCAAACGTAATGTGTAAACATTACAAAGAAAAGTGAAATAACTGCAGTGTTCCAAAAGAGTTCAATTATAATTTGGGATGAGTGTACTATGGCTCATAAACATTCACTCGATGCATTTCATAGAACTGTGCAAGGTGTGAAAGGTAACGATAAACTTTTCGGTGGTACTGTCCTCTGGCTTCCGACAGACATTACCAGTGATTCCTCGCTCTACTTTTGCCGATGAGATTAACGCATGTTTAAAACAATCGTTTTTATGGCGGAATGTAGAAACACTTTGATTGACCATGAACATGCGCCACAAGTATTTTGTAAGCAATTGCTGGATATTGGAAAAGGTGAAATAGAACTGCATCGAAATACACAATAAATCAAATTGCCAGAAAAATTCTACACTGTTGTTCACTCAAAAATGAACTAACTCAGCGTGTGTTCATGGATATATCAAATAATTACTTGAATCATAATTGGATCAGTAATCGTGCTATTTTGGCAGCAAAAAATGTTGATGTGAACGAAATTAACTTCCAGATACAACAGATGTTGCCAGGTGATCTGATGTCTTTTAAATCAATAGATACTATTGTAGACGAAAATGAAGTCGTAAATTTTCCAAATGAGTTTTTAAACTCCTTGGATATACCATAACAGGAATGCTGCCACACAATCTCCGGTTAAAGATGGGTTCACCGATTATTCTTCTTCGTTATTTGAATCCACCTAGATTATACAACGGTACACGTTTAGAGATCAAAAGGATCACCGGAAATGTTCTTGAAGCAACTATTTTGACTGGAATGTTTAAAGGAGAAATCGTCCTGTTGCCACGTATTCCAATGATACAGTCAGAATATCCAATACCATTTAAAAGGCTTCAATTTCCGATTCGTCTGGCTTTCGCTATGAAAGTAAATAAGTCACAAGGCCAAACAATGTCCGTTTGCGGCTTGGATTTGGAAAATAAGTGTTTCTCCCATGGGCAACTATATGTCGCCTGCTCACGTGTAGGGAAACCATTAAATTTATTTGTATTAGCAAAAGACAGGCTAACTAAATATATGGTGCACCAATTAGCGCTTAGATAAATTAAAATTATAAATTGTAGTAATTTAAACTAATGAAAATAATTGATAAAAATGTTTAAAAATCAACTTCATAGGCCTCATTTATGAAACTGAAATTTCAGTTTATAAAAATAAATAAAAAATAATTTATTTTATAAATATCAATTTTTTATATTATTTCAATTAAGTAATTTGTAATAAAATGTGAATTAATTTTTTTATAATCGTTTGTCCTTAATTTCAACTCTCCGTAACTCTTACCAATTACATTTGAATTTCCAAATCGACTACAATGTTTTTGTCTTTATTAGTGAATATTAATTTGACTACTTTAGGAAGTATAGAATAACATTAATCCAACGTACTATAATTACTAAGTCACAGCAACGCGTGACCGGGTCAGCTAGTATTATATATGCGAAAGTAAGTCTCCGTCTTTTTCTTTTACGTTTTGATGACTATATGTGTATACTGATATACCGAAATACTTTGTATCATTAGGAACGAAATAGGATACTTTTTTTCCGATATGAATAAATGAGACAGGTTCCACGGTGGAATGGTATATCGATAGCGTTTCCGTCATATTATGCCGACATATCTTAGGTTACTTTCAGCTTTGTGTATCCAATTCCAGAAATCAAATTCTAAATCCACACGTACGAAGTCGCGGGTAACAGCTAGTAGTAAATAAAGGACATTTACAATAGTGGAGGGCCAGCTTGCCCAAGGAGAGGATTACAACCGATATGATGCATGCATCAAGGGCAGAGGGTGTGCAATGTCACAATGATAAATGGGCATTTACTGCCATTTCTTTGTAAATATTACTAGATTTTGTAATCACTGAAATGATATCACATACCCTCTCGACCCGGGAAGTTTCATTTCGTTTCCTCCTTCCCTTCTCGGTGCTTCGTTTATTTTTCAGGCAATGTTCGTAAAGAGGGAAAAAAACTTAAGAATGCTGCAGTAAGAAAATTCAGGGGATTACGCACTAAAAAAAGGGCGAAGAACAAGATTCTTCCAGTACAGGCGGAGATAGTATGACCTGAGCTCTGTTGAAATTTGTGTGGGTGAATGCGGCAGATTATTGGAACTGATATTAAAACAATGAAATATTAACTAGTTAATTACGGAGAGCTTTATTTCCACTCTCCCAGAGAACTCACAAAACTGTCAAATTTGAGAAATGCAGTGCCAAAGCTTTGAAATTACATGCATTAAAATTATCAGTTATACTGAAATCACAAGAACTAGACTGACAGTGATTAAGGAGAAGCAATAATAATTAGAATCAAGATTTGATATTTAACTGCAAAATACTGAAGCCTAAAAAGAGATATTTTATTTCCGTACTCTATTTCCGTTTGATATGAAATTTGTGCAGCAGCGCAGCTAATTCCCCGTGTATTCTTCAAACCTCTTGAAACAATCACAATCCAATTACGCGGCTGACACGAACGAACCTCGGCCACGGATATCAGCATCTGTGTTGATACTGCTTATACCGAGCGTTATGGGTAAGCTGTTAATATTAGTCAGGCCTGGCATTCAGGAGGACGCAGGTTCGATCTCCGATCCCGCCATTCAGATTTCCATTGTTTCCCTAAATCATTCAGGCGGAAGACTTCCTGAAAAAGGCCAAGGCTGAATCTCTTAGTTAATTAATTAATTTAATTGCAATGGAGCACAGGCTCCGGTGGCAATTTCCCTACACACCCATCTTCTCCCTATCCTGCACCCACCTACATTTGCCCCCTAACAATTTTTATCTTTAAATTCTTTCAAAGTTTTCGGTAAAGTATTTATCATTTCTCTTGGTAACTCATTCCAATCCCTGACACCCTTACCTAAAAAAGAGAATCTTCCCATACCCTTGTGCCTGAAATCGAGTGCCAGCTTGTGGTCATGGTCATCTTTTCCCTTCCATTCACTACTTTTCATACCTATTGCAATATCTTTCCATGCCTCATCGCCAGTATATGCCCTGTACACTCCCATGACCCTCCTCATCCTCCTCCTGTCTTGCAATGAATCCCATTCCAGCTCCTTTATCATATCCGTCACTGATTGAATTCTGCGATAATTTCCAGAAACAAATCTAGCAGCCCTTTTTTTTTTTAACTGCTTTACGTCTCTTTTTAACATCGAGGTCTTTAGAGACGGGAGAGGATGGGGGGCAAGGATGGGGGCAAGGAATGGGAAGGAATTCGGCCATGGCCTTTTGAAGGAAGCATCCCGGCATTTGCCTGGAGTGATTTGGGGAAACCATGGAAAACCCAAATCTGGATGCCCGGACGGGGATTCGAACCGCCGTCCTCCCGAATGCGAGGCGAGAACGCTAACCGTTACACCGCCCCGCTCGGTAGCCCTTTTTTGCACCCTCTCCAACTCCTGTATTTGATACGTAAAATGAGGGTGCCATACTACACTACCATATTCGAGCAATGGTCTGACCAAAGTTTTGTAACCCAATTCCTTGACTTCTCTCGTACATCCCCTCATCACTCTCTCCAACAAGTGCAGAACTTTGAAACCTTTTCCTACCACCTGTCCTATGTGTCCTGCCCAGTTAAGTTTGTTATCAAAAGTAATTCCAAGATATTTACATTTCAAGTCTTCAGCAAGCAATTCTTTCCCCACCTTATATTCATAATTAACCTTTTGTTTTTTATTTGTGTATCTAATAAGCTGACTCTTCTTTGCATTTATCTTCATTCCATGTTTACCAACCCAATTAGATCTTTCTCACTATGACCTGCCGTAAGGCCACCGTCCCCCCCGTTTTCCCCAAATCACGCACATGGGTGAGAGGCACGCCTAAATAAGTGACCGCAACAGATAAAATACGCCTACCGGAAGAGACGATTGGTAACTAAGGGTTTATTCATTTATTTGAAGTGAGGAGATTCCGAGGTAGAAACAAATTTTCTCGTACTGAACTCAACACAAAAGTAAGGTCGTATCGAATATTTGAAGACCGATGTCAGCAGAGCACTTGTTTTTTGTGGCGGTTACTATAAGTATGACGAAGGTCTCATCGTATGTATGCTCAAGACATGAATGGAGCTAACAGCTGTAATGGTTTCATCTGATATTTACGGGCGGTATAGTCAAACACGATGGCTATATTGTTAGGTGGAAATTTACTTTAAAATAATATCGTATTTGGCTGTACTCAAAATTAGTGCGATAACGAAAAAAATCAAAAACTAATAAAGATTAAGCCCCCTCCCCCCAAAATAAAAAATTGGCAGTCATTGGAGACTGCCGACATAAGTGAAAACTATGAATACCACACGCGCAACACGTCATACTTATAGATATACTAAATTATCATCATTCCGGGTGGTCTTAATGACCTGGTGACAGGGTTTCTATAGGCTGCGCGTTCCGGCCCTGTCTTAGCCGCCTTAACCTAACCCGGTAGCGCTACCAGGTACAAGGGACCGACAGTATAAATTGGAATTCGAACCACGAAAGCGTTGAGGCGTACCTCAAATTATACAGAAAGTTGTGCCAGAGGTAAATGTCGGGTTAAGGGCCTATGAAAATCCCCGCGGAGACAGAGATTCGAACCGAGGACCTTTCATTCCCCAGCCAGACACCTTAACCGATAAGCCACCACACCACAACAGATATACTGTTAACATTAGCATGTCGGCGGCGCGAACTCATACGATTTTATCCATCAAAAAATCTCCCAACGGGCCTAAAGAAGTTTTCACTTCAAAAACTAGAAATCAAAGTCCACAACCCAAGGTTGGGGGAATCTTCTCGAAGGAGATGAACAGTACAAAGGTAGTGTGTCAGAGGCAGGAAAGCTAATTCCTTTCTTTAGGGTACTACAGTTCAATGTGGATCAGAACAACGGAACGTCCTGGCGTAGCTCAGATAAATTACAGGAAAATACGACTCCTAAAATTTTCTCCTCACCACAGGATTTGAACGCGTGACCGGAGAGTGAAACTTCGGAAATTTGTGCCTTAACCGGTGAGCTACCAGACCGCCTTGTTTCGAAGTGTAACCTACGTGTGTTAAGTAGTATCAAAATCTGATTGAATCGGATTTTTAAATTTGTTTTAAAGTACACGTATGCAAAGTTCCATCAAAATCGAATAAAAACTGTGTTTATATGAAGAAAATGGTAAAAAAATAAAATAAAAAATATTCATTTTTATATATTAGATACGAGTATAAATTATAGTTTCAAAGCTGTCAAAGCACAACATGCCATACTGAAGCGTACAGCTTGTACTTCCTCTTTTAAAATTAAATTGCCTTTTATTTTAATTCTTTTATCAACAATATTATTACCGAATGAAATAATTGAGAAGTGGAATTGGGATTTTACTTTACATGTTGGCAACACGGTTTCACATACGTTTGAAATTAACATTTATTACAACAATTACTTTTCAATTACAATTAAACAATCAACGTGTAATACAATAGTTTCAATATGTATCAGTTCTCAGGGATTTTGTTATATGTCGTTTCACTAAGCACAGCGGGGCGATGAGACTCTCTAGGGTGACAGGGTTTATCAATACAACACTTCTTTGCGGTGGTTATGGACATCTCTGTGCAGTTACCAGTTTTCCGAGTCTGCTTCCAGTAGAATTTCCAGGCGGTGACCCATCTGCGGGCCGTCGGACTGCGTCATCCACCCTATGGCGACATGGAACACAGAGCTCTACCACCAACCGTGCTAACATTAGTCGCCGCACATCACGTTCTTCCGTTGGCTGGCGACGCACCGAACCACAGAGCTGGCCATCTACTGTGCTCTCCACACACCCTAACGGCTCCTGGGTACCTGCCTCAAGGTCGCATACCACAGCAGCCCTGTCACTCTTTGTTTAAAATGTCCACCTGTGCGAGCCAGGAGCCCAGCATATCGCGAATATTACTATGTAGTGTAGCGATACACTACAATACTTATAACTTCAGATATACTATTAACATTAGCATATTGGTGATACGAACTCATAAGATTTTACCCATCCATAATGCTCCCAACGTGCATATGATACGCGTAACACGTCGTAGCATATCGGTGACGGGAAATCGTGAACTCATAAATTTACCCCGTCCAAACATCGCCTAACTCACCTAAAGGAGTTTTCACTACAAAAACAAAAAAATTACAATAGGAACAAAAAAGAGTCATAGGAGGCCAGGCATGCTATGGGGTTATCTGGTTTCAACCCGGAAGTGTAAGAAATTTTTATCTTTCGGTTCTTCGCCGGCAGGCTAAGATAGGGTGTGGCGTAAAGCACTAGGTTACGTATCAAAGTCCTGGGTTAAATTCCAAACCTCTCCGCACTGCACGACACTGCCGATATCTATTCGACCATGAAATGAGCAGGGTTGACTAGGTCTGCGCCGAATTCTCCCCTCTCCTTTCCTTCATATACACAACACGAACAACAAACTGCACTTAATGACAGTCTCAGTCATCACAAACATACAACTCTTAAGCTGCGTACCCACGATGACTCTTAAAGAGGCCTCCCGGGACGTGACGGGACGGATAGCCAACAACACGCCATGGGAACGGGGCCGCCTCTGCTAGCGGGGACGAGACGCGGCTACCTACTCCATGCCGGTAAACATCACAGGCGTGTGTAGTGGTGCGCTGTTGCCATCGGTTTGCAGCAGAGCAGTAGAGGTGCGCACCCCCTCTGTTGCTGTAAAGTGCTCTGTGCCAAACGTGGTGAGGAGGTGGTGGCGGGGTAGCGAGGGCTAAACTGTGGCGCGCGCTCATCCCTACACTTCGGCGTGCGGCGTGCCGCCTCCGTTACAAGACGTCGTGGGAACGCAGCTTTAGACACACCGAAAGGTACTGAACGTCCTATCTTTGTTACCAAGTCTAGTGTACCAAACCAATCTTCTCGTTCCCGACCATATACCACTGGAGATGCTTTAGTCTTCTTTCACGATGGCTGAAAGATACAGTGGCGGTAAAGATTAGCCGCAGCGTTGACGTGCGCCTCTTCCACCTCGCTGGAGGACAGAGTGTCAACGAAAATCGGGAACCTGGGCGGCTGTCTTTCACAGAACAAGCTAACAGCGGATCCACCTCGAAGTCCTCCCCAAGGAGCGCGAGGAGGGGTCGGCCGAGTGCGACCAAGTTGGCTGCTCATGCGTTATTTATAGCGGCCGGAAGTTGGTCCCTGCGTGGCAGTAAACGGTAACTTGATCGATGTGGAGGCGCAGCGCACACTCTGGCCGAGAAAGCTTTCCATAACTGAGTTGGCCCGACGTCGTCCATTTTGCAGGCGCACCGTAGAGAGCTTCCGGGCGGCGACCCGCAGGAAGCTCACCTCTGCCCAGAGCGAACCAGCGAGCGGTGGCTGTGGAGATATGAATCCAGTTCCCTACTACACGACCTCTGCCTTCACATAAAACTTCTAATCTTGGTCACTGTTATCTGCAAAAATTACTTGTTAGCAACAGACGGTCTCTCTAAAATTCAAATTTGGTGGAAGTATTGACGTGTGTGACATATATACCTGATGTGACCATACGTCCCGTTTTGGGCATAACAGTCCTACTTTCAAGCTGTCTGTCCCGCTGTCCCCGGCGAGAGTAATAATGTCCCGCTCTCACAAACAAAACGACGATTTAATATATCTATCTATTAAGGCTGTAACATTCTGACCTCATTACCTGATTTAAAATCATAATTAATGTTATTATTTTATTGAATGATCAAGAAAGGTAGAACTTGCGTGAATACTTTATATGAGAAATCACAAATGGTTTTATTTAAATCACTGACATGACATTTACAACAAATTAGTTAAAATTAATCAGTTGTCCTGTGGGCGCCAAGGTATTTTATATAAAATACACAAAATTAAACAGTAAACAAATTCAACATTTTGACTGTTCACTTCTGAAAGAAATGATTGCTCCGGGCTATGAGAGTTCTTATCTGCAGGGTCGTAGCTGGGCAATGCTATGAACTTGCACTTGTAGCTAGCACAATGTCCTTCATATGGCGATATATAATTACCGAATTTTAATGTCGGCCACACACACTGGATGAAGTTTTCTGCTATGCTACGGAACAGTGTGGCACAGTTCCTCAGGACATCTTTTGCCTGAGCACATCCGCTCAAACAACGTGGCTGATGTCCCGTTCCAGGCAGCACAGTCTCATTAACGCACAGACAGTGCACATCGACCGATCGTTCTTGCCGGCCGGCACCAAATGAATCCCGTGCCACATGAAAAACAGAAAATCTCGTCCGTCACTCTGTGAATCTACCTGGCTAGCACAATACAATACTCCCCTCTCCCAGCGTCGCATCACCCCAGCAAAACTCGCCCGCCAGTTCTAGGAACCTGGCCAGCTGACATTCCTGCAGGGCCGGCGCTAGGATTTTCGGGCCCGGGGTAAAATGAGCGACCTTTTTTTTTACCTCTACAAATTGGCCGGGCGACAATGGGCGGATTCTTGGCTCCATGGCTGGGCCCCCTACAGCCGGTGATCGGGGCGCCCCATCAGCCGGCGGGCCCGGGTACTTTTAACCCGCTTACACCCCCCTAACGCCGGCCCTGCATTCCTGACCAGCCGCTTAGCACCCGCAAGCTAACTAAAATATTCTACATTTTTTTTAAAAAAAATATATATATAGTTTATTAATGCAACTAGTGGTCATAAGACGCGTTCGTTACAAGGCTTAAAACATATGATGCACGCGGCGGTCGAGTCGACGCATGGACCATTGCTGATCAAACAAGGATTTATTAACTGCAGCAAAGGTATGGAAATGTTTAACGAGTTTTAGTTATTTCCAACTACGTCACAGATCGAAAAATCACCAGCTGGAACGCTGAGAATGTTGCTGCTGAAGACCGTTTGGCGAAATTATTTCAACACTTCCGTGCTACCCCTCTCAACTTTAAGAAACTTCAGGATAACTATTCAATACGTTAAATGTCTGCTTGGAAATAACGCACCTGACGAAAAAGTTATTTCCCTGATAAATAAAATATGGACAAGAATCAAAACGCAGTTAAGTGTTGCAGTATTGAAAGCCATTTTGATTACCAAGACTAACATCAACAAACCATGTAATGAGCTACAGTCCTACTTCAAAAATATACCCAATATTTTGAGACTAATCTGTTCCGCCGATAAATACAAAACAACTAGCTATTTAGGTGTTAGATGAAGCCCAAGTAACTCAGCTAACATGTAATGCTTACTGCTTATTATAAGTGTTCTTCGTTTCTGAATAAAAACTAGTAAAATATGAAAAGCAATATTTACAAAATTCTTAAGGCGTCCCGACCTGACGGAAAAAAAAAAAAAAAATCCTCAGGCGTCTCAGTCTGACGAAATAGGTATTGGTCACGTTATATAAGCCACATACTGTCCCATCTTCCCTCCCCGATTCCTGTTATCCTTTAATTAGTATTATTTTAATTTGTTAATGTTTAAATTAACTATTTTGGCTTTTCAAGATTTGTTAATTTCAGTATTAACAGTGAAGGATTGTTAATTTACCGGGGGAAATCATTGTTGTTAGCAGCGTGTGGCAGTCCGGGGATTTTCTCTTGTAGGGCGAGAATTCATTCCCGTTCCTTGTGCCTAGTCCCATCCCGCCTCTAATGACCGCGACGTCAACGAGGCATAACACCATAAGTTAAAAAAAAATAAAAAATTTAAGAACGGCAAACGGATAGCAGCATCTTCTGTAACTTGTAAGTCAACCAAATAGCTCAGTGATAGTTAATTCTAATTATGATGTAGTATTGTTGTTAAATAACCGATTGAATGGCTTTTATTACAGTTAGAAAGCATTTAAACAAATTCCTTTTTTATTTCAAAAAAGGGAAAATTGAAATATGTTAGGAACAATTATTTAAAGTCTCAATATTGCGCTGCCTTACACGAACAATATTATATAATATTTAATACAATAGTATTTAATTAAATTGCGATGGAGCTCACTTCCCGGTGGCAATTTCCCTACACACCCATTTTCTTCTTTTCCTGCATTTCCTACATTATTTTGCCCTCTGCAAATTTTAGCTTTAAATTCGTTCAACGTTTTTGGTAAATTATACATCATTTCTCTTGGTAACTTATTCCAATCCCTGATACCCTTACCAAAAAAAAAGAATCCTCCCACACCCTTGTGCCTGACATCGAGTGCCAGCTTGTGGTCATGGTCACTTTTCCCTTCCATGCATTACTTTTAATTCTTACACCAATATCGTTCCATGTCTCATCACCAATATACGACTTGTACACTCCCATGACCCTCTTCACCCTCCTCTTGTCTCCCAATGAATCCCATTCCGTCTATTTTAACTGGAATGGGATCATTGACAATACTAATATCAATTATTTTCCTCATTGCCTCTCTTTCTGCCTAACAAACAGGGTGAGTCTGTGGTTTTATTCGGTTAGTTCTAGGTTTTGCCCTTTCAAAACGTAGGCCTATATATCGTACAGAATTTTGTATAGCTTTTATTTTGGTGTTTGGAACTAATGTGGTAGAAACGTGTTATACGCTTGTATATATTCTATAGCACTGTATGAAGGAAAGTTTTCATATTTTTGATTCATTTTATACATTTTTTTATTTTTATAAAGAGGTATTTCGGTTTCTTATCTCCCCATCCAAGTACCTGGTGACTTTCACTACAACATCGAAGGACTAATGCATTGGGTACTTAACACTTCTCTCTCCATAGATATTGCAATGAGATAGTAACATTGTCTCCCTTCACTGCCTAACTATAAATAAGAAGATAGTACATACTTGGTATGAATGAAATAGGGAGACACATTAACTATTTCAATAGAAGCACGCATATTAACTATAACAGACACTACAAATTCAACATTTTCCTCAAAAATCGAAGTTAATGAAAATACTTTACCAAATACTTCAAAAACCGCTAAAACTCTTGGGTGGTTAAATAGCTCACGAATTCCGATTGCGACATCAATTTTGGAATACGGTGAGCTCACTAGATAGAAAATATATAAGTACAAAGAAATCAGATAACTCAGGTTCCTTGTATTACAATTTAGTATCGGGCTTTTGTCTACAGCTAATTCGAAGAAAGAGTTTATAAATGTGATGATGGAATGTTCGGTTGAATTTCAGATGGAGGGGTTCTGTAGATTCGGAGAACTATCCCTGGAAGGAAAACTGAATTTACCCTCACCTGCAGTTTTGTCAAATATGACCAATTTTTTCTCATATCTGTTTGATGCTGGGGAGGTATTTGCATTACGTAATTATTTATTGAAACCCTGCTTTCAACGATTAATTAATAAACCTCGACAAATATTCACCGGACGGTCGTCGCGAGATCGAACAGTTGTAGAGAACGCATTCGAGATATTGAATTCATGGTTTGATTTGTTGCACAAAGCCGCCAAAAACTATAACAGTTACCTGTTGGTATTTACATAATTTTCTTACAAAGGAATATGAAATCACCGTATTCCATTTCAAATGATCGAGGTGTAGAAATCTTGATAGTCTTGCGTAGAAACAGTTCCACAGTTGCCAGGGCAGTCCGTGACAAATTTTGTTATTATGATAACAATTAAGGTAAATACCGGAGACTTTGATTCAGATGGTTTCTTTTAAAACAGTTGTACGGTATGTTACATTACAATTATTTGAAATATATTATAAAACTAATTGCTTTGAAATTTCTTTGAAACCTGAAATGGACAGAAATCGCGTAGAATATAGTGCGTACGTTTTAAATTTTTTTAAATGAAATATGAAGTCCGAAAGTGGATATTCTTGGAAAACCAAAAAATAAGCCTACGAAATTTTAAAATAAATCTGACAGTGATTTTAACATTTCCATGACCTGTAATCAGTTTTTGTAATTTTTTCTAACTCTTTTGAAACAGCAAATAAAAAGTAAAAATTGAAAAGATTAGTTATAGTAAGTAGTACATGCTTATTTTTTAAGTGAAATTTTCTTTTTTGATATTCTTTAGTTTTTGTGTGTGGTTGTTTTCGAGTGCTGAATCTTTGCTCATGATATTTCTGCAAAAAGGTTAGGTTCGAAGATGTATATGCATGGCAACGGAAGGATATACATATATTTAAATAAAGATATCTATGTTTAAGGTTGATCATTATTTTAATTGCTCTGTTCTGAAATTCTTTATTAATGCGTCCACAAAGTGAGAACGTAATAGGGTCGGTCATTGTCGTCACTACAACGAAGAGCAATGTGAACTGAATTGAGTATTGATTGACATATTGACGTTCGCCCCTATACGATCAGTAATATTGACAAAATCCCCTGAACTTTCCAGTATCGATGGCCGAATTATAGAAAATACGGATATCCATCAATACTCCATCAATTTTTTCACTCTATACGGTCAATATTATTGTCAATATAACAAAGTTCAGTATTGTCAATACTATTGATCGTGTGAAGTCTGCTTTAGAAGATTTAGGAGTAACACATAGAAGATAACAGATGACTACGATCCAAAAACACTTGATTACAGCAGTAAGGAATTGTGACTATTTTCTTTTGTAGGTAAAGGAGTTAGGGATGGGAATAAATTAACTAGCGTAATGCTGAACAGTTTATAAGGAATACTGAAATAACTTAAAATGAAAATTTGTAGATGGACGGGGAAATTGCCCTCAAAGAATGTAGGGTAAAATAAAATAAAATAAAAATCACGATATTTGAAAGAAAGTGTGTAGAAAAATCGCCATCGCAATTATTGTTTTTAAATGTGTATTGCTCTCTCCAGAACTAAAAATTGCAACTGAAAGAAAAAATTGTGCTGTGCTTTAATGCGAAAATTTTTGACAGTACCAGAAAGTATTTTTCCTCTCTAAATAACTTTAACAAGTAAATGCTTGATTGGTTTTACGTTATTGATATTACTGAAAACAATAGCTTACTGAGTCAAATGAAATGAATATTTTTAATTATCACCTAGATATTTCTGCGTCATTTCTTCAAACTCATATATATATATATAGAAATTGCAGTCTGTTTGCATCACTTGATCAGTAACTGGAAAGATAAGAAAACATTGGTTTACAATTTTTTTAATCATTAAAGGCAGACAAAAACATATGATTTCATATTTTTAAAATTTAAATCCAATTTTTGATAGTCAGGTAGTTACGTAAACAGATAAACAGGTTAGTGCACCCATGAGAGTTGCTAAAACTTTTTTTCA
>CM061919.1:214197611-214241799 GCA_031002005.1 Vandiemenella viatica
TACAGAAAAATAATAAACACAAAGAATCGCTGACGTTCTTATGATTACTTAATAACACCTAAATGTCTACTAAACGTAGTAACGTACAAGAAGACGTCTGATATATTTATTTTGCGTTCATTTTATGGCTGTTAGGATTACTTAAGTTACATGCTTACTAATGGAGGTACAGAAGTTAAATGTAATTCTGTATAATAATGAGTATGCTATACAATATTTTTTTTCACAGTAAAGTATTATTATTTTTGACTACTTTGATTTGCTTTCAAATGCAATATGGAAGTAAAATTTCAAATGGGTGTTCTTCTGTATTACAAACAAGCTATACGTTATTTAAGGATCTAGCATTTGGTTTGAAAAGATTAATCGATTTATGAAAATGGGATGCATTTCTCTTATTGTTAATATCAGGACGTAATATACTAGTGTCACTCGTCCACCACGCAAGTTATTGCACATCTGAAGGAGATAATCAAGAAAACTGATATGAAATCAGTTGCAGAGCATTTATAACCAATACAGGCAAGACTGTGGTTTCTACCTGATGGAGTATACCATAGATAGGCATAGGATACCAGACGGTCGCGATTTCTGGGACGGTGCATTCTTCTTATAATATGAATTTTTGAACAAAATATTTATAATGGTTTTTGGTGATCGATGATGAACGAATAAATATTATAACAGTAGCAACAATGAAACGGTTGTGGTTTTACACAATCTGGTAAGTGCTAAGCTACTTCCAAGTAAACAAAAGCACATACAAACAGCATAGTCCTCCTAAACATTCTTCTTCAAAACATTTATCTGAACTATGGATCGCAACATTTCATTTCCCCGTAAAAAGCATATTACCAGGGATTCGCGTAACTCTACGGCGAGGCATGAACATTTTACTGTACTTCGTGGTGGTATACGTGGAAGTTTCATAGTTTTTGGCTTAATAGTAACTTATCTCACACAAAATATTATTGTTTTTGGTTCTCCACCGTTAAACTATGGTGGTGATGTCAATATTACACACCGACTCTAAAATTCGGAATGTGTTACGGAACAGATTTAAAAAATGGGGTTTTCTGATAATCGACGTGGAGCTCATTAGAGTTACGAAGCATTTGGAACAAGCAGTGTGAATGAATTCAGCCATGGTATCTTAAAGGAACGATCCCGGCATTAGCCTTCAGTGCTTTCGGGAAACTATGTAAAACCAACATCTGGATAACCCGAAAGGCATGCCAGACAATTGACAGCACAACCTCTAGTCTTGTTACAAATCAATCGAATTTCTAACAGAGCTCTTTATTTAACAAATATTGTATCATTGACGGCACCATCACCCACTATTACTGTTCACCTGCCTGTTAAAGGTTCTATTCGACCAATGAACCAACAGTCAATTTACAGCCATCAGTTTCAAGCTATCTTTTGTTTTTGTTCAACAATACTCACAAAAGCATTCAATTCCTCTCATCCCAAACAGCCAGGAATTCCGTCTTTCCTGATTAATGCTTTTTCCCAGAAATTTTAGTCATGTAGATTAAGTAGGGTCTACATTTATGTCGGAGACTGAAACGCGATGATTAATTGTAAATTTTCTACAGTCTTCGTATGAATTAGTATTATGTTAGTGGATAAGAGTGATTCCAATGTAGAGTAATTTGATTAAAAGAAGTAGAGTGTTTGAAATGTTAATTAAAAGAATGTGATTTTTAATAGTGTTTTAAGTGTTACTTTCGGCTATTGAGAGTGTTTAATTTTGTCCATTTTATGAATAAAGGTATGCAATTTTTTTTCATTTAGAAACGTTACCTCAATATTAGAAATCTTTATTATGTATTATAATTGTTTTTGTACGATTTCTATTGTTGGAGTGATTGCCGGCAATCCAGAAAGTACGGCTGATCTCTTTAAAGTGGTCGAGAATATTCTGTTCGGCCTATTTAAGCTACGAGGTTTCGAGCTCACAAGTTCGCTCTAAATAACCTGTTTTATTAGTAATGTGCTTAAAATCTTTAACTGATGTATGAAGCCTTGTTCGTATATGTTTTCATGAGTATTTTGGCGGGATAAAAAGTCAAATAAAACTAGAATCGACGCAGTTATCTATCACTGACGAGTTAAAGATATCGGGTATCATATTTTGGTGAAACTTGTAAATCACTATCTGGCGAAACCTGTAAACAAATAGAGTAATTAATCAGCATAAACATTCTAATTGCCAAGTTCAGAGTACTTTAATAAGCACCATCGCAGGTTTCACTCGGTAGTTTTCAATTTTTTGCCAGTGATTCGTCTTCCTTCAAAAATCTCTGATAAATTTTAACCTGGATCTTTAAACTATGTTCTCTGAAGCGAAACTAGCACAGGTTTCAGAGTCGGTGGTGAAGTTGGGAAGGGACTGAAATGAGGAAAGCCGCACCCACACCGAACACAGAACAATATTAAATCCGACAACGCCCGGAAACTGCCAATCGGAGTCCGGCGACCAAATCTGGCAACAGCGCCTCGGGCTCGCGCCGTTGCAACGTTTCCGGGGCCAATATCGTATCAGTCAGTCGCCACTCATTAATCACGGCTATCTGTCGGAATAACGGCGTAAACATCACGCGTCGGTCCCGAACAAATAAATTCGTGTCGGCCTGCCGGCAGCAGCCACCGACCAGCTACTGTGCCTGGGCGGTTGGTGTGCGTGTGTTCGTGTGTTTTACGAGCTGATCGCAGTCACTGGTCGGATTACCGTTCACAGATTGCGGCGTTTCCGCGTAAATCCGTCGAAATACAGTACGGAAGCGGAGAACTCTATCGCTATGGATGGGGAAAAAAAATGGCTTATATAGATGTAACATCATTATGCTCGACTGGAACATTAATAAAAAAAATATGGAATAAAATATTTTGTATCTTATGCTCTTTAGATTCTTGAGTTAGTCTCAATAAATAATTCACTAAGCGAAACTAATAAATTTTACAGAAATAAAATGTAGGACAACGGACAACGACATAATTAGGGCAGTCAAAGTGGTATAAGAAGCGATGTAGGACACAATAAATAAATATTGCGGAGACTGGGTCTGGTTGACGTAGAGGGCAGGTTAGCCATCAGTTTCAAATTTTCCCTGTAGAGTGTGTAGGAACGCCAACTGAATACCACGTGACCCTTCATAGCCTCAACTACTTCCCAACAAAACAACAGCGTGAGTTCTCCATTTCTGAGGAAGGAGAGGCGATTGTTGTAAATTTAATTAAGTAAGTAATTTTTCTAAACTATCTTATTCGTTTTCCGAATCACGGGCTGCATGGGATAGGCTTAACTTGTGTAGTACATTTGAAGCATAGAACTAAGTTGTTAAAACATTCACTTTTAGTATGGTAGTTGTTACAACTGCCAACTTTGTTATAAAAACGCGTTTCGGGTAGGTTGACCAACTGTGTTCGGGGTTGGTTGGCACATAGCCAAAAGTGAGAAACTAAGTACAAAGAGAAAAAAACTATTTTATGATTTCAAGTGAGGAGAGCCTTGCTGACAAAGATGAAAGCTTTGATGAACGTCTACATCTACATGACAGTAAGACGAGTGAGTCAGACAACCCATGGGCAGGAGATACGGCTATCCAGCCCAGTTAACATCTCACAAAAAAAGGATAACTGTGATCTCAAGATCCAAAGCAGCCTCAGCTCAAAAACAACTTGTAGTGGTCACTTAATCGAAGAATGTTAAGAATACCATGGACAGACCACAACACAAATGCTGAAGTGCTCCGCAAAATGAAAAAATATATGGAAATATTGACCACTGTAAAAACACGGAAGCTTCAGTACCTTGGCCACATCATGAGGAATAATAGCCGTTATGAACCCCTGCAATCTGTTCTCCAGGGGAAAATACCAGGAAAGAGAAGTGCTGGTAGAAGAAGAACTTCTTGGTTAAAAAATCTGAGAATATGGACCTCCAAGACAACTACGGAGTTAATCCGAGCATCAACCAGCAGAGACGAGACAGCCAAGATGGTTGCCGACATCCGGAACTGATAAGGACCAGAAGAAGAAGAAATAGTCACTTACGATAGTGCGCAATATTGGATGCGGCCTAGAAAAGTATATGAAATTTGGCGCAAGTATGAAAACGTGAGAAAAGCTCTTGAGCCACAATTAATGAGTTAAGTTCTACAAATCTACCACGTCGACATGAAGCCAATTTGATTTAATTCCAATGTTTATGGTCTCATGTTTCTTTTAGTTTCTCTCAGGCTTGCTTTCTGCCTTCTATTTTCTGTTTGTTTTTTTGTTGTTTTTTTAAATATATGCAAATGAGTTACGATTACCTATTTTTATTTACTTAAAGCATTTCCACGAATTCCATGTTTGTTTTCTTTTTTTATCTCTCAACTCTTCTTTTTTTTCCAACTAACCCCATTTTGCGCGCCAACCAACCATACATATGGGGGTTGGTTGACCAACCATGACTTGCACTGTTTGGTGATTTCCTGCAGTCATACAATTTAATATTCTGACTGTATTAAAATACAGAAATATGACTCAATAGATGCAGATTACAATTATATATTCCAAATAGGAAGAGTGTTCACAGATTCAGCTGTAAAAATCAAAATGTGAAATCCTGTGTCAACTATCCCCGGTCTACACTACGATCTATATAAAATTTGATGCTTTTAGCAGGCGTCATGTTACTAAAATTCCACTTACATATCGGGTTTTTTTCTGCGTCAATAGTGTTGCTACTTCCAACGCTGCACACACCCAAAATTGGGCATTCCTCAAGTCTATTTCAGGCTGATGCTAATGGCTGGCTAGACCACCTCGTCGTTCGCCTGCACATTAAGCGGATAGTTTTGGTTTTCTTCCATTTTACAAATGTAATACGTATCAGATCTACTTCATGCAGCAAGTTCAGTACACCATTGAGGAACCAACCTTATGGATTTATCCGTATTTTTGCCTACAGAAACATTCCCATAGGCCAATTATTTAGAAAATTGGAAATTTTGTTAATTGATTGGACACTGACATCATTGTCATCTATGCCTATTATTCAATACAAAAAAAATCTACACATTACCTATTCGATACAATGCGAAATACGAATCAGTGTTACTGCATCGCTTCTCGATACCATTTTGAAAATGAACACGTTCCTCCACTTTCGGCTAATAAATTATCTAAATGTAAAGTAGTCATTGATCTAACCACTTCTCTGTTTTCCATCATATTACAGGCTATTATCTGTATATTTCGCCAACTTTCTGTTTACGTATGTCTGTGTGGTTAGCCCCGGAACAAGGCATTTCACAGCCATGTCTGAGTATAGAACTCTCTCCTCTCCCCACTCAAATTACGCTCCTTCGACTATACTTCAGACACCAGGTATACGACAGTGTTACTAACAAAATACACTTTATGATTCGCTGATTATATGTAAAAAAAAAAAAATATCTTTAATGCGACCACCAAAAAATTTTCAACTTTTACGCCTGCTTGGGTACCTTATTCCCCAACTTCATGGGAAATGATAATCTTTAGTTACATCTAATAAAGCAGAAGCATCAAACAAACGCTCTAAATAAGTGCTATATTGAAAATATTCAGTTTGACACGTAATACTTTCGAAGCAAAACATTTGTGCCAAAGATGATTAGCAACGAAAATATTTAATACTAGCCTCGTACCCGCGACTTCGTACGCGTGGATAGAAATTTTTTTTGCCAGAATTAAATATAAAAAGTTGTTGGTAACGAAGGATTGGTCCCAAACAATATCGAGTCGGTATAATATGACAGGAAAGCTATCACTATATCATTCTACCGTCGAACCTGCCTCTTGAAGAGAATCAATTTCCAACATATTTCTGTCACTATTCGATAAGATTTCAAAATTTCGTGACTACAACTGTTAATCATACTGGAAAAAATATCCTGTGCACTTCATACAGCTTTCCTTATAAAATTCCATCACAACGATATAGCCATATATTCGTCAAAACGTAACAAAAAGACAGAGATTTACTTCCGTATTTATATTAGTATTACTGTGGTTCACACTCACACACTGACTGCGAACAACACCTGAGGGATCATTATAACGTAAAATGTGTACACCTACAAAATTGCAAGACTACCTACGATTTGCCTCGCATTGCACCCCTAACTTTATAATATCTACAGTTTAACATTCAATCCAAATAATCTACGGCCCAGGCCTGACTCTTACGATGAAAAACAATTTTTAAAAATCTTAGCCTTTACGGAGATTTGAACCGGAGACCACGACGCTCGTAAGCAAGCTCTTTAGGCATTGAGCTGCCAGTTCACAACACGGAAACCCAACGTGTCTGCCTGTCGCCGTATTTCGAAGTTATGAGACAACATGTGTTATTTATACAGATAATTTTTCAACCAAATGTAGACAGTATTTTTCTCCTTGTTTCAAAGGATAAGTGTGCAAAGTTTCATCGAGATCGGATGAAAACTGTGGATTTGTATGAAGAACAAACAAACCAACAAACAAACAAACATACATTCATCTTTATATATAAAGATCATTACAGACTAATTTTTTTTCTGTCATACGCTATTTTTGATTGGGAAATACCAAAGGTTCAGGAAATTCGGCGGCAGAGTTGTGTATAAATATTTGTAGTTATGCATTTCATTTTCGACATCTTTTATAGAAGCAGAAACTCAGCATACCCAGCAAATGTAACTTATTCATATTGTAGCATTGTGTAGTCTGCCTTAGATCTAAATTAGAGCTAGTTTAAATCGGAGAAATATTTGTTATCACTGGGTCTTGCGATTCGTTCAATGGTGTTATTATTTTGACAAATTATTTGAGATATGAACACTAATGATGGTAGAACGTGATATTACCAGCAGTACATTCCTATTGTAGCAAGATGACTAGATGGGTCATCTCGTACAATTTAAATTAATGATTTTTTAGTTTAATAAATATAAGAAATGAAAGGAATTCTTTTCCGAACTGGAGACAGGAATCCTAAAGATTATGTTCACTTGTGAGGAGACTGACTTGAGCCGAATGTTGCTGTCTAGTCAGGTAGTCCCAGACAATGGGGGGATTATTTCTGGCAAGTCGACGTTGATACTGGTGAGAAAGGCTGGACACTGGGAATTTTACGGAAGGGTCCGTAAATTCTCCGTCCACCCGGTGTATCGTGGCAAAAAGTTATTGCTACGAATCCTCCCGAGAGTTACCGATATAACCCGAAAACACTTAGCAAATGATAGGCAATGTATTAGCCAGCAAAGAGGGGAAACTTTTGCGAAGCCAATCCGGTGTGTTTATTTTCTCACGTGATTGGAAATTTTACAAATTTTGTCTTTCCATGACACACGCCGAGAGTAAGGAGGCGTGGACTCGCGGAAGAGGACAGGGGACCTTCTGAAGGAAAGAGAAGTTTTCACTTGGTCTAGAACGATCGCCCTGTCCACTGCTAGCCAGAGCAGTATTGATGGTTCCATTCTGGAGGCTTGGATGACTGAGTGCAAAGTCCGGTCGATGTTGTCACATGTGCTGGCTGACGTGACAAGTGCCTTTTAGTACTGAGACTCGTGCGCTATTTGAGTGATGACAGCACCTTGCTGCGACGCTTCGCACAGCCAGACAGACACGGTAATTATTTCTCCAGAAACAGTGTGTACTCCGACAAATCATTGAGACAGCCCTTTAACGGTCTGATGAGTGAGAGTTCTTATATTGCCGGACATAAAATTTCTGACCTAGTTGTGTCTAAAATCCGAGTGCTTTTTTGTTTTCTTATCCTAGTTTGAATTGAAAGACTGACTTCCATGTTTGGAAACTTTCAATAAGTATTATTTGCGGGAACAAATCAATTCCCTGCGGCCTTGTAAAACCCATTCAAATCTGACGTTAACTTGTTTTCATTGTAATACAAGAATCGCTCTCAATGTGCATAAGAGAGTTTTTTGCATCAGTTGCATCTGAAATTTGTAAATCTTTGTAAAGTTTATGTACATGTATTGAAATTTCTTAGCTTCAATTAACGATAATTGTTTGTTTGCTATTTAGCATCTGTAAGACGAGGTATTGCATTGAACTTTATTTTTGCGCAGACAGATGTTTAGGGTTAACGGTAAATATACCTCTGTCTGTAAGCATTCATGAGCACCAAATGGACCAATAATTTAGGATCTTTTCAAATACTAATGACAGAAGTATTGGTTCACCTCTGTTTCCTGAAATTAATATATGTGCTTTGCATAAGGTAGTGGAAGGTGGTGATTTAAATTATGCAAGGTAAGTAATTAATCTTCCCAACCGACCAATCCGCTACACTATTAAGATAAGCAGTCCATTAAGCTGTCTACATTTTTAAAGACTTTGTGAGGTACACAACCTCACATTTTTGTGATTTTGACATTATTAAAGCTATTTTTTATTTAATAATTGTAATTGTATATAAGTTACTAACTCTGAATTTTAAGTTCCAAGGTCAAAGATGAATGTAATGAGAGATCTCTGGAAAATAAATAACAGTCGATAGAGTTGAAGAAAAGATTTGGAAGGAAGAGGACGTGTTGGTTTTGGAAAGAATATGATTTAAGAGAAAAGATGAAACAGAATGGCACGATGGAGGCCACGAAGAATCCTAGTGGGATTAATAACAGTAAAATATTAGCTTGAGGGCAGAAGGTTAAGGGTTTTGATAAAGATAATGTAATATGACTTTGGAAAAGATAATTGTTTTGTTAAATGGAAAATATAGAAGTTGTGAGATAAGTAGAAAGTGTTTTATTTGAGATTGAAATATAGATATAGACAAAGTAGTTGATTTTAAAGTTTGTGTGGGAAGAATTTGATTAATAATAATTTGATTTACAGCGTGAGTATCGGAATAAAACCAGCAACGGGATCAAGAGGGATCAAGGAAATCCTTATGTACTGGTCTGGTGCAGGAAATATAAGTAAAAGTATTAATTTCAAAGTATGATAAAGTAACACTCACATGTGTTCTCTACGAAATAAAAGGTAACGATAAGGGTATGTTACAACTTCTTATGTGACCATGGCCAACATCTGTTTCTGTCCCTTCGCCAATGTTAGTACTGTTTCGACTAATAAAGACGCCATACTTGGCTGTCGAGAAGTCCTATTCCTCCGGCTTCATTCGGACGCCACACCTTTTGAAGACTACGTAGCAATATCCTATATCCCTTCTCTGTAAGCTGCTGATTGCAGATGAACGTGTCAGCTTCCATCCACGGTAATCTAACCCAGTTTGCCGTCTTATCGACACCGTCACTCGATCGATGTATAATATTATTCGCTTCATGGACGCCTTAACGCCCCGGCAGGTACGGTATCCTCGATGCGCTTAAGATATGCCCCTTTCGATAAATTTTCCTGCACGAGAAAATATTTCCAATATCGTTAGCGGTGAAGGACGAGAGGCGAGAGGTATTAATTTCATTCCCTGTTAAAGCATCTTCCGTGGGAGTAACGATAATCGCTTTGGCGATAAATTAAGCGTGCCGGCCTTTTATCGGCGCCTCACAGTAACGGTTCATTTGGCTCGAGCACTTCGGCTCATCTCCGCGGTGAGCCCCGAGTTCAGTTCAGCCGTGTATAAATCTCTCCTCACTCGACGCGGCTCGAGAAAGTTATGTCCCGGGAGTGCAACTCGACCTACACAGTTTAATATTCAGACCTAATATATTCTTTACCTTTCGTTATCTGTACGGCATACAGAATTAGATACGTCACAATCCTTATATACAGCCAGTTTTATGCATTCATTTGAATATTAAATTAAATTCGTAAAACGAATATACCATTTCTTTGATCATATATACTTCCAGTGTAGTCTCAGATAAGAGAGTATTCATTTTCATATTTTATTTTATAAAATTTATCTTCTTCTTTATGAAAGAAATAAGGATTTACGACGTTGCCATGAACAATGCTATACGTATAAGTTCAAACCAGTTTCTGGCTTGGAGTATTTCTTTAATCTTAATGTATTAATTTCATTTAGATCAAAAGCTCGATACCTTCCACTACGTTGAAAAAATTTATCCAACAATTTTTCTTTTAAACTGAGATGGTATTACCTGTTACACAGTCTAAATCATTTTTCACTTCAATATGAATACGGTAGACCATAGTAGACAAGCTTACAGAATCTTGAAACTGGCGTTAGATTTTATTTTTGCAATCTAAAATCCAATGTTTCTTTCACGTTAGTTCATTATCTCTTTTAACGCAAAAAAATTAAATCCGATATCTTCATTTCTGCATGTTAGGTCGGGTTCTTATTATAAGATGTTCACGCAACTACCATACAATTTTTGGTAATGTAGGTTAACCTTTTGGCGTAAAAATATTAGTTGTGGGTGCATCATGCATTCCGTTTAATTTGTTGTTTTCTGTATTCAAGTTTCAATGCTATGATCATTAGGAAAGAAGCTAAATTCCGTTGGTATCAAACGATAATTTTTCCAGAGCATTTTAATGAGCCCTTATGTGAACAGAAACAAAACTCTCCAACATTTCTCTTCCATTAGTCGTCCGTCTAACCGTATGCTGGTGACTAGAATAAGTTGCAGATTTCAAACTTTCACATGTTATTCATTTCGGTGACAGAAAATCAAATATTAATTTACATTTTTGCAAAATTACATTTTACGCAAGACCCAACCAATTAAAAAGAGACCGAAAGAAATTTTTTCTGTACTTGCATGCAATGTATCTCATTCTGAGCTCGTTAAACAGAAGAATAAAACATTTTTTCCATCTTTTTCATTGAAAAATAAAGGCATAAGGGTCGGTTAAAATTGTGAACATGAGATCATTTTTCTTACCAGTTCTATCTCAAAATAGCTCTTGCCAAATAATTTGAAATTCTTATCCAAAGTAGACTATATACCGTATTTAAACACCGGGTTGTGAGTAAAATAAGAAAAATTACGCTAAGCTGTAGGTCGAACCGGAAACGTCTCACTTGTCAGATTAATTTTTCTCCTAACAGGCTTCGGACCGAGCCTGGTGGGTTAGCGATAATGCTCTGGTTTCGCATTCGGGAAGACGTGCGTTCGAATGTCAGGCCAGCAGATTTGCGATTTACATCATTTTTCAAATCACTTCAAGTGAATGCCGAGAAGGTTCCTTCCAAACCACATGGCCGAACTCCTTATTGTTCTTTGTCCCCGTCCTTTGCCGCCTGTAATGACTTCGACGTCGACCAGGCATAAAGCCATAACAAAAAACAAAAAAAACAGGCTTAGTACGAAATTAATTTCCAATATAAATACTAAATTGTGTTGGAAATTTCTTTTATGAGAAAAGAATCAAACATGGCGAGCAGTTACGCTACGCCTTTAAATGTACGAGTACTACAGTTTTAATACGGGAAAAACTGATAAATTTGAAATTTCATGTAAATTGAGTGACCGTTGGTAAAGTCAGCCAAATCAGAGTGAAGTATCATTCACGTTAATATCATAACAATCCTAGGAGCAACTTATGACAATATCACAATCCTCCAATCATATTAATTTCTTTTATTAATTGATTATACGAGGCGCGTCCAGAAAGTAAGTTCCGTTTCAATTTATCTCCGCTGCAGCAAAGCGATTGCAGTTCCGCACATGCACTGTAGACGATGTGTATCAAGGGGAAGAACGTACGCCATTTGGAGATCGCTGTCAGTTACGTACGCTTTGTTGTGCTTGTTTGAAATGTCGGCGTTGATTGAAAATTCAGCCGCCTGTGAAATCAGGTCTGTGATTCGGTTTCTGAATGCGAGGAAAGTGAAACCAAGTGAAATTTATCGGCAAATTTGCGATGTTTACGGACCAAATGCGATGAGTGATTCGATGGTGAGAAGATGGGTCCGACAGTTCAATGGCGGGCGTAGTGATGTGCACGATGAAGAACGAAGTGGGCGTCAACCTTTGGTTACAGAAGAACTGGCAACACTTTCATCTGTTCTCTCAAGTCTTTCCTTGGCTGTCATCACTTCACCAATGACGACGAGCTGAAAGAAACTGCTTCCAACTGGTTGAAGGCTCAGGCGGCAGATTTCTATGAAGAAGGTACACAAAACCTGGTGCCACGCTATGACAAATGCCTGCAAAATTTCGGCAGTTATGTGGAAAAGTAGTTTAAGAGTTGTAGAATTTTGTGCAATAAAAATTTCTTCTGTATCTGTGTACAATTTCATTTTATTACCAAACGGAACTTACTTTCTGGACGCGCCTCGTATATGTAAAAGAATGTACTTCTGTATCCATTTTGATTTATTGTGTAGTAGGTGTGTCAGAAGTGTGTGTGTGTGTGTAGTCTTTGGGGTATATGATAAATCTGTAGCGGTGACTGGTATTAAGATCTTTGGTTGTTCAGAAGAGTCGAGCGTCGTATATCACAAATTACGCATGTGCCAGGCGGAGGCCTCTATATTATCACAGAATCAGTAGTATTGCAATCTATGAACATTATCAAGTAATTACGTCAAGTAAAGTGAAATTTAATGTAAACGCATTCTCAAATATTACGGAATAAAGTGAATATTTCTGAACAGTGTTTATAATTAATCAATAATAATAGCTCCTTTCATTTGGACTGATACATTGATTAGAGCACTATGTTTTATCTTCGAATTTAAATGAGTGGAACCTTAAATGTTTTCGTTATGAATTGGGCCATTCATCCATAAAACACTGTTATTTCCTTTGAAGTGGAAATATTGAAATATAATTCTTAGCGGCTATTCTTCGTGGGCAGACATTGCTAATTAAGCCAGCTAATTAGCCATTCTAAAGCTAACCAAACATAAACTTTCGCAGGACTAAAGGAGTTAACATTTCCACTGGGGACAACCGTTTTCGTGATATCGATCCAGTCGACCACTATGTTCAGTTTCTTACAGTTTATTTACTTTGAAGTAGCTCCAGCTGCACATCGGCTTAGATTCGTTCTTTGACAATCAGAACTCAGTTTGAATGATTAATGTTCTAGGGTACTAGTTCACCTTATACAACCAAAATATTGGAGCCTATTTTTAATTATTCGGCCCTCAAACAAAGTCTTCGCTTCGAATCTCCCAGTGGGATTATCAGGGTAAGCGCAACCAAGTTCTCCATTAACTACTGACCAGGAGGTCTGATTGACAATGAAGCTACGTATCATAAATTTAGCCGAAGTTTACCCCCGGAGTGTGCACACCTCCCGAATCATATGGTTCATTCTCTATTGAAATATTGTATATATATTTTTTTCATCTCATACCGCCTTCAACTTTGGTGAGTGATGGGTTATTTTTAGATTTGTTAAATTCATGATAGTTATGATGTGGATATTGTTAATCCAGACCTCCTGTTCAGTAGTTTACTGAGAACTTGGTTGCACCTACGTTGATAAACTTGCTCGGAGATTCGAAGTGAAGACTTGTCCGACCGCCGCGCCGCCTCGCGTGCTAATGGCGTGTATCGCATGTCTGAGAGGTGTAAGTCGTTAGGCGCGGGGGGAACGCAATCTACTGCCTTGCTCCCGATATCGCACTAACGCACATGTTACTTCGTCAGCGGTCGTTCTGGCAATTCTTCACGAGGCAGAAGAAGTGACCGATCAATGAAACGGAGTGAATAACCTCTATCCTAGTGGTGAAGGCGGTAATCTGCCATTTAATAATACTGTTATGACATTACCCTCTATCACGAGAAGGCGAAATAAGAATGGTGTAATATCTGGAGACATGCTCTGTGCTACCAGTGTACATTCGCTGTATATAATCCAGAGACTTGGGTGGCCTGTGTTGTGTGAACAAAGGCGAGTGGGGTAGGGAACAATGATAGATCCGTACAGGTAGTAATTGTGATGGTATTCACTCGTATGCGAGACACCAGCGCACCAAAGACTCTTTCGTAAGGAGAAGTCCAACTGAAGTATTTCTAAGGACAAATGTGGACAGAAAGAAAGTATATCTAAATTAGGAAAAACTGTTGGCTTGTAACTCTTACAGAAACGGCGAAATAAATGACACTATAAGAGGACATGCGGAGAAGTGGTCAAACTGAGAACCTAGGTTCACTAGGAGGGCGCTATTCTATCAAATGCAGAACTGACACCAGCCAATGATACAGACTTTTCAGAATGAAATACAGCGAGTGATTGGAATAGCCAATAAAGTGAAAATTTAGTTGTTAAAAAACTAAAATCTTGTGTTTCAGCCTTCCATGTGGCCAATAGCGAGAGAGATTTCTGAGACACCGGGGATGGATAACGCCCACTTTCGCTAATGCAGGGTTGATTTCGGGGGCTAGGGAAAGATCAGTCGAGTCAAGGATTGCAGAGAGGTTCGAATAGCCATTTCGACTTGCAGGTACTATCCGAACAGTTCTTAATCTGGGTTAATCCATTGATTGGCGTGGTACAAGCTGTTGACACAAGTGGTGCCATTCGATGCCAATACCTGCTCTACCACGATTCGCATGGGGATAGTACATTTAGGAATTATCATTGCTAAAGCACATCAAAACGAGCATTGTTTTGCCACACCTTAACGGCTCTATTTTGACTCTAGTTAATTACTTTGTATCATGCTATAATTTGTATCATATTTCCGTTGAACTTGTGTTTTGCTGCGATCTGATATTTTGTTTTGTTTTAATAAACGAGTAAATTTTCCTTTGCATAACGACACAGCTTTCCAAGAAAATGTACCAGTAATGAAGGTACATAATTGTCACGCTACAGGCTAGAGTATTGAAACGACCTTAAAATGTCATTTTGCATTGATCAAGCCTGTTTTATGTATGTGTTGTACAATGTTTTGTTCTGTGCTTCAGATTCCACGTTAAACTGTGAAATTCCTCAGGAAAGAAAGTGGTGGCCATACTCCATATACAATGCATTACATTTCCTCCATCGGGAGGATCAAACAACCTTTGGTTTTTCAGTAAATTATTTTTTTATATAAAGGCTAACCTAGCAATTATTTAAAGTCAGCATATGATTTATTGTATGGTTAAAACAAACTGTCAGTTTGAAAAATCTAATAACCCTACACATCTATGATAAATAAAAATATGAAACTTATCAGAACATGTTTCGAAAAGAATCAAAAACGGGCCTGATAAGGTAAGCACATAAAAAGAAATTGTATCAGTGCCAATAAGTTTAATGCATGATTCTTTCGTTAGTTAAAATCTTACTATAAACTACTTTAATCAAATGCATTGTAAATATGCTGTAATTGGTACATGGATTAAATAATTTATGAAGGAAATAAATTAGTTAAGTTAATCGCATGATTTACAGTCATATTTAGCTTGTTAAGGAAACTCGTAAGTGTACCTTTCATATTTTCATAATCAGAGTGCATGACACAGCAAAGCTTCCATAAAAATAAAGAAATGCTTGTCCGCCATCCAAATTTTGATTTTCCACGGTTTCGTGAAATCATTCGAGACAACTGCCAGGATAGTTCGTACAAAGGCCATGGCCGAATTCCTTCCCGTTTCTTGGTTCTCATCCTATCCTGGCTTTAATAACGATGACGTCGACAAGCCTTAAAACCCGACTCAAAGAAAGCATTTTTCATTTTAATTTACCAAAAGGACGTTTAACAGCAACGTAACCCGTAGTTATAATAATAATTTCGTGTGGTCTTTAAGAGTTTTTTACCGGCCGCGTAATGTGCCTCTATCGTAGCCGCCTAACCTACCCGGGTAATCCAACCGGGTATAGGGAACCTACAGTTTAACGTGGAATCCGAACCACGAAGCGTTCTCGCATCTTCACATTAATAAAGTAAAGCTTTGCCAAAAATTAAGGTCAGTTTTAAGGCCCGTAATAATTCCAGCCAAGATCTGAATTCTTCAGAACCTTAGTCACAGACCTTAGCCAACTGGGCCACCAGATCGCTCAATCTTATCTGTCTAACTGTTTTGGAAAGTAGGTGCAAATAGGTCTAACAATTCTAATTGTTTACTTTCCTTAAGGTACCGGTGTACATGTAGAATTACGTTCGACACTGGATATTTTCTCTTAAAATTACTAATTTACACCTCAACTCACAATTATCGGAACATGATTATTTCTGGATCGGGTTGTAAGTTTGTTAATGTGATTTTTGTTGTCCTATTTGTGAGTGGTTTTAGAAGTGGGAGTGAAATAAAGTCTAAAAGTTATGCGTAGTATGGTCAATTCAGGACGTCACAGTAGAGTTTTCAAATTTGGCTTATTATAACTCCCTCAGTCCAATAACGCGATTGGCTAAACTATAAGCTAATTCCCTTATAATCGATGGAATTTTGTTACTGTGCCAGCAGTACGAATCGCATTGTTCTAGAGTCATCAAAATTCTGTGACATACTGATTTTTTTTCCTTGAACACTTATTCCACTTTCTTTTTTTTTTTTTTAGTTTTTCTTCCTTTATTGCTTCCTCTATATACAAGTTAAGTACTAATGGGAATAAACTACAATTTTGTCTCACACCCTTTTTAACTTAGGCACGTGTCTCATGATACTCTCCTTTTACTGTAGCTACATGGTTCTTAAATGTATTATAAACTATTCTTCTATCTCCATATTGTAGACCTGATTTCTTTGAAATTTTGAACATCTTGTCCCACCTAACATTAAAAATGATAAGTTGTGAAACTTAAGACTTTGTTTATTGTAAAATGCAAAGATATAGTCTCATGATCTTTGATTCTAAAATTATTATTAGGGCAAGCGAAGTGAGCCCTTACACTAGGCGACGATTTGTGTACACCTTGTGGTACACGTTTTGGAAAAACTGCTGCACCTAAAGACGTGACATTGAACATACCAATTGAAAGTCAATTCTAGATGTGCCATCAATCATTATTTTTGCAAAAAACAAATAAATTATAATTATTTTTATTTGTGCATGCTGAGTAAGAGAAGTCTTCAGTGTGGAAATCGCTATCGTAGAACGAACATGTCTAAAAACATTACGCCACCTCTGCTTTCTTGCCCTAAAATAGTTCTGCCTGGTGGGCCTCCGTTTAAGAGAAATCGGGCATTAAAAAGTAAAATGCAAAGATATAGCCTGATGATCTTAAATTCTAAAATTAGTATTAAATAATTAACTTCTCCCCTAGTTTTTCTATTATTTTATTTCGTATTTCAACTGGGTACTTTGGTCCCTTTTAGATGCTGCTTAACTGGTGGCAACCAGTCCCTTGTGACTAGGGAATATTAGTAATTACTTCGGAGTGTGATCCGTGTCGAGTTAGCATGCACCCTCGCCGGGACTTGCTACTGCCGAGGGCCCAGCAGCACCGGCTGGCGCTGCAGCCTCGCTAGACCTTGCTGGTGACACGGCTCTCGCTATGGGCGTGTCGCTGTCCGAATTTCACGCCTGTCTGATTGCATAAATATGTATGGCGCCCCGGCAGCACACGACACGCCCACCAGGCGCGCGGACCAGCTTCCAGTGTCCGCCACACACAACCCCAGCCCGTGGAGTCTCTTGCCGTCATTCCCTTTCGGAGTCAACAGCGCTGGTAATTAGATGCTGGGAGTGCGGATACTCATTAAATAACAAGTCACCGTAAAATGGCCCACATCTGTGCCACACGATGATGTGGTTCAGTAATAGGCATCACTGCACAAAAAAGTAAAATTTTGTGCCCAGGGTAATAAGATTATTTACTTGGCAGTGGCACCAAAAATTTAACCCAACCCATGCTGGGTTTTTTGCAGCACCTGGATTGTGATGTTAACGGGTAGTGTTGCGTTGAAATCGTCCAATGCCCTACATAGACCTATAGATTAGGCGTTATAAACGCTCGTATACACTGATCAGCCAAAACATTATGACCACCTACTTATTGGGATGTTGGTCCATATTTGGAGAGCAATACAGCAGCGATAGGGCGTGGCATGGATTCTAATAGTCCTTGATATGTTTCCGGAGTTGTCTGGCACCAGATGTCTACGCACAGGTAGCGCAATTCCCTTAAGTAACGGGCCAGTGGTTTGTGGGCGCGGCGGCTGGGCACGAGCATCTCGGAAACGGCGAGGTTGGTCGGCTGTTCGTGTGCTACTGTAGTGAGTATCTATGCAGAGTGGTTGATGAACGGTGTAACCACGACTGGGCGACAAGGTGGTGGACGTCCACGCCTCGTCACATAACGAGAAGGTCGGAGGTTTGCCCGCTCTGTAAAGCGGGATAGGCGGCGATCTGTGGCAGATCTGACAGCAGAGTACAATACTGGTACAGGCACAAGTGTTTCTGAGCACACTCGCCGCGCCCACAACCCAGCGGCCCGTAATTTAAAGGAATTTCATGACCTCTGCGTAGACATCTGGTGCCAGACAATTCCTGAAACCTAACAAGGACTTTTCGAACCCATGCCACGCCAGATCGCTGCTGTATTTCCCTCCAAAGGTATTAATAAGCAGGTGGTCATAATGTTTTGGCTGATCAGTGTATATTGCACTTCATGTCGTCCATTGACCTGTTCAACCAAAGTTAACACGACGTTACTACTGCCACGGTTGTCCGCTCGTATAGAATGATCCTTAACGAGCTATAGTGCCATGCACGACTTTTCCCCTACTTGTCAATAAAAGTGCCGGCGTTTGGCGAACAGAGAAGGATTGTTAATATATTTTTTGAAATTCAGGAATGTTGCTTGAGAGAGTTATTGATAGACCGCATAATAATTTTCAGTTCATATGGAGAAATAAATGGCCCATCTTTCCTACTATTGGCTGTTTATAAGCTTATAAACGTCATTATGTAAAATTCGGCTGGACTTTAAATATCTTGTGACCGTAATATTCGTCAGCGTTCTTCATTCAGTGGTTAGTGGTGCATCGAAAGTTTGCAACTTCGATCTGCAGAGGATAAATCTAATTATCTAGGGGGAATGAGACAGAAGAGGATGAGTAATAGTATTAGTTTCCACTTCTAGTCAACAATCAAAAATGTTTATTGGTTTCAAGTCAATTAGTGTCAGATATATTCCCCTTCCTGGAACACAAAAGACACGCGGTGAAATTTTTACCCATTTCAGTGCCTCCAGATCTACCTACAGCTCTGTTCAGTGACTATCGACAGCTGAAGGAAAGTAGAGAAAATAACAATAATAGCTCTACAATTACTGAATTGATGCAAGTAATTAAGATTAAGACATCTGTCGCGTGACGAACCAGAAAGTAGACAACTTAACCCAGAAAGGGGTGCAGGATTTTTAGTCAGCATTCATAAGAATTTGGTTAGGAAAAAGAGAGCAATCAATTTAACTACGGTTAACTGGGTAAGTCCTTGGAATGAGTGCTAGATATAGTGGTTTATTTTTTTATTTTTTTGCCTTACGCCATTAGAGGCGGGATAGGACTGCGGAGAAGGAACTGGAAGGAATTCGGCCATGAACTTTTGAAGTCAGCATCCCGGCATTCGTCTACAGTGATTTGGGGAAACCATGGAGAACCCAAACCTGGATGCCCGGACGGGGATTCGAACCGGTGTCCTCTAGAATTCGAGGCCAGCACGTTAACCGCTCGCCAACCACGCACGGTTAGATGTAGTTAATTTTAGATTTATTGCAGAAAACTAGAGAAAAGACGCATAGTGCAATGTTGATACACTTCAAAATCGATGGTAATATGCCACACGTCTCAGAGATGCTCCTAGAGTGAACGAATGGTAGATAATTGATCCAAAATAGTAGCAGTCGCCTTCCTGAACCCGCGGAGGACGGAATAGTGATAGAGTTTGCCTAATACGGTGATTACCCCATGACTGATGAACTACAGTTCAAAAATACATTTCGAGAACTGACTCCAATGCTTTCTGTAAACTGGCTTCTCAGAAGCCTGGTTGTGGTGAAACGTTGCCTGTCATTGGCTGTGTAGACACGTCAATGTCATGTGCATGGATTCAGAATGCTTCTGCGTGTGCTTAAGCTTGTGTTGGTGTTCTCAGGGAAAACTGAAGTATGTTTTATCATTGTAGTTCAAATACACAGCGTTAGGATGCTTTATCCGGTCTTGGCTCAGGAAGAAAACTAATTATTCTTAATGCCACTAGTTGCAACGAAATAAAGATTTACAACACATCTATAAAACACTTATAGAATTGATAGCAGCATTTGCTCATACTTATCACAAGTATTACATTGGCCACCAAACGATTCAACCAATCATAATACCGGGTGATTATAATTAAACTTTCCGTATTTAACACGTTATAACACGGAAACTAATTACCGTACGAGTACCAAACTTGGTAGCATTAATGTCAAGGATATGGGGAAGAGAAACAATTCAAAATCAATTCAATTGAAAAACTTTTAATGTGCTGCTACGGTACATCATAACATTACATACCGGTACCATTACTGCTACAAAAGGGGCTCAATATGGAGCCCATAAGTGTACGAAAGAGTTTGAAAGCGCAGTATTGCATTCTGCACAGCAGAACGAAGCATGTCCGTAGGTATGCTGCCTACCTCTCTTGATATGCTGCGCTTCAGATCAGCACATGTGTGAATGTTCCCCTGGTAAATAATGTCCTTCAGGCATCCCCACAACCAGAAATCACAGGGAGAGAAGTCAGGTGATCATGCCGGTAAAGCATTTGGAAACGATCGGCTGATAATTCGATAGTTTCCGAATGTGTGAGAGACTGCGAATCACGATGACTGATCACGGCACCTGGTGGCCATATTTGGAACTGGATGGTGGTGCTATGACGCATGGAAATCATGCACCCCATACTCCGGACATTAATGCTACCAAGTTTGGTACTCGTATGGTAATTAGTTTCCCTGTTATAACGTGTTAAACAGGGAAAGTTTAATCATAACCACCTGGTACTTCTTCCGTTAGAAGCACCCAGATTTATTAATTAAATTTTGTGTTAAAAAAAAATCTCGCGTGAAATGATTATCTCAAAATTCTTTTGGCTTTTTAATGTTCAACTTTGCTTCTGGAAACATTCATTGATAGAAAATATGACATGATGACTTAAGTGAGGTTGTGACGAATACCTACAGGATTCAATAAAAGACAGTGGACTTTCGAAAGGAAAGCCTAAGAATCTGCGATAGGAGCCAAAAACAATTTCATTGATTGGCTTGTGGAGCGATAGGTTATTTAAAGACGGAGAAATAGTTGTTACGTGGGTGATATGGAAACAAAGAATCTATTGGCAAGTAGAAATAACACATTTTAAATCTACGTACTGGTCAAGGAAACGCGATCAGTCATTGCTGCAACAAATACCAGCGGCGGACGTTAATGAAAACTGCCAGTTTGGTAGTTTGTTCTCATTGAATCTGATATTGTTAACTTTAAGTAATAGTTGTCAGTAGCAGATTGTTACTTTAATTACGACTGAAACATCGAAGAGTTAAAACATAAAAATGAACCCACGACATTGCATAACATTATCTTTTATGAAACCAGCAATTCTATTACACAAATGTTAATCTTGGTCCGTTGAAAATGGTGTACCTGTGACAGTGATTCTAAGTACACCAAAATAAAAAAAAAAAGTTTTGTTTTTGTCTCATGACTGCAGAAATTACACGAACATATCAAAAAAGACTTCAACTTATTTTCATGAAACATCCAACACAAATAATGATGTAAACAATTATGCGTTTCGCTCATTGAAAATCAACTCATGAAATTGATATAATCCAAAAGCTGCCCCTGGATAGAGAAAGCATACGGACTCTGCTGGCTGCGATTTTGGAGGTTTTTCGCAGCCACTAAGGCAAATTCCCCGACGGTCTCCAATCACTAACTAATAAACTACACATTTCACAAACAAAAGATACGCTTATCACAAACAGAACATAGTAACAAGTTTCGCAGATAGATGGCAACACTCCACTGTTCCCTTAGTGCGTAGTTCGAATTAGCGATAGTAAAAAAATAGCTCCAAATTTGACCATGGCAAGGATTAGTAAAACTCATCAAAGGCAGCCGACCCCAAAATATTTGGAAAAGGTGCTGAAGAAGATGTTGATATACTTCAAAACTCCAACCACGCTGACGAAATCCCTTTTACATCATTCCCACATACACAAGCGTTTTTGCGTCAATAATCCAATTTTACGGCGATTTTAAAATTTAAATTATAATCTTAATTTAAATCTTTGCAAAAATAAAAGTAAATCAGACGTTGGTAGTAGTGGTTGAGGTGCTGGAACGAATACGATGCTATTTCAGTCATTATTTGATCAATTTCATTGCATTCCAGCGTGGAGCAAGCATTACTAAATACTAGAAAGCGTTGACCGTCACAAAGATAATGTATATAAAAGCCCTCTTCCGTTTTCAACTCAATGTTGATCGTACAGCTTGCAATGGTAGTAAACGGATGGTGAAGTATAAAATTAGATCCTGTTCGACAAAGATTTACAGCAACTATGAATATTACTAAAGTTTTATTACATTATGCAAATATCGTTAATATCGTTTATACTTCTGGCTTCAAATTCGGGAGGACGAGGGTTCAAATTCCAGTCCAGCAATCCAGATCTGCATTTTCCATCATTTCCTCAAATCACTCCAGGTGAATGCTGGGATGGTTACTTAAAAATGTCATTGCCAAATTCCTTCCCGATACTTATCTACACTATTTTCTCCCCTGTAACGACCTCTACGTCATCGAGGCATAAAGAAAATATATATATTCGTTTATGTTTCAACAACATAACAAGTTTTGGGACTCACTATAAACAAGCGTTTTTTCTGTTTTTGGTGTGGCAGAATATATGAATACAAGCTCTTTGTTTACGGCGTTCTACACTGAAAATCCAAATAAACTTCTACACCTGCCTAACATCGTGTAGGGCCCCGCGAGCACACAGAAGTGCCACAAAACGACGTAGAATGGACTCAACCAATGTCTGAAGTAGTGCTGGAGGGAATTGACATCTTGCGTCCTGCAGAGCTGTCCATAAATCCGTAAGAGTACGAGGAGGTCGAGATCTTTTCTGAACGGCACGTTGCAAGACATCCCAGATATGCTCAATAACGTTCATGTCTGGCCAGTGGAAGTGTTTAAACTCAGAAGAGTGTTTCTGGAACCATTCTGTAACAATTCTGGACATGTGAGGTGACGCATTGTCCTGCTGGAATTGCCCAAGTCTGTCGGAATGCACAATGCACATGAATGAATGCAGGTGATCAGCCAGGATGCGTACGTACGTATCACCTGTCAGAGTCGTGTCTAGACGTATCAGGGGTCCCATGTCACTCCAACTGCACACGCCCCACACCATTATAGAGCCTCCACCAGCTTGTACAGTCCCCTGCTGACATGCAGGGTCCATGAATTCTTGAGGTTGTCTCCATACCCGTACACGTCCATCCACTCAATACAATTGGAAACGAGTCTCGTCAGACCAGGCAACATGTTTACAATCATCAACAATCCAATGCCGGTGTTGACGGGACCAGATGAGGCGTAAAGCTTTGTGTCGTGCACTCAGCAAGAGTACACGAGTGGGCCTTCAGCTCCGAAAGCCCATATCGATGTTGTTTCGTTGAATGGTTCGGACGCTGACATTTGTTGATGGCTCAGAATTGAAATCCGCAGCAATTTGCGGAAGGGTTGCACTTCTGTCACGTAGAACGATTCTCTTCAGTCGTCGTTAGTTCCGTTCTTGCAGGATCTTCTTCCAGCCGCAGTGATGTCGGAGATTTTTTATTTTACAGGATTCCCGATATTAACAGTGCACCCGTGAAATGGGGAAAATCCCCACCTCATCGCTACCTCGGAGTTGCTGTGTCCCATCTCTCGTGTGCCGACTATAACACCACGTTCATACTCACTTAAATCGTGATAACCTGCCATTGTAGCAGCAGTAACCGATCTAACGCCTGCGCCAGACACCTGCTGTCTTATATAGGCGTTGCCGACCGCAGCGACGTAATCTGAGTTTTTACTTGTCTTTGTATACAGATGCCTATACCAGTTTCTTTGGCTCTTCGCTGTACATTATCTACAATGGAAACCCCATACACATAAAGTATGAATGGGAGACAAAATTTTCAACGTTATCACACATTTAGAAACAAACGCGTAACAAGAAAACCAGTTGTGGTAGTGATAAAACACAGAAACCTCTAACAAATAAAAAATTACGCAAAAAATGTTGTGTTATATATTCCATTAAAAACGTAATGTTTCGGTGGCGCTTTTTGACGAAAAGGATGATTCTTAAACCAACATTTACACAATTAGTAGATCAATGATCCCAGATGCATATATCGGTGTGAATGTAGATCGAGATGTGTCCCAGCAAGAAGTATTAAGGAACGACTGAACGATCCATTAATAGTGTCAAAGTGTTTGGTGGTAACCCGTGAAGGCAGACCCAGGTGGGTCGTGGCGTGCCGTCTGCGGTATTTAAATGACTTCATAATGCGGGTGGAAATGTCTTGGCGATCGTATCTGGTCGGCACGAGGCTGTTCCGTGACTGGTCGAGGCCCTCCATTCGTCTCCGCCGCGCGGCAGCGAGGAACTCCGAATAAAGCCGAACACCTCGGCCAGGAACCAAAAACGAAGACTTGGAGGAATGGCTGCAGTATTCCAATGGCTTAGGATGTCATCCAGTCTAACTGACACTTGTCGTTTTATTTGGGTATCTCTTCCCTACCGTACCAAATACATAAATTACAGTTATTACAAAATGAACTATGAGGAAGGTAAAAGGAGGCGAATATGTACAAGGAACTCGTGCAGATGTTTTTCATTCCAGTAACAGTTCCTACACCGCTACGAACCTGACAAATTTACAGCAATGGCAGTTAGCAAATTGCTTGATCCCTCTCGTTCCCGTTTTAATCTTCTGTCTGTTGCGCCTAATTTCAGATCTCTGTCTAGATCCTCCTATTTGGTCATCCTAGCCTTCTCGTCCTAATGCTATATGTAAATACGTATACATTTCTAGTCTCTCATGAGGTGATTGAGTCGTTTTTTTTTTCCCGGTGTATTCTCTCATAGTCTGTGACGTAAATGTGTGTATAAGCTCTATGAAAAATTAAGTATAAATTTTGTATCTGAGGATTCACGACCGGAGTATATTGTTTACTTGATATAAGAATAAATATTGTCAGTGATGGAGCAACTCGGCTGTGTGGAAAGCAGCAGGAAGTCTAATTCTACATGTTGAGATGTAATACATTTAAAAAATGCAGATGAGGTTTTTTCAAACTTCTTTGCATAATTTCTTTGAAAACAATATTAGCAGTTATAATTTTACCTTTTACTTTTTGATCGTATGTGTCTGATATTAATTGAATTTACGAACGTGTGACAAGGCACGTACAGGTGTCCATACGGAAAAGCAATCCTGCGCTTTGAAGCGTCTGATCTTATGCTTTATTAAAGGCCATCGCGAAGTTTACTTTTATTGAGAACTAGCTGACACCCGTGACTTCGTACGAGTGGAATAAAATTTCTTTGCGAGAATTGAATATAGAAAGTTGTTGGTAACGAAGGATTGGTCAGAGTCGGCATAGTATGGTAGGAAAGCCATCATTATATCATTCTACCATCGAACGTGTCTCTTGAAGAGAATCAATTTCCAACATAATTAAAAACAGAAAAACAAACAAAGGTGAGGGGATGTGGGGGAGGGGGGGTGTTAAATAAGTGCAGCTTTATTTCAGCTATGATCTTTTCTTCTTTCTTCAGCATGAGAATCCGATTCTAACTTAGCTGCTCGTGCTCTGCTAGAGCTACAACTTAGGCCAGTTTACGCCCGCAAGGCATGTCAAAAAAGAAGACAAAATAAACTGGTGTCAGAAACATTTAAGCAGACACAAAGTAAAAGGACAGAGAAAATCGACATCTACACTAAATAATACGTTTTTTCTCTAAACGAAATTTATTAACAAATTATACACTAACATAATGCGCGAGAAGCATAGCATGAGCAAGCGACATAACATTACAGACTAACACACACATCCGTCCCTCTGTCACCATTCGATAAGTTCTCAAAATTTCGTCACTACAACAGTTAATCAAGCCGGAAAAAAAATGTCCTGTGCCCTCCCTACAGATTTTCATGTCAAATTCCGTCAATATCGGTATAAGCATTTAGTCGTCCAAATGTAACAAAAGACAGAGACTTACTTCCGCATTTATAGCATTATTACTGCTGATCACATACACACTGACTGTGAATCACCCCTGAGGGGTCGATATAACGTAAAAAAACTGTACACCTACAGCATTGCAAGACTACCTACGATTTGTCTCACATTGCAAGACTACCTACGATTTGTCTCACATTGCAACCTAACTTTGTGATTTCTTCAGTTTAACATTCAATCCGAATAACCAACGGCTCAGGCGTGACTTTTACGATCAAAAAAAATTTAAATCTTAGCTCCCACGGAGATTTCAACCGGAGACCAAGACCCAAACATCAGCAAGCAAGCGCTTTTACCACTGAGCTACCTGACCGCTACACGAAAAAACTGTACAGAGACCTCCACATCCAACGCGGCTATCTATCACCGTTCAGTAATTTTTCAAAATTATAAGACAATATGTATTATTTATACAGATAATTTTTCAACCAAATATAGACAGTATTTATCTCCTTGATTCAAATGATAAGTGTGTAAAGTTTCATCGAGATCGGATGAAAACTGTGGATTTGTATGGAGCACAAACAAACAAACATACATACATTCATCTTTATATATATAGATTGTTTTCTTATCATTTAGAAAGGCACTGTTGGATCAGAAAGTGTGAGGTTAATGTGAAGTATGAGCATAGTTTTATCAGACTGAATGAATTGAGCACTGATGATGAGCACTAAATGAATTACCACTAATCTTGCACCGTTAATGAATCCCTGATTAGTATCAAGATTTCTATTTAACATAATAATAACATTTTTCATTAAAATCAATTTATGAAATGGTAAACAGGGCAATCTCGGAAATGGCTCTAGCGATTAGGGTTAAATTTCATATGTAGGTTGGTTTTCAAGTTTTTAACACGATTTTACCCCAAAAGAGAGCAAATCTCGTATTTCGTGTCTCAGAAACGGTTCGTAACTCATCTCGTAGATGTTTCCAGTAAACCTAACGATATTTGTACTGTTCAAAATGCCTAGGAAACCTTGAAAAAAGAAACGTTTAAATTTAATCAAAATACACGCAAAATATTATATGTTGAACGTAAATCGAAATATGCCGAGCAAAGATCGGTCAACCAAGTACTAAATATTTATTAAAGGAACTGTGTGAATAAATTCAGTGGAATTTCGTTCGGAATCACGTTTTTTATTTATACAGATAACAATAACAAATCTCACTTGTTTGAAAGTATAAACCATTAACAATTTTCATTTAAAACAAAATTGAGCAGTCAGCTAGCATGTGTTCCAAATGAAATTGGGCCATACTCGTTCAAAACACGCTGTTACCCCGACATGCTAAAAATTTAGGTATATCGTCAGAAGTTGTCTGGTAACTTTCGGCTGCTAATTAATCCACACTAATTGAGTTGTTAGTTCACGCGTGAGTGATGATATTAGGGAAATTAGATGATGCTTATATGAATTCTTTAATTGGACTGGAATACACAGAGTTAATTTTGGTGCAAAGTACCCTCTGCCACACACAACTCCGTGAATTCCAGAGTATACGTGTAGAAGTAGATGGTTCGAGAATTCTATCACCATTACCCTTGATACTTTAATAAATTAGTACCGGTAAAAATATTAATGGAGACAAATTACACAAAGCTAGGTCAGTGGCTTTTGCACAAATTGATAATATAAACTTAGGCAGTTTTCAACATGGGCTAAATTTCGTGGCCAGCTGCCAGCTGTCCTCACGGAACACACAGCCAACTCTTCCACCCCTTGTGCAGAGTGTTCCACTTTCTCAACTCTCTACTCTTGAGGGCCCGCTGAGGTGGACACACAGCACCTCCGCAAGCTGAAAACCGGATTGCCAGCCAGGACCGCAGGGTAAATATGTGTAATGAATGTTTGCTTTCAAGAGGCAGCCGGCGCGGTCCTGTATGCATATTCCGAGCCCTTATTGCCATTATTCTGATTACGGTCTCATCAGCAATTTAAATATCCTTTGATGTAGCATTAGGTGGGGATGGAATTCCATGTCAGGCAGCGGTACCTTGCACTGTACCTGTGCCTGCCTCTCCACTTCGTTAACATAACTTGAGCGGCCTGACCAACAAAATAAAAAGTCAAAGTGCTGGGGGAAGTTCGGCAGTACCGATAATGGTAACGAGCCCACAAACAAAATTCCAGTCAACTGCCAAAGGAGCATTCAGCATGCTGAACTAACTGAGAGTCAACATTCTATCGTTTTTGAAATGTTGCCTCTGTGCATTCCATTAATTAAGTCGCAGAGCTGTTGTAACCTTCCTCTTTCACAGTGTCTTTTTGAAGTAACATTCTGTTATATGTGGCTAGATCAGTGGTTCCCAGTTGTACATGTACCCCAGGGTACGTGAGGCTGTAATAGAATAGAATGGTCTTATTTTAATTAATTATTAATTAATACTGATATTATTGAATATTCAATTAATTGAGGAATGAATCTATAAAGCATAGCTGTACAGCTAGACATGGATCATAACGTGATCAATCTATATATATAAAGATGAATGTATGTTTATTTGTTCTTCATACAAATCCACAATTTTCATCCGATCTCGATGAAATTTTGCACACTTATCCTTTGCAAAAAGGAAAAAAATTCCTGTCTACATTTAGTTGAAAAATTATCTGTATAAATAATACATGTTGTGTTATAATTACGAAAAAATACTGAACGGTGATAGGCAGACGCGGTGGATGTGTAAGTCTCTCTACTTCCTGCCCATACACCGGTCAGGTGGCTCAGTGGTTAAAGCGCTTGCTTACTGACATTTGGATCGTGGTCTGAGGTTCAAACATCCATGGAGGCAAAGATTTTGAAAAAAGAATTTTTGATCGTAAGAGTCACGCCTGGACTGTCGGTTATTCGGATTGAATGTTAAACTGTAGATATCACAAATTTAGGGGTGCACTGCGAAACAAATCGTAGGTAGTCTCGCAATGCTGTAGGCACACTTTTACGTTATATTGATCCCTCAGGAGTTATTAGCAATCAGTGTGTGTGTTATCTGCAGTAATAATACTATAAATGCGGAAGTAAGTCTGTATTTATTACGTTTTGACGACTAAATGCCTATACCGATATCGACGGAATTTGACAAGAAAATCTGTAGGGAGGGCACAGAACAGTTTTTTTTTTCGGTAGGCTATCATTAACAGTTGTAGTCACGAAATTTTGAGAACTAATAGAATGGTGACAGAGAGACGGATGTGTGTGTTAATCTATAATGTTACGTCGGTTGCACATTTTGTTAATGTATAATTTGTTAATAAATTTCGTGTAGAGAAAAAAACGTATTATTTAGTATAAATGTAGATTTTCTGTGTCCTATTACTTTGTGTCTGCTTAAATGTTTCTGGCACCAGTTTATTTTGCCTTCTTTCTTGACATACCTTGCCGGCGTAAACTGGGATAAGGTGTAGCTCTATCAGAGCACGAGCAGCTAAAGTTATTATAACCCAATAATTGGATGCTCATGCTAAAGAAAGAAGAAAAGACCAAGCTGAAATTAAGCTGCCCTTAGTTAACACCAACCCCCACATCCCCTCACCTTCGTTTGTTTTTCTGTTTTTAAATATGATGGAAATTGATTCTCTTCAAGAGATAGGTTCGACGGTAGAATGGATTTCCTGTCATACTATGCCAAATCGGCACCAATTGGGACCAATCCTTCGTTACCAACATCTTTCTATATTCAATTCTGTCAAGGAAATTCTTAATTCACGCGTACGAATTCGCGGGTATCAGTTAGTTTATTTCATAAAGGAACATATAATCAACAGACAAAAGTGTACTTAATGTTAGGTATATTCATGAATAATCAAAAATTCCAAATCAGTACCTTGTCCTACAACAGAGGTCGTAAAATACTAAAAATCTAATTAAACATTATATTTTGATTTTAACATGACTTTACAAAAGTTGATCATCACCAGATAGAAATGAAAGGACATTAAAGGTATCCAAGAATAATTTTAGAGTGCAAGTAGACACACAGAGTTATTGAGTTCGCCGTACATTACTTTAATTCAAAAGTGTGAGCACTATCATTCATTCTCGCTAGTAAAAGTTTGCTCTCGGCAGTAAGTATCTTAGCTCAGTCTTACAAGTCGGTAGAGGAAGGGATTCCATACTCAAAGCGTTACAGGGTGCAGTGACTTGAGCTAAACACTGTGTGTGGCAAACAATGAAGCACTTTACTGTTTTGATTGCAGCACAGCTCGTCAGCAGAGCAACGACTCTTCTGATATTGGTCAGTCCGCACAACTTAATGTGGGCTACAAAAGGTTCAACTTGAAATCTGATAGTTAGACCTACTACCAGTCCCTGAGCGCACGCTATGATGGTTGGAATCATAAGACCTCGTCTCCCACGTTGATAAATCGCTTCTCCTCACTCTCTCTCTCTCTCCAGCGTCCTCTTCAACTACCTATCGTAGCATTTCCGGAAACATATGAGAACATAATTTCAATAACAGTAATAACATGTTCTAAATCAAGCTTCCTATTGGGTAACACCCTCGCACTCATCCATGTGACCAAACTTTCCAGATTTTCTGTTCAGAAATTGGACAGTATTGTTCGACTTGGATCGAGATTTAATCGCGCATCTTCAGCCCGGAATTTCCCGCCTCGCTAGCAGAAAGTAGCAGTGATTTTCATGGGTCAACCGCTGCCGCAATCCGGCAGTAAATCTTTAGTAATTGGCGTGTTCACTCGGGCGTAATACCTGCCGAGGATCACCTTAGTGTTTACGGCTATCCATTCACTATCCTCAAAAAAACTTTTGTGTATGTGGGAGTCTTCCTATTGTTAGCAGGATGGCAGCCGTTTATGGTCCGCCCACCTTCCCCAAGGGTTTGGAGAGAGCCGTTTTGCGACTGCAACTCTAGAGGCTCAATATCTGCGCATTTGTCGCGCGTACTAATAATATTAAAACTTATTGTAATGCAATTACCATGTGTTTTACTCGTTGTATCGGTACTCACATTACAAGGTTGCTACAAGAGGTACCCGTGGTAATTAAACTCTTTCTTAAGGTAATCCATAAGATAACTGAAAAAACAATTACGCAAGCATTAGAGGAAATGAACCAAATTCCGATCCCCGTTTCTTTTTTACTTGAGTTAATTTTCTTGGATTTTAATGGAATGCGTTCTTTGGAAAAGTTCCCACACTAATAAGTTCTTTAACTAACGACAAAAATCAACACTTATCTCAGAAACATTTTCTGTTTTTGTTTTGACCATCTGAAACATCATTTACAAACACTTTAACAAATTGACGAAATTTTAATATGAATTATAGGGGTTCCGACTTAGGGAACGCCGAAAGATCCTACTCAGTACGTCTCTGACTTTCCATTTCATGTACTTAAAAATAAGGTTGGATAAATATCAAAGTAAACAAATGACACAATGAAATAGAATAGTGTTTGCCAAAGACAAAATAGTGAATAGATTGTTAGTTTCTCCCTTTGGAACACTATAAAAACACTGTGTAATGCACCTCTGAAAAAACTTTCACTCTTAGTAAAAGCACTAATACCGTAACTGGCGGGCCACATGTCTCTGCCCAGCACTGCAAACTTGAAAACACATTTCAATTGGTATCTACAAGTTGAAATATATGCTGCTAAAATGCAGTACCATCCAAGCAAAACAAGGCGGGGTCAGACTTAGTAACCCGGTTTCGAGTTTGGTTACTTTCCTTTACTATCACCAGAAAATATTTTAAAACAACAAAAGTTTGCGTGTATGAATTATATTTGTGTAATCCCGTAGTTCACTAAAAGACGCTTATCATCTTAAAAAAGCAGCAGTAGCATTTTCTACTACCATTTTGCACGATGTACCTTTGCGAGAGTGGATTTTCGGGAACGACAAACTCGAAAACCAAACATGGTCCCCGACTTCAACTGGAAAAGGGTTTATAGTTGAAGCTCAGTAAACAGCAATCAAATTCCTCATATTTGTGAAAACAGAAACGTAACATTTATCTCACTAATCTTAAATAATCATTCGTGATTTTCATTAATATTAGAATTGTTATAATAACGCTTTTGGACGTTTGTTGATGTTTGAGACGTTTAGCATTGGATTAGAATTTATGAACCTCGAAAAACTGGTTTCATTTTTATTTATGATTTCACCCATAAGGGATACGCGAGGTTGAGCACTTTTTTGAAGTATTACACGAGATAAACTACTTGGGAAACACTGAGCTAAATGAATAAAACATTTGTAGCTATTCCAATAGTCTAGTCGTATAGTTGCCCCAATACTACTATAACAGGTGCGTCTGTAGATTCCACTCTTTGCTGAACGGGAATTTGATTTGTCTCGTCGAGTTACATAAGAATCCTGAAATGCAGACAGTAATACTGGAAAATTGTAAGCCACATTGCTAAACTGGTAGTTTTTAGAGTGCTAATGACCACGCTGTCAACGCACCCCTAAGCCCCAATGACAACAACAAATACTACATAAGAACCCTTCATCAAATTGCGATGCCACGGTTATTGTAGAATCCCCGTTATGCTAATAACAGGTTAATAATTTCATAACCCCAAACAAAGGCTTTTTTCAACAAAAAAAAATTATCCATCCATTTGCCGTCTGCATGGAACTTTATTAAAATAGCTTCGAGACAAAGAACACTACAACAATATTTGCGTCATTCTTCATCATCAAGGACGCTCGTTTGTTAATCACGGAATAAAGAAAAGGCTTCCTGGAGAAAAGTAATTACAAACGAAAAGAGCTCATTTTTTATCATGAGCTGGAAATCAAGTCGACACAGCGGAATCCTGGGAAACCATTATTCCAGCTGCCGCCGCCCGGCTCATATTTCATCTGCTAAGTATTTAACTCTCCCACAAAACCAATATTAAAAGCGCTGAGGGGCAGCAAACAGAGAAACCACAGCGCAATACGTGTAGTTTTAATTTCTTCCGGCGAGCCCGCTGCCCGTAATAGGTTGGCTCTGCAGCAGAATGCCATAAATTAAAAACAAAGTCGCAACCGCTGTATTTCGCCCGGCAAAAATTCTGGGACCTGACATTCTCTTACAGAAACTCATTTATTATATTTATGTACAGACAGTTGCTAACCTAACCCTGACCAATTTACTCACTGTTATGTAAATTAACGAAAGCTTGGTTTATACATTTCTTAGGAAGGGAGGTAGTGTTATAATTGGTTTATCACACTAGGCCACTGTGACAAATTTACAGAGCATCTAAGGATTATATTTCTATTTTATCAGGAATTTTCTGGCTGAATTTAACTCAGTTTCTTTAATCTATAACGAATTTGACTACACCTGCAATGTTGTAGCGGGTGCTTGGTTGGGTGAGAGGAAGGGTTAAAACTTTCTTACTCCTCTTTTTAATGTCAAATTAAAACCCTATACTGCTAATTTATTTAGTATTCCTACTGGCGTACAACAGGCTGAGATTTATTTAATTTTAATATTAACACATGGAATCTCAAACTATGAACATGTAGAGCCTCGCCTTACAAATGCCAACATTAATAATCAATAACAAAATCTAAGCACTACCACATTACTAATTGATCATCAAACAAATTCCCAACATTAATAAACAAACAAGAAAGCTTCAAACTTGGTTTTAATGGAAAGTTCCCTTGATAACAATCTGGAACCAAAAATAAAATATAATACTAACTTGAAATTGCATTAGATTTCAAATGCCGGGCGCCAGGATAATTTAAATTATCCACCAAATGTTGTTATAGCAAAGTCTGTCCCAACTAGCTCAATATTTGCCGGAGCGAGAACTCCTAATCATTCAAAGGTCATTACTGGGTTGTGCCCAATGACTCAATGTAAGTACCACACTGCACTGTTCATAGGATTATTACCGTGATGGCGATGGGCCTCCGTCGACGGTGAAGATATTATAGCACATTAGCTGTAGGGGCATGGCACCACGTCCTTCAAGCAACGTACTCAATGGTTACCACAGTACGCTTCTTTCGAACCCTCGGGTTCGATGCCAAGGCAGAACAATCTTCCAATCTTTGGAAGTCCCTCTCTCGCGTCCGAAGTCCAAGTTTCTCCCCGTCGCTCGTGCTAGCCACGCCTCTCCCAGGGCGCAATTTTAACATAGAGAGAAATTCATGGAAATTAGAATTACGCAGAGAATAGTCCGCCGTTGATTGGATCCACTATTAGGCTCCTCCTACCAAGTAATGACGACCGGCCAACATTGCCTTTTTAGAGATTCGTGCGAACTCGGACATATTGGCCAAATGTGACCTCCAAAGCGTCCGCATGAGTACAGGAGGTCCCCGAACGTCCGTTCACCCCGGTCGGGTATTTTCCCGGAGCTCAGGGGTTATACGCCTGACAAGATCCGGTAGGTAAGGTAGCTGTCTCTCCAGTGTATGCCTGGCTGTCACCTACCTGGCGGGCCTACCTGACGCGACTCCTTGGCGCGGCTATTTGGGAGGTCCAGGAAATATTGGTAAGCCTCTCTGATAATTCCTTTCAGTATTCTTTTTATGTGTTGAATATAAAATTTCAGTAATGACCTATTTTCGTCATTCCGTTACAATGTATAACGACGTTAACAATCTTCCTGCTGTATCACTGGACGTTTGTGGAAATTACCGCAGTATGTAGTCAGCAACTGATACGATAAAGCAGCTGGTAAAATTTTCTTTTGTAGATTGTAGAGTCAGGAGTAGTCAAGTGTAATGATGAATAATTTATCAAAAATACTGAAAGAATTTAAAATTAAAATTCATATAAGGAAAAAGTATGCGGGTGCAAGAAAGGAGGAAAACCAGGTGTGTAGGAAAATTGCCACCAGAGCGTGCGCTACATAGCAATCAAATTAAATTAAATCATATTCAAATGAAGCGATCCTTAGTTTAACAAGCATCCGATGGGTTTAGGAATGATTCGGATCCCAGAATGTCAAGTAAACTCCCAGAATAGATGCTATTTGAATTGGAGATTCTATGTAAATCCTCCATTACTATGTCTCTCAAAACAAGACAGGAAAGAAGAGCAGACGATCTCCTGCCAGAACACTTATGTGCGAATCGTTGAAGACGTTACAAATGGTCTCTGATTCGTAATAAAGCTCAGGAAATAAGTTAGACGCTTATTTTAACGCAATATTTAACATGAATTGAAACTCTGGCTTTGAAACTTTCGCCGAAGCAAATTTCGAAAATTGTATTTGTGAGATATAATACAGATCATGCAGTACAAATAGCAATTTGTGACATTACTTATATATAAGGTAATCTGGTCACTTGTAACCAACTTGCAACTCATATTCAGGTTTCCATGCATGCTTTACTATCTGCTGTTTTGCGAATTGACCACATCTGAACACTATTACTAAAAAAAAAGAGAACAGTGGAGTCAAAACACGAAACATTTAGATATAATCAGAGCCTGCAACAAATATATGTATATATCACGCGATTCGTCATTTTTAACAACATACTTATTATCCAAAATAGTTAAAATCATTTATTTAATTATTTTAACTCCAAAAAGATCGTACAGTGATCTGAAGGATTACGACACTGTAAATATTGAAAACAATTCTGATCAGTAATTTCGCAAATAAATGTATAAGAATAATATGACATTAATATTAATAGTCATTAATACTGAGAATGATTAATAGATTTTCGGGGTATGCCACGTTATTTATTTCATAATGTGTGTTTTCGGATGCAATCCTATAGCCTTCGCCAGACATACTGTTTGTGTTGATATAGCAAAGGCCGCTATCTTCGTTGACGTTGTTGGTATTCTTTAAAATTTCTCCAGCCGAAAGTTCAGATTATGAAATAAACAACGCAGCATACCACGAAAATCTATTAATCATTACAAGGACGGCCGCCAAACTTTAGAAATCATTTAATACTGAGAAGTTAAAGTGTATAGTATTAAATAGAGAAAGTGAAAAAATACAATCTGTATGTAGGTAATGAAGTAGCAGGTGAAAGTCTTCATGTATCTTGGCTCCCTAGTGCAGGCAGATGTGAATTGTGTGCAGGAAAGAATTTTTCAACAAGAAAAAACTATTATGTGGCCTCCTGGTCAAAGAGTTAATGAAAACATTGATTAAACGCTTCATTTAGTCTGTAGAGGTTGATGCTACACAGTAGAGACTTTGTAGAAACAAGAGGAAAACATATTAGATGATTTTGAAATATGATTGTGGTGAAGGAATAAAGTAAATAATGAGGAGATTATATGAGAGTTGGTGACAGTAGAAATATTTTGAAGACTATCAGAAATATCAGAGTATTATTTTGGATTTTTTAAAGGTACCGTAAATAGAAAAACAAAGAGAGAACATCGAAGATACCGGATGGTGGATGATATTAAAGAGCATATCACTAGTATTATGGGAATAGTGTAAACTAGCTGTGAGTGGGGAAGACTTAGAGAAGAAATGCCGTTTTGAGACCTGCCTAAAGGCAAAATACTTATTCTTATGGTGTTCGGCGTCTGACACGGAATTAGCTTGTAATGTATCGTGTGATACGTTTCATTTGAAAATACATTAGTAAGTGAAAAGAATACGTGCAGCCTCAGCGAAGGGGACGATTTTACAAAACTTCCCGTGCATGCCAATAGATGACACCAGTAACTGCGTCACGTGATTTGGAACAGTTCGTGTCGAGAATGATTGGACCAATAAACTTGCGGCATGTATTCATTTTGTGTTAATGTGGTTTCGCTTTTGCATTTTTTTTTCGTGTGTATCCATGGAGAGAGATGCAGTGTGAAGACGCTGTTGGCATTGCGTGGAATCGTAGTAGATCGTAGTGTGACTATTATGTGCTGCCATCAACTGCATGTGTAACGCCCTTGAGAGAAGATTCTATCGACAGCTCGCCACTGGACTTGGAAGTGCAGCCATCTTTCCACCGCAACAATAACGGTGCCATACTCGAATAAACTCTTCACATAAAGTGTAGTGCTGAGTGCATGACAGTAATGTGAATTTCTTTGTATTAACTTTCTTTGTAAACAAATCTGAGACTCATGTAAACGTAGATGCAGCGGTTTTGTAATTATACAAAAGAAATCCCACTCCATCCCTTAATCAATTATTCAAATAACTATATAATTTTGATAATAAATTATACAAAGTTTTAATTACAATCAAATTTAAAGAATAAAGAAGGGTACACCTTGAAGCGTTCCTCTGTTCGGGACGCTTCATATTTATTAATCAAATATAACTATTGCACGTGGTTCAGTGTGAAACTACATAATGACTTGATAACATGGGTGACGCAGTGAATGGATACTTTACGAAGAGTGTTGCAGCACCGGGGATAATGAATCGGTTCTCTGTTCGGGACGTTTCATATTCATTAATAAAACATAGCTAAGAGCCTCATGGATAATGTATTTCGCCAAGTATGCTGGACGCTGTTAGGAGCTGTCGTCACCTCAGTCATGCGGCTGGGTGGAAGGACACGCCACCCTTCTGACTGGGGCAAGAGTGCGTTGAACGAAGAATAACGAACGGTACGTGATTGACAGCGGGAACACAGTGCGACAAATAATTTGTGTGTGTGTGTGAGAGAGAGAGAGGATCGGACGACGCTACACTTCCCATAGAAGCCCGCAATCATGCGGTAATTACAAAGAACTTATATCCACAAGGACAAACTGAGTCACAATATGGTGCATTGAACCCGTAAGCGAAAACTTGTGATTCACATCACAGCGAAATAACTAGTACTCTCTGATTGTTAGTTGCAGTTTTTTTATATGGTTTGCCACATCATTGTTCATTTAATCATTTTTTGTTGATATTCCTTATACGTGTTTTAAACAATCGAATTCACCTTTGCTTGTTTTCTAATGTTAAAAAATGTGAGTGTCAATGCCTCAAAAGCAATTTTAATTTTTTTTTATTGATGATTGTAACTCAAATGAAACTGGTACACCACAACCTAACTACTACGCTTCTGGTGGCTTCCATCGTCTGCTCTTGCTGGCTGGATTGGAGAGGTGGAGGTGCACACTTCCTGACCACTAAAGTGTGTACCAAGATTCCAGGTTAAATCTGAAACCTCTCCAGAATACGTATAAAGTGACGCCATACGTCGACCATCGGAATGGGACGTTGAGATAGATTTCCCTCGTGGTGTCTTTCCGAAGAAAACGTCCTAATTAGCTACCATCATATTCCATCCATTCATAGCGCAAACAACACACTACACTGAACATAAATACATTAAACTCATCCACACAACAGTAACACTGACAAAACGACAAATTTCCAAAGACACTACCTTGAAGGAGTTATTCCCTCCGACGCTTGGTTACCGAGTATGGCTTGCATTATAAAAGGAAAATAAAGCCTGAATGTGGTAACAAACAGGTGTACCAGCCAGCAGGACTCGCACAGTGGCGGCATAATGAAAATACATTTTTCTGTATTTGACGGCGGCGCCGCCCGCGGCCATTCGAGCGCTCACGGACATTGTTTGATATTAATCGCAGTAGCAGCGCCACTTGCCAGTCGGCAATCAATCTGCATTGCCGCACCTCCCGCGGCCAGACAGGAACAAAACGCCCCCCACCCAGTTTGAAATATTCATAATACGAATCGAGCAGAGCCGTCACGGTGGACGCACCGGACATTTGCATATATCCATTACAGAGGGAGCGAGCCCGCGACAGCTGTCGCGGCAACAATCTGCCCAACAATGACAACCTGCAGCAGGAAGGAAGCCGCCGCTGATGGATTTGACGCGGCACCCGCCAACAATGGCGGGCGTTACGTCCTAGCATTTTTCTGCCGCGACCGCGGTGGCGATAATACCTGCAGCGGACGGAGACAATATTAATTGCGTGCGCCGGGCGACGATTGTTTGTCGGCAGTGGGGCGGCAACGGCAAAGCGCGTCCAGCTCCGCTCTGCGCATGTTTGCCTTCCCCCAGCACGGGGCGGCTGAAGTGGGCAAACACGGGTGATGTACAGGAAACACTCACCCAGTGTCAACTGCGCTGATAGTCAATTGTCGGGTTCAACGTCCCCTCGGCGTCACAGGTGAAACAACGACATGCTAGTCTGCGGAGCGTGGAGGAGTCAGTGAGTACAGTGGACTATGCGCTAGATATTCAGATGAAATTAAAGAGGGACGTCAAGCTGATAGTGCAATAAGGGAACTCTCCAGAAGTATCTATGTTCTGTAACGTGATACACGCTATGACGTCACGCTTTCGCCTTCGCTGCCCAACTTAAAATGACTAGAGATGTGGTTCTAAGTTATGCGCATTATTTAATATCAATACTATCTCGCTAAGCATCCACGAGTAAATGAGCTGCCAGCGCACTAAAAGAAAAGTATATCTAATATATAAAAATCAATGTTTGTTGGTTGGTTTGTTTGTTTGTTTGTTTGTTGATTTGTTCGTCTTCTATGGGTTTCTGTACCATTCATCCGATTTCGATGAAACTTTGGTGAGTTATTGTGTGCATTCCTTGAAAGGTTTCTGACCAAGAAAAAAATCCAAAAAAATAACCAGCACCTCTTCCCCTACACACCCCTCATTTTTTACGAATGATCTTTGAGTAAACCCACAGTTTTTGACCGATTTCTATGAAATTTTGCAAAAAAAAAAATAATAATAATACTGTCTACAGTTTTTTTGCAAAACACATTCCTCTCCGCAATTAAAACCACCACATAATTTTTGCCAACGTTCTTCATACAAACCTACAATTTTCATCCGATTTTGATAGAACTTAGCACACGTATACTTCAAATCAAGGCGGTTTGATAGCTCATTGGTTAAAGCGCTTGCTTCTCGATCATTCTGTCTCCGGGTGCGGGCTCAAATCCCAGTAAGGAATTTTTAAGAGATGTATTTTATCATTTGGGCTACGCCGGGAAGTTCCGTGGTTCGGAATCCACACTAAACTGTAGGTCCCAGAAAAAAGTAACTAGCCGTCCTGGCTCTGACCCAAAGCTTGGTACACCACCTTCAGGAGGATTGAATCAATCTTAGGGTTGTGGAATAAGTTAGCATTTTACTTTAAAACAAAGATAAAAACACTGCCTATTTCGTTTGTAAAAACCCAACCACTTTATCCCCCTCCCATTGTTCATTTTTGGCAATATTATTTACAGAAACCCACATCTTTTATCTGATATCGACAGAACATTCCACAAGTATACTTTAAACTTCATTTGCTTTATAAACCTCACCCCTCTTTTCTTGTACCTCCACGCCTTAATTTTTGCCAACGATGGTTGTACAAATCGACCTTTTTTCAGTTTTAAAGGTACAAAGCACAAATATGTAATAAAATATAGTGATCTGATAGCTCATTGGTGAAAGCACTTACTTTCGAAAGTTTCAGAATACGTTCCCAGGTTGAAATCCCGATGGGAGCATGAACTTTGATCACAAGAGCTTTTCCAGGTCAGTAGTTTGTATTTCACGTTGAACTATAGGTCCGAGAGGAAAGGAACTGGTCTTCCTGCCTCTGACAAAAGGCTTAGTACACTTCCTTCGGTAGGATTCAACCAACTTTCGGGTTTGTACTGAGTTAATTTGTTTATTTTTTCACTTTAAAACAAAAAGAAAAGTACTGTCTCTTTTTGGTTTGCAAAATACCGCCCCTCTACACCTTTACACCACCCTCTTAATTTATGGCAATATTATTCAAACAAGCAGACTGTTTTTATTCGATTTTGGTGGAACTCTGCATATGTATACTTTAAAACAAAACCGAGCGGGGGCGGTGTAACGGTTAGCGTTCTCGCCTCGCATTCGGGAGGACGGCGGTTCGAATCCCCGTCCGGGCATCCAGATTTGGGTTTTCCATGGTTTCCCCAAATCACTCCAGGCAAATGCCGGGATGCTTCCTTCAAAAGGCCATGGCCGAATTCCTTCCCATTCCTTGCCCCCATCCTTGCCCCCCTTCCTTGCCCCCCATCCTTTCCCGTCTCTAAAGACCTTGATGTTAAAAAGAGACGTAAAGTAGTAACAAAAAAACAAAACAAAAAATTAGAACAAACAGAAAAATGCTGTTTACGTTTTCTGCCGAATCCTAACCCCACTCCCCTTCTACCCCTCTTTAATTTTTTCAACGTGTTTTCATGCAAAATCATAGTTTTTATCCGATTCTGATAGTACTTAGCACATTATGCTTAAAACAGAGTGGTCTGATAAGTCAGTGGTTAAGGCTCTTGCTTTCAATAGTTTCTTGGTCCGATTTGGGGTTCAAATTCTTGTGAAAGAAGGAATTTTTAGGAGCTGTATATGATCAGTGCTTCGGCAGAAGACGAAAGACAAAAAGAATTGTATATCCCAAAGCACTAGAATAAAGTTTTTCAATTTTAATTTAATGATTAAAATTCAATGTCTTTCATTTATTTTGTACATGTTAATGGATCTTTGTATGCGTATCCACTTAACAAAGAAAAAGAGGCATTGCATGGCATGGCTGGTATAGCAAGTATTTCATAAAAATCGAAATATTAATTATTATTTGCTTTTTCTTAATTAAAATTCGTTCGATGTAGATTTATCTAATACCCTCCGTACAGCGATACCGTTGTTACAGGAAGCTAAGAAATATCTACATTATAACATTTTGAGATTATGAGTTCATTATCTCTTCGATATCGGCCATCTAAGGACCACGAAAAGTAATCCCGTGCATTCATTTCGATCTTTCTTTTCTTGATTTTCAATAGTTCTTCATCCTTTCACTTTGCTGTTTCTCCTTTCTTCCGCCCATATGTTACTACATTTCTCCTTCTCCTGGAAAGGCTTGAAATTTTGGATCAATCTTCTAAAAGTTATATTAAATCTTCTGTTATTCCGATCTCAATCATATCTTTCTTTACTCCTTGGATCCACTGGTTGCCCTTCTTACTCTTGTAAACATGATTGAAAATTCTTTTTGTAAGTCTGTTGTTAACCATTCTCATTATGTGACCAAAAAAAGTGATTCTCCTCTTTCTGATCGTGTCTGACATCCTTCCAAATTCTTCTTCTTTGTATAGATCTCCGGTGTCTAAACTCACCATTTTCAAATTTTATTGGTCCACAAATTTTTTTCACAAGAGATTCATTTCCCTTTTCTCTATCTGTTATATCTCTCCAGTTTTCATAGAGAACAAAAATTCCGAAACGTACAGACCTTCTGGTTTGATTACTGCGTTGGAGTGTTTGATTTTAGTTTCCTTGAGAGATTCTTCTTATTGTAAGTGTCTTTAGTCAGTTGGTATGCTAGTTTTGTTTTCTTGCTCTTGATATGTTTGCTTCCTTATCAATGCCATTAATCTGAATTACTTCACCTAGATATTTAAATTTATTTACCTTGTGATTATGAGCGTTATTTAATGAAAATTGCATTTAGTTAGCCAAGAAATGAAGTGCCAAAAAGCTGCGTTCAATACGTCATTTCGGACGGGTTTACAAGATATTTATAATCGATGTAGATATTTTAAGTCACTGTTATAGTGTAGGGGAGACTGGGTACGGTTGTGACAATTTCCATTTGATCGCTCATAATTTTCTTAATATGCCAGTTACCTGGAAGAAAGGTGATTTTTATAGTAAAATGTACATTTTAATACATATAAATACTAAAGTTTGTCCCTAAGTACTATGGTTAAGTCATAGCAACAAATTAGAAAAAAAAAGAAAAATGCCACAACTGACCACACCCCAGGGGCGGTCGTGACAGTGCTTGGGGTCGGTAGTGACAGGTTCAAAAATACAACAAAATGGTCTAAAATCGCTTTTATTTCGAATAATATGAAACATAATGTAACATAATCTTCTTCTGGATAAATTTAATTTTATATGACAATAGAAATTAATCTGGGAACACCTTAATAGCTTATAACTAATAAGGCATTGTAGCATCAATAGTTATTATAAAATTCTTGATATTGATCATTTTTGTAATACCTGGTATATCGTAGATTGTCATTGTGACTCCGCATCTATTCGTCACAAGTAGTTTTTTCAGATTTTTAAGGGTCCGAAGACAGGTCGATCCAAGGACTGCAGGTTGTTCGAGCAGTGTGGAGGAAACTAAAGCAAAGTGATTGCATTTTATTTACAAAAATTCATTGTATTAATGTGGATAAGCTAGGAATGTTTATCCAGCACTAGCAAGACTATGCGTTGGAGAAGCATTAGGAAATTTCTTAAAAAGTTCCAGAAATCCTAGGAACAATGCACCTTGCATCCAGCCTGAAGAATTTGCAGTCCCAATTGATCCCTAGCAAAATGGATAGTGATAACTAGCCCATGGAAATAAAGGAGGAATAGTATTTCCCACGGCATATTCTGCAAAAGTATCCATGACTAATGTACCACGTACATCTAACGGTCTTCCTCAAGGTACTCGAAGAAATGAATTGTCGAAGTACCTAAGTATTGCGTTTATATTAAAATATTAATTATTATTTGCTTTTTATTATTGATGTCATTATATCAGACGCATGTAAATATTTCCAGTGGGTTAAATTTAGATCGCAATACGGTGAATGTATTCGAAAAAGGGTAATAGAAGGCATTATTTTTGAACAGCAAAATTAGTTGAAGTAGCGGCTAGGTAGCTCCAGAATGATAACTGACACAATTTTTCATAGAATAATTCACGATGAATTTAGTTTTATAAGTAATTTAAGCTGCTTTCATAAGCGCCGAGCTACTGAAGTTACTAATTCATACGGATGGAAGTTGTTGCGCAATTATCATGCTGAATGAGGTCTGGACCAGGAAAAAAACCAATATCACGCATTATAGCATTAGGTTTTGTGATTCCTAATTGATTTTTAATTTCATTGGTTCCCTAATCTGACATCATTAATTCAGCAGAAGTTCCAACTACAAGCGAAATATGTACATTACAAAATAATGTTATTAGCATTATATGTCAACCAATCTATTTATTTAGTCAACCGCAAAGAAACAAATTCCCAAAAATTCCTTCAGGGGTTATTTTTGACATGCCTAGAGGCTAGTTTGATATAGTGAGCAATG